>CM044010.1:28480849-28663349 GCA_024085815.1 Flaveria linearis
AAAATATTCGTTTCGATATACCGAATTGATCATAAACGGTTAAGATATAAGTTTGGGGAAACCTAAAAAGTCACGTGTCACACCCTCGCTGAGAGCGGAAACACGGGGATGCGAGCGAGACGGGATCGTCATAACACATGGTTAACAATAGAGATGCAATATGTATGTAATTGATGACAAGCGTGTCATGACGACACCCGGCACAAATGGAGACTTGTGTCGTGTTTAGTCAATATTCACGACAGCATAGCCATAAGCATAAACAGAAACTTGTAATGATTCACATAATCACAAAAATTGTATTCTTGCATGTAATTCCCACAACCCGGGAACATGTATCCAAAAGAATGTTAATTGTTTGATGGACTGCAACAATGTATAAAATAATTATTCATCATGTATGTTCAATCTCAAAAATGCATCCTAGGGTCTCCACTAAGGCAACACTCCTAGATCTTCAGTTCTCATTGTTAGCTAAAAAGATATGCTCAAAATTGTCAACAATAATGTTGGTGAGCTTCGCAGGTTTGAATTGTAAACATGTAATTGATGCTGTATAGTGTTTGTTGTGGAATACCATGCATACAGTTATAAGCAAGCAAAATCACATACCATTTGTTTTATACAACCAAACCTAATGACGTACACACAGCAACTTGTCGGAATATATTCACACAAGGCCCGTTCCTGGCAGTGTGATGGTACTCACAAGTACCATCTGTCAAGGGTGGGGGTGTCAACCCAGTAGTACTACTAATACTTATCCGTCGGTTCCAACATAAGAATTAAATGGTTGTAAGAAGAACCACACAGTAACTCATGTATGCATCAGATAAGTACTCATAAAACAGTATCACGTTGATTCCAAATATGAAAATTGTATGTATATTGTACAGCATTGAAAACGGGTGAGCATACCTTTCCCCCATGTTTGTAAAAGATTGAAACATTGTATAAGCGTAAAAAGGGGCCACGAAACTCACTTGTTAAGTGGTAAGTATGTATGATAAAACTTCCCAAACTTGTATGTATGAACGGTCAATCACCTATTGACAGTTATGTTAAGCATTAATGATGTGTCTGATGTTAATAATATTGTTTAGTCGGGTCGGGTCGTATCGGTTCGGTCGCGGGTAACACTTGCAGACAAACACGCACAATAGATCTTATGTAGATCCAAGTACTAGAAACCTTGCCATTGTTGATGATATTAGTGTAAAAGTGTTGTTATTGTTAGAGAAATACTTAGTAAGCACTTGTGTTATGAATCGTTTGTTGCTAATTGTAAAATGTTAAGTTGATTTGATTTGGGTATAACATTAATAAGTTTGATAGTATTAATCTTAAAGATCGTCATTAGCAATGGCAACCGTGTCGATGTCACCTTAACATCACACGAGAACACTGCACACAAGAAGAACTCACTCTCAATGACTCCAATCGCATAACAGGACCAAGCACACGACTAGACACCCCATTCGCACGAATCAACCCTCAATCGTGCGAATCAGCTTCATTCACATGATTGAACCCCATTCGTGCGACTAAGCATTCAGTCGTACCACACAGCACCCAATCGCACGACTCAACTCCCGTTCGCACGATTCAACCTTCATTCGTACGAATTAGCTTCATTCGTAAATTTAACCTCCATTCGTGCGACTGGACATTCAGTCGTGCGATACACACAGTCGCACACATTCATCCGCATTGACTCAATCGCACGACACACACAATCGCATGGGCTCAGTCGCGTGACTCACTCAATCGCTTAGTCTCAGTCGCACGACAGACCCAATCGCATGGACTCAGTCGCACGACTCACTCTGTTGCACGACTCAGTCGCATGACAGACCCAGTCGCCTGAACAGTAGGTTCGCGACTGTAGGAGTGCTGAGAAGCCTTCGGCTGCTCCGTGCACGGATTTCACACATCAAGGACTTCCGGAAACACTTATCTAATATATCTAAGCAAGATGCACACGTAGAAAGACAACAGACGCACCCACACGACCTCATGTGCTCGGGTTGAACCCGAGCACCCGAGACCCTAAAATCGCAGAAGTAAAATGAGCAAAAATGGATGACCAAGGTCATCTACCTGCTAGAAACGTGTAGTCTAGGCTGTAGTCGTGGTCCAATCGGTTAAAACATGAAGAAAACTGGGCGGTTCTAGTTGCAAAGATGAAGAAGAAAAGTGGAGAAGAAGATATGGAAGAAGAAGATGTAGTTATGAAGGCTAGGGCTGGAACAAGGGTATTTATACCCAGCCCTAGTTTGGCAATTATCACATTCAGTCCCCGCACTTAGCCCCCGAGTTCCCAAATTTGTTTCGGTTGAAAACGACGTAGATAGGCGTGTTGTATTTATGATAAGGAAGTATTTAATGTTGTTCATATCTTGAAAATAATGTTATTAATGATGTTTATATTATATAACATAATATAGTTAGTGATGTCGTCGATGCTATTTGTGATCGTTTTAAGTGATATGGATGCAAATAATGATAACACCACTGAAAAAGAACATCAATCAAGTATGATATCCACATGAATAGTTTATAAGGATGAGGAATGAATGTTCTAAGAATAGTTAACGAAATTCATGTTAAATGACGGACCTTGTGGTGACGGATGTCACAGTATCCCCCAGTTGAGAGAATTTCGCCCTGAAATTCAACTGGTGTTAGGTCAAAGAGTGTCATCCTCGAATAGATGTGGATATTTGAGCTTCATTTGATCTTCCTATTCCCACGTGAATTCTGGTCCTCGTTTGGAGTTCCATCTCATGCGAACGATCGATATCTTGCTGCGCCTTAAGCGTTTGACCTTTCGGTCCATGATCTCGATAGGTTCCTTGATGAAATGAAGCTTTTCATCAATCTTGATTTCCTTAATTGGCACATGTAGAGTTTCATCTACCAGGCACTTTTTGAGGTTTGATACGTGAAATGTGTCGTGTACAACGCTGAGTTCTTATGGCAACCTTAATCGGTAAGCCACCGGACCGATTCTTTCTGTAATCTCGAATGGTCCTGCGTATCTTGGGGCTAACTTCCCTTTCTTTTCAAATCGTACGATCCCTTTCCAGGGAGAGACCTTGAGTAGAACGTGATCTCCAACATTGAATTCTAAAGGCTTCCGACGGTTGTCGGCATAGCTCTTTTGACGATCTCTTGCAGCTTTTAATCTGTCTTTGATTTGGAAAATCTTGTCAGTTGTTTCTTGAATGATCTCTGGGCCTGTTAGCTGGCTTTCACCAATCTTAGCCCAACAAATTGGGGATCTACATTTCCTCCCGTACAATTCTTCAAATGGAGCGCATCCAATGCTTGTATGGTAGCTGTTGTTGTAAGAGAACTCAATCAATGGTAGATGAGTGTCCCAGCTACCACCAAAATCGATTACACAAGCTTTGAGCATGTCTTTCAACGTTTGTATTGTTCGTTCACTTTGACCATCTATTTATGGGTGATAGGCGGTACTCATATCTAACCGAGTGCCCATCGCTTTCTGTAGTGTTTGCCAAAATTGTGAATTAAATCGGCTGTCACGGTCGAATATGAGTGATACCGGCACTCCGTGCCGTGTCACAACCTCCTTTTTGTATAATCTCGCCAACTTTTCTATCTTGTAATCCTCTCGGGTCGGTAAGAAATAAGCTGACTTCGTCATCCGATCCACTACGACCCATATTGAGTCGTGCCCGCTACTTGTTCCAGGGAGTTTGGTAATGAAATGCATGGCTATGTTCTCCCATTTCCACTCGGGAATTTCAGGTTGCTGTAATAATCCTGATGGTTTCTGGTGTTCAGCCTTAACTTTCAAGCATGTCAAGTATCGGCTTACATACATAGTAATATCTTTCTTCATGCCTGGCCACCAGTATAGATCCTTAAGATCGTGATACACCTTGTCTGCACCAGGATGAACAAAATATCGTATCTTGTGCGCTTCCTCCATGATTAGGGTACGAACGTCTCCCCATTTGGGTACCCACATACGATCCATGAAGTACTGTATACCATCATCCTTGCAAATCATCTTTTTGTCCAACCCTCGGAATTCTTCTCCCGCAAGGTTTTCTTCTTTCAATGCCTCACTTTGTGCAATTTGGATCTGAGCCTTCAAGTTCGTTTGAATAGTCAATCCCAAAGCTCGAGCACTTAGTGGTTTCACTCGTTCTTTGCGGCTTAAAGCATCAGCCACCACGTTTGCTTTCCCCGGATGATACCGGATTTCACAATCGTAGTCACTAAGTAACTCTACCCAACGTCGCTGACGCATGTTGAGTTCTTTTTGATTCAGGATGTGTTGAAGGCTTTTATGATCTGTGTAGATGATACATTTGGTTCAATACAGATAATGCCTCCATATCTTAAGTGCAAATACTACAGCGCCTAACTCCAAATCATGAGTTGTATAGTTCTTTTCGTGCACCTTAAGTTGTCATGAGGCGTAGGCAATCACCTTATCTTTTTGCATTATCACACAACCCAATCCTTGATGTGAAGCATCGCAGTACACCACAAAATCATCAGTCCCGTCTAGGAGGGACAATATTGGTGCGTTGCACAACTTCTCCTTCAACGTTTGGAATGCTTATTCTTGTGTATGTCCCCAATCGAACTTCTTGTCTTTTTGAGTCAACAAAGTTAACGGTTGAGCAATCTTTGAAAAATTCGCAATGAAGCGACGATAGTATCCGGCCAATCCTAAGAATTGCCGTATCTCTGAAGGTGTCTGGGGTGCATCCCATTTCTACACTGCTTCAATCTTGCCGGGATCTACATGAATCCCATTTTCGTTAACTACATGCCCCGAGAATTTCACTTCTCGAAGCCAAAACTCGCACTTCGAGAATTTAGCGAAAAGTTTCTCTTCTTGTAATAGACTCAGTATCGCCCAAAGATGTTCCTTGTGGTCCTCTTTCATTCGGCAGTAGATAAGTATATCGTCTATGAATACGATCACGAACTTATCCAAATAAGGTTTGCACACTCGATTCATCAGATCCATGAACACAGCTGGTGCATTAGTCAATCCGAACGGCATGACTAAGAATTCATAGTGCCCATAACGAGTCCTGAATGCTGTTTTCGGTATGTCATCCTCGAAAACCCTTAGTTGATGATATTCAGAACGAAGATCAATCTTGGAGAAATATGAAGCCCCTTGCAACTGATCAAATAAATCATCAATTCTGGGAAGAGGATATCGATTCCTCACAGTCAACTTGTTCAACTCGCGATAATCGATGCACATACGGAACGATCCGTCTTTCTTCTTGACAAATAATACCGGCGCTCCCCATGGTGAATGACTCGGCCGAATAAAACCCTTCTCCAGTAGTTCTTGTAGTTGGCTAGATAATTCTTGCATTTCTGAGGGTGCCAACCGATACGGTGCTTTTGCTACCGGCGTAGCTCCAGGAACCAACTCTGTACAAAATTCCACCTGTCGTGGAGGAGGCAAACCCGACAAGTCATCAGGGAATACATCCGGATAATCTCGCACTACAGGAATATCTACTAACTTGTTTCCTTCTTCTTTCTTTTCCACTACATGGGCTCAAAACGCGTAACACTGCTTTTGTAAACATCGACATGTCTTTATGCAAGAGATAAGCTTTAGAGTTCTTCCCGGTCGTTCCCTTTGAATCTTGAGTACCTCCCCATCTAGCATGGGGATTCGTACTACTTTCTCCTGATAAACAATCTCGGCTCCGTGTTTCGACAACCAATCCATCCCCACAATCACATCAAAACTTCCTAGCTCAAAAGGTATTAAGTCTATGTCGAAGGCATGGTTTTCCAATATCATGGAGCTCTTTCTAATAATCTCATCGGCCTGTACAACTCTACCGTTGGCCATTTCTACGGAGAAGCTAGTTTCTAGCCTACTAGGGTTCAAGGCAAGCATGTGTGCAAAATCGGAAGATATAAAACTATTGTCTGCTCCAGTATCAAACAGTATAGATGCGAAGTAGTGATTGAGCAAGTACGTACCCGTGACAACATTCTGGTCCTGACGAGCATCGTTACCTCCAATGACAAATGCACGTCCGCGAGCGACATTCCCTTGATTAGCCGGGCCTTGATTCCCAGCTTTTGCCATCACTTGCTGTTGATTATTCCCTTGTTGACCCGGTACCCTATTCAGTTTGGGGCACATGTTCCGGTAGTGACCCAGGTTTCCACACTCATAACAGACTCTGGCATTCCCGGCGGGGTTAACCTCGTTGATGGGTGCCACCAGATTCGGCGCAATTGTACAATCCTTTGCTAGGTGCCTCGTGCGCCTATAGTTCACACACACCCGGCACTGCATCTTTGGGGGATGATGATAGTTGCACCTATCACATTTGGGGTGCGGTCCAAGATACTCTCTCTTGCCCTGAGTCGCAGCCACGAAATTCCTGGTGATCTTGGCCCTTTTATCAGATTTCCCGGCACTCGACCGGCTTGTTTCTCCAACATCCTTCCTCTTTTCTGTTCCCCTACCCAATACCCCTGTTCTTACCATCTCATCAGTTAGAGCGCCAGCCTTTACAATTGCGCTCTGAATCGTTGGAGGAGCAGCTGCTGTTACCATTGCCCGGATCTGAGGCACAAGTCCTCAAATGTACCTCTCGATTCTCTTTGATTCTGGAGTCACCAGATGTGGAACCAGTCTTGCCAACTCGTGGAATCGATCAGTATAAGCTGCATGCCCAACCCCCACCATAGAATGATTCCAGAATTCATGCTCCAGTTTCTGCATTTCGTTGAATAGGCACTACTCCTCAGTAATCAATGCTTTGAACTCATCCCATGACATCCGCATCGCGGACTCTCTTCCTCTAGCTTAAACCTGGGTGTTCCACTAGGTTAATGCCTTGCCCTGTAGTGAACATGTGGCATACTTGATTCTTTGACTGTCAAGGCACTCACTGATGTCAATCAATGCCTCCATATTTTCAAGCCACCTAGTTAGGGCTATCGCCCCACCTTTCCCATCAAATTCTCGGGGTTTGCAGGCCACAAATTCCTTGTAAGAGCTTCCCCGTCTTGTATTATCGACCCTAGTTTCGTTACCAGTTGTTCTGCCAATCCCAGTGTCTTCCCCTGTTCCTTAGTTATGCTGATCATTAGTATCATGATCCCTATGGAGATTATGATTCAGAAGAGTGTCGCTCACTTGAGTCACTGTAGTTGGAATCAGTGCGGCTAGCTGCTGAGCAATCATAGCATCTATATCAGGGTTTTCAGTTCCCTGATTGTTGCCGGCGGGAGCACCACCTTTTCTTGGTGGTCTACCCCTACCTCTGCCTTGTGGGGTCTCACCTTCATGATTTGTACTGCGTGTGACTCTTCGAGGCGACATCTTCTAATCATAAAGGAGTAAACATGTAAACTTTAGTAAACATGTAAACCTTAGTCACTTGAAGATACATGTATGATTCCACTCATCAAGTTCCAACAATCCATGCTTCAGTCAATCAGGATCATCACGTAGCCCAGTTTAAGCACATTCTTAGTATACCTTTGATGCTTATATATAGGGTTCCCCACAGCGTTCCCACCATATCCACGATATACTTAGAATGATGCCTAAACCGGTTACTTGACATCCGATTTTCCTTAGCATCATCCCAATGAATAACATAATGTATGGGTAGAGAGTACCATCACCCCTCTACATTTCTTGAAGCCCACTTTCATTCTAAGCATTCAATCAGTTCCTTAGTTACTGAAGTGCTAAGTGGAGGAATGTTTCGTGGAGAATAAAATCAATGTCATGATTAGAAATACCATGAAGGCTCTAAGTAAGTTAGGACATAAGTAATAGTAGGTGTTAGTAATGTTTTGTTACCCTTAACAAGGTCTTACTAGAATTATGATCCTAGCACCCTAGGATATAGAATAGAAAACTTGGTAATAGTCATGATCGTTACCTCATGGTAAGATTAGCCAGACTTCTCATGCACGGCAAATTGAAATTACGTGTGCACCCGTAATGGTAATTTGCCTTGCATGGTCACCCTTAGCTTCACCTACCCCGAGTTAACATCTTAGTATTGACAACATTCATCAAGCACGATTCATGTAATGTCCTCATGTCCATGAGCCATTAGTATTCCAATAGTAGTATGTGATAGCAAATAAACTCCAAGCACATAAGTATAATTTGTCTAACGACAGTTGTCTATCCTTCATACTTTCAGGATCTCAGGTATACTATCTTAGGGTCGGATTTAGTATTTAAGATCGATGATACACGTGATCTGTGAAGTTTCCCTTCAGTTTGGGTATTCCGACCTAATGATATAATGTAGTGCGCATACGAACGTAAGATTCTAGTGTAAAGGCATCCTGTGTAGAAAGACTAAGAGTAATGGTGTCTTCCTCAGGATGATCAGATAGCAAAACATATATGTATAGAACACGTATAGTGATAAGAAACAAGTATAGAGGAACATACATGTAATATCAAATGCAAGCCAGTCCTAGCATGCATTCTACATGAAGGTTCCTAGGTTATAGTCAAGGTCAAGTGAATTGCCTAATTCTCTATAACCAATGGCTCTGATACCAGTCTGTCACACCCCTGCTACGAGCGGAAACACGGGGATGCGAGCGAGACGGGATCGTCATAACACATGGTTAACAATAGAGATGCAATATGTATGTAATTGATGACAAGCGTGTCATGACGACACCTGACACAAATGAAGACTTGTGTCGTTTTTAGTCAATATTCACGACAGCAAAGCCATAAGCATACACAGAAACTTGTAATGATTCACATATTCACAAAAATCGTATTCTTGTATGTAATTCCCACAACCCAGGAACCAGCATCCAAAAGAATGTTAATTGTTTGATGGACTGCAACAATGTACAAAATAATTGTTCATCATGTATGTTCAGTCTCAAAAATGCATCCTAGGGTCTCCACTAAGGCAACACTCCTAGATCTTCAGTTCTCATTGTTACCTAAAAAGATATGCTCAAAATTGTCAACAATAATGTTGGTGAGCTTCGCAGGTTTGAATTGTAAACATGTAATTGATGCTGTATAGTGCTTGTTGTGGAATACCATGCATACAGTTATAAGCAAGCAAAATCACATATCATGAGTTTTATACAACCGAACCTAATGACGTACATACAGCAACTTGTCAGAATATATTCACCCAAGGCCCGTTCCTAGCAGTGTGATGGTACTCACAAGTAACCATCTGTCAAGGATGGGGGTGTCAACCCAGTAGTACTACTAATACCTATTCGTCGGTTCCAACACCAGAAAAAAATGGTTGTAAGAAGAACCACACAGTAACTCATGTATGCATCATATAAGTACTCACAAAATAGTATCACGTTGATTCTAAATATGAAAATTGTATGTATATTGTACAGCACTAAAAACGGGTGACCATACTTTTCCCCATGTTTGTAAAAGATTGAAACATTGTATAAGCATAAAAAGGGGCCACGAAACTCACTTGTTAAGTGGTAAGTATGTATGATGAAACTTCCCAAACTTGTATGTATGAACGGTCAATCACCTATTGACAGTTATGTTAAGCATTAATGATGTGTCTGATGTTAATAATATTGTTTAGTCGGGTCGGGTCGTATCGTTTTGGTCGCGGGTAACACTTGCACACAAGCACGGGCAAATGATCTTATGTAGATCCAAGTACTAGAAACGTTGCCATTGTTGATGATATTTGTGTAAAAGTGTTGTTATTGTTAGAGAAATACTTAGTAAGCACTTGTGTTATGAATCGTTTGTTGCTAATTGTAAAATGTTAAGTTGATTTGATTTGGGTATAACATTAATAAGTTTGATAGTGTTAATCTTAAAGATCATCATTAGCAATGGAAACCGTGTCTATGTCACCTTAACATCACACAACAACACTGCACACAAGAAGAACTCACTCTCAATCACTCCAATCGCATAACAGGACCAGACGCATGACTAGACACCCTATTCGCACGAATCAACCCTCATTCGTGTGAATCAGCTTCATTCGCACGATTGAACGATCCTGATACATATTTTGCCATTCTAGTGCTTGTTGATATGCAAATCTCGTCCAATGGTAGCCCACATTGGGCATTAGGTAATCCCCTTCCAATTGTATGGAAATAAAGTGATATTGGTTAATATTAGCAAGTGCGACAACTGGATAGGTAAATAATGGTTTGGGGGCTGTTCTCAGCGGGAACCATGTCTGGCTGCCAGATGAAGAAAGAAGATGCACAATACAAGTGAATGTTTCCGCAATCATGAGTCCATAGGCTGGAAAAGTTAGCCAATGGGTATCGGGTGCGGGTTGAATCGTGCCAAACCAATTTAAGCTATTATGAACAAAATCATAATAGCCAGGCATCTCGCGGTTTAAATTGCTCCGCCAATACCATATGTTTCTGTCCATCTCTGACAACATTTGTCGCCTAACCCATTCCCATTCTTTTTGCTTGTTCTCTAAAGCCACCGCGATCACCCGAAAACCACAGTTACCATCAGACCGCACATCTTTTATACTCGAAACGTACCAGTGAATCCTTTGGGGCAGCTGATCCTTAAACTTCATAGCTTTTAACACGTTCTTTGGTTTCACTATTAAAGGAAACCCTAGGTCAGCTCCCGTAATTGGTACATTTGAAGCAGCCTTTGCCCGATTACAACGGTCGTTGGGCATTTTAAACTGGGGGGGTATATGAGATATGCCTCGCCGGGTCAGACATAGTTTGTTGTGAGGAAGTATACGAGCTGTGTCTAGCTGCCTCACACTGAGATGTATTGGAGTCCGCTCTTCTTTGTTGCTCCTTAATATTTGGACGACCACGTTGGTTATTACACACCTCAGGTTCTTTAAGTTTTGACTTGCTTGAAAACAAAGAGTCGTATAATTTCTTAAACAATTTTTTTTAACTTCAGGATTGGGAGATGACATAAACTTTTTTTCAAGTCATCAAATTTCTCATCGTAGTCGGGTTCAGGCGGCGCGATGTACGCTGGCTCGAAATCAAGCTTCCTCCAGTGTGGATCTACCGCATCGAGTGGAATACTAGTGATTGGATTTAAAGGTTAAATTATTAGTGAAAAATATGCAATCGTGTGACAACAGTAAAAAATATATTAAGAAAAATATAACCTTCTCTATCACACCCCAACCTTGACAACGGAAACGTCGAGATGTGAGAGTTAAGATCGTTCACAGCCACATAACGCTATTATTAAATCCAAATATATTATTCATAAGTTTTAAAGGTAACATTACAAACATAAGTCTCAAACAAATATAACATCATGATATACAAGTTAAATGTGACAAGTTCATTCTTTTATTTCTCTAGGTCCAATCCTAGATGTGATAAGCTTCAAAGTAGTAATCATACTTGAGTATTTCCTGAAATATGTTAAAAATAAAAGGTCAACAATAATGTTGGTGAGATTTCCATAGTTATCAATACATAAGTATATAAAAGATGGCAATTCATGTTGTAAATTAGAGAACAAAGTAACTAGGAATGTAAGACAGAATGCACAATCAAACCTTGACAAAGTTTTACAAGTCTCAAACGTTTATAAGTATATACGATTAACTAAGTGTACTTGGATCAACCAAGCAGGATTGTCAGGCCCATAGATCTATGATGTCGTCAGGCTAGCAATAGTTAATGATTGTACATATATTCAACATTACATGGTAGCTACAAGATTCAACTAACCACAACACACAAGTAAATTGCCATAAGTTTACAAGAATCAAACGTTTACAAGTGCAATGATTATAACGTAACATGTTTCGCCCCAAAGTGTGAAAATACGAAAAGGGGTATAGAAATACTCACATGGCAAATAAGCATATGAATGACGACTAATAAGAATAATAGGCGACGTTTCAATGTAAACGTTCACGAGATACCTAAGATATATATATATATATATATATATATATATATATATATATATATATGACAAGATTTAAGTTTAATTATAATAAGCTTAACGTTTTAACGGGAACTAGGGTTTCAATAAGAATTTGGGGTTTTTATAAATAAGATTAGTTATCAAAATCATATATACTTTAATACAATGAAAGAAAACTTAATTAATCCTTTTATAATAATTTGTGAAATTATAAGAAATTAAATCCTTTTAATGATTAAATTATAAATGTAAATAAAATTTTATAATTAACATAACTAATGTATAATCAAAGATAACGTAATGACTAATAATATTTTAGTGATTTCAACTATTTAAAATTTATTTTTATAAAAATAAACTAATTATAACATTTGTTAATATTTTATATAAAAATTGTTAAGGTGTTTAAAGAAATAAATTTACAAAAAATAATTAGATAACTTTTAAAATAAACAAAGTTTATAAAACTGATTTTTATAATTTTTAAAAATTTTATATAATTGTTTTAAGGCTGAAAAAACTTTAAAAAAATAGGATGAGGGTGCCCGGGTTCGAACCCGGGACCTCATGGTGAGAATGCAAGCGCTTAACCGGTGAACCATGGTCGTGGCCGTGGTATCACTTGGTTTTAAATTCTTTTAAACATAAGTAGAAAACAATCCCCAATTCTCAAGAACCCTAATTTTGTCTTTGATCAAATTGATGGTCAATTTGATTCTGGAAATGTTGATAATCATGGGGCTTTTGTTCCCCATGTAAAAACGAGTGATTAGATGTGCTCAATTACCCAGTTTGCTTTGAAATGATGTTTAGAACAAAAGAAGATCAAGCCGCAGCCGAGTTGTACACGATTGATGAGCAATTGATAAAGATAATGAAATTAATCTTGTGAATAGCTTCGCATGATGTATTAGACTCAAAACCCCTATCAAATCCAGTTCAAGTTGTTCGGAAGATGGGTTTCGATGGCTTTGCAGGTCACGATATAGGAGAGAATCGAAGGTGATGCTAGTGTTTGTTTCAGGTGAAATTGGAAGCAGTATACGTTTAGGATTAGGTAGATGATTGTTTAGGTCCGTTTAATTAGGTTATTATTAGAGTTAAATGCTCGAACGGCTATGAGATTAAAGGTTTTGGTTATGCTCTCGATTGAGCTTAGTAACCGACGTTTAAATGCGATTAATTGATGTATACAAGTCCGAAACACGTACTAGGAACGATTTGGGATAGTTTCTGGTCAATATCGAGCCTTAAAAACGGTGTACGGAGGTGGCCGGAGCCGCTCCGGAGGTGGCCGGAGCCGCTCCAGCGATGGCCGGAGGGTTGGCCGGAGAATCGGGGTTGGGGGGTTTTGGTTTGGGATTTATTAAATGTTACACAAATAGTCCCTGTTGTTACAAATATTAGCATTTTATGCCCAAGCCTTAATATTAAAGTTCTTAAATTGGCAATAAAACCCCCTAAACTTTGTTTACTTTAAGTTCTAACCATTTTTAAATTATTATTATTATTATTATTATTATTATTATTATTATTATTATTATTATTATTATTATTATTATCACTATTACTACTTTCATTTTAGTTATTATTATTATTATTATTATTGTATGTATTTTTTTTATTATAATTATTATTATAATTATCATTATTTCTATTAATGTTATTATTATTATTACTTTAATTAATAATAATAAAATAATTTATAATAATGATAAATACTAAATAAGATCAAGGATTACAAAGGAGCCATCGTATTTGTTTTAATAACAAAACAACCCTTTACCAGTGTTAACGACGTTAAATAAATGTTGAATAAAAACACGAGAGGTCACAGTCTCCCCATCTTTATGAAATTTCGTCCCGAAATTTAATTTGAAAGGAAACTTATGATGAAAGATGAGTATACTAACGGACTGTGATCGACGTTTGATTACAGGTGAGATGCTTCACTTTGCGAATTATGGAATTTTACAGGGTTCTTGACACAATGCATGCAAATTTGAACTCTTCCAGTGGAATGCGAAAGTTATCATTGACAAACTAACTCTTTGAGATTTGAGGCATGAAACATTGGAAAAGCTATGATAAGTTCTTGAGGCATAGTAGACATATAAGTCACTTCCCCACTACTCTCAAACATGTAGAATGAAATTATATAATAAGGTGTCGTCTTGAAGTCAATGAAAAAGACCCGTAATTGTATGAAAGTTTGACCGACGGAATTTAAGAATCCCAAGTGCCACTATATAAAATGACACAAGCTTAACGCATATCTTGTGAATACGTATTGTTCCTTCGGTCAAACCATCAGATTAAGAATGATAAGATATGCTGAGATTTTGAGTTGGTTTCCCAAAGATGATTAGAGGCATTGCTAATAACAGAAAGTGAATCGATCATCAGAATTAACGATTGATGTTTAACGACACACCACGATAACCGACAATTTGAGGTATGTACGAGCCAAGTTCTCGACTCGTTATCTCACATGAGTAAATATGAAACGCTCGAAACTAGCCAATCGGTCAATAATGCACCAAATGACATCAAGAAATACAAGACAATTTGAACATATACCAAGCTATGTTCACATTTCCTTTATGCCAAACCATGAATACCAATCGTGGAAATTCGTGATCCTTTTTGTCCACATCGGAATGAATGTAATAACAAGTCTTGTGAGTCGCAATCAAGATAAAGGTTTTAGAGATGTTCAAGGTTAGGAGTTCAAAGATTATCCAAAATAATAGGAATTGAATTCTTACTTATGGGTAAAGAATAAAACAAAGATGTCATTCATGATTGGATTAGAATTTAAATAATTCAAAATATCAACGATAAAGACAATCACAAGTAGCTTTCCCAGTACGGCTTGCACACGAGATTCATCATACTCATGACTATAACCGTACATTGGTATGACATAGATTTATAATGACTTTATCTTGTATGAAAGATCGTTTTAGGAGTGTTATCATCGTGCAATTACGTGTTGATGATAATCCGAAGAGAAATCGATAAGTAAGAAGTAAAAGGTTCCATAAAGCTAGATCAAACGACAAATTGAAACATAACAGCGTGAGAAAAGAAATCGATATAAAATTTAAATGTTCCAGGATTGGAACTAAGAATACCCTAAGGTGACAATGACCTCTTTTGAGTTCAGGAATCATGTTTTAGCTTGACTGGTTAGAACCCTATCGTTGATTAATCAGATAACGGTGTTCACCCTTCAAGTTATTACATGTTTCTTGTCAATTGAAGTTTTCAAACCTTGGTAAGTTTGAGATCAAGAAATGGGATTAGTCACCAAGATGTGGTTATCACTCCTAGCTTGGTGGTGTATTCCCCAAAGTATGTCTCTTAACTACCAAGCGAGAGTTTGATCCTAACTCATTGTTAAGGATCCACAAGAATAAAACGAGGTAACTTACCATTAAGGTAAGGATAATCACTCCTATCTTAACGGTGAAGTTTTATAAAAACAATATGTAGCAAAATGAAAGGCTTCATCAAGGCACAGGATCCACTCCTACTTTGATGAGGTCATTTTATTTGAGGAAAATACCATCTATAAACTTTTTAAACGACTGAAATTATCATGAAGGTATGGATTTCACGCCTATCTTGATGATCGAATTTCATAATAACAAGAAAACAATCGACAATTGACATTGGTTACCAAAGTACGGGTTTCAATCCTATTTTGGTGATGTCATTTCATTCGTGAAATACGAGTTCCAAAGGAAAATGATGGAAATCTGTCCTCAAAACAAGGAAATCACCCCGATTTAGAGGATAAGATTTCATAAAACACCCAATAGGAAATTGAAAACTATCATTGAGATACGAAATTCACTCATATTTTAAGAAGGTAATTCCACTTGTAAAATACGAATTCACAAGAACAAGAAGAAGAAATGGTTATTAAGGTAAGGAATCCACTCCTGTCTTGATGATGCAATTTCATAAGAACAATGATGACGGATGGAAAATCATTACTAAGGTAAGGGAGTCACCCCTATTTTGATGAGATAGAATCATTTAGGAGATACGAGTGTCCTTAGTCATAAGTTGACTTGCGGACTCTTGCATGCCTACGATGCAAAACGGTTAGAAGATTTTACAACGCTCGACTTAGCAACGGAGAGAATATCGACTAGAAATTCAGAAACTTCAAATTACATCAATGTAACATTGACAGGAAAAGAAAATCATACTTTCTAGAATTAAGGTTAAATTTCAGGATAACAGAGTTAATTGTGTTAGGTTCTCAAAGCTTGAATGGTTTAAGTCAGGAAAACAAGATCAATGATGGAAATGATTCAACACAACAATGAGTTGTAAACGTTTGGTTCAAAATAAAAGGGGAATGCATTGACTTCTTATAGTGTTATGTCAACCACAACTTTATGGAAGACACGCGTACCTATAAGCGAACACCCATCTCATGAGTTCCAGGTCAAATAAACGGATCCAACAGTTGGATCAGGTTTATGTGTACACCTTGCCTAGACAAGGTATCCCGAGATGCAGGCATTCCACCTTTCAGCCTTGCATGATTGCAGTTGTGGGACACACTTTAAGGACATTTGAAAACCGAAGTAACAATTTAAAGTTTTGAAAACCATTCAGTTTAGACGACCAATATCTTTGGCTATATTAAGATCCATGTACACATTGGTCAAGGTATAAAGATAGTTGCATAAGGCGCATAACGTATAACGACGTTTAATCGTAGGAATTCAGGAGCATAACGAGTTGAATATTAACGAGAACATTCTATAAAATGGGAATGAGAAGATTTTGGATGGTAGACCAGTCCAAGAAATCAAGTATTTTTGATATTTAAAATACAAATAGGATAGTTCCAGTTGGTAACGCATTACCATTTGGAAACGTTGACACGTCAAAGTGAATTGACCCACTTGCCTTAGAAACTTGTGTAGGTTGACCATAGTTTATCACTCAACCCAAAAATCCCCAGGTAAGCATAACTGGTCTCGTAATTAGATTTATACGATATGCTTGCTTTAGTCCGAAGGCCTTTTGCCAGGAAATCCAGAATACAGGTGTCTATGGTCACACAAATTTCTTAGGTTCATGAAATCAAGACCTTGATGAGATTTTCAAAGATTAGACATAGAGTCTAAGGAATTAAACCCGCGATAATAAGTGTAGATTCCACTTGTCGTCGAGAATAAGTTTAGGAAGTTTCATTTGTCGGGGAGAATCAAAGAGTCAAAGTTAAGTTTAGGGGAGTCAGGTAACAAAGTTTAAGCATACATAAAGGCAATCCTATGCTAAGGCATCAAGTTGCACGTAAAAAGGCATAGCATTACGTAGCATGCAAAACATATATGTATCTACAAGAATATAAATATTATCCTATAAGGTTCATGCATAAGCTATAGTCTAGGTCACCATTTTTAATAACCTAAATCCCTATAGTTATGGACTCTAATACCAATCTGTCACACCCCAACCTTGACGGCGGAAACGTCGAGATGTGAGAGTTAAGATCGTTCACAGCCACATAACGCTATTATTAAATCCAAATATATTATTCATAAGTTTTAAAGGTAACATTACAAACATAAGTCTCAAACAAAGATAACATCATGATATACAAGTTAAACATGATAAGTTCATTCTTTTATTTCTCTAGATCCAATCCTAGATGTGATAAGCTTCAAAGTAGTAATCATACTTGAGTATTTCCTGAAACATGTTAAAAATAAAAGGTCAACAATAATGTTGGTGAGATTTCCATAGTTATCAATACATAAGTATATAAAAGATGGAAATTCATGTTGTAAATTAGAGAACAAAGTAACTAGGGATGTAAGACAGAATGCATAATCAAACCTTGACAAAGTTTTACAAGTCTCAAATGTTTATAAGTATATACGATTAGCTAAGTGTACTTGGATAAACCAAGCAGACTTATCAGGCCCATAGATCTATGACATCGCCAGGCTAGCAATAGTTAATGATTGTACATATATTCGACATTACATGGTAGCTACAAGGTTCAACTAACCACAACACACAAGTAAATTGCCATAAGTTTACAAGAATCAAACGTTTACAAGTGCAATGATTATGACGTAACATGTTTCGCCCTAAAGTGTGAAAATGTAACACTCGTTTTTTTAAAGGAAATAAGAAGATAAAAGAGAAATAAAAGGAAGAAATGGAAGTCAACCCAAAGTTAAGGGGTCAAAAGTGTAAAATGGACAAAAAGTAATAAAGTTGGTGAAAAAGGTGGTATGGCGACCCATTTGGTCCTGCAAAACACTTTTCATTCAGATTTTAGAGAGAGAAAGCAGAGAAACTCTCGGATATTTGAAGAACAAGAAGAAGAATTCGAGTTTAAGGTAAGGTTTAGTGTTTTAAGTCGTTTTTGGTCGATCTAGTCTCGGTTATATGCTCATAAGTGTTATTGCATGTTCGGGTTGAGTGTTTCAGCGTGTTTTAGGTGTTAAAAACATCTGAGAAATTCAAGTTTTAGAGTTTGAAGGTTGAAAACAGTAAAGGTGAGTTCTAGACCCCGTATTTTCACATGTTTTGTACGTTTTGGGGCTGGAAACACATGTAAAATGTATTTAAATGATTTTTACTATGATTATGTATGTATACCCGTATGTATTTTTGCATGCCTGATGATGTTGATTAGATGATTATGAGTATTTCATGCTTAGAAGGACCTTGGTAAGCTTAGAACGATTAAGCTTGATGTTTGGGTTTGGAGATTTCATAGTAATAAGTTTGACAGAAAGTTGATGAGTCCAAATAGTGCTCATACGCCCAAACAGTGCTCGTGTGTCTGAAAAATATGCTAAGTATAAGTGATGACTCCAAATAGTGCTCATATGCCCAAACAGTGCTCGTGTGTCTGAAAATAAGCTAAGTATAAGGTGATGAGTCCAAATAGTGCTCATATGCCTAAACAGTGCCCATATGTCTGAAAATAAGTTAAGTATAAGGTGATAAGTCTAAACAGTGCTCATGAGTCTAAACAGTGCACACATGTCTGAAAATAAGTTAAGTATAAGGTGATAAGTCTAAACAGTGCTCATGAGTTTAAACAGTGCACATATGTCTGAAAATAAGTCAAGTATAAGGTGATAAGTCTAAACAGTGCTCATGAGTCTAAACAATGCTCATATGCCTAAGGTGAAAGTTTCTAAGTGTAGGCCGGTGAGTCTGCATAGTGGTGAAAAGTCCAAACAGGGCTCATGCTTCCCAACAGTGCTCATGTGCCTAACACTTAGAATTTTTTTCAGAAATTTTCTTGGAATCTGGATTTCGGGGATTTGACCGAGGTTGACCAAGGGCCATTTAATGATGATATTTTGTGCACACAATGATGATTAATGATTGACCCTTGTTATTGTTACTGATTTTATTATCAGTATTTTATTATCGTTAATATTATTATTATTATATTGTTAAGTATGAAAAGGGCATGATAAGGAATGTTTAAAATTTAACGAAAAATATAATCATTAATAATTAAAATATTAATGCATGATTCAAACGCGTGAAGACCATTCGGTTGAAGTATGTCCAATCGCCCAAATAGGGCTGACATGTACGAGGAGAGAGATAGTATTGCAGGTATATAAGTGATGTAAGTATGACAAGTACGATGTTACCATGACAGATGGTGAATACCGATGACTTGTAAAGGTCGATGTTCGTTGCTTCGATACGTGTTTATCTTCCCAGGGCTTTACAAGTTATGATTAATAAATGTAGCGAAAAATAATAAAAGGGGAAAGTAATGAATGAATGTATCTTTAATGAACGAATGAAAACGTGAGAGACTCGTAAGCGAAGTGTACCAAAGTGCACGGCTCTGAATGCCTCAAGCTCAACCGCGTGTAGTTCAGCTAATCTTTAAGGGTGCACGTAGAGGTTACAGTCTTGTGACTGACCTTCGGTGTGGTACATGGTGTATAGTAGTTACCCACATTGTTGGGGGTGTAGTATGTCACAGTTACCCACATAGTTGGGGGTGTAGTATACCACAGTTACCCACATAGCTAGGGGTGTAGTATGTCATAGTTACCCACTTCGGTGGGGGTGTTGGTACCCACATTGGTGGGGGTGTTGTTACCTGAGTTATGTTTAACTTCGGGGGTGTGGCATAAAGCCAAGCATAGTTATGAGGTGAGCGACTTTGTGTCTCAACAGACTCAGATGGAGTTCAATCTCTGTGATTGACTCGTAGGGGATTTTTGTCGCGTATCCCGGTGCTGTGTCAGTCATGTATGAATGTATGTAAGAGACGCACGAACAAAAGAAAGAAAGTGAATGTTAACGATGAACGGTACACGAACGAAAACTAATGAATGAATGAGAAAAGAGGATAATAATAATGTTATCTGTGTGTACGTACTTGTGTGACCACATATAAGTAAAGAAAGGTTTAACGAATGAAAAGTATGTTTTATTACAAAACTAGAACTCACTCAGCAACGCTGACTTTTATGTACTTTCCAGTTGGCAGGTAATAGGTTGTTGAGGATGACGCAAGGCGGCTACTCAGCTCTCTTTGGGATGGCATTCTTCTGTTAGATGCTTTTGTGATGTAATACAACAATACATATTTTGTAGTTGATGTGCGTTGTATTAACTGGCAAAAGCATTTATACCAAATAAAAAAAATTTAATGCTTCCGCTGCATGGTTTTCAAATAGTTAATGTAAATATATGTTTTATGTGCGATGATAGGCCAGCTATGAGGTGCCCGGGAATGGGGCCTTACAAGTTGGTATCAGAGCAAATGTTTAAGTAAAATGGGTAAATTTCAAAATGAACCTAAACTTAAACTGAAAATGGGACGGAAAGGGGAAGAATGCCAAACTGAGTAGCTGCGTGCCATCAGGTATTTTTCTTAAAGTTAACCGGTATTATGTGCGCATATTATGTGTTTATGTGTTACTATTAGATTTAGATGCTAATGTAGTCAGGACAGGTAATGCTCGAGGTGCGAGGAGTAAAGTAAGTGGCTAATCACAACTAACCACTGTAATTAGGGACTTACTATACTTGACATAAACTGAGCTATTTCCTTGAATGACTGTTTTGGTGTTTGAATCTTATAGTGCTTAGGAAATGGCTGGGAAGAAACCTACCAAAGCTTCTAGAGGTAGAGGGAGACCGCGTATGACTAGGAGCAGTGCTAAGGCTCCTGAGACGACCCCTATGAACCCTGAGGTTCCTGATCGGAATGAAGGAACTGAGAATGCGAGTCTGAATGCCTCAGCTAGAGAGGCGATTGCTGATGAGGTACATCAGGTCCTGCAGGCAGTTATGCCGTCTGTAGTGACCGATGTCATTCGAGCGGTGAGGAACGAGGAAAAAAAGAGAAGGAGGACAGGAAAGGGTCGACTTGAAAGGAAAGCAAGGGAGGAGAGGAATGACCAGAGCCTGAGACGGTAGTGTCTGATGAGGAGGAGGATGATGTAGCAGGGGTGATGACCAAGGGATGCAGTTATGGGGCATTCCAGAGGTGCAAACCCTCGACTTTCGATGGTAATGGTGATGCTGCTGCTGCTCACCGCTGGGTGAGGGAGATGGAGGCAGTGCTAGAGATCAGTGAGTGTCGCGAAGACCAAAAGGTGAAGTTTGCGACTCACTCTTTTGCCGACTCGGCATTGTGTTGGTGGGACAATATTGTCCAAGCTTAGGGTACTAGAGCCATCGGTAAGATGCGATGGAAGGAACTGAAGCAACTGGTGATGGAGGAGTTCTGTCCTCATAGGGAACTCGACAGGATTGAGAGGGAGTTCCTGCAACTTGAGGCAGGGACCATGACCCATCAACAGTACACCACAAAATTTAACGAGATGGCACATCTGGTGCCGGATCAGGTGAGTCCTCTATCCCGAAAGATAAAGCGGTATATTCAGGGTTTGCCAGCGGATATTCGCAGGCACATGATCACTGCCCGACTGAGTACGTTTAGGTCGACGGTGGATTTGGCGGGGAGGTTATACGATGAAAGATCGATGGTGGTGACAGAAGCTAGCAAGGAAGGAGAAGGTGATCGGGATTGGAACGGGAAGCGATTGGGACTTTGTGTCGCAACAGACTCAGATGGAGTTCAATCTCTGTGATTGACTCGTAGGGGATTTTTGTCGCGTATCCCGGTGCTGTGTCAGTCATGTATGAATGTATGTAAGAGACACACGAACAAAAGAAAGAAAGTGAATGTTAACGATGAACGGTACACGAACGAAAACTAATGAATGAATGAGAAAAGAGGATAAGAATAATGTTATCTGTGTGTACGTACTTGTGTGACCACATATAAGTAAAGAAAGGTTTAACGAATGAAAAGTATGTTTTATTACAAAACTAGAACTCACTCAGCAACGCTGACTTTTATGTACTTTCCAGTTGGCAGGTAATAGGTTGCTGAGAATGACGCAAGGCGGCTACTCAGCTCTCTTTGGGATGGCATTCTTCTGTTAGATGCTTTTGTGATGTAATACAACAATACATATTTTGTTGTTGATGTGCGTTGTATTAACTGGCAAAAGCATTTATACCAAATAAAAAAATTTAATGCTTCCGCTGCATGGTTTTCAAATAGTTAATGTAAATATATGTTTTATGTGCGATGATAGGCCAGCTATGAGGTGCCCGGGAATGGGGCCTTACAAGTTGGTATCAGAGCAAATGTTTAAGTAAAATGGGTAAATTTCAAAATGAACCTAAACTTAAACTGAAAATGGGACGGAAAGGGGAAGAATGCCAAACTGAGTAGCTGCGTGCCATCAGGTATTTTTCTTAAAGTTAACCGGTATTATGTGCGCATGTTATGTGTTTATGTGTTACTATTAGATTTAGATGCTAATGTAGTCAGGACAGGTAATGCTCGGGGTGCGAGGAGTAAAGTAAGTGGCTAATCACAACTAACCACTGTAATTAGGGACTTACTATACTTGACATAAACTGTGCTATTTCCTTGAATGACTGTTTTGGTGTTCGAATCTTATAGTGCTTAGGAAATGGCTGGGAAGAAACCTACCAAAGCTTCTAGAGGTAGAGGGAGACCGCGTATGACTAGGAGCAGTGCTAAGGCTCCTGAGACGACCCCTGTGAACCCTGAGGTTCCTGATCGGAATGAAGGAACTGAGAATGCGAGTCTGAATGCCTCAGCTAGAGAGGCGATTGCTGATGAGGTACATCAGGTCCTGCAGGCAGTTATGCCGTCTGTAGTGACCGATGTCATTCGAGCGGTGAGGAACGAGGAAAGAAAAGAGAAGGAGGACAGGAAAGGGTCGACTTGAAAGGAAAGCAAGGGAGGAGAGGAATGACCAGAGCCTGAGACGGTAGTGTCTGATGAGGAGGAGGATGATGTAGCAGGGGTGATGACCAAGGGATGCAGTTATGGGGCATTCCAGAGGTGCAAACCCTCGACTTTCGATGGTAATGGTGATGCTGCTGCTGCTCACCGCTGGGTGAGGGAGATGGAGGCAGTGCTAGAGATCAGTGAGTGTCGCGAAGACCAAAAGGTGAAGTTTGCGACTCACTCTTTTGCCGACTCGGCATTGTGTTGGTGGGACAATATTGTCCAAGCTGAGGGTACTAGAGCCATCGGTAAGATGCGATGGAAGGAACTGAAGCAACTGGTGATGGAGGAGTTCTGTCCTCATAGGGAACTCGACAGGATTGAGAGGGAGTTCCTGCAACTTGAGGCAGGGACCATGACCCATCAACAGTACACCACAAAATTTAACGAGATGGCACATCTGGTGCCGGATCAGGTGAGTCCTCTATCCCGAAAGATAAAGCGGTATATTCAGGGTTTGCCAGCGGATATTTGCAGGCACATGATCACTGCCCGACCGAGTACGTTTAGGTCGACGGTGGATTTGGCGGGGAGGTTATACGATGAAAGATCGATGGTGGTGACAGAAGCTAGCAAGAAAGGAGAAGGTGATCGGGATTGGAACGGGAAGCGATTGGGACTTTGTGTCGCAACAGACTCAGATGGAGTTCAATCTCTGTGATTGACTCGTAGGGGATTTTTGTCGCGTATCCCGGTGCTGTGTCAGTCATGTATGAATGTATGTAAGAGACGCACGAACAAAAGAAAGAAAGTGAATGTTAACGATGAACGGTACACGAACGAAAACTAATGAATGAATGAGAAAAGAGGATAATAATAATGTTATCTGTGTGTACGTACTTGTGTGACCACATATAAGTAAAGAAAGGTTTAACGAATGAAAAGTATGTTTTATTACAAAACTAGAACTCACTCAGCAACGCTGACTTTTATGTATTTTCCAGTTGGTAGGTAATAGGTTGCTGAGGATGGCGCAAGGCGACTACTCAGCTCTCTTTGGGATGGCATTCTTCTGTTAGATGCTTTTGTGATGTAATACAACAATAGATATTTTGTAGTTGATGTGCGTTGTATTAACTGGCAAAAGCATTTATACTAAATAAAAAAAATTAATGCCTACGCTGCATGGTTTTCAAACAGTTAATGTAAATATATGTTTTATGTGCGATGATAGGCCAGCT
The DNA here is from genome assembly GCA_024085815.1 of Flaveria linearis. NCBI lineage: Eukaryota > Viridiplantae > Streptophyta > Magnoliopsida > Asterales > Asteraceae > Flaveria > Flaveria linearis. The sequence continues at coordinate 28,505,334 of CM044010.1, forward strand.
GTGAGGTACCCGGGAACGGGGCCTTATAGAAAATATGAAAATGGGGTATAGAAATACTTACATGGGAAATAAGTATATGAATGACGATTAATAAGAATAATAAGTGACGTTCCAATGTAAACCTTCACGAGATACCTAAGAATATATATATATTGACAAGATTTAAGTTTAATTATAATATGCTTAACGTTTTAACGGGAACTAGGGTTTCAATAAAAATTTGGGGTTTTTATAAATAAGATTAGTTATCAAAATCATATATACTTTAATACAATGAAAGAAAACTTAATTAATCCTTTTATAATAATTTGTGAAATTATAAGAAATTAAATCCTTATAATGATTAAATTATAAAATGTTAATAAAATTTTATAATTAACATAATTAATGTATAATCAAAGATAACGTAATGACTAATAATATTTTTATGATTTCAACTATTTAAAATTTATTTTTATAAAAATAAACTAATTATAACATTTGTTAATATTTTATATAAAAATTGTTAAGGTGTTTTGAAAATAATTAGATAACTTTTAAAATAAATAAAGTTTATAAAACTGATTTTTATAATTTTTAGAAATTTTATATAATTGTTTTAAGGCTGAAAAAGCTTTAAAAAATAGGATGAGGGTGCCCGGGTTCGAACCCGGGACCTCATGGTGAGAATGCAAGCGCTTAACCAGTGAACAAGGGCCGTGGCCGTGGTATCACTTGGTATTAAATTCTTTTAAACATAAGTAGAAAACAATTCCCAATTCTCAAGAACCCTAATTTTGTCTTTGATCAAATTGATGGTCAATTTGATTCTGGAAATGTTGATAATCATGGGGCTTTTGTTCCCCATGTAAAAACGAGTGATTAGACGTGCTCAATTACCCGGTTTGCTTTGAAATGATGTTAAGAACAAAGGAAGATCAAGCCGCGGCCAAGTTGTACACGATTGATGAGCAATTGATAAAGATAATCAAATTAATCTTATGAATAGCTTCGCATGATGTATTAGACTCAAAACCCCTTATCAAATCCAGTTCAAGTTGTTCGGAAGATGGGTTTCGATGGCTTTGTAGGTCGCGATATATGAGAGAATCGAAGGTGATGCTAGTGTTTGTTTCAGGTGAAATTGGAAGCAGTATACGTTTAGGATTAGGTAGATGATTGTTTAGGTCCGTTTAATTAGATTATTATTAGAGTTAAATGCTCGAACGACTATGAGATTAAAGGTTTTGGTTATGCTCTCGATTGAGCTTAGTAACCGACGTTTAAATGCGATTAATTGATGTATACAAGTCCGAAACACGTACCAGGAACGATTTGGGATAGTTTCGGGTCAATATCGAGCCTTAAAACCGGTGTATGGAGGTGGCCGGATCCGCTCCGGCGGTGGCCGGAGGGTTGGCCGGAGAATCGGGGTTGGGGGTTTTGGTTTGGGATTTATTAAATGTTACGCAAATAGTCCCTGTCGTTACAAATATTAGCATTTTATGCCCAAGCCTTAATATTAAAGTTCTTAAATTGGCAATAAAACCCCCTAAACTTTGTTTACTTTTAAGTTCTAACCACTTTTAAATAATTATTATTATTAATATTATTATTATTATTACTTTCATTTTTGTAGTTATTATTATTATTATTATTATTATTATTATTATTATTATTATTATTATTATTATTATTATTATTATTATTATTATTATTATTATTATTATTGTCTGTATTTTTTTTATTATAGTTATTATTATAATTATCATTATTACTATTAATGTTATTATTATTATTACTTTAATTAATAATAATAAAACAATTTATAATAATGATAAATACTAAAAGAAGATCAAGGATTACAAATGAGCCATCGTATTTGTTTTAATAACAAAACAACCCTTTACAAGTGTTAACGACGTTAAATAAACGTTGAATAAAAACACGAGAGGTCACATTCTCGGATGTATATCTCCAAACGACAAGCACATGGCAAGCCCATGGACGTGAACAACTGGTGTCCACATGAACCCCCAGACTCCTGAATCATTTCCATTTTCGTCAACTCTTATTCAAGGAGGCTAAGGTAAAAAATGGATACTTTATAATGCAATTTTGAAAACAATGACAGTCGATGGTCTTTTTTAATATTCACACGGGACACCTCGAATGTTTTACAAATTTCAATCTCCTGGCCGTGCATGAGGTCACAAACATATCCGACAAGTGTGTGCAACGTATTATTGGTCATTGTGAGGTAACTCTTGAAGTTGACATGTTGGCCCTCAACCCTGTTAGTTGTAAACTCACCAAAGTTAAGGCGGTCGTACATCCAACAACTAACAATTTTCTCTTTGTACGGCACCAACCAATTATTCCAAATATACTCCCATACCTCTGAAAGAAATAATAAATTTTATAAAATAAACAAATAAATTATTAGAGTAACAATAACTATAAAATTCTTACCATGTTTACCATCTTCATTTAACTTTTCTTCCATATTCATGCAATTGTAATCGTACAATGCCTCGGTGGGAGACGAACACAAGGTCTTCCACCAATATGGAAAATTCTTCCACATACCGGTTTTGAATAAGATATTCCACCGTCTTTTGATATTCTCCCTAACGTGCCACCTGCATAGGTTTTTAGTAGCACTCGGGAACACTGTGTCACACGCGCTCATCAGGGCCAGGTCCCTGTCTGTGACAATAACGCGGGGCTCCACACACCCATCGAGCATATCTCTGATATGCTCCAAGACCCATGTGAAGTTGTCCTGCCGTTCCCTCGATATAAATGCATGCGCAATACAAAACGACTTCGACGTCGACGTAACGCCAATAACCTGAACAAACGGAATGTTGTACATGTTGGTCTTGCACGTCGTGTCTATCAACATCACGTGCGGGAATGCGCGTCACATTTTATACGAAGTAGGATGACAAAAGAAAACATCTTCCACGGCCTTAGTAGCTGTATTCTTTCGTGTTTCATACACGAACTCTTTAGATTGTAGCAGGTTTTCAAGTTTCTGCTTTGGTGTCATGCCTTTTCTCCCTCAGCCCTAAACTTCGACGTCAGATTGTATATGTCCTTGACAACACAGACGCTATGGGGGAAGTGCTCCCTTACGACTGAATGGATGTGTCGTGGCCGCACGTGCAGCCTATGTAACTTATCGACAAGATCAATTTCTTCGGCGGTCATCTTCCTAAGATGCGCGTGGCCCTCCTCATGCACAACAGGATCGTGGTTGGGCGTCTCGTTTCTCACCTCTAACATCCAACTGTCACTCTTTCCTACGTAAAGGGACATCTTTTCTTTATGCTCCCGGTACGCCTACTTGTGCCAGTGAATTTAGGTTCACCACTACGATTGCATAATAGTTCCACATCCTTTTTTCGTGACCGTCCCACCACAATGACGCACCCATGCTCGCGTCCTCTCATTTTAGCCCACTTCTCCAAGTTCTCACGAGAATCAAAATACTGAAAAATTATAAAGCTAGACATAAAAACAATATATAAAAGAAATAAAAAAATAAAATAAACAAAAGAATAAAAACTCTTCGTACTTTACCGGTTTTATAAGAAACCGTAGCCTTTCTTATCTGATCCTCATCCCCATCGTGCTCGGCGGAGTCCCCATGGTTTTCTTTGAGGTGAACCGAACCGTCACTCTCATCTGTGTCATTCCCATTAAAAGTATCCGACACATGTGTAATTTCTAGTTCTGACTGGTACGGGGGATGTCCGTAATCCAGCTCTGTTTGTGAGTGGTACGTGTTCGAGACATGCCCGTAAGAATTGAAAGGGGGATGTGTGTACCCTTCACCGTAACCCGTCGGTCCAAATAGAGGGTTGTACGCCTCTTCAGCAAATGTGTTCGACGGTTTGGTTTCCTCCTCCCCCCACGGGGGGTGACTCCCGTATACGTAATATTCCTAAAAAGATAATGGTTAGATATTTCAAATAAGAAGTTATAATAAAACAGATACTACTTCAACCTGGTTTGAATCTTCGATATGTGGCTCCTCATTCAAATCTGGAAGCTTCGGCTTTCGATAATGATCTCCCGAACCCGACATTGTTTTTGAATTAACGTGTTTTTTTAACGACGAAGGCTATTTATGTTGAAAATCAGAATGAATTTTTTAGGACGGAAAAAAAATGAAGATATATGTTAATGGTTGTCGAATGAAATGGTGAAGGCTTTTATTGTGAAAATCTGGGGTACAAACCATCACGGTTTGGCCAAACTGTGACGGTTCGAAGCGCGAATCCCGGGCCTTTTGTCAACATCACAGAGTACCTCGTACCTTTAGGTACCCTAAAGGTCACGGTTAGGGCAAACCGTGACCTTTTGATGACTGGTTTTCACTTTATCAATGTCCTTTTGTCGTTTTGTTGTCACGCGGTGTGAGTTGACTGACACAGAAACCGTGACCGCAAGCCCTTGCGGTCACGGTTAGGTTGCCCAACGTGACCTTTTGCTCTAACCGTGACCTTTTGGTCCGGCCTACTCCTAAAAACCCCTGCGGTGTCTCCAGCAGGACCCCATTCTATGGTTAGTCTCCCCTTGTAATAGGATCCTTTATATCTTACTAACCAGTAAACATCCCTTATAATTTTTTTTTCCTCCCTGCAAATTGAATCATGACAAAAAGTTTAGATTTGGAAACCCAATTACTAAAGCTTCCAGAGTATGTTTCTCTTCTATTGAAACAATCGCTCAATGAAACTCTATTTCCTTCTATACCATTTAGATTGCCCATCATATCGCGTCGTCATTGGCGTTTTATTCTGTTTCATGGTGGAGTCATGTTTACAGAAGACTTGCAATCACACTTAGGCCTCATATTTAGAGTCAAGAATCATCAATTCTGAGGTTACCCCTGCTGCTCTACTAGACAATGTTTTTTTTCTGCTATATAAATTTCCGACAAGTTTCCCACAACATTATATATGTGAAAATTAAGATGGTGATGATTTTCGGACAAATTTAATTAGAAATAAAAAACCCTAATTTATTTTACAAAATATCCACAAAAAAGGCGATGTTGCAAATTTGTTGCAAGAGGTACACATTTCCAACAAGTTATTGACAAATTTTAAATGTTTGCAACAAACCTTTATGTTTTATTTATTATTAAACTAATAATAAAAGATATATATTTTTCGCAACTTTTGTGACAAAAGATATATATTTTTCGCAACTTTTGTGACAAACCTTTATTACTAATTTATTAATTTATCATTTTGTTTAAATTATTGAATTACTAAATTAATTAAGTTGTTTTATGTCAAAGCAAGCAAAATTTGCGACAATTCGCTCAAAAACATTTTTATTTAACTATTTATTCACGTTGTTTAAATTAGTGAATTACTAAAACAAATTTATAAAACTCTTTTGTTGCAAAGTTGCTTCAAAACACTAAGCTTTATATCAATAGTTAAATACTTAAACAATTAAACATTATATTAATAATTAAATATCCTAATAAATAAGAAAGAATAAGACTATTCTTAACGTAATACGTTATATTATAACTACGAATCTAATTGTAATTGATTAATCATTGTTATTGTCATAACAATTTATTTTTATGTAATTATTATTAGTAGTATACGTGTACGTGTATGTGTATGTATATGTATATAAACAAAGAAACAAATTAACCTAGTGAAATTTCACTTGACGAGTAGTGTCCGAGGAGGATGAGATGATGACAAGACTTACTCATATCACAAAGGATAGAGGTAACTATCCTATTGGATAGAGAGACCGCACCTAGAGAAGCCCTTGGCTCAATATACACTATAAAGATTTCGATTTTACAAATTGTCCTTATTACCACAAATATTATTTGGTGACATGTCACCGCTAGTGATTCGTCACTATTGATTAAAAAATTGCAGCTAATAAGTCGCTGCTAATGAGGGTATTAGCGACGATATATGTCGCCAATAAAGATATAGTAAAACATTCTGGATTTTAAATATTATATTCCTAGTTTTACAAACCAATTGTATACCTATAAAAATAATTCAGATTTCTCAATAATTATATTCCTAGTTTTATATACATATACATACACGTATACTACTAACAATAATTACATAAAAACAAATTGTTATGACAATATTGTCATAAAAATTTGTTTTTATGTAATTGTTATTAGTAGTATACATGTATGTATATGTATATAAACAAAGAAACAAATTAACCTAGTGAAATTTCACTTAACGAGTCACTATAAGGAGACAGGTCTTTAGAGACGACAAAAGTCGTCGTTAAAAACCTCACTTGTGGCGGCCAGTCATATCATTAGTACACGTAACATCATCTTGTACTACAACTTGAGAAATTGAGGGTTCATGATGATAAATCCAGTCCGAATAACTACGCTGAAAACCCTACGCGCACAAATGATACTTCACTTTTACCAAAGATTGTATGGCCGAATTCCGACATTTAGTACACGGACAAAAAACATAACCTCTATTGTCGACCAGACTCTTGCACATCTCGAGAAAAGAGTTGAGTCCATTATTATACTCCTCTGAGCTTCGATTTGGATTGTTAAGCTAACTTTTATCGACAACCATGATGCAACTGAAACATAATATAGAGAATTTATAAGGGTAGACTGCTAAACCCACTTTTTGAATATCTTATCTCATATAAACTACATATATGTATAAATTATTACCTTCAAATAAACATACATTTAAATAAACCTTAACTAAATTGCTACACAATCAAATCAACATGAACTTCATTAAACTACATATATGTATAAATTTTTTTAATATCCATAACTTAGTTCTAATTAAACCATAACAACAACAACTTGATCACAACCTACAACTACTGACTAACTATATATAAATCAATTAATTATTAACCAACTAAACAACTAATTCTTAACCAACTACATTGCAAAACACCCAAATTTATTCCATTCAAACCTACAAAATACACAAATACAACTCAAATCAATTCACTATCCTTAATTTCACATAAAATCAAGCAAATTGAGACAAATAACAGTTAATTTTACACACTACATCATATAGGAACTAAAATCTAAGAAAAGAAAACAAAAAAAATTACATTCAAAGACGGATCTAGCAGCGACAGTGAAGTAGCAACAACAGCGACGATCGCGATACGTGGTGGAAGTAGCCTTTAGCAGCGACGGTCGAGTACACAGCAACAAGCAACATGTAACACCCGTAATTTCTTATTAAAGAAATTAAAAGAACAAAATAGAAAGAGAAAAGAAAGAAAACAAAAGTCCACTTTTGTTTAAGGGCCAAAAGTGCCAAATGGGCAAACTTTCCATTTATTTTGATACAAAAGTGGTATGGTCACCCACTCTTGTTCACATCATCACCAACTTCGGATTTTTAGAGAAAGAAAGCACAAGAGCAGAGAATTCTCGGGATTTTTGAAGAAGAACCTGAAAAACTCGAAGTTTTTGGTATGAAATCTTGAGTTTTGAAGCTTTAGATGATTCTAGACCCGTATATGTGCTTATAAATGTGTCTTGTGTGTTCGGGTGGTGTGGTGTGTGTGTTTTAGGTGTTAGAACAGTTAAGGAGGCTCGGGTGAAGGGTGTGAGATTTGAAGAGAACAACAAAGGTGAGTTTATAGGTCCCCTTTTTACTTGTTTTTAAAATGTTTTGGGGCTGGAAAATGCATGTAAGTATGTTTTTATAAGTTTGGGTATAATACCCGTATGATATGAATGTATGTATGTTTATGTTTATATTAGATTTATGCCTAGAATCATGTGTATATGTTTAGTACTAGGCATTCTGATGTTTGGGAATTTGAAAAATGAATTAGTCACATGAGCAGGTTACTAAAACGACTAACAAGCCCAAATAGTAGTAATATGCCTGAACTTTGGACTTAGAATAACTAAGTACAAACTAATAAGTCTAATAGTGCTTATACGCCCAGGGACATGCCTTAGAAATATTCTAAGTATGGTCATGAGTCTAAGCAGGTAATGTGTCCAATAGTTCTAAGACGACCAGACTCATAAGTCTGAAAATTTGCTAAGTATGGGGACTTATAAGTCCAACAGGACTCATGAGTCCCACAGTACCCATGAGTCTGAAAACTAAGTAAAGGGTGAAAAGTCTGAATTCTGGTCGTATGACCAGAAAATATTTTCCAAGTATGGGATGGTACGACCAACAGGGCTAATACGACCAACAGGGGTCATACGCCCAGCAGTGCTCATACGCCCAGAGCCTGAAATTTTTCTAAGTGTAGCTGATAAGTCCGACAGTGGTGAAACGCCTAGAACAGGGCTCATACGCCCAAAATACTTGGACTTTTAACATATTTCCCTTGGAGTTTGTGCAGTAGGGTTTCACCTGAATGTTGACTAGGACATTATTGAATGTGAATGATGATGTTTGAATGTAATAATATCCTTTCCTTAATATTATAATTAATATTACTATTAGGGATATTATCAAGAGTATGAATAATATTATTTATAACATTATTAGTATTATTATTATTAATATGCTTATTAATAATAATACTGTATGTTTCTATGTGGAATGATCATGATCAAGAATTATTATCATTAATAAAGTGAAAGATTAATGATAAAGAGGAATGGAACGTGAACGAATGAACGAAAGTCTTGCAAACAAATGAATGGAGGTGCACACCCCTGGCAGGTGTTAGCTCAACTGTGATGCGGGTTCGCTACCCCGAAGGATGCACACAGGATCAATCCTTGAGATTGATATAGAGGTGAGTGACTTGGTGTCACAACAGACTCACAGGAATGTAGGTCAATCTTCGTGATTGGCTTAGAGGTGAGTGACTTGGTGTCACAACAGACTCACAGTATGTCGGTCAATCTTTGTGATTGACTTAGAGGTGAGCGACTTGGTGTCGCAACAGACTCACAGGTTAATAAAAGAGGAATGATAAAAGTACGAATTGAACGATGATGAAGATAATGAAAGTATTACCTATGTGTACGTACGATGTATGATCACCTGTGAAAATGAGGAACGGTTTTTGTACAAAAAGTAAAGTATTTTAACTGTAAAACTAGAACTCACTCAGCAACACTGACTTTTATGTATTTTCCAGTTGGCAGGTGACAGGTTGCTGAGGATGGCACAAGGGGATGACTACTTGGTGGGCAAGACTGACATCCAAATTATATTTTGATGATACTATTGTCTTGTAATCCATCCAATTAAATATCTTGTGACTTGTGAACTAAAATGTATTGCTTAACAACAGTGTTTTTAATGAAATGAATGTCTTTTGTTTAAATTAATTCCGCTGCTTAAATTTAAAATAAGTACGTTTTATGATGTGAATGTCCAACTGTGAGGTGCCCGGGAACGGGGCCTTACAAGTTGGTATCAGAGCTAAAGTTTAAGTGAATTGGGTAAATATTTTCAAAATGAACCTCAACTTAAACTGAGAATGGGACGGAAAGAGGGATGTCAGCCCGAGTAGCCATGTGCCATCAGGTATTGCTTTCTAAAAAAAATCAACTAGACTTATGTGCGTGTGCTATATGTGATTTATGTGTTCTTAGTAGATTTAGATACTGATGTAGTCAGGATAGGAAATGCTTGGGGTGTGAAGAGTAAAGTAAGTGGCTAATCACAACTGGCCACTGTAATTAGGGACTTACTATACTTGACATAAACTGAGCTATTACCTTGAATGACTGTTTTAGTGTTTGAATCTTATAGTGCATAGGAAAATGGCTAGGAAGAAACCTTCTAAGGATGCTAGAGGTAGAGGTCGTCCACGTACGACTAGGAACAGTACTAAAGCTCCTGAGACGGCTCCTGTGAACCCTGAGGTTCCTAACCGGAATGAAGAAACCGAGAATGCGAGCCTGAATGCCTCAGCTAGGGAGGCGATTGCTGATGAGGTACACCAAGTCCTGCAGGCAGTTATGCCATCTGTGGTGACTGATGTTATTCGTGCTGTGAGGAATGAGGAAAGGAAGGAGAAGGAGGATAGGAGAGGGTCAACTGGGAAGGAAAGCAAGGGAGGAGAGGAACGACTAGATCCAGAGATAGTAGTATCTGATGAAGAGGAAGATGAGGTGGTAGGGGTGACGACTAAGGGATGCAATTACGGGGCATTCCAGAGGTGCAGGCCCCCGACTTTTGACGGAAATGGCAATGCTGCTGCTGCCCACCGTTAGGTAAGGGAGATGGAGGCGGTACTCGAGATTAGTGAGTGCCGGGAAGATCAGAAGGTGAAATTTGCCACCCACTCTTTTACCGACTCAGCACTATGTTGGTGGGACAATATTGTCCAAGCTGAGGGCAGCAGGGCTATAGGCAAGATGAAGTGGCCCGAGTTGAAGAAGTTGGTAGTTGAGGAATTCTGTCCTCACCGGGAACTTGACAAGATTGAGAGAGAGTTCCTGCAACTCGAGGCGGGAACCATGAGCCACCAGTAATACACTGCCAAGTTCAATAAGATGGCGAGGCTGGTGCAAGATCAGGTGACACCGGTATCTTGCAAGATTAACCGGTATATACAGGGGCTACCAGCCGATATTCGTAGGCATTTGATTGCTGCACGACCAAGCACTTTTAGGTCGGCAGTAGATTTGGCTGGGAGGCTTTATGATGAGAGGGAGGTAGCAGATGCGGAGGTGAAGAAGGCTGGTGGTGGTGACCGAAACTGGAATGGGAAACGGTTCGGGCGTGGTGGCTTTACCCCGAACAACAAAAGGATGAAAACGAATGACCGTTGGGTGGGGTCATCAAGCTCGAGGCCCAAAAGGTGTGGCAAGTGCGGGAAGGAGCATACGGGTGAGTGCAAATCGGGGCTCAACGTGTGTTTCAAGTGCGGGAAGCCGGGTCACATTCTGAAGGATTGTAAGGATCTGAGGTGTTATAACTGCGGTGAGGCGGGCCATATGAGCAAAGACTGCAGGAAGCAGAGGGTGGAGAGTTCCGGGGCAAAGAAGACGGCCGGGGCTGAAGGGCAGAGGGCGAGCGCCAGAGCTTTCACCATGACCAGAGAGGAGGCTAGGACGGACCCCGATGTTGTGTCAGGTACGTTTCTAGTAAATCAAACTCTGGCTTCTGTGTTATTTGATTCTGGTGCTAGTAAGAGTTTCATTTCTGCTACTTTCTGTGCTAAAGTGCCTGTTAGTAGTAAATACATTGATGAGCCCTTTGAAGTAGAAACCGCTATTGGTAAGTCCACTAGAGTTACTGATGTGATAGAGGACTGTGCCATAGAGTTAGAAGGTCATAGGTTTGCTGCTAGATTACATGTGATGCCCCTAGGTGGATTTGATGTAGTACTAGGGATGGACTGGTTGGCAACCTATGAAGCGAATATCGTATGTCAAAAGAAGATGATTAGACTGACGGCATCTGACGGGAGTCTGGTAATGATATACGGTGATCGAGTCATGATGATTCCGAAGGTGATTTCGATGGCGGTGGCAGGCAAGTGCATGAGGCGTGGGTGCAACGCCTACTTATGTTACGTAAAGGATGTGGAAACGCGAAAACCACCGCAGCTAGTTCAAGATCGTGCGTAGGATAGTTGACTTCGTGAGTTTTCAGCTGTCGAGATGCATAGGCTATTACCCTTCCACGTTGCATCAACACGCAACCTAGCCCAGAATAACATGCATCTGAATAGACCACTAAGTCTTCATTCCCCTCGGGCAAAGTCAAAACAGGAGCTTGTGTTAGTCTTGTCTTCAACTCCTCAAAGGCATTCTCCTGCTCTTGACCCCACATCTCCTGCTCTTGCTTAAATTTAAAATAAGTACGTTTTATGCTGTGAATGTCCAACTGTGAGGTGCCCGGGAACGGGGCCTTACAAGTTGGTATCAGAGCTAAAGTTTAAGTGAATTGGGTAAATATTTTCAAAATGAACCTCAACTTAAACTGAGAATGGGACGGAAAGAGGGATGTCAGCCTGAGTAGCCATGTGCCATCAGGTATTGCTTTCTAAAAAAAATCAACCAGACTTATGTGCGTGTGCTATATGTGATTTATGTGTTCTTAGTAGATTTAGATACTGATGTAGACATGATAGGAAATGCTTGGGGTGTGAAGAGTAAAGTAAGTGGCTAATCACAACTGGCCACTGTAATTAGGGACTTACTATACTTGACATAAACTGAGCTATTACCTTGAATGACTGTTTTAGTGTTTGAATCTTATAGTGCATAGGAAAATGGCTGGGAAGTAACCTTCTAAGGCTGCTAGAGGTAGAGGTCGTCCGCGTACGACTAGGAACAGTACTAAAGCTCCTGAGACGGCTCCTGTGAACCCTGAGGTTCCTAACCGGAATGAAGAAACCGAGAATGCGAGCCTGAATGCCTCAGCTAGGGAGGCGATTGCTGATGAGGTACACCAAGTCCTGCAGGCAGTTATGCCATCTGTGGTGACTGATGTTATTCGTGCTGTGAGGAATGAGGAAAGGAAGGAGAAGGAGGATAGGAGAGGGTCAACTGGGAAGGAAAGCAAGGGAGGAGAGGAACGACCAGATCCAGAGATAGTAGTATCTGATGAAGAGGAAGATGAGGTGGTAGGGATGACGACTAAGGGATGCAATTACGGGGCATTCCAGAGGTGCAGGCCCCCGACTTTTGACGGAATTGGCAATGCTGCTGCTGCCCACCGTTGGGTAAGGGAGATGGAGGTGGTACTCGAGATCAGTGAGTGCCGGGAAGATCAGAAGGTGAAATTTTCCACCCACTCTTTTACCGACTCAGCACTATGTTGGTGGGACAATATTGTCCAAGCTGAGGGCAGCAGGGCTATAGGCAAGATGAAGTGGCCCGAGTTGAAGAAGTTGGTAGTTGAGGAATTCTGTCCTCACCGGGAACTTGACAAGATTGAGAGAGAGTTCCTGCAACTCGAGGCGGGAACCATGAGCCACCAGCAATACACTGCCAAGTTCAATGAGATGGCGAGGCTGGTGCCAGATCAGGTGACACCGGTATCTCGCAAGATTAACCGGTATATACAGGGGCTACCAGCCGATATTCGTAGGCATTTGATTGCTGCACGACCAAGCACTTTTAGGTCGGCAGTAGATTTGGCTGGGAGGCTTTATGATGAGAGGGAGGTAGCAGATGCGGAGGTAAAGAAGGCTGGTGGTGGTGACCGAAACTGGAATGGGAAACGGTTCGGACGTGGTGGCTTTACCCCGAACAACAAAAGGATGAAAACGAATGACCGTAGGGTGGGGTCATCAAGCTCGAGGCCCAAAAGGTGTGGCAAGTGCGGGAAGGAGCATACGGGTGAGTGCAAATCGGGGCTCAACGTGTGTTTCAAGTGCGGGAAGCCGGGTCACATTCTGAAGGATTGTAAGGATCTGAGGTGTTATAACTGCGGTGAGGCGGGCCATATGAGCAAAGACTGCAGGAAGCAGAGGGTGGAGAGTTCCGGGGCAAAGAAGACGACCGGGGCTGAAGGGCAGAGGGCGAGCGCCAGAGCTTTCACCATGACCAGAGAGGAGGCTAGGACGGACCCCGATGTTGTGTCAGGTACGTTTCTAGTAAATCAAACTCTGGCTTCTGTGTTATTTGATTCTGGTGCTAGTAAGAGTTTCATTTCTGCTACTTTCTGTGCTAAAGTGCCTGTTAGTAGTAAATACATTGATGAGCCCTTTGAAGTAGAAACCGCTATTGGTAAGTCCACTAGAGTTACTGATATGATAGAGGACTGTGCCATAGAGTTAGAAGGTCATAGGTTTGCTGCTAGATTACATGTGATGCCCCTAGGTGGATTTGATGTAGTACTAGGGATGGACTGGTTGGCAACCTATGAAGCGAATATCGTATGTCAAAAGAAGATGATTAGACTGACGGCATCTGACGGGAGTCTGGTAACGATATACGATGATCGAGTCACGATGATTCCGAAGGTGATTTCGATGGCGGTGGCAGGCAAGTGCATGAGGCGTGGGTGCAACGCCTACTTATGTTACGTAAAGGATGCGGAAACGCCAACACCACAACTATCTGACGTTCTGGTTGTGTGTGAGTATCCAGATATGTTCCCGGAAGACTTATCGGGATTGCCACCTGACCGCGAAATTGAATTTCAAATTGACTTGATACCCGGTGCCCAACCCGTTGCTAAAGCACCATATCGGTTGGCTCCGACTGAGATGAAGGAGTTGATGGAGCAACTGCAAGAGTTGCTTGACAAGGGCTTCATTAGACCGAGTATCTCTCCTTGGGGTGCTCCGGTCTTGTTTGTGAAGAAAAAGGACGGTAGCATGAGAATGTGTATCGACTACCGTGAATTGAACAAGTTGACAATAAAGAATCGGTATCCGTTACCGAGAATCGATGACTTGTTCGACCAGCTCCAGGGTGCCAGTTGGTTCTCGAGGATAGATCTTCGATCTGGCTATCACCAGTTGAAGGTGAAGGAGCAGGACATTCCTAAAACAGCTTTCCGTACGCGTTATGGACACTATGAGTTTCTCGTTATGTCATTTGGTCTAACTAACGCGCCAGCTGCTTTTATGGATTTGATGAACCGAGTGTGTCGGCCAATGTTAGATAAATCAGTAATTGTGTTCATCGATGATATTCTGATTTATTTGAGGAGCGAAGAAGAGCATGCCGGTCACATTCGGGAAGTGTTGGAGACCTTGAGGAGGGAGAAGCTGTATGCTAAGTTCTCCAAATGTGCGCTCTGGCTACGCGAGGTACAATTTCTGGGTCACGTGGTAAATGCAGAAGGAATAATGGTGGATCCAGCAAAGGTTGAGGCTGTGATGCAATGGAAATCACCAAAGACGCCATCCGAGATTCGTAGCTTCTTAGGATTGGCGGGCTACTATAGGAGATTTATTCAAGACTTCTCCAAGATAGCCTCCCCTTTGACAAAATTGACCCGTAAGGATGTGAAATTCGTGTGGGGTCAAGAGCAGGAGAATGCCTTTGAGGAGTTGAAGACAAGACTAACACAAGCTCCTGTTTTGACTTTGCCCGAGGGGAATGAAGACTTAGTGGTCTATTCAGATGCATCGTATTCTGGGCTAGGTTGCGTGTTGATGCAACGTGGAAGGGTAATAGCCTATGCATCTCGACAGCTGAAAACTCACGAAGTCAACTATCCCACGCACGATCTTGAACTAGCTGCGGTGGTTTTCGCGTTGAAGATTTGGCGGCACTATCTATACGGGACGAAGTGCACCATCTTCACAGACCACAAAAGCTTGAAGTACTTCTTTGAGCAAAAAGATCTAAACATGAGGCAAAGGCGATGGTTGGAACTCATAAAGGATTATGACTGCGAAATCCATTACCATCCGGGCAAGGCCAACGTGGTGGCCGATGCCCTTAGCCGAAAGGAACGGCCTGATCCGATTCGGGTGAAGGCTTATCAGCTGATCATGACCCCCGATGTGATGACACAGGTTAAGGAGTTCCAAGACGAGGCTTTGAAAGAAGATCGTCTTAACTCCGAAAGGATGAGAGGTCTAGTTACGGAATTGGGTGAGAACACTCTTGGTGTTAGGACCTGATTTGGGCGAATGTGGATTCCTCGATACGGGGATCTACGTGGAAGAATTATGGACGAGGCCCATAAGACCCGATACTCCATTCACCCCGGTGCTACCAAAATGTACCACGATATGAAGATAGACTATTGGTGGCCGGGAATGAAACGCGACGTAGTGGAGTACGTAAGTAAGTGTCTGACTTGCTTACAAGTGAAGGCGGAACACCTACGGGATATACCCGAGTGGAAGTGGGAACACATCACCATGGACTTCATTACGAAATTACCACGTACCCCAAAAGGGTATGATGCCATATGGGTGATAGTTGACCGCTTGACCAAGAGTGCCCACTTCCTACCGATCCGCGAGACGTACTCATCTGAAAGATTGGTGGATCTGTTCATCAAAGAAATTGTAGTTCGTCATGGTGTACCGGTGTCTATTGTGTCTGATCGTGACACCCGGTTTACCTCCAAGTTTTGGAAAAGATTTCATGATGCAATGGGGACGAGACTACACATTAGTACAGCATATCACCCTCAGACAGACGGTCAGTCTGAGAGGACAATCCAAACACTCGAGGACATGCTTCGGGCGTGTGTGATCGATTTTGGAGGAAGTTGGGACAACCACCTGCCGTTAGCAGAATTCTCGTACAACAACAGTTATCATGCCAGCATTGGCATGCCACCTTACGAGATGTTATACGGTAGGAGATGTAGGATGCCCGTGTGCTGGGGAGACATTGGGCAGAAAGAGTTGGGAGGTGTTGAGGTAATTGAAGCAACGACTGAGAAATTAAAAAAGATCAAAGCCTTCATGAAGGCGGCGAAAGATAGGCAAAAGTCGTATGCTGACAAGAGGCGAAGACCGATAGAGTTCAAGGTTGGCGACCGAGTCATGTTGAAGGTCTCGCCCTGGAAGGGAATCATTAGATTCAGGAAACGAGGTAAGCTAAGCCCGAGATACATAGGACCTTTCCGAATTATCGCACGAGTAGGAGAGGTGGCCTATCGACTTGAATTGCCAGATGAGTTAAGTGGAATTCATCCCACATTCCATGTATCCCATCTAAGAAAGTGCTTAGCTGATGAAGACATGGTTGTACCACTAGAGGATATTGAGGTGGATGAGAGGCTCAACTACGTGGAGCAACCAGTGGCTATCATTGATCGTAAAGAAAAGAGGTTAAGGAATAAAGTGGTTCCTCTTGTGCGTGTACAGTGGAAGTACAGGAAGGGATCCGAGTCTACGTGGGAGACTGAAGAAGAGATGAGACAACACTACCCACATCTGTTTGAGGAATAACAGGTTTCGGGGACGAAACCTATATAAGGGGGGTGGACTTGTAACACCCGTAATTTCTTATTAAAGAAATTAAAAGAACAAAATAGAAAGAGAAAAGAAAGAAAACGAATGTCCACTTTTGTTTAAGGGCCAAAAGTGCCAAATGGGCAAACTTTCCATTTATTTTGATACAAAAGTGGTATGGTCACCCACTCTTGTTCACATCATCACCAACTTCGGATTTTTAGAGAAAGAAAGCACAAGAGTAGAGAATTCTCGGGATTTTTGAAGAAGAACCTGAAAAACTCGAAGTTTTTGGTAAGAAATCTTGAGTTTTGAAGCTTTAGATGATTCTAGACCCGTATATGTGCTTATAAATGTGTCTTGTGTGTTCGGGTGGTGTGGTTTGTGTGTTTTAGGTGTTAGAACAGTTGAGGAGGCTCGGGTGAAGGGTGTGAGATTTGAAGAGAACAACAAAGGTGAGTTTATAGGTCTCCTTTTTACTTGTTTTTAAAATGTTTTGGGGCTGGAAAATGTATGTAAGTATGTTTTTATAAGTTTGGGTATAATACCCGTATGATATGAATGTATGTATGTTTATGTTTATGTTAGATTTATGCCTAGAATCATGTGTATATGTTTAGTACTAGGCATTCTGATGTTTGGGAATTTGAAAAATGAATTAGTCACATGAGCAGGTTACTAAAACGACTAACAAGCCCAAATAGTAGTAATATGCCTGAACTTTGGATTTAGAATAACTAAGTACAAACTAATGAGTCTAATAGTGCTTATAAGCCCAGGGACATGCCTTAGAAATATTCTAAGTATGGTCATGAGTCTAAGCAGGTAATGTGTCCAATAGTTCTAAGACGACCAGACTCATAAGTCTGAAAATTTGCTAAGTATGGGGACTTATAAGTCCAACAGGACTCATGAGTCCCACAGTACCCATGAGTCTGAAAACTAAGTAAAGGGTGAAAAGTCTGAATTCTGGTCGTATGACCAGAAAATATTTTCCAAGTATGGGATGGTACGACCAACAGGGCTAATACGACCAACAGGGGTCATACGCCCAGCAGTGCTCATACGCCCAGAGCCTGAAATTTTTCTAAGTGTAGCTGATAAGTCCGACAGTGGTGAAACGCCTAGAACATGGCTCATACGCCCAAAATACTTAGACTTTTAACATATTTCCCTTGGAGTTTGTGCAGTAGGGTTTCACCTGAATGTTGACTTGGACATTATTGAATGTGAATGATGATGTTTGAATGTAATAATATCCTTTCCTTAATATTATAATTAATATTACGATTAGGGATATTATCAAGAGTATGAATAATATTATTTATAACATTATTAGTATTATTATTATTAATATGCTTATTAATAATAATACTGTATGTTTCTATGTGGAATGATCATGATCAAGAATTATTATCATTAATAAAGTGAAAGATTAATGATAAAGAGGAATGGAACGTGAACGAATGAACGAAAGTCTTGCAAGCAAATGAATGGAGGTGCACACCCCTGGCAGGTGTTAGCTCAACTGTGATGCGGGTTCGCTACCCCGAAGGATGCACACAGGATCAATCCTTGAGATTGATATAGAGGTGAGTGACTTGGTGTCACAACAGACTCACAGGAATGTAGGTCAATCTTTGTTATTGGCTTAGAGGTGAGTGACTTGGTGTCACAACAGACTTACAGTATGTAGGTCAATCTTTGTGATTGACTTAGAGGTGAGCGACTTGGTGTCGCAACAGACTCACAGCTTAATAAAAGAGGAATGATAAAAGTACGAATTGAACGATGATGAAGATAATGAAAGTATTACCTATGTGTACGTACGATGTATGATCACCTGTGAAAATAAGGAACGGTTTTTGAACGAAAAGTAAAGTATTTTAACTATAAAACTAGAACTCACTCAGCAACGCTGACTTTTATGTATTTTCCAGTTGGCAGGTGACAGGTTGCTGAGGATGGCACAAGGGGATGACTACTTGGTGGGCAAGACTGACATCCAAATTATATTTTGATGATACTGTTGTTTTGTAATCCATCGAATTAAATATCTTGTGACTTGTGAACTAAAATGTATTGCTTAACAACAGTGTTTTTAATGAAATGAATGTCTTTTGTTTAAATTAATTCCGCTGCTTAAATTTAAAATAAGTACGTTTTATGCCGTGAATGTCCAACTGTGAGGTGCCCGGGAACGGGGCCTTACACAGCAGCCGCCGGCCGGTACGTGGCGGCAGCAGGCGAGGAGTGGTCCAGTGAGGGAGCAGACGGCAACAGCTGAAGGGGGTCCCTCGGGCCAGTGAGGGGTGGTCGGCGAGGGGTGGTCGGTGTTAGGATGAGAGGCCGACGCCGGCTAGGCTAGGGTGGTCGGCGAGGGGTGGCCGGTCGGCGAAGGTGAAGCGGTCGAGGGCCGCGCGCGGGGTGGAGGTGAATTTCGTGGAGGGAAATGATACAACAGCCGCGCGATTGGGATATTAGGGGTAACAGCATTAGCGGCGACGCGTCGCCGCTAAAAGCGTCACCGCTAATGCCTTCTTGTACGATGTAATCTGAGCCGTCAGATGTACATTTGATCGACGTCCATAAGGTTGTTGAAAGGCGGCGTACGGATCACACACTATTAGCGGCGACGTGTCACCACTATTGGCGTCGCCGCAAATGCCGGCCGCCACTAAAGACTTTGTCGCCCCTAAAAGTGTCGCCACTAATTATAAGAATTCTTGTATTGAGTAGTGTCTGAGGAGGATGAGATGATGACAAGACTTACTCATATCACAAAGGATAGTGGTAACCATCCTATTGGATAGAGAGACCGCACCTAGAGAAGCCCTTGGCTCAATATACACCACAAAGATTCCGATTTTACAAATTGTCCTCCTTATTGCCACAAATATTATTTGGTGACATGTCACCGCTAGTGATTCGTCACTATTGATTAAAAAATTGCAGCTAATAAGTCGTTGCTAATGAGGGTATGAGCGAAGATATATGTCACCAATGAAGATATAGTAAAACATTCTGGACTCTAAATATTATATTCCTAGTTTTACAAACCAATTATATACCTATAAAAATAAATTCAGATTTCTCAAAACCATAAAATACACCATACAAAGTTTAATGTTCATAAACAACATATAAACTTAAGCTAGTCATCATAATACACTATTCACCCTTCGTTTGAATCCTCTTCGTTGGCTAGCTTGATTGAAGCCTTTTTTAAATTCATACTATGTTAGTTGTGATACCAAATTCGGATCTTGAAACAAACTTACAATTTGAGTCTACAAAACAAAATATACGTTACAAGTTATCGTAATAATAATTACTATATGAAGTAGTCTTCACATGATTTGTATATTTTTGTTATGGACTATATGTTATGTTTGATGCGATGTATTTTTATGTGTATCACTCATAAAAGAGTCAACAGTTTTCCTTTAACTTTTATCATTTATACCCCTTGGAGGGTTTATCCTTGTTTGTTTTACATTATCATATCCTTCATTACATTCAAAGTGTTGTTTTTCCAAGTTTTTCCGGTCTCTGCATCACTTTAGAAGATCAAATGAGTGCCACCCTACAAATGAGCGCTTTCACAATCTCACAAAATCTCATTAAAATCAAAGTGTCTCTACATTTTAAGTTAAACAAAAAGAATTTAGTTAAGTAAATATGGATAACAAACATAGAACATATAAAATGTTGCAACCACTTGCTCTTCCAATACATTATTCTAAACATCAGAAAGATTATCCCATTATAAGGATAATTGGCATCCACGTATATCCTCACCTCACGAACAAACATATCATTAAGTTTACTGACGGGGGTGTACGTGACGCTCTATCAAAAGGGAAAGACAAAGGCCCTCTGTTGCCAGCTTTTGCTACAACTTTTTATTCTTCGTCTTCCCTTTTGTTCTACAGGAGAATGGTATCTGCAATTATACTAAAAAATCATTAATTACAATATATATTAACAATAAATGAATAAACATAGTAAATAAATAAATTATAATAACACTTACCATCCAACTTATGACTTCCAGGCCCGTCAAATAAAAGAATTGGTGGATCCCCCTTGCCATCACCTCGATCCACCACTTCCTCTATGGCTAATGACATCAGCTATGAGGTATACCAAAACATTTGATAGTGATATCATTTCTTGAAAAGTTATAAGATATACAACACAAAAATACAATAAGAATAAATTTTTCTACTACAACATAAAAATACAAACAAAGTTTCAAATACATAGATCCATTCATATATTGTAACAAATATTTTAGCCATTGTCTCTCACATATACTTTAGTGTCATTGTCAGACCCCTTAGTGTCATAATCAGAATTGTCCTCATCATAATTAGCTGCGTTCTCATACACCTTATTAGCTGTAACAGTTGGCGAATTAACTTTACTTGTAGTTTCGCCCTCAGTGCCATAAGTAGGCATGTTTTGAAATTGTTGGTTGAAGTCAATACAAAGTACATTATTAGAAAAGAGTGGTTGAGAATGACGTCAAGATCTTTATTAAGTCATTATAAACATTTTGAAAGTTCTCTACGAGGCTATTATTGAATGCTAGATCAATTCAAAATTTTTAATTGATTAACATTCTTGACGACCTAGCATGTTTATTATTTTGGTTTCTTTGAGAAGGTTCTCGAATGTAGAACGCTTGTTTGCCTTGGGAAGAAAATATGAGTAGATTCTCTTTGTCATATTCGCGCTGTGTATTGATACTGGTGATATTATTGTCATATGAAACACCTATTCGAGTATCGAACCATTTGCAATGAAATAGGACTGTTAAATATTCATTTGGAAAACAACTTAATAATCTCTTCAACTTGGCCATTTCATTTCTCATCGTTCTCTCCTTCCACTAGAAAATCTTTGTTTTTCGCCGTGAGTTGCGCATTACGACCAAGTACCATAAACCTAACACCGTTGACTATGCAAGTAGTGTATAGATACATATTAACGTCAATAGCCATTGAACGAGCATACAACTTTTAGTTGAAATATGGAGAATTTTCATCAGATAAACCTAAGAATATATAATTAATATGTGTTATATATGAATTACCTAATAAATTGCAACAACCGGTTATTTTTAAAGTCATGAAGGAAGGAATAAAAGTAAAGGAAAAGAAAGAAAAGCTATTAAACCCAAGTTGAAGGGTTAAAAGTGTCAAAATAACAAAATATCAAAAAGTTGGTACAAAAGTGAGCATGGCCGCCCACTCTTGCCTGCACACTTTTCCCATTTTGTTTTAGAAAGAGAGAGAGAGAGAGAGAGCAGAAAACTCTCGGAAGTTGTAGAATAAGAAGGAGAATTCAAAATTTTTGGTAAGAATTCTTGGTTCTGTGATGTTATAAATAGTTCTTGTCTCGGTTATATGCTTATGTGTGTTTATGTGTGTTCGAATATGTGCTTGATGAGTTTTTAGGTGCTAGAAACGTCTGAGAAGCTCAAGTGAAAAGTTTAAACATGAAGAACAACAAAGGTGAGTTCTAGACCCCGTATTTTACTGGTTTTAATTCTTTGGGGCTGAAAATGTATGTAAAACCATTTTTACAAAGTTCATTTTGAACACCCGTATGTATCTTTGTGTGTATGATGATGTTTTGATGGTTGTCATGTGTTAGTTATACTAAGAACGGTGCTATTAAGCTTAGAACATGTAAGGAAAATGAGTTGGACTGATAATATGTTAAAAATATGCTAAACAGGTTGACTAACCGCCTAAACAGTACTCCCAACCGCCTAAAATTGCCTTAGGAATTTCTAAATAAGCCCATACGTCTAAACAGGGCCCAACCGCCCAAAAAGTGGCCCAACCGTCTTGGAATGCCTTAGAAAATTTTAAGTGTAAGTCCAACCATCTGAACAGTAGCCCATGCATCTAGGATTTAGGCTCAGACGCCTAAGTATTGACCAAACGTCCAAATTGTGCACATGCATCTGAGATGTCCCAAACGCCTAAGTGTTAAACCGTCCAAATAGTGCCTATGCGCCTAAACAGGCCTCATGCGCCTGAATAGTGCTCATGCGCCTAGGACACTTGGAATATTTTCTGAAATTTTGAGTAAAACAGAATCATTAGAGTTTGACCCAAGTTTGCATTTGGGTTTTTAATTGCTATTATATTTGCATTATTATAAGTTGTTCCTATGGTCATAGTGGTTATTATTGTGTGACTTATGTGGTGTGCCTATGATCATAAATGAAAGTATTATCCTTAACATAGTGAAAGAGAAATAATAAAGAGAAGTGGAACTTAATTAAAAAGTTAACAAGTCTTGCAAGCATATAGGAGGTGCACGACCATGTTATCGGTAGCTCAACTATGACGCGGGTTAGCTACCCTGATAGTTCTCACGGGTCAATCAATTGAGATTGGCGGACCTTTGTAGCATGCCCTAGGTGACTGGGCCAACCTTGTATACAGTGATCATAGCATAGACCAGAGAGTCCCAACACCAGTATCCCCGCGCATATAGTTTAGGGTGTTAGGATCAATTTCGTACGGAGTACTAACAAATTCTGCATGATACCGAATCAAATAGTGCGGAATCCTATTTGATTGGCGATCCAATCAGTGAGAATGACAACCTGATCAATCCAACGATGAAACAAACATTAAGAACGAATGAGAATTCATCAGAAACGAACTATGAACTTGAATTGACGATTTGGTACGCTCTAGACGGCTAGGGTACGTAGGTATTCGAAGTGTTATGTTTTTCCATGAATTATGTGGTATTTATAGGTTTTCTGTCTTCATTCGTACGACTGAACCATTAGCATGGTTCAGTCGTGTGACTGAATCATGCGATTGACTCATACGCACGACTGAAGGTTCAGTCGTGCCATTGACTCAATCTTATGTCTCAGTGGTGCGACTGATCCAGTCTCCTGGTTCAGTCATGCGACTGGTCCATAAGCATGATATATTCATGCGTATGGTCTATTAGCATGGTCCATTAGCATGAACTATCACATGGATAAGTTAAACATACTTCTTAGTTATTATAGACTTAGAACCGTGTAGAACAACATCAAACCTACATAGTTAGTTCATAAATGTTGGACCAAAAGAACCAATGAGCCAGATTAGAAAAACCTTTAAGTCCTAAAAGATATCACAACAACTGCTGAAGGCCTCATCAGTTGTTTGACAAAGATTGAAGACTTCAACAGCTGAAGACTAAAGTACTGAAGATCAACAGCTTAAGGCTTCAGTACTTGGACTTCAGACTTGAACTTCAGTTGTTGTCATCAGCTGATGTCTTCAGTCTTTGTCTTCAGTCTTGTACATCAGTCTTTGTACTTCAGCTGTTGATCTTCAGTACTTTATTCTTCAGCTGCTGATCTTCAGTACTTTAGTCTTCAGCTGTTGAAGTCTTTAGTACTTTAGTCTTCAGCTGTTGATCTTCAGTACTTTAGTCTTCAGCTGTTGAAGTCTTCAGTCTTTGTCAAACAGCTGATGAGGCCTTCAGCAGTTGTTGTGATGTCTTGTGGGACTTAAAGGTTTTTCTGATCTGGCTCATTGGTTCTTTTGGTCCAACAAACTCCCCCTGAACCAATGCAGCCAAAACCTTTAAGCTTATTGAAGGTCCCACTTATTGAGGCAGAAAGATTGGTCTTTTGTCTTCTGGATCAGCTCAGAAATGACCCATATCAGCACCGGCCTGGGAAGAAGTCTCAAGGATCTGATTGGCAAAGGATGGATGGGAACTCTGTCTTGGGGAACTGGACACAGAGCTATTACCCCATCCATGAGATCTACTTCCTAACTATGAGCCTATATGATTCTCTGGTGTAGGCTTCTAAAAACACTATCTGTTCCTCCATGGTAAGCTCTTCTGCCTCACCCGTAAAGAATCCTTCAGGCCCATAGAACTCAGACAGGTATTTGACCTGTTTTCCATTTTTGAGCTCCACTGTTGTGATCTCTCTGTAAGCAAACTCATCCGGGTGATTACCCTCAAGTAACAGTTGGAGCTCATCCTTCCTGATTTCATCAAGCCTCTTATACACCAGCCCCTTTTTCACCATTCTATTTTCTAGCATCTTTTGTGGGGGCATATTAGATGTATAGGCCTTCTTGAAATCTTCAAGGATCTCCCAGGGTGATACTACAATGGCAAGTATGATCACTGCATCTACAATCCTTTTCACTTGCCTATTGTATCTCTGAGGGATGTCTTTCTTCTGGATCCTATGAGACACCCTGGGATCAGGCCAAATCCTCACTCTCTATTTCTGATACAGAAATGTCTGCCTGAGAGTATATAGCCTCTGAGCATGTTTCCTCATGCTTATGATTGATGAGGAGGCTGCATATGCTTTGTCTACCCACTTCAACAATTCCTCATCATGATGTTTGTGAAGCTCTTTTTCTTCTAGATTCACTTTCACAGTCTGTCTTTGAAGCTCAGGAGTGATTATTGAAGGGAGACTTTTGGCCTTAGGCAATGATAGAACAGCTGAGATAGGCAGCCTATCTTCTTCCTCATCATCATCTTCTTCTTCATCTTCAAGCCTTAACACCCTTCTCTTCCTCTTCAAGGGTGCATCATCGGCTATTGGTTTTGTGGGTAAGGGAGTTGGTTTTGTGGGTTGTGGTAGTGGTTGTTTTGGTGTGGGAAATTGGGCAGGCTATTCTAGCAGTTTGGATGTGAGTGTAGCTTTGGTTTGCTTGGCTAGAGCAGTCCTGTTCCCAGCACCGGCTTCACTTAGGGCTTCTATGACCAGCCCTTTGGTAAATACCTCAGACAAATAGATCTTGGTGGTTATTGCCAAGATGCTGTCCCTGGGCCATGACTTGATCTCCAAGACTGATCTCCCTAGATACTTCGAAGTGAATCTTGCCATAGCCTCAAGTCTCTCATTCTCTTCGTTGCTATAGCAAGACCATCGGTTTTCTATTTCTTGACCCTCTAACTTCCTAAT
The DNA here is from genome assembly GCA_024085815.1 of Flaveria linearis. Taxonomy (NCBI): domain Eukaryota; kingdom Viridiplantae; phylum Streptophyta; class Magnoliopsida; order Asterales; family Asteraceae; genus Flaveria; species Flaveria linearis. The sequence continues at coordinate 28,531,126 of CM044010.1, forward strand.
TTTAGAGTCAAGTTGGGCAGTATCAAAACCTTGCCTAAATAACTGATCAATGATGTTATCCATTGATCGGCTGTGTTGGGCATCAGCTTCCCTAATCATCTCCTCCAACTTCTTCTTAGACTCCTTTTCTCCCTTCTTCTTCTTGTATGTGACATGAAAGTCTTTTGCACTTTCAGTCACTTTCTCCATGTCAGTTCCCTTCTCAACCTCCTTCTCCTTCTCAGTCTCCACTACCAACTCCATCTTAGTTTCTACCTCCTTCTCAACTTCTTTCTCTTTTTCCTCCTTAATCCTCTTCCTCTTAATTGCTTTCACTGACTGAGTCTCCCCCTTTTTGGTTGCATTGGTTGCAGGGTTTGACTGTCAGAAAGCTTCTTGGCTACAGCATCATCCACCATTGGCTGAATAGTTGAGGAAAGCCTCTCATCAAGGGTTTTAATCACAATGTTAGTGATAATGGGTGTGATGAGAGGCAGGGAGTTTTGAAAGATAGCAGCTATTTGCTCAGGGGGGTTCTGTCCTTGAGAAATAGTGCCAGAAGCAGAAGCTGGTGGTCGAGATTTTAGGAGTGGCTCTGTGTTTGTGAGACCTTCAGATGAAGGTGCCGTCTGTTGGGTTATTATGATGGCAGATGGACTTGATTCCTGAGTCATCTTGGCAAGTAGCTCTTTGAGTCTACTCACCTCATCCTCAAGAATGGTGTTGTGAGCTAAAACATCATAGAAGAAGCTCAGGTCATCATCAGTTGTAGCTGAATCACCTGACAACCTGATTAAATCAGGATGTACATGTGCTGAGTGTGGCTCAGTTATCACATGTGCCCCTTGTTCTTGGTACTGGGGACTTCCTGCCTCAGGATTAGAACCTTCATTGGCAGTTGCCTCTGGTGAGGACTTAGATATGGTACCAGCTTCATCCTGTTCATTTGCTGAAGCATGGGAAGTGGCAGCCTCACCAGATGTTCTTATCTCCTCTTCCACACTAGGAGATAGAACATTGTATTCCCTATGTTGTGGGTTCTCATCCATACTTTGATCCTCCCTCTCATTTGTTGGGGTTTTCCCAGTTGTTATAGGTTCCTGGGGAGAGGGTGGAGTGTTCAGATGAGTCAGCACTTCTGCAATAATGAATGTAGGGCTTTGAGGGGCGGTTGCAGTAGGAGATGGGTTGAAGCAGTATGCACCTGGGGAGATTGGTGCTTTTCATTGGCAACCTCCTCAAGTGAGAAAGGTTCCAGATGTGTAGGTGCCCTAGAAGTGGTTGCATCAGGATCCTGTTAAGAGGATGCCTGAGCGGTTGAGGTTGGTTGAGTCCTTGTAACAACTTGGGGATTCAAACAAGTAGTTACTTCCTGCGTTTGTGTTGCAGGGGCATCCTCAGGGGACTCATCTCCCTGGGTAGCCTTTTTGGGTTTCTTGTGTTTGGGTTTGGTGGGGACTTTGGATTTAGAGGTGGAGGCTGTGGGTTTCAGATGCTTGGGTTTTCGCAGCTTGGCAGCCTGTTTCAGTGTTTGGTCAGAGTTGTGCCTGGAGTATACCTCAGGCTATACAACCATGGCGGGACTCCAAGGCCAACAAGTCCCTCAGCATTCAGTTGGTTCTTAATGATGGCCATAATGAACCGTGGATATAATATCCATTGGTTAACAATAGGTTTTAAGGCTATATCCTTGAATTCTAAAAATATTATTTCAGAAAAGTTTAAGTTTTATTGCTTAAGGATAGAAAATAATACCTGCTGCCACCTGGAGGACATTTGGTCCCATGAAGAGGTTTTAGGGGCTAAGCAGACATTCACCATATGAAAGATAAGGCGTTCAGCATCTTGCAAATGCTTCTTGAGGATGGTAGAAGCACTTAGGTCACCCTGGTATCCATGATGGGCAATGGATAGATCGGTGGTGCCCTTTGGATATCCAGTGGGGAAGGTGGCATCATCCAATTTTAGGGTTTGGTGAAGTATTGCAGGAGTGATGACCACCTGTCGGTTGTTGACGAACGACTGGAGAGAGACCTCGGTGTCATTCTCTCCAGTGAGGGTGACGTTCATCCAGAACTGGTGTAGGGAGTCGACATATATGGTTGGATTAAGGAGAAAGGCCGTTTGGTATTGGGAGTCGACCATGAGATCTATAGCATTATCGAACTTGGTCCAGAATGGCGATTTGGTAAGGTAGGCAACACAGTTGTGTCTGGGTTTGAGCTGCATGGTCGCCATTAATGTTATGAGAGAGGTTTCAGAGGTTTTTGAATGTTAGGTTATGAGAGAATGAAAAACTTTAAAGTTAGGGTTAGGTATTTATAATGGTTATGAAACAGCTGAAAGGAAACGACTGAAGGTTTTGGTGTTAGTCATCAGTTGTTTGAAACGACTGATGACATGGTGTTAACCTTCAGAGGTTGTAAACGACTGAAAGCTTGGTGTTAGTCATCAGTAGTGTAAAACTACTGAAGACATGGTTTTACTTTCAGAGGTTGTAAACATCTGAGGACTTGGTGTTAGTCATCAGTAGTTGAAACTACTGTGTTGGATCATGATAAGGCTGATGAAACCAAAATCACTTCATAGTCATCTTTTGGTACTACATTCAAAGGCTTCCGAAGCTGAGAAGAGATCTTCCGAGAGTCTGAAGGACAGCTTCCGAAGACAAAGTCTGAAAGAGCTTCCGAAGACAAAGTCTGATGAAAGAGCTTTCGAAGACAAAGTCTGAAAGAGCTTCCGAAGACAAAGTCTGATGAAAGAGCTTCCGAAGACAAAGTCTGAAAGAGCTTCCGAAGACAAAGTCTGATGAAAGAGCTTCCGAAGACAAAGTCTGAAAGAGCTTCCGAAGACAAAGTCTGATGAAAGAGCTGAAGACAAAGTCTGCTTCCGAAGACAAAGAAGACTCCAAGCCTCGGAAGAAGCAGTCTTCCGAAGTATAAGTGCCTTCGGAAGAAGTTATTCTTCCGAAGTACTTTATCCTTCGGAAGACATTGCTATGTCCAGCAGATAAAAGTATGGTCCCTGACAGTCCGCTGCAGACCTCTGATACAACATGGCATCTTCCTAAAGAGCCATGTTGTTGACCATACTTTATTCTACTGTTCACCTTTTTATGATAGTACATGTTACCAACTTTAGTTAGTGACAAAAGGTAAGTCAGGGACATGTCCTGACTACCAACTCTCAGACAAAATGTCTGAAAGACCTCACCTAGAGTCTTGTAGTATAGATGTAAGGTTAGAGGTGTCCAGCTGGTATCAAAGTATATCCGGCTGTAGGTAGTATTATATATATCTTCTCCCTGTAACTCTTTAGATAAGCGATTTGAGTCCAAGTGTCTTGTAATCCTTTGAGTTGAGAAGCAATATATAAAAGTACCTTGAAAATTTACCTGCTGTGTTAATTTTCTTACTGCTTGTTACTTGATATATTGTGATCAACTCTTCATAAGACTGCTTGCTGAGTGTTGATTCACAGTGGGTTGAGAGAAAAACCACCCGAAATCCGATCCTTCAATTGGTATCAGAGCACCAGGCTCTTGATTGTGTGATCTTACCATCCTAATCAACCTGTTTTTCACTCCTCACCAAATTCCACTCACTCAAATGGCCGCTCTCTCCAAGGCTGATATGGAAACCGGCACCTTGACCAAGTCCCCTATGATCACTCCTGAAGATTTTGACACATGGTGTATCAGGATGGAAGGATTTATCAAGTGTCAAGATTCAAGGATGTGGGACTCCATTGTCAATGGTCCTTTCATACCAAGCACTACATCTGCCACTGGTAATCGCATTATTCCAAAAGATGTTGATGATTACTCAGAGGAAGACAGGAAGAGAATAGAGCTAGATCAAAGGGCTATGACTTGTCTCCAAACTGCTCTCCCTAACTCCGTCTACAGACGCTTCAAGAAGTGCAAGACTGCTAAAGATTTATGGGAAGCATTGAAGCTGATGTATGAGGGATCCAAGGAAACCCAAGAGAACAAGAAAGATCTCTTGAAGCAGCAGTTTGAGAACTTTACTTTCAAGGCTGGTGAGACCTTGACTCAACAATACTTCAGGTATGTTGAGCTAGTAGATACTCTGGCGGATATTGGAGTAGCTCTTGAGAACAGAGACATAGTTAGGAAGTTTATGTCTTCTCTTCCTAAACTATGGACTCACTACTGTGTTGTCATCAAGAGAACTTCGGACCTTAAGACTCTTTCTCTCACAGAGTTGTATGGTATCCTAAGTGCATTTCAGATGGAGATGAACATGCAGAACTCCTCTGACCACTCCAATATCAACTGAGTTCAGCTCTTCATGTGGTTGAAAGGGAAAGCATGGAACCACAACATCAGTTGCTATGCTACCCTGACAACTCACATACTGGACCCTTCATCACTCTACCTGAGACTCCAAAGTCTCAAAAGGTTCAACACAACTCCTTTCAGGATAGTTGTGCCTTTGTCTCTGGAAGTGGACACTCTGGTGATTTTCAATACTGATTTGATGATCTTGAGTGCTTCAGTCCAGATGATGTGGAGTATATGGACATTGTCCAGCAGATGGCTCTTTTAACTTACAGAGCGAAGAAGTTCTTCAAGAGAACTGGAAGGCAATTCCCTCAAAACCCAGTCAACAGCAAGTTTAGGTTTGATAAGAGCAAAGCAAGGTGTTATAACTGCAACCAACTTGGTCACTTTGCTAGGGAATGCAAGGCTCCCAAGAACAACCCGGGAACCCCACAGGCCTCCACACATCCCACTGCTCCCAAGCATGAAGAAAAGTCAACTGAAACAGCTGCTGTTGCTCAAGAAGTTGACTGGAGCTTCATGGTACAGGATGTGACTCCCGCTCAAGCACTCATGGCCGGAACAGATGATGATCAGGTATATGAACATCTTTGTACTGCTGCCTGTATTGCTAAAGTTAAACTGTATAAGGATTACATTTCGGAAATCAGATCTGAGGTTGAGTCTTTAAATGTGCTAAAATCTGACTTTAAAAGAGCTGAATCTGACTATCAAAGGAAAATTGATGAGTTAGAGAAAATTGTGTCTCTTTTAAAACATGAAAAGACTAACTATAAGACTCAAATCAAAGATCTGATCTCCAAACTTTCTGAAGTTCAAGCCCAGTTAGTCACAGCTGAGGCTCAGGCCAGGAAGCAAGCTATTGCTGAGCAAAGCTTCCAAACTATTCTTGCATCAACCTCTCATTCCAAAATGTTTTATCAAAACAAAGAAGGGTTGGGAACCAGTGAAATAGCTCCACCACACTCTTATGAGTCTATTAGACTACCTAGATGTGGTACTGAAGAGCAAGAGGTTCCAACTGCTGACCCTTCTCCATTGGAACTAGAGGATGAAGTGAAAATAGTGGCCTCCACAGGGGAGAAACAGGAGGATACACCCATCTCCACCTGTGATGATCAAATCCTGACCACCAAGGCAAGAAGAAGCAGAGCTAAAGCTGCTAGAAGGACTGCTAAGAAGGTTGCAGAGTCCAAGCTTAAGTTTGACCCTAAGCAAAAGGGTGTCTTCATTTCTGCCGGATTTCAAGTGGTAGGTACTCCTGATTCAGGAAAGGAGTGTAGTACCAGCACTCCTGTCCTACTGAAGGATCAGAAGTTGAAAGGGAAAGTTGCTGATGAAGAGAAGAAACCTAAGAAACAGCAACCTGCAAGTTCCCAGAAGACTAACATTGCATGCATAATGTGTGGTCTGCACAACCACATGGCTAAAGATTTTACTACAATCCAGCAAGCACACATTATGCAAATAATGTTAGAAAAGAAGGAGTCAGAGAAGGTTTTTCAGTTGGACCACTTCAAAAGGTACAAATGACGAAAAAGGGAAAGTTGGTCTCGGAAGCCAAGTTGCTTTTGGAAGAAACTGCTTCTTCCGAAGGGAAAATGGCTTCGGAAGCCAAACCTTCTAAGGTTCGGAAGAACAAGAAGGCTCCCTTGAAACCATCTCAGAAGAAGACTACTTCGGAAGAAAAGGTGGTGAAGGCTTCTTCCGAAAAGAGAGAAGCTTCGGAAGAAGACCATGCTGCAAAAGCTTCAACAAGCTCATCCTCAAAGATCAACCAAAGGATGGATTGGAAGATCAAGGAAGATGCTGCAGCCCAAACCTCTTCTTCAACAATGACCTCTATTGAACCCCATTGCATATCTTTTGGTTCAATTATGTCACTATCTTTGGAAGAGCCCAAGACCTGCAAGGCTTGGGCTTCCAAACAAAACTAACCATCTCATCTTATGTGCAGGGACATCCATTTGACAAGAACAACAATATCTGGATTGTAGATAGTGGATGCTCCGGGCACATGACAGGGAACAGATCTCTCCTTCAACAATTCTAGAACTTTGATGGAGGGCCTGTCCAATTTGGAGGTGAGGCTGGAGGATATAGTTCTGGCAGAGGAAGTATATCCAATGGCAGAATAAACATTGACAAAGTTCACTTTGTCAAACAGCTTGAACACAATCTGTTAAGTGTCTCTCAATTCTGTGACCAGAAGCATCAGATGCTTTTCACAGAACATGAGTGCATTATCCTTAGACCAGGGATGACAATTCCTCCGGAATTGGTGCTTCTCAGATCTCCCAGGAAAGGGGATATGTACAAGCTAGATATGAACAATGCTTCTCCTATGGGTGAAGTATCAAGCTTTCTTTCCAAAGCTGATAGTGATGAGTCAACACTATGGCATAAACGCATGTGTCATGTGAATTTTAAAACAATGAATAAATTGGCTAAAAATAACTTGGTACATGGTTTGCCTAAAAAGGAATTTTTCTGCAAAGATAACTGTGTTGCATGCCTGAAAGGGAAACAACACAGATCATCTCATAAATCCAAATGTGTTAACTCTATCACTACTCCATTACACTTATTGCACATGGATCTCTTTGGACCCACAAGTATAATGAGCATTGGAAGGAAATCATACTGCCTTGTGATAGTTGATGATTTTACAAGATTTACATGGGTATTCTTTTTAAGAAGTAAAGATGAAACTGCTGAAACTTTAAAATCTTTTATTCTTAAAATAGAAAATCAAATTGATCACAAGGTTAAGATTATTAGAAGTGATCAAGGGACTGAGTTTAAGAACTTCGTTCTTGACTCATTCTGTGACTCAAAAGGGATTGCCAGACAATATAGTGCTCCCAGAACTCCTCAACAAAACGGTGTTGCTGAGAGGAGGAATAGGACACTTATTGAGGCTGCTCGGACCATGTTAGCTGATTCAAAGCTGCCTCTAACATTCTGGGCAGAGGCAGTCAGCACTGCATGCTATGTGCAGAACAGGGTTTTGTAGTGAAGCCCCATGGAAAAACCCCTTATGAGTTATGGAACAAGAGGCCACCGTTCATTGGCTTTCTAAGGTCCTTTGGCTGCAGGTGTACCATACTAACACAAAGGACAACTTGGCAAAGTTTGCTGAGAAGTCGGATGATGCTATCTTTATTGGATACTCTTCTAGCTCCAAAGCTTATAGAGTATACAATATCAAGAATCAACAATTTGAGGAGTCATCCAACATAGTTGTTAATAGCACACTCCTTGTGTTAGGGGGAATGGACCTGAGTATATCTTTGATTTAGAATTGTTTCCAAACTATTCTAAACCATCTTGTGAGAATGTTTCAGCTGGAACAGGTGCTCAAAGTGATGCTGATGCTGATGCAGGTCAACTATTTGAGCTTCCCAGACCTATTCCAAATTCTCCAAGAGCTGAAGGGCAACAAACTTCAACTATTCACAGATCTGACAGTGTAACTATCTCCAGAAATAGTGAAGCTTCAACAAGTGAATCACTTGATCAACCTCAAAGTTCCTCAGGTGATCCACTACAACACCAGGTTGAGGGAAGTGGTATTCTGAAGGAACAGGCAACTGTTAATACTACTTCACAACCAACCATTGATGATGTTTCTCAATCATTCAATCAGTCCTCATTGAATGACTCTGAAACAGCAGTTGGACAGAGTGATCCAGTTCCTGATCAGAATATGTCTAACCTAGACTTATCTCTGCAACTGGAAGTGATTCCTCGTCTTAGGATTCACAACACTCATCCAACTGAGAACATCATAGGGAATGTCTCTGAGGGTGTGAGAACAAGAGGACAAACTCATCATGGGAATGTCTGCTTGTACTCATGCTTCCTGTCTCAGATGGAACCAAAGAAGGTAGAAGATGCCTTAAAGGATAGTAGTTGGGTTGAATCGATGCAGGAGGAGCTGCTTCAATTCAGAAGACAAAAGGTCTGGAATCTATGCCCACTACCATCTGGTCAAGTACCCATAGGCACTAAATGGGTATTCAGGAACAAGAAAGATGATAGAGGCTTGATTATCAAGAACAAGGCAAGACTAGTAGTTCAAGGGTACACCCAGGAGGAAGGAATTGATTATACTGATGTCTTTGCACCTGTTGCAAGACTTGAGGCAGTTAGAATCTTCCTTGCTTATGCTGCATCCAAGAACTTCACAGTCTACCAACTTGATGTCAAGTGTGCTTTTCTATATGGGGATATAGATAGGGAAATCTATGTGTGTCAACCTCCAGGATTTGAAGACCCACAGCACCCCAACTATGTGTGCAAGCTGGATAAAGCTCTATATGGGCTGCACCAAGCACCTAGGCTGTGGTATGAGACCTTGTCTCAGTTTCTCCTGAAGAATGGATACACTAGAGGTACCATTGACAAGACTCTTTTCATCAGAAAGAGTGGAGAAGACATTTTGCTAGTACAAGTCTATGTTGATGACATCATATTTGGTTCTTCAAACGACCAAATGTGCAAGGACTTTGAAAGCATTATGAAGCAGAAGTTTGAGATGAGTTCCATGGGAAAAATGGACTTTTTCCTTGGAATCCAGGTGAAACAGATGAAGGAAGGGTTCTTCATAAGTCAATCTAGTATGTCTCAGACATCTTAGAAAGATTTGAAATGAAGGACTGTAAACCAGCCAAGACACCCATACCCAGAAACCATAATCTTTGCCCTGACCTTGAGGGGGAGGATACTGATCAACATCAGTATAGAGCAATTATTGGTTCTCTGATGTATCTCACTGCAAGTAGACCAGATATCATGTTTGCCACATGCATTTGTGCAAGATATCAGGCTGCTCCAAAGGTGTCTCACCTAGCTGCTGCAAAGAGAATCCTCAGATACCTCAAAGGAGCACCTAAACTAGGTCTCTGGTATCCAAGAAATAGTGATTTCAATCTCTATGGATACTCTGACAGTGACTATGGTGGCTGCAACATTGACAAGAAATCAACATCAGGAGGATGTCAATTTCTTGGTGGAAGGATTATCTCATGGCAATGCAAGAAACAATCCTGTGTCTCTACATCAACTGCTGAAGCTGAATACATTGCTGCTGCTAGCTGCTGTGCTCAACTGCTATGGATTCAAAATCAGATGTTAGACTATGGGTTCAACTTCATGACTACTCCTATCCATATTGACAACAACAGTGCTATCTCCATTACTGAGAATCCGGTGAAGCACTCCAAGACAAAACACATTGATATCAGGTATCATTTCATTAGAGATATTCATGAGAAACAGCTGATAAAGTTAATCAAAGTTGACTCAAATGAACAATATGCTGATTTGTTCACAAAGGCATTTGATGAACAAAGATTTAAGTATCTCATATCAGCAATTGGGATGATAAACATTGAATAACTACCTCTTTTGAAGACCTTTTTAAATGAGTAATGTCTTGTGTCAATACAATTTAAGCCCTGTTACAAAGATCTTTAAATTATTCCAAGTGTAAATTCCTTCCGAAGAGGAATTAACTCTCGGAAGATATTCTGAATATCTTCCGAAGCCAAATTCCTCAATGGAAATTTTCTTCTCGGAAGAGTTTTTGGTCTCGGAAGAAGCGATTGATTTTATATCAGATCTACTTCCGAACTTATACAACTCTCCATTCGGAAAGACAACTTTACCTTCGGAAGCAATGCCTTGCTTCGGAAGATAAAGTGCTTCAAAGGACAATTTTACCTTCGGAAGCAATATCATGCTTCGGAAGAGAAATTGCCTTCGGAAGAAAATTACCTTCGGAAATGTTTTACCCTCGGAAGTAAAGGTTTTTATATGTAACGGATATTTTTGGGCCCCACTCTGTAAAAAGTAAAGATTTTGTTGATAATGTCAGATTATTTAAAATTATCCTTGCCGCCAACATCATTTCTCCGCCGTAAACCACCATACCACCCACAGTAACCCCAAAACAGTTACCCTATTACCACCACTACCACTACACCCCTTTTTAAATAATCTTGACTCATCAATTTCATCTTCTTTTACCACTTTACAGCCCTAACTATTCCCTTCACTGTCAAACCCTCAAATTCACCCAAATTTCAAGCTTACTTTTCTTCAATGGCGCTAAACCCTCAGCACAACCAAGTCGCATTACTTGACTCGTCAAGGGATGCCGACTTCACCCAAATCATCACCTTTCTCACCGAATCCACCTACCTCACTGCACTAACAGTTAACCCCACCGTATACTCTAACCATATGTCAGAATTTTGGAGCAACGGTGAAACTACAGTACTGAATGGGGTTCGAGTCCTGAGAACCCGAGTTTGTGGCCAAGAGTTGGTCATCAATGAACAGCTCATCAGGGAGCATCTCGAGCTTCACGATGATGGGGCTCCTACTGAGTTCCCCAAGGAAGACTTGGAAGGCACCTATATCCTCATGGGATATGGAGGAGATGTCAGCAGGTCTACAGTATACAAGTTCAACTTCTCTTACCATTAGAAGTTCCTGCTGCACATTGTCCTACATTGCCTCTCCAACAAATCAGGGGGTTGGGATCAAATCCCATATGAACTAGGATGCCTAGTTCATGGGTTGGTGAGAGGCCTCAGATTCAACTACTCACAATTTGTGTTGAACAACCTAATCGCCAATCTGAGCAGGGATACATTCTTCTTGTATCCCCGATTTCTTCAACACATAATCAACTGTGAGATGGAACCAAGCAAGCTTGTCTGCGCAGCTGCTCTTCCTGTTCCACACATGAGGCCTACCATCTTCAAGACACTGAAGAAGATGTCCACCAACTTCACTGGACGGTACACTCCATTACCTCCAGAGATGACTGAGCGCATAGCTCCTGGTGACATCCCTGTTATCCCCACAGGTGATGAACCCACACCAGCAACATCCACCACAATACCAAAACCTTCTTTACCCATCAAAGCTACATATCAGAGACGCCCCAAACGAACCCTTGTTCAATCTACTCTGATTGAACAAGCTCCTTCTGTTCACACCCAAAGGACTAGAGTGGAATCATGGGCTCCCACTCAGTCCGAGGTCACACCATCCTTCACAATTGACCTCAATGTGGGTTTTGAGCCTCCTCAGTCTCAAACCCCTGAGCCCGAACCCAAGCCTTAAGCCCACAGGGTGAGTCTCTACACTCCCCTGTGCAGCCTTCTAGGGACAGCCCCACCATAGGCTCAATGCCTGTAGACATTGATCAAGGTCCCGGGTCAGTAGGACTAACCACCCTCTCTTTCACTGACCTTTTACTCCAACTGATGAAGAGATTACATCTCTCCATGGCCATGAAGTTGATCTACAACACCCACTGAGAGATCAACAGAGCCAAGAGGGATCCCTTGTCTCTAGCCCCCATCAGAAGCCAGCTACTGAGGTGAGTCCCACTGATGTGGAGGGGACTCATGTAGGCTCAGCTGCCACTACTCAGAGTCTCTCATTGAGTTCTCAGGACAGTGGTAACATCATTAGGACTGAGTCTACGGCAACTTTGCCCATTGACATCTTTGACAGAGATGACTCTGAGCAAAGGAAACCAGGGTGCCAAGAAGCCACATCTGGTGGTGAGAGTGAACATACTAGGTATGTTATCTTATCTCCCCGTGATTCTTCTTATGAAGATGAGGGAAGTATGCAACTAACACTTCAGTACTTGCTTTCTAAGGTCTCCAACCTGGAATCACAGGTGAAGATCTTAGAATCAAGGACTGCCACTCAGCAACTTGAGATTAACTCTGTCAAGGCTAAACTAGCTGAGAAACAGACGGAGAGGTCTGTTAGGCATGTACCAATTCAGGTCTCAATGACTTCTTCCTCTAGCTCATCTAGCTCTCAAGATGATGCTACCAAAAAGGGGGAGAAAGTTCAGAGACAAACACACAGGAACCACAGACCCAACTCATTTCTTCCCAAATCATTACACTACCTGAGTCATCTCAATCCTTTCTGGAGATTGACTCAAGGATGCTTCAAGATCTCTACAGACTTTTTACAAAGTTTGTATTGAGATCATCCCTAGAACAGCCCAGCCCCGACACCACACTTGCATACTTTGGGGCTGAGGAGCTTCAAAGACTGACTGCACCTTCTACCACTGTGGAAGAAGTTGGTCAACCTAAGGTCTTCATGGAACCTGAGATTAGCTTCAAAGGGGAAATGGGGACTGATGGCCCAGCAACTGAAACAGTTGGGATAGAATCTGCAGCAGTCTCATCTTCCGAAGCTCTAGCTGAAGCTTCCGAAGCTTACATGGAAGCCTCGGAAGAACAAGACAAGTCTTCCGAGGCCGAAATAGAAGCTGCGGAAGGCTTATTTCAGATGTTCGAGGAACTGACCATCACAGATGTCATTGCTGAAATTGCATCTGAGGTGAGCAGGGAGGACATTTCTGACATTCCTCCAACCCAAGCACCAGCTGAACTTCTCTCTCAATCACAACCCTCCATCCAAGAACCACCACAGTCAAGCACCATCAAAGACAAAGGCAAAAGAAAATTAACTGCGGAAGAGCTTCAGGAGGAGGAGAAGATTGAGAAGGCCAAAAAGAAAGGTCGGTTTCCTACTGAGAAGCTGCTAGCTGCTAGTTCTAAGGCAGCTGTAGCCAATCAGGAAGAAATCAACCAGAAGAGAAGAACAGCACTCATTGACCAGCTCATCAATCTAGGAGTTGCCAATGAGGAGATACTCCTGCTACCATTAGAGGAGTTGGTGACTTTGGAGAGGTCAACCAGGCTACAACAAGAAAAAGAAGCCAGGTTGGCCTTGGAGAAGGAAGAACAAGAGCAAAGGGAGGCAGCCCTGAAGCTGAGAGAGGCTAGGATCAAGTTCCTACTCTCAAGAGGCTTCAGTCTTTCTGAACTGTCTCCACATGACAATGACATGATCCTGCTGCTCCACAATAAAGAGCAGGATCAAATGGAGAAGGAAAGGAAGAAGGCTGCTAGGGAAAAGTTGAAGGTGAAGAGGAAGAGGGAAGAAGAGAAGGAGGTCACTGCCGCCAAGAAGTCAACTGACAAAGCCTGGATGAAGGACTACCTCCGGGCTCATGGCTTCTCTGGTAGGCAGATGGGACCTATGTCCGAAAGGACACTCCAGCGGATAGTCAGTGAAATTAAAGCTGACATCCGTTTGGGGAAAAGGAAGGAGATGTATAAAAGGATGAAAGGAATGGTCTTCACCCCAGCCACTCAACCACAGCCACAACCCACACCAGAACCAACCCCTTTTCCCATTAAAACAGAACCCACTGATGAAACCTTCACCCCTCAACCCACAACTCTACCCAAACCTACCACATCACCTCAACCACCCAAACTACCCATCCTAAAACCCAAGACTCAACCCAAAACAACTAAACCTAAGCCTACCCAACAACAACCAAGACCATCCCCTCAGCCTCCTCAACATCTCTCCTTTGAGGAAATAAAGGAGTTCAAGACGAGGCTCATCAACTGCACTACCTTGAGCAGCATCTCCTGTGAGGGAGAGGTTATCAACATCACCTTTGTTGATAACTCTTCAAGCTCCCTCACCCTAGGCCAATTTCTTGAATTGCCTAGAGACACCTTGGGCCAGGCTGCAAGACTTCTTGGTCTCAACTCCGATACCCTCAATGCTGAGGAGAAGAGGCTAAGAAGAAGACTGGTGACTCTGCTGGATACCAGGAAAGAGGACAGGATTTCTGGTCAATCTCCTGGACCTAGAAATGCTATAATCCAGTGGAGGTTCGATGAACCTTCTCACAACTTTGTTGTGGAAATGGAGAATGGTGAAACCAACAGGTTCAATGCCACTTCTCTACTGCATCTCAGCAGATTTGATCTTGCTGAGCTTGCAGAGAAGCCATTCTCCAATCCCTCCAACTCTGAGACTGCTGCACACATCAGAAACCATATCAGTGGTCTCCACTTGGCTGAACGAAGTAGAAGAGCCAAGATTGAAGAAGATTTGAAGCTGAAAAGAGTGGAAGACAAGGAAAGATCAACCACCAAAGGCACAGCCTTTCTACAGATGGTGGAAGGTCCTGAATTGGAACCAATAGTTCGATGGGAATATGACTATACTTCCCATCAACTAACTCTTTTCAGAGGGCCACAACAGAGGGTACACATAATCCATGGTGACAGAGTAGAGGTTCTGTCCACCAAGGATCTGTACAAGATTCTCAGCACCACAGCAGGAAAGAATGAAGACACTGATAAACACCTGCTCTCCTTGGTGCTGAGAGCTTTGAGAAGAAGAGAGAAGTGAAGTTTTGGTAGCATCAGCCTAGGGGGAGTTTGTTGGATCATGATGAGGCTGGTGCAACCAAAATCACTTCATAGTCATCTTTTGGTACTACATTCAAAGGCTTCCAAAACTGAGAAGAGATCTTCCGAGAGTCTGAAGGACAGCTTCCGAAGACAAAGTCTGAAAGAGCTTCCGAAGACAAAGTCTGATGAAAGAGCTTCCGAAGACAAAGTCTGATGAAAGAGCTTCCGAAGACAAAGTCTGAAAGAGCTTCCGAAGACAAAGTCTGATGAAAGAGCTTCCGAAGACAAAGTCTGAAAGAGCTTCCGAAGACAAAGTCTGATGAAAGAGCTTCCGAAGACAAAGTCTGAAAGAGCTTCCGAAGACAAAGTCTGATGAAAGAGCTGAAGACAAAGTCTGCTTCCGAAGACAAAGAAGACTCCAAGCCTCGGAAGAAGCAGTCTTCCGAAGTATAAGTTCCTTCGGAAGAAGTTATTCTTCTAAAGTACTTTATCCTTCTGAAGACATTGCTATGTCCAGCAGATAAAAGTATGGTCCCTGACAGTCCGCTGCAGACCTCTGATACAGCATGGCATCTTCCTAAAGAGCCATGTTGTTGACCATACTTTATTCTACTGTTCACCTTTTTATGATAGTACATGTTACCAACTTTAGTTGGTGACAAAAGGTAAGTCAGGGACATGTCCTGACTACCAACTCTCAGATAAAATGTCTGAAAGACCTCACCTAGAGTCTTGTAGTATAGATGTAAGGTTAGAGGTGTCCAGCTGGTATCAAAGTATATCCGGCTGTAGGTAGTATTATATATATCTTCTCCCTGTAACTCTTTAGATAAGCGATTTGAGTCCAAGTGTCTTGTAATCCTTTGAGTTGAGAAGCAATATATAAAAGTACCTTGAAAATTTACCTGCTGTGTTAATTTTCTTACTGCTTGTTACTTGATATATTGTGATCAACTCTTCATAAGACTGCTTGCTGAGTGTTGATTCACAGTGAGTTGAGAGAAAAACCACCCGAAATCCGATCCTGCATACTGAGACCATGGTTTTGTCCTTCATATGTTGTAAACGACTGAGGACTTGTTAATCATCAGTAGTTGATAACTACTGAAGATATGATTTTCATCTTCAGACGTTGTAAACAACTGAAGACTTGGTGTTAGTCAACAGTAGTTGTAAACTACTGAAGACATGGTTTTGGCTTCAGTTGTTGTAAACAACTGAGGACTTGGTGTTAGTCATCAGTAGTTGTAAAACTACTGAAGACATGGTTTTGTCCTTCAGTTGTTTGGATATGAAACAGCAGATGTTAAAATCAGCTGAAGAGTAAATTTACTCATTAGCTGTTGTCGTCAATTCAGTTGTTTCATTTTGACCTCAACATTTACTCATCAGACATTGTCTGATTTTTCAGATATTTCATTGGCCTTCAGCTCTTATGAGTATTTATTCTTCAGCTCTTATGAAAAGATGTTCATAAGATCTGATGAAATAAATTATTCTTCAGAGCTTGTGAACAAATATTGTCTTCAGTACTTATGTGTAAGATTACTCATCAGTACTTGTGGACAAAATTTGTCCTTCAGTACTTATTTGTGAAAATAAGCTTCAGTAGTTATAAGCACATCAGTAGTTGTAACTAAATCAGTTGTTTTCAACAAATAATGCACTTCATTACTTTGAAGTATTTTAGTCTTCAGTAGTTATGAAAAATGCTAAAGACTAAATAACTCATCAGTACTTATTTTTGACTTTTGTATACTAATGCCCATCAGTACTTGTCTGATCAGCACTAATATTAGTTAATTTATTCCAGCTGCAGCATACCAAGCCTTAGCACTAGATTTTGAAAAGTGGCACTATCTAAAGCCTTAGTAAATATATCTGCAAGCTCATCAGCACTAGGCACAAACTTTGGATCAATTAGACCTTTTTCATAGCAATCTCTAATAAAATGATGTCTAATCTCAATATGTTTGGTCCTAGAGTGCTGGATTGGATTCTTAACAATACAAAGAGCTGAAGCACTATCCATTAGTAATGGAGTCTTAGTCTCTGTAATATTATAATCTAATAATTTATTCTAAAGCCAGAGTACCTGGGATGTACAACTTGCAGCAGCAGTGTACTCTGCTTCAGCAGTAGATGTAGCAATTGATGTTTGTTTCTTACTCTGCCAAGAAACTAAACAATTGCCTAGGAATTAGCATCCTCCAGAAGTTGATTTTCTGGTCACTTTGCATCCTGTATAGTCACTATCAGAGAAAGCAACTAATTTGCAAGAATGCCCAGTGGAATATCAAAGTCCTAGTGATTGACTACCTTACAAATATCTAAAGATCCTTTTGACTGCAATCAAATGGGATTCTTTAGGTGCAGCTTGAAATCTAGCACAGACACAAGTTGCAAACATAATGTCTGGTCTAGAAGCTGTAAGGTACATCAAGGACCCAATCATACATCTGTAAATGGTTTCATCAACCGCTTTACCTTTCTGATCAACATCCAGTTGTGGTGCTGCTCATGGGAGTAGAACAGGGCTCACAGTTTTGTAAATCAAACTTTTTCAAAAGATCTTTTGTGTATTTGGACTGATGAATGAAAGTTCCATCAGCCCTTTGTTTGATTTGCAAACCCAGAAAGAACTGTAATTCTCCCATGGCACTCATTTCAAACTTTTGCTGCATCAGCTTTGTGAATTCATCACACAACTATGGATCAGAGGATGCAAAAATAATATCATCAACATAAATTTGAACAAGTAGCTTATGCTATCCCACTTTCTTTATGAATAAAGTTTTATCAATGGAGCCTCTAGTGAAATTATTTTGTAGAAGAAAATTTGATAATGTTTCATACCAGGCTCTAGGAGCTTGTTTCAACCCATATAGAGCCTTATCAAGTTATACACCCACTCAAGATGTTTATTGTCCTCAAAGCCTGGTGGTTGACACACATAAACCTCTTCTTTTATTTTACCATATAAAAAGGCACTTTTGACATCCATTTGAAAAACTTTAAGATTATGAAAGGCAACATAGGCTAAGAACAATCTAATTGCCTCCAGTCTGGCCACAGGGGCAAAGGTTTCATCATAATCGATGCCTTCCTCTTGTGCAAACCCCTGTACCACCAGCCTGGCCTTGCTCTTAACAATTTGGCCCTTTTCATCTGTTTTATTCCTAAACACCCATTTAGTGCCTATTGCACACTTACCTTGGGGTAAAGGAACCAGCTCCTATACTTGCTGCTTTTTGAACTAAAGAAGCTCAAGCTGCATGGCTTCAACCCATCCATTGTCTCTTAATACAACATGGTAGTTCTTTGGCTCTTACTGACTGATGAAGAGAGCATAGAAGCAGAAATTGGACAATTGACTCCTGGTTGAAACTCCAGCATTGATATCACCAATGATTTGAGACATTGGGTGATTCTTCAGCTCTTGATAAACAATGAGATCTGTGCAAGTGTTTGTTAGACCTTCAGCAGAAACAGATGATGATGAAGATTCTTGGAACCATGTTGGAGATGGCAACTCAAATGAAGTAGATGATTCAGAAATCTCATTAGCATTTGTTGTGGATGGAACTGCTGAAGCTACAGGAGCATCAGGTTTAGATGACTCAGGCAGTTGGTCACTAAACCTGTAAAGGTGAGTACTGTGTACATCATCATCAGTACCACCAGGTGGAGAACTGCTGACAGGAGCAACAGCTGGAGCCTGATAAGGAACATATTGCAGTATGTCCAAATCAAATAACTCCACAGGGTTTTGTGGAATCTTGTCCATTGGAGATTCATTAAACTTCACATGCAAAGTCTCTTCAACTATCTTTGTTCTACAGCTGAAAACTCTGTATGCCTTGCATGTTGATGAATAACCAACAAAATACCCTGCATCCACCTTTGATTCAAACTTCTGGAGTGGATTGCTTGTGTTAAGAATGTAATAGGGACACCCAAATGCTTTAAAGAATGAAATCAAAGGGGCCAAATGATGTAGTACTTCATAAGGAGTCTTCATCAACCTTTGATTCACTAATACTCTATTGTGCACATAGCAAGCTGTATTGACAGCTTCAGCCCAAAAAGTCAATGGCAAACCTGAGTCAGCCAACATTGACCTTGCAGCTTCAATAAGGGTCATGTTCTTTCTCTCCACCACTCCATTTTGTTCAGGAGTTCTTGGAATGCTGAAATGCCTCTTGATTCCCTTTGACAGGTAGAAGTCATCAAGTGTGTGATTTCTAAATTCTATGCCATTATCACTCCTCACACACTTGACTGGAAGGGAATACTGCTTCTCCACATATAACACAAAGTTCATAATAGCTTTTGCAGCTTTATCTTTGGAATTCAAGAAGAAAGTCCATACAAATCTGGAGTAATCATCCATAATTACCAGACAATATTTCTTCTTTGCCATGCTCATCACTCTGATAGGACCAAAAAGATCCATATGCAATAATTGCAAGCAGGCAGTTGACTTTGGCTCTTCTATTGGAGGGAATGAGACTTTGTGTTGCTTCCCCTTTAAGCAAGCAGTGCAGTTGTCTTCACATTTGAACTCCTTCATAGGCAACCCTCTTACTAAACCATGGTGTATCAGCTGGTTTATGTTTCTGAGATTCACATGACCCAGCCTTCTATGCCATAGAGTAGATTCTTAAGGTGAAGCCTTGGAGAATAGGCAAGGATGGCCTTTTAGATCTATTTTCTTGGAAAGATCTAAGGCATATACTCTTCCTGTCCTGTTGGCCTTTAGGAGAGTATAATCATCCAAAACCTTGTCAATCAATCTCAGAACTTTGGATGACAGAATCCTGCAGTTCTGACTGGTGAAAAGAGCAACATGGCCTTTATCACACATTTGACTGACACTCAAGAGGTTGTACTTGAGATTCTCCACATGGTTAACATCATCAAACCTTATTTCCCCATTGAAAACAAAGCCTTTACCGATGATGTAACCTTTAGCATCATTGCCAAAAGAGACAAATCCCTTCTTTCCTTAAGAGTAGTCATTAAGAAGAGAGCTGCTCCCTATCATATGCATGGATCCTCCATTGTCTACATACCAGATGCTTCTTTGGCATGTTGAAGAAGCCTGCATTCATCACAACAAATTAGTTAGTTTTTGAGACCCAAACCTTTTTGGTTTTGGGTCTGTTCTCATCAACAGATGTTACACTAACTTGTTTGTTATGAGTAACAGCCTGATGTGAAGGAGATGGTATAGAAGAGGATTCCTTTGGCTTGGATTTCCTTTTCTGTGGTTTCAGCATAGGAGCATCTAATTGGTTGACTCTCCCCATTAGATGTTGAACCATCATAACAAGTTGTGTCTGATTTTGTGATAAAGCCTTCAGCTCATCAGACACATTAGTACTTGAGTTTGATGGATTCCTATGTTGAACCATCTTCCTTTGAGCAACCTCAGCTGTTGCCTGATTAACCCCTTCCTTTTGGATTTCTTTTTGGACTTTGGGGTTATAGGTTTTGATGTTGTTGGTACAAACTTGGTCTCAAACTCAGTTTTCATTTTGTTCATTTTCTTTTTAATATTCTTATTTTGTTTGAGTTTGGAGCCCTTTTTATACCAGCAATCATCAGTAAGATGATTAAATAAACCACATATTTCACATGGCTTTTTCTTCATCTTAAGTTGATCATCTGTTAAAGAAGATGAAACTACTGAAGACTTGTTCTTTAGCAGTTTTCTATCAGTACTTGCAGTTTTCTTCCTTGCAGTACATGCTTTCCTGATATCTTCTTCAGTAGTTTTTCCACCCTTTCTACTTGCAGTTTTCTTCTCTTCAGTACTTGCAGTAGTCTGGGTTTATGCTTCAGGTGTTATAACTTGCTCTTCCGTACTTTCAGTACTTTGTGAGATAACACCTGAAGTGATCAACTTTTTGATCATGTGAGTGTCAGCATTTGAACCATCAATATCAGCTGATTGGTTCTCAGAGTCATGAATGCTGACTTCATCTTCTGATGGTGCTCTATCAAAGAGTAGATCACATGATGAGAAGGATTGGTTATTGCTTTCACCTTCAGATTCTACTTCTGCTCTGGAAGTAAAATCTGTGGGAGGAGCAGTGTGATTATAACCAATGCCAAACTTCACATTGGAAGCTGATTGCTTACTGAGAAGCATTTCAAAACCCTTGCAAGATTGTACCCAGCGATCACACTCTACCCGGGTAGCTGCAAGTGTTTCCTTGAGGTCTCTGTACTTCTCTAGAAGTACCTCTTCCCTAGCTTTATCATCTGTGATTTGGCATTTAAGTTTGTAAATCTTATCATTTTTATCATTCAAAACAGACTCAAATTCAGCTTTTCTTTTGGAAATTATTTGCTCTAGCTCAAGGTTTTTGTTAATTAAAGCTACATTTGCTTCTCTAATAATGCAAATGTGGCTATGCATGATTCAAAACATAACTTGGCTTTGGCCTCTGAAGATACCTGTGATACCTGTGATGTGGAGGCATTAGAGGATGAGCTATCAGCAGACTCCAGGGCCATGAGAGCAAGGTTTCCAAAAGGATTATCACCACCATGTTGACCAGCACCTGGAAACAGTTGTTTATGACCAGACATATCATCTGGTAAACTGCTCCAGTCAACATCTCTTGGGGTGAAAAAGCTATACTGTTGAGGTTGAGATTGTTGATGAGATGGAGATGGTTGAGGCTCAGGAAGAGCATATGGTTGTTGAGCAATGGGTGCTTGAACTTGACCGGTCTGTGGCATGTAGAAACAGGGGTAAGGATATGGCATATGACCTTGAGGGACAAAATATGCAGGTGATGACTGAGCTTGTGATGGAAGACTAGAACTGATGAAGTGTTGCCCTTTGTTCTATGAGCTATTGCTTGGAAAGGTCACAAAGGGTGCAGATGAGTTAGATCCAGATGATCTGCACTCTCTAGGAAAGTGTCCAAGCCTATGGCATTTGTGACACCTCAACTTGCTCTTGTCAAAACCAACTTTGGTTTTGCCAGAGAGACCAAGAAATTTTCTGCCAGTTCTTTTGTAGAACTTTTAAGATCTGATATTGATCATTGCCATTTGGCTCTAAATATCCATCTCTTCCAGATCATCATCTGGAATGCCCTTCAGATCTTCCATAAAAAACAATAAGTTAGCACTGCTACCACCTGAACTACCATCAACACCAACAAAAGCATGTTCAGCATTGGTAGAGAAATCAATATGCTCATCATAGGCACTCTCTGATGCAGCATATTCTGAATCTTGACCTAGCAGTGCAGTATTGCCTGATACAAAGTCATCAGTCAGCTTACTAGATGACGACAACTTCCTTTTCTGTTCTATCTTTCTTTCAAATGTAAGCATTTCCCATGAAGTTGGGTGAGAGATAGAGTATCCAGATTTGCACTGGAGCGTAGGACAATGGTGTAAGTGTCCCATCTCTCAGGCAGGGATCTGAGGAATCGGTTGTTCATCTGGCTGTTTGAATACTCTTGTTTAACCATTTTTAGCTCAGAAATCAGACCAGAGAATCACTCAAACTGTTGAGTCAGAGTCTCACCCTTCCTATGAGAGAATGTCTCATATTGTTGGGTGAGGATTTCCCTAGTGTTTGCTAAGACCCCATCAGTTCTTCCGAATTGTTCCTTCAGAGCAACCCAGAGATCATGAGCAGTTTCATGATGCATAAGCCCTGAATAGATTTCATTAGGCAGTGCCATGGCCAGAATTCCATGGGCTTTAGCATCAATTTCGAACAGCTTTAGATCTTCGTCCGAATATTGATCAGGTTTCTTCGGAACCCTCTCATTTGATTCAGTAATGCTCACCATAGGCTTGTATGGTCCATGCACCACTGATTTCCAACAACCAGCGCTGTTGATAGACAGATGATGGAGCATACGTCTTTGCCATATGTTATACTCACTCCTAACAAGTATCGGAGGCTTTGTTGAGGAGCCAGTATTGTGAGGATCATTTGTTGGTGTCGCCATTGAACAAATTCAAGCTAATTCAAATTAATTTCAGAAAATATAGCTCAAAA
This sequence comes from Flaveria linearis, assembly GCA_024085815.1. NCBI lineage: Eukaryota > Viridiplantae > Streptophyta > Magnoliopsida > Asterales > Asteraceae > Flaveria > Flaveria linearis. The sequence goes on from CM044010.1 coordinate 28,553,723, forward strand.
CCACGTAAACCTCAAATTGAATGGCCAGAAGCAGCAGAAACTCAATCTCTATAACCGATTCTTGCAAATTTGCTAATTTGATCAAACGTAGACGTCAAACGAGCAGTTTCAATGATCAATTGTTAAATCGATCAATGATTAACCAGCTCTGATACCATTTGAAAGGATCTCAGCATCTAGTTTGATCAATTAGATTAGATTTGCAGCTGAATTAGCACACGAATTAGTCAAACTCAAACAAGAACATAAGAGATATAGCAATGTAACAGTACGGTTATAGAATAAGAGAGAGTTTCTGCTAAAAGATATATTTCATTCAATATATGCTTCGGCAACATTACAATTAGGTCATCTTTCCTTTTATAGGGAAAGATGACATCAGCTGATGTCACTTGACAGTGACATCTAACTGTTATTCAACAAACTACTGAAAGTAGACTAAACTACTAAAGAGTTAACACAACTACTGAAGATGTCAAACAGCTGACATCTTCTTACAAAAGACTAAGTGTTAACTCACTACAACTACTGATAAGAAGCTATTGAAACTACAACAACTGAAGAACATGCTCTTCAGTCGTTTTACAAGTACTGAAATAGAAAAGAAACTACTGAAAAGAAAAGACTGAAAGGAAACCATCACAACAACTGAAGAATACTTCTTCAGTTGTTGTGACAAAGTCTGAAGGCTTCAGTACTTGGACTTCAGACTTGAACTTCAGTTGTTGTCATCAGCTGATGTCTTCAGTTGTTGTCATCAGCTGATGTCTTCAGTCTTTGTCTTCAGTCTTTATACTTCAGTGTTTGTACTTCAGCTGTTGATCTTCAGTACTTTAGTCTTCAGCTATTGATCTTCAGTACTTTAGTCTCCAGCTATTGAAGTCTTCAGTACTTTTATCTTTAGCTGTTGATCTTCAATACTTTAGTCTTCAGCTGTTGAAGTCTTTAGCATATGCAGCCTCCTCATCAATCATAAGCATGAGGAAACATGCTCAGAGGCTGTACACTCTCAGGCAGACATTCCAATATCAGAAAGAGAGAGTGAGGATTTGGCCTGATCCCAGGGTGTCTCACAGGATCCAAAAGAAGAACATCCCTCAGAGATACAATGAAAAAGAGCGTAGATGCAGTGATCACACTTGCCATTGTAGTATCACCCTGGGAGATCCTTAAAGATTTCAAGAAGGCCTATACATCTAACATGCCCCCACAAATGATGTTGGAAAATAGAATGGTGATAAAGGGGCTGGTGTATAAGAGGCTTGAGGAAATCAGGAAGGATGAGCTCCACTTACTACTAGAGGGTAATCACCCTGAAGAATTTGCATACAGAGAGATCACAACAGTGGAGCTCAAGAATGGAAAGCAGGTCAAATACCTATCTGAGTTCTATGGGCCTGAAGGATTCTTTGAGGGAGAGGCAGAAGAGCTCACAATGGAGGAACAGATAGTGTTTTTAGAAGCCTACACCAGAGAATCATATAGGCTCATAGTTGGGAAGTAGGTCTCATGGATGGGGTAACAACTCTGTGTCTAGTTCCCCAAGACAGAGTTCCCATCCATCCTTTGCCAATCAGATCACTGAGACTTCTTCGCAGGCATGTGCTGATATGGGTCATTTCTGAGCTGATCCAGAAGACAAAAGACCAATCTTTCTGCCTCAATAAGTGGGACAATTCAATAAGCTTAAAGGTTTTGGCTGCATTGGTTCAGGGGGAGTTTGTTGGACCAAAAGAACCAATGAGCCAGATCAGAAAAACCTTTAAGTCCCACAAATTAACATCACAATATAATGATATCATGACATAATCAAACATAAATTAACATCACAATGCATTTCATATATCATTCATTCAATTCATTATATTGATTACATATATGTAAGACATGAAAGACTTTTACAATTCAGAACATAAACTAGGTACATCAATATGTATCAACAAACTCCTCCTTGGACCTAGTTGACTCTATAGTCTAACATTCTACACATGTTCTTGAAACTTCTTGTACTTGTCTTCTCTAGTGACTCCTGCGTGTATCTCAAATGCAAAGCAGAGTCGTATGACGTGTTGGAACTGAAGAGCTTGTACAATGTCTTGCGTGTCATAGAATAGTGGCTACTTGTATAGAGTGTAGACATCGTCTTTGGAGAAGTTGGTCAGCCACATAGGGTCAAACACCCGGATAGTCTCAATCTGAGCATCTTTGCGCAAAACTATGACCGCTTCACCCATTCGCCAGTCATAATACCACCATTTGAAGTGTAGAGTGAAGTTCTGAGGCATCTCCCACAATGGGATCTTTGACATTGTACGCGGAGGACTCCACTTCAGCACTATCTTAGGCTTTCAAATATGTGGATCAACTTTGGTCTTATTTATGAACCGTTTAGGCTATTGAGGCCTGAAGTTGACCCACCTGGTATGGTATTCTCTCTTTAACACCATTTCAAACTAACCCGACATCTTTACGGGGTTGGCATACAAAATGCCTAAACAGGCAAGCCTGTTTAACTCAAAACCAGGGAGAGTCTTCAGATTATGCGGGTATCTGAAGTACTCTATTCCCATCTCTCTTTTCACCACGTACACTTCCAAGTCTTCAAAATACGCCCTGTTAAGAATCTTGCCAGACACCTTCTGAAGCTTCTTAACTCTGTAGAGTTTGGTGTAGGCGTTAGACTTTGACGGTTGTCGCTGGGCTCTCATTTCTTCTAGGCACACAACCCACTCAGCCTTCTTGATATCAACATCAGTGTTCAAGGCTTGGGCGTTCCCTTCTTTTTTCTCTTTCTCTTTCTCTTTAGCATCAAGAGCTCTAAACGTATCACTGCCAAATGTTTCACCCAAATCAGGGATAACATTTCCCTGTTGGTTCGTGTACTGTGGATACTCTTGTGCAGTGATATCCTCGATATCAATCTCATCAACGCCTTGCAGCTCTTCATCACTCATGACATCAACCTCGGGAGCATCCTTGACTAGTTCATCCGGGTTGAGTCTGAACATATCTGCCAGCTGCTCGTCTGTCAGATCATGAATGATCTCTCCCTCCTCGGGTATGTAGCTCACAGATCGTCGCACGATCCCTTGCAAATCAAGAATAATTGTTAGCTAAGTCTTGATTTTGCTGAAGGGGTATGACGTCGTGCTCATCAGTCTGTTGAGATTCATCTGTTTGTTTAAACATTCAAAACCACACAAACACATCAGTAATCAATTCATTTACATTAATAAACATTGATAAACATTAATTATATAAGTGTAATACATATTTCAAGTACAAAAGATAATCAAAAGCTAAGACAGCTAATCATTACTCTTGTCTTTGTCTCTTGGCTCTTCAGCTTGAGGAGCTGAGGTGGACGGTCTTGATTCCTGACGTCTTTTTGTCCTTCGTTCATGAGCCGCTAGATCTGAGGATGATGCAGATACATCACCTTCAGGCTCATCCTCATCACCTCTCTCTTTGTCCTTTCCACTTCCCTCTCCCTCACCATCATCGTCATTATCAAAATCATTATCATCAGATGACTCGTCATCATCATCATCATCACCATCGTCACCATCACCTTTGATCTTGAGAGGATTGCCCTTTGTTCCATTTATCCTTAGGCGTAGCTTCTTGTTTTTCTTCTCAACATTCTCAATTTGCTTCACCGATGCCATCAGAAGATCGTTCTGTGTGGTTAAGGCATGGTGAGCTCTGGACAAATCTCCCTCAAGGGCAGCTTCCTTCTAAGTCAGATGTGTAATCTGTTGACACTGAGCTGCAGTCTTCTTGGTCAGCAGGGTGATCTGCTTGCCCTACTCAGCGTTGACAACCTATCAACTGAGTCATCTGGTTCGCTCGTATATCGTTAGTTGCGATCAGTTTGAGAGCCAGACGGTTGAGGCTGGCAAGCTGTTCCTCTAACCTAATGTTGGGCAGAGAAGATCCCAGTGGTGGTACTGATGAGGTGGAAGGTCCGTCATATGATGTGGTGGGTGGAGTGGTGGATGTAGTGTATGCGGGAGTGGTGGTGGTTATGGTTTGTGGTAGAATGGATTAAATGGGTGGAGTGGTGGTAGCTGTAGTGGTGGTGGTAGGCATGATGGGAGTAGTGGATGTAGTGGTTGTGGTGGTGGTAGGTGTGGTAGGAATGGTAGAAGTAGTGGGTGTGGTGGAATGAGAGGTCATCAGCACTACACGTCTTCTCTTTGCCTTCTTGCCATGTTGCTATGCTATCCTCTTTAACCGTGAGCCCCTTGAGCTCTATGCTCCCCCTGGGCTTGGCTGGGGAGGTGTATAGGTAGGATCAGCAGTGTCGGTACCCTCAACCCCAGCTCGGCGTCCTCCAACCGCCTCCATACCCCGGTTGGTAGCAACCACACGACTACCAACTGTCCTTATGAGGGGCTCCTTATCTTCGTCATCTGGAAGAAAGTCTCGATGGATAGGTGCTTGCTCCAATCCACCGGGAGCCGAGGAACTAACATGTGTGGGTGGTGGAGACGTAGTGGAAGTTTCAGTGTCCCTTAGTTCACTAGGGCCTGTATCTCCACCACGCTGATCGTCATCATCATCGTCGTCATCCTCCTCATCAACAGGAGCCAAAACTGGCTCAACATCTGAATCGCTATCATCATGACGCCACTTTTTACGAGTTGGCGCCACGTAGTCCTCCCTGGCCAGGTGGCCAAACAACCTCCTAACCTAAGGTGGTGCCATCCATAACTTCCAACGACACCGCATCGTCCTTCTCCTTGGGAAGGGAAGGAAGCTTCTCGTCAATCATCATCTGTATAAATCATGGGTACATGCAGAATCCCTCTTTCCCCTTGGCTTCTATGTTCTCGACCAGATAAGTAAAGAACATCCGTGAGAAGCTGAACGGATAGTTTAGTACTAAAGCCACATAAGCTTCTTGATCTGATCAGATAGCTCATCGAATCCTCCTCTCCTGGAGGCTATGCACTTTAGGATCACATGTGCCAAATATTTGAATTGTGGGCACATGTTACTCTTGTTAAGCATGCTGACGTTGATATTGACGGCGTACTTGATCCTAAGGAAGCATCCTCGTAATGTTAGGGGATGCAGCTTGGTTGGGTGTGCACCATCATCACCTAAGTCCAAGACTCGCCTGATATCCTCTTCACTAATCTGGATACCTTCCCCAAAGATAGAACTCCTAATGCAGTAGGGCTCTGTAGATCTGTCAACAACGGTGTTCTCCCAAAACCACTGCTGGATCGACCTGTACGATATACATGGTGTAGATATGGCCTTGAATATCCTCAAATGTCGTAGAAAGGCTATGATCCTGATAAACTCAGAGGTGCTCCGGGATGTGGGGTCCAGATGAGCACATATATTGTGCTTCGTGCTCATCGTCCATCTATCTGCCATATTGTTGCAATACAAAGGACAAACACATTAGTTCCGTTCATAATAGATAAACGATTTGACTGAGAACAGATTTTGACCAATCTGGTTCAATCGTGCGATTGAACCATACGACTGGGTTTAGACGTACGATTGAGCCTATGACTGAGTTCAGTCATGTGCAAGGCCATGCGGTTGAGTCAGTCGTGCGACTGAATCACCGATTGGTTCAATCGTGCGATTGAAGCACGCGACTGAATTTCATCAGTCTGTCCATTAACATAAACCCCTGTGCGACACCATAAACTTGAATCTTGTCACTAACTGAAATTAGACGTCGTTTTTAGGTTCATATGGTTTCGCAGGGACTCAATGTAGCACTTAAACTCCTTTAAATCGACATTTTAATCATTTAAGTGGTCTATTTTAGGGTTTGTGTCCCGGTTATTAGTTTGAACAATTTAGGTCATTTAGGTTCGATTAGATTTCTTGTTTGTCCCGATTCCTATCGCAAGTTACCTGTAGATGAATAAACTTAGGGTTAGAACACAAATCAGAATGCAATCTCAAAAGTTTGAAATTTTGGTAGAGTAACAGTGCTTAGGCGGTTTTTGGAAAATTTGAAGTCTGGTAGACTTCACGACCGAATGAGCTTCTATTTATACTGTTTTTAGTTTCAATCTTACGACTGGACCCAGACGCATGGCTCAATCGTGCGATTGACTCCATACTCCTCTCTTCAGTCGTGCGACTGGGTTATTTGCCTCTCTTCAGTCGTGCGACTGGCTTAGTCTTGTGGTCCAATCGCATGACTGTCTCATACTCATGGTCCAATCGTATGACTGGCTCATTCTCATGGTCCAATCGTATGATCTACTCATACTTATGGTCCAATCGTGCGACTGGTCCATAGTTATGGTCCAATCGTGCGATTGGTCCATACTTATGGTTTAATCATGCGATTGGCTCATACTTATGAGTTTGACTTCATCCATTTCCACACACTCAAATTTAACTTTTGATAAATAAACATTATGACCGATGATCATCTCAGATATGATCTTTTAATAGAAATCCTCTGACCACCTCAGACATGATCCTTTTAAATTGAAACAGTTTGGTCACCTCAGACGTGACCCTTTTAAATTTTCAAAACTATATCATTTCAAACATGATCCTTTTAAATTCATACCAGTTTGGTCACCTCAAACGTGACCTTTTGAAATTATGATTCACATAGTTCATCTAGTTACATAGTCCGACATTGACACCTAATTGATAGATAAAACAGAAAACAACTTGAATTGAAATGAAACATAACATATTTTTGTGGTTTTGTTTGAGGTGGGTTAGAAACTTTTTAACTTTGCTTAAACAAGTTCTCCCCCTGAACAGAACAACATCAAGCATTTACATCTTATCTGGAAAGACTCCTATGAATCATACAAGCATAAACATAATCATTTGGGACTCTTTGATATATGTTTAAATTAATGATTCTTATTACTCTCAGAGTCACAAGCACTTACAGGAAATTATACTAGAGTTGTATGAAGCACACAATGATTTCGACTGTCTAGAGTTGTAGCCATGACGATTATCAGTATTGTTGTCCACTTAAATCCATACACAGACTTTTAACTCACATTGGTGATTAGATTTTTTTTATTTCAACAAACGTTTGTGGATCCCACACTTATATGGTAATCAACATTCCTCAGGAGATTTTTGAGTGGTCTACGGGTTTTGAGACAAGAAGAAACTATTTTTAGAGCTTTCAAAGAGATGCTAAGCATCAGGTCAGTGCCCTCGCACAGCAGAGAGGCGCAAACAACAATGAATTCTAGAATATTTAGGTTGTGTTTATCCTCAGGTCAGTGCCATCACATAGCAGAGAGGCACACAACCTATCTTCTCGTAAGAGCATCTTTTCTTTTACACATAACGCACCAACAACATTAGTCATTAGTTTGATTGCGTTTATCAATTTTTTTCATGTGCTTTGCTCATTTTATGGTCGTCAGCACACATTTGTGGCATTTATTTTGGTCGTCACCCCTTATTGGAATTTATTTGATTGTGTTAACCAGTGATAAGATGGAAACCCACAGCCTGTTAAACAGTTTAGTTTAGATTATTTCACCAACGAAGTCTAATTGTCTACTGTGTTGAATCTACCGACACATCGTACAGTGGACTAGCAATCCCTAGGTCGACTTTCTCTATGTAACCTCAGTAACAGACTAGTGTAGTATCATTTTTCCTTTATTTGGCTTAAACATCATAGACTTGTAATTTTAATTATAGTTTTTGATTTTTCAATCATTTTTAAGTCCTAAACAATTGGTTCCCTGTGTACTATCATTTTCCAAAGTTTTGGATCAAACTCACAGATTTGATTTGCTTTTAGCCTATCCGCCCGCCTCCCTCTTTTTTGAGTAAATAAATACTGAAACTAAACTAATCTCCCCCTAAAATTCTAAAACCGAAAATCTTTTTGTGTTTTTGGATTTTTTAGGACATAAAGAATTAAAAAAAGAAAAAATTAAAATAAATAGAAAGATCGACAGAACTCGATTATTCTGGAATCACATCACTATTCTTTTTCACGCCATTTACCTCTAAGAGATATAAAAACCGAGGTTTATCAAATGCTTTTGTGTAGAAGTCGGTGCGTTGAAAATCCGTATTAATTTTAACAACATCGATTAATTGTTTTTCAAAACAGTCACGTATAAAGTGATATTTAATACCGATGTGTTTAGTCTTAAGATGCTCGACCGGATTTGTTGTTACAACAATTGCAGCAGAATTATCAACAAAGATAGGGGTGTTAGAAAATTGCAAACCGTAGTCACGCATTTGCTGTTGAATCCAAATGATTTGTGAGCAGCAACTTGCAGCTGCAACGTATTCAACTTCACATGTTAACAGAGCAACAGGCGTCTGCTTCTTACACTGCCAGGTGACTAACCGTCTTCCAAAGAACTGATAACCCGCTGATGTTGACTTGTAATTCATCTTGCAACCACCGTAGTCCGAGTCACTATACACTGTAAGCTCAAAATCATCATCACAAGGATACCACAACCCGAGTGTTGGGGTACCCTTCAGATAACGGAATATCCTTTTAACCCTGATGAGATGATTTACTTTTGGTTTAGCCTGATATCTGGAACAGAGACATGTGGCGTACATGATATCTGGACTAGAAGTTGTGAGGTACATAAGAGATCCGATCATCACTCGGTACATAGTGGCATCTACCAGATCACCATTTTCGTCGGGTGCCACATCGTGGTTTGTGGCAAGTGGAGTTCCAGCAACAATTGTATTCTCCATGTCAAACCGACTAAGAATGTCTCCTACATATTTTGTCTGATGCAGGAAGATTCCTTTGGGTGTCTGATCCACCTGTAACCCAAGAAAGAACTTCATTGCTCCCGTGGCACTCATTTCAAACTCAGCTTTCATCACGGATTTGAATTCCTTACATAAAGCTTCGTTTTTCGAACCGAAGATGATCTCATCCATGTAAATCTGACTAGTAGTAAACCACCATCTTTCTACTTGATAAATAGTGTACAGTCAATAACCCCTCTGCGAAAAGCGTGTTTAAGAAGATGAGTAGACAGTTTCTCATACCAGGCTCGAGGAGCTTGATGAAGCCCATACAAAGCCTTGTCCATTTTGTACACTCTATCCCGATGATAAGGGTCCTTAAATCCTCGAGTTGACTTACGTATACTATTTCATGAATCTCACCATGAAGGAAGGCACTTTCCACATCCAATTGATAAATTTTGATTTGCATATAGGATGCATAGGCTAGGAACATACGAATAGCTTGCATCCTTGCCACAGGTGCAAACACTTCATTGTTGTCAACGCATTCGACTTGCATAAACCCTTGAACGACAAGCCGAGCATTGTTTCGAATTATGACCCCTTGGTCATCTTTCTTGCAATGAAGAACCCATTTGGTGCTAATCACCTTTGCACCTTTTGGTCTGTCCACAAGTGTCCAGACTCCTAACTTTTTGAATTTAAGGAGTTCTTCTTGCATAGCACTTACCCATGCCTCATCTTGTAATGCCTCGCTTACATACTTAGGCTCAACTTGAGATACAAAGCATCGATAGGCACCATCATGAATATAGCCCTTTTCCATCCCCGATGACATTGTCCAGGGGATGATGAACGTGTATCCGAGTTCCAGGAGTGGTGGGAACAACTACCTCATTATCTTGATTTAGTGTCTCATTTGTTGTTTTAGTGTGAGGTTCCGACGTGTCGGTGACTTCAAGTTCAGCTGTGGGTGTACTTGTAGTAACAGGAACCTGTTCTGTCTGATCCACGTTTATGGTCTCAACTGCTTCATCATCAGAAGAAGAATCACTTACCTCAAGTTCCTCCCCTGAAGGGCTTATCAACTAATGCAGCAGACGATGTAGTGTCTAATGTCGGAGAGTTCAATACATCATACATCATCCGAGTAGCTAAGTCATCATCAGAATAGGAAGATGGTAGATTGAAGGACTTGAAGAATCCTTCATAATCGAAGAAGATGGAAGGTCCTTTTCCAGCAGGGGGGTTGGTGAATCTTTAAACATCAATGTTACACCACAAAATTTTCAGCGACACCGTTCATCTGTGGAGTATATGCAGAAGTGAATTGATGAACAATACCTTTCTTTCGACAGAACGTCTCCATCCACTGATTCTTGAACTCTGTGCCGTTGTCTGATCGAATCTTTCTAACTTTCAGCTTGTATAGAGATTCCAGTGTCGTAACCAGATGCTTGAATGATTCAAACGTTTTAGACTTGGCTTTTAGAAACATTACCCAAGAGAATCTGGAGTAATCATCAGTCACGACAAAATAATACAGGTCTCCGGCAATACTCCTTGTGCTAACTGGGCCAAACAGATCCATGTGTAGAAGCTCGAGTGGAATTTCAATAGAGTTGACTTTCTTTGCTTTCTGTGACTTCTTGGTCTATTTTCCTTTCTTGCAAGAGACACAGAAATCTAAAAGCTGGAAGTTCTTGACAGTAACTCCCTCTACCAGATCATTCTGAACCAGATGGTTCATCTTCCTCGGATTGATGTGTCCCATTCTTCTATGCCACGAGACTGACTCCCTTTCTGTTGCCTTTGACAGGAAGCACTGTGCAGTCGATTCAGTTGTGGAGGCTTTTGATAGATCCAAGACATACAGATCATTATATCTTGAAGCTGACATTAATACTTTATCCTCCTCGATGATATACTCCTTCTTCAGTATATAACACTTTTTGTTGTCGAATACAACTTTGAATCCTTTATCACAGATTTAAAAGACAGAAAGCAAGTTATTTTGCAGTTGCTGAACATAGTTGACTTTATCAAACTTGACTTTCTCATTTCCCACTCCACCTTGAGCGGTGATATATCCTCCTTTATTTCCAGCAAATGATACGTGTCCCTCTTTAATTTGTTTGACATTGAAAAGGAAAGACGAATTCCCGGTCATGTGCCTGGACGCCCCATTATCAATAATCCAGGTATTAGTGATAGCGCTGTAATGGACACCCTGCACATACAAAGGAAATTATTAGTTCAAGTTTGGGACCCAAGCCTTAACTGGGTGTCCCAGAGGTATCACAAATCATGAACTCAACCCACTGTCCTTGAGAGGATGAGGACACATCTTTCTTCTTCTTGTCCTCACTGTTAGACACATGTCCTGATTTTTCTTTCCATAACCCAGTTTTGTGTAAGGCTGGTTTGTGGTAAATAGACGTTTAGCTAATGGTTTGAACTTTAGGTTCACCAATAATCCTAGGTTTAACCTTGGGTGATACATTCTTGCTTTTAGCTCGTCTGTATGGCCCTTGGTATTTTAGAGGAGTATTAGATCTGGTCTTAGAAAATCTAGGTTTTTCATCAAAAAGTTCAATTTTCCTTTTGTTCTACATTTAGTATTCAAAAGGATAGCATGTGGTGGTGGTACTACTTTATACCCCAAACCTTCCCCACCATTTCGTTCTTTTACTAAGTTTTGAACTATATGTGAAGAACTTGCCAAGCTATGCAGTTTTTGTTTCAATGATTCAACTTTGACTTCCAAAAATGCTTTTTGCTTTTTTGTTTCTTCCAAATAATTTAAATAGAACTTAATATCATTTGATTGATTAAGAGCAACAACTTCGGTTTCCCTTAATTGTTTCCCCAGAAGTTCTATCTTTTCTTTGAAACTGCACTCATTTTGTTTTAGCACACAATTTGCTTCAATGCAGAGTTGCAAATCATTTACCAGATTATCATTGTGTTCTAATAACCTAGCAAATTTTAAATCAATTATTTCTCTAAATCTGTCACATTCAGAAAAAGCATGTTTATCAAATAATTTGTCTTTAGAATTTACCTATGAATTACCAGATGAATCAGCCATCAATGCAGTGTCAGACTCTTCAACAACTAAATGTTCTGTGTTTCCTGCACTAATCTCTTCTTCCATTACGTGATCAATGACATCCATAGCTTCTTCAACATCTGAACATGAATGCTTAGCTACTATGTCTCCCTCACTTGTAGATCCGTCATCCAAGGTGTCAACAAAAACAACATTAAATTCACCCTCGGATACGAATCGGAAGGACCAGTCTTGCTCTTTATCACCTTGAGCAACCAAAGCTTTAGAGTCTTTACTTGCTGTTGATGCCCCAATCTTATCCTTTTCCTGAAGATTTAAAGAGGGAAATGGATTTCCATTTCCTGTTTTCTTGGGCTTAACACACTCTCGCTTGAAGTGCCCTTTCTCACCACAATTGAAGCACATGACCTTGGTTTTGTCAAATCCAAATGTAGTATCTTTAGTTGCCATCAAGTTTTGTCCCGTCTTCTTCACAAACTTCCTTGCTCTTCTCACAGCACTAGCTAAGGCCCACATGATATCCATGTGCTCTAACTTAGTTTCATCAACTTGCTCGTAATCTTCATCAGCAAGATGACCGTTTCCAATCTTTCCAGCAACTAGACCATCATAAGATTGGACAACTACAGCTAGAAGGTCCATATGCTCTTTCGCTACTTCCACAGTCACATTCCCGAGATTCTCAGTCTTTAACTTCATAGCATTTGCCTCAGGAACTATGTAGTGGGTTCCAGATGACCTGGACATGTCGATACCTGATGGGATGCACTGAGAAGGAGCAGAGGAGTTAGATACAAAAGCAATTTGTAATGGTGCACCTGAAGTAGTAGCAGTTGGAACTGAGTTGTATAAAGCAGTATTCTGAGCATAGGATCCTTTCTTTGACTTGTACTTCTGACGCAGTTCTTCCTCCCTGCGCTTTAAAATGAAGTCATTTATGTCCAAGGTAGCAAGAGTCTTATTTTGTCTTAAATTGGACACAAATGGATCCCATTTATCTGGTAACCTATCAGCAAAGCTAGAGACTTTGTCTTCCATGGATGTAACCACATCATGAGTGTGTAACTCACTCATAAGATGATAGAATCTGTCGATGATATCATCGAAGCTCTCCTTTCCAATTGATGAGAAATTGTCGAATTCCTTTTTAAGATCTTTTGCCTTGAGTGCCTTCAGAGTTGCATTGCCTTCGTCTCTCTTTTCTAAGGCTTCCCATAACTTCTTAGACTGCTTGTTCTTAGAAAACTGATGAAATATATCTTTAGATATTGACTGAGTCAATAAGGCATATGCTTTCTTTTCAGCATTATGCATAGTCTTCTGTGCTTCACTCATTCCTCCCAATGTAAGCTTTACCCCATTAGCACTGACTGGTACCACGTAACCAGTCTCAATAGACGTCTATAGATTTGGGTCAACTCCATTCAAGTAGATTTCAAACCGTTGTTTCCATTATGGCTATTCATCCAACGTTAACAGCTTTGGCGTTTGTTGTGGTTCCTGATCTCACTTTCAAGAAGTAGAAGATTCTGGATGCGTGATTCCTTTCTAGCAGTAAAAGCAGAGAACTGATCTTCCATTTCTTTAAATTGGTAAACTAAGAACATGATAGATTAACCTATGCGATTAGACAGGCCGACTGGTTCAACCATGCAATTGAAGGATACAAATGGCTTCAATCGTGCGATTGGATTCAGTCGTGCGAATGAACAGGACGAATGAGGTCAACCGTATGGAATACTTCAACCGTGCGAATGAACTGTGCTAATGAACTGTGCGAATGAGTCCAGTCGTGCGATTGAACTATGCGAATGGGATTCAGTCGTGCGATTGGGCCAATCGTGCGACTGAAGCTGCTGCTACAGGAAAAATCGAATTTTTTTGAACACTTGAATCAAAATTACGAATTTTCAAGAACCCTAATATGCCGTATGGGAACAAGTCGAAACCTTTGACTTAGAAACTCGACAAAACCAAGTTTGGAAGTGAAAAAGTGCATCTTTTGAATAAAAACGTTAGTTTTAACACCAAAACCAATTGAATCCACGTAAAATCACGAGCCTAAGCTCTGATACCACTTGTTAGGACCGATTTCGTACGGAGTACTAACAGATTCTGCGTGATACCGAATCAAATAGTGCGGAATCCTATTTGGTTGGCGATTCAATCAGTGAGAACGACAACCTGATCAATCCAACGATGAAACAAATGTTAAGAACGAATGAGAATTGATCAGAAACGAACTATGAACTTGGATTGATGATTTGGTATGCTCTGGATGGCTAGGGTACGTAGGTATTCGAAGTGTTATGTTTTTCCATGAATTGCGTGGTATTTATAGGTTTTCTGTCTTCATTCGTACGACTGAACCATTAGCATGGTTCAGTCGTTTGACTGAATCATGCGATTGACTCATATGCACGACTAAAGGTTCAGTCGTTTGACTGACTCAATCTTATGTCTTAGTCGTGTGACTGATCCAGTCTCCTGGTTCAGTCGTGCAACTAGTCCATAAGCATGATATATTCATACGTGTGGTCCATTAGCATGGTCCATTAGCATGAACTATCACATGGATAAGTTAAACATACCTCTAAGTTATTATAGACTTAAAACCATGTAGAACAACATCAAACCTATATAGTTAGTTCATACATGTGCAACACATTCAATATAATGATATCATGACATAATCAAAAATAAATTAACATCAGAATGCACTTCATATATCATTCATTCAATTCATTACATCGATTACGTATATGTAAGACATGAAAGACTTTTACATTTCAGAACATAAACTAGGTACATCAATATGTATCAACATAGGGTATTGCTCATTGGTCCACATAGACAGTGAAAGATAAAGCTAAAAGAGTACGAAATAAACAAGGCCTACAGTAAAGAATAAAGCATTACCTTGTTGTATAGTTAATGCGTGCTCACGTACAAGAGTAAAAGATGTATTTTTGCAAAAAGATTATTTTCATATATATACATTACACAAGGTATTTTAATACTTTTAAAAACTAGAACTCACTCAACAACACTGACTTTTATACATTTTCAGTTGGCAGGTAATTGTTGCTGAGGATGGCACGAGGGTGAAGGTACCCGACAGGGAAAAGACTGACATTCATTCCTAGGATATGATATTGTTGTTTTGTAATGCAATTAAACAGTCTTTTGATAGCTTGAACATTATGGTATTGCTTAACAACAATATCTTTTAATAATAGAGAATGGCTTTTGCTAACGTGATTTCGCTGTTTATTTAATGAAATGTATATTAATATGTATCTATGATGCAATGAATGATCAACTGTGAGGTCGGGAACGGGGCCTTACAAGTTGGTATCAGAGCCATAGTTTAAGTGAATTGGGTAAAACATTTTCAAAACCTAAACTTAAACTGAAAATGGGACAGATAGAGGGATGTCAGCCCGAGTAGCTACGTGCCATCAGGTATGTCTTTTATAAATGTTAACCGGCATTATGTGCATGTGCTATTTGACTTATGTGTTCTTAGTAGATTTAGATACTAATGTGTAACATCCGGTTTCTAAATCCGGACTTGTAAATTATATTATACTTATGATTAATTAGCTAAGTTGAGTTTGTTTAATTGTCTTGGTGTTTAGTCGCATGACTTGCATGCGAATGAATTTCAGTCGCACTCCTTATGTGCGATTGAGACTCAGTCGTACGAATAGTAGGCGTATAAGCTTCAGTCGCACGATTCAATCGTACGAATGGTTCTGTCGTGCGAATGGAAGTGGGGCGGTTAAGTTGTAGGAATCAATAAGTAAGGCGGTGCGTATGGTTAAAGGCAGATTCTTATCTGCATCATCTTCAATTTCTTGTTCTCTTTACACCCAAAATACCCTGTTCTTGCCCATTCGACTAGGCAAAGCTCCGTCTTGGTAAGTTTTGAACATTACGGATTAATCCGAAAATGTTATAAGCTGTGTGTATGATTGAATTTGATCCAATAACCTGTTTAAATCAGTAAATTGGTCTGGTTTATTTCTGAATTTAAAATCCTGGAATTTGGATCCAAGTTTTTGTGAAGTTTTGATGAAATAATGGTCCGAAACCATTGTAAACGATGTGTATAGGATCTGTTTTGAATATGGTATGATTTGGATGGTTAAAACTCAAATTTTGAGTAAGTTTGGATCAAAAACGTCAAGAACACAACTGCTGATTCGTTTCAGGCGAATGGGCTCAATCGCATGACTCAGTCGCACGAATAAGAGTCTAGTCGTGCGACTAAGTGCGAATGGAGGTTCAGTCGTGCGGTTGGAACTCAGTCGCCTGGATTAGAAGGCCGAATGAAGACGAGTGAACACTGGATACGAATGAGAACTCAATCGTGCGAATGAATGGCTAGTCGTACGACTGAAGGTTCAATCGCATGATTCATCCGGATAGGTCTAGTCGTATGAATCTCATTCGCATAAGTGTTCACTCGGATGAGGGCCCTGTTTGAGAATAAGTTTACTGAATCAAGGTTTATTGCTTTAGATATACCTTGATTAGAGGAAGGACTAGTTACCTTGTGTACACGGATTGTGTAGACTGTGGTGAGGAAGTTGATAAGGTGAGTTCTAAGCCCTTTTCAAATATTTGGTTTTAACATTCGAGCTAGCACACATACAATGATAAATGACTTGAAGGTTTAAGTACCAGAATTATGATAGTGATGTTGATATGTTTCTAACAGTTTGTAAAGCTGTTAAGGGAAAAGTGGGGGTAATAAATGATTACCTGAACATTGTTAAGCATTACGTGATGGTAATGATTTTAGTGTGTCAGGTAGAGTGTAAAAGATGGTCATCTGAACATTGTTAGTCATTATGTGATGGTAATGCTTCCAATGGGTCAGATGGGGTGTAATGATTAATGAAAACGTGTTAAAACTGGTGCTAAAAGAAAGAATGCGTGGGGTGTAAATGAAAGTGATAATATTCGCAATAAGTAAGAGAAATGTTTTTGAAATGGTAATGTGATGTAAATCTCAACAGGCCAGTTAGGGTAATATGCCTGAGTATGAAACTGTACAGTTTGATAGGAGTGATGACGATCACTCAGCTTTGTAAACATCTTGTGGTGACGACCCTAGATGATTAATTGGCATCCTACTGGATGAGAGATAGTAACCGGTAGTTGCTAGATGTGGGCAACCGACGTTACTGAGTATGGGAGACTGGTAGTTGCTGGATGTAGGCAACCGATGTCTCTGGGTATAGTAACTGGTAGTTGCTAGATGTGGGCAACCGACGTTACTAAGTATTGGAAACTGGTAGTTGCTAGATGTGGGCAACCGACGTTTCTGTGAAACAGGTCCAGTGGAACAAAGTAATGATAAAAGTTGAATTTATAATATTGCCAATATAAATGGAACTTTTGTATGAGTAAAGATGTTGTTAATGTTTTAATGAAAATTAGAACTCACCAGTTTATCTGATGTTTTGAGTATGTTGTGTGTGCTAGGTAAGGAGGGATCCTTTAATAATAAAGGAAAGCAAGTATGAGCCGATGAGGATGCTATCCCGGAGTAGCTGCCGGCATAGGATTTAGGGCTTGTTAATACTGTAAATAGGGCAGTGTATAATTAAATACAATCATATGTAAAATGTTTTAAAAGTTGGATTAATATATAATATTGTTTAAAGCCTTCCGCTGTAAATAGAAAGCTCTGATCTGTGTTTAAAATATTAATCCAACTGCGTGACGTGCCTCCGGTGCCCTGCCGGGTTTAGGGCGTCACAGGTTGGTATCAGAGCAGTAGTTAAAGGGATCTAGTGTTATAAAGCAGGGATAGCTAAATAGAATAGTTTATTAAAACAAGAGAAGGTGATGGGACTATCATGAGAAGGAATAACGAGAATAGTAAAAGTAAAGTAAACAATTAATAGTACTTGGCCAACATTATTAGTAATTTACTTTACTTATAGTATTCTGGTTATATACTTACATGTGAGTACCAAATAATCCTGATCTCGTTTTAATAGGGTTATGGCTGATAGGGAGAGTGAAAGAATGCAAGGTGGAACCTCGGAAAGAAATGTTGATGAGAGCACCGAGGTGCTTAGTATGACGAGAAAGCAATTCCAGGATGCAATTTCTGAGGAGGTTCGTAAAGCCTTGATGTAGCTAGACTTGATGAAAGTAGGAATGTTGATAAAGCTGAAGGGTCTAGCGAGAGAAAGGGAGTTACGTATAGCAAGTTTAAAGAGTGTAATCCTCCACGATTTTCTGAGGCTATGGATGTGGTAGCCACTTATAAATGGCTTTGTGAAATGGAAGCCGTGATCAAGTTGAGTGAGTGTAGGGAGGATCAGAAGGTAAAGTTTGCAGCCCACACGTTTGTAGCTGAGGCTCTATATTGGTGGGATACGATTATCCAGACATTAGGTGAGGAGGCTACCGACAAAATGTTATGGCCTGAATTTAGAAAGTTAGTATCGGATAAGTTTTGTCCAAAAGGCGAGATGGATCGAATAGAAATGAGTTTCCTGCAGTTTCAGGCAGGTAATATGTTACATAGAGAATACACGTCTAAGTTTGAAGAAATGGCGCGGTTGGTGCCTCATTTTGTGGTTCCTGAAGAAAAGAAAATTTTGAGGTATACACAGGGGTTGCCTCAGGAGGTTAGGAAGTTGGTTAGATCATCTGCTCCGAGTAGTTACCAGTGGACGGTAAATTTAGCTGCAGATATGTATCAAGAAGTTTATGGTAGTAGTATTGCTCCTGATGGGAATAAAAGGAGGCGTGAAGAACCTATAGTGCAAAGAAGATTTAAGAATCCAAGTTTTCAAAAGAAGGGTAAGTTTGGAAGGGGCCAATTCCAAAGGAATGTTAGAAATGAGCTATCACGTTGCGGGAAATGTGGCAAGCTACATCAAGGTGAATGTATGATTGGTAGTAGGACTTGCTTTAGATGTGGGAAGTTGGGGCATTATGCAAATGAATGTATTGAAAGTCCTCGTAAATGTTATGAGTGTGGAGAAACGGGACATATTCGTAGTGAATGTCCAATATTAACCGTTAGAAAGCCTGAACCGGTTAAATCGATGAAAGGGTCAGGAGAAGGGTCAAGTGTGGCGAAGGGGCGAGCCTATTCTATGTTAGCTAGTGAGGCTAAAGCTCTGCCAGATGTAGTCTCACGTACGTTTCCAATTAATGGGATTCCAGCTAACGTGTTATTTGATTCTGGTGCAAGTGGAAGTTTCGTATCTATTGATTTTTGCCCTATGCTTGCATGTGAAGTTCGACCATTAGAGGTAGCCTTTATAGTTGAAACTGCTAATGATAGATCTGTGATGATTAGTAGTAAAATTGATGGTTGTTATATTGAATTAGAAGGGTATAGATTGCCTGTTAAACTATATCCTATGGTGTTAGGAGGGTTTGATGTAGTTCTGGGTATGGATTGGTTGGCAAACCATGAAGCCCATATTGTATGTAATAAGAAGCTGATTCAGTTAAGAGCACCGGATGGGAAAACGATTAATGTATATGGTGATAGAAAGGAGTCCACGGTAAAAATAATATCTATGATGAAAGCTGATAAGTTAATGAGCCGCGGGTATGCATCTTATTTAGTATATGTGATCGATTCTCAAAAGCCTGTAAGAAAGATTGAGGATATTCCTGTGGTTAGAGATTTTGTAGATGTGTTTCCAGAGGAATTACCGGGTATTCCTCCAGATCGTGAAGTTGAGTTTAGAATTGATTTAGTTTCGGGTGCTAAGCCAGTTGCCAAGTCACCTTATAGACTAGCTCCATCGGAATTGAAGGAGTTAATGAAGCAGACTGAAGATTTGCTTGAAAAAGGTTTCATTAGGCCTAGTTCTTCCCCGTGGGGTGCTCCAGTATTGTTTGTGAAGAAGAAAGATGGGAGTATGCGTATGTGTATCGATTACAGAGAGTTGAATAAGTTGACGATAAAGAATAAGTATCTACCTCCACGAATAGATGATTTATTTGATCAGTTACAGGGAGCTAGTTGGTTTTCTAAGATAGACCTTCGTTCGGGATATCATCAGTTGAAAGTCAAGGAAGAAGATATACCTAAGACAGCAATTCGTACCCGTTATGGTCATTATGAATTTCTGGTTATGTGTTTTGGGTTGACGAATGCCCCTGCTGCTTTTATGGATTTGATGAATAGGGTATGCAAGCCTATGTTAGATCGATCAGTAATTGTGTTTATTGATGATATACTGATCTATTCCAAGAATGAGGGAGATCATGCCTGCCATCTTCGTGAAGTCTTGGAAAGGTTGAGAAAAGAAAGGCTTTATGCAAAATTTTCTAAGTGTGAGTTTTGGTTGCGGGAAGTACAATTTTTAGGACATGTGATCAATGCAGAGGGTATTTTAGTAGACCCTACTAAGATTGAAACAGTAGTGAAGTCGAGTCCTCCAAAGACGCCATCTGAAGTTCGCAGTTTCTTGGGTCTGGCTGGTTATTATAGAAGGTTTATTCAGGATTTTGCCAAAATCGCATCCCCGTTAACGAAACTGATAAGGAAGAATGAAGAATACGTTTGGGGACCAGAACAAGAAAAAGCATTTCAAGAACTGAAGCAGAAATTAACCCAATAACCAGTGCTCTCGTTGCCAGATGGAAATGAAGATTTGGTAATTTATTCAGATGCTTCATATCAAGGTTTAGGTTGTGTATTGATGCAGAGGGGACGAGTGGTTGCTTATGCTTCCAGACAGTTGAAAGAACATGAAAAGAATTATCCGACACATGATCTAGAACTGGCAGCTGGGGTATTTGCCTTGAAAATATGGAGGCATTACTTATATGGGACGAAATGTACGATTTACACGGATCATAAGAGTTTGAAATATTTCTTTGATCAGAAGGAATTGAATATGCGCCAGCGGAGATGGTTAGAATTGGTGAAAGATTATGATTGTGAAATACTTTACCATCCGGGTAAAGCAAATGTGGTTGCTGACGCGTTAAGTAGAAAGAATGAACACCCTTCGATCCAAGTTAAGTCATATAAGTTAGTAATAACCCCAGATTTTATGCACCAGTTACGAGAAGCTCAATTAGAAGCATTGAAAGAAGAGAACGTGAAGCATGAACGAATGAAGGGTCAAACGAAAGATCTAGAAGAAAATAGTTTTGGGGTTAAGACGAAATGTGGTCGTATGTGGGTTCCGATTAAGATGAGGGAATTGCTGTTAGATGAAGCTCATAAGTTTAGATATTCTATACATCCTGGTGCTACTAAGATGTACAAGGATTTAAAACAAGAATATTGGTGGCCCGGTATGAAGTTTAATGTGATGCAGTATGTGAATAGGTGTTTGACGTGTCTTCAGGTCAAAGCTGAGCATCAAAAGCCATATGGTAAGCTTCAACCCTTAGAGATCCCGAAATGGAAGTGGGAAGAATTGACAATGGATTTCATAACTAAGCTCCCGCGTACAGCTAAAGGTTATGATACCATTTGGGTCGTAGTGGATAGATTGACACGTAGCGGGCATTTCTTACCAATCAAGGAGACGTATAACTCCGAGAAGTTAGCAGAATTGTTTATTCGAGAAATTATTGCTCGACACGGGGTACCGTTGTCTATTGTGTCAGATAGAGATATACGTTTTACTTCGAGATTTTGGAGAAAGTTTCATGAAGATATGGGTACTCGTTTATTACACAGCACATCTTTTCACCCAGAAACTGATGGGTTGACTAAAAGGACTATCCAAACAGTTGAAGACATGTTACGAGCTTGTGTTATAGATTTCGGGGGTAGCTGGGATAGTCATCTGCCTTTAGTTGAATTCTCCTATAATAATAGTTATCATTCTACAATTGGGAGAGCCCCTTATGAGATGTTATATGGCTGAAAGTGCAGGAGTCCGATATGCTGGGGAGAATTTGGGCAGAAAGAGTTGGGCAGTTTGGAAATTGTGCAGGCTACAAATGAAAAGTTGGATCAAATTAAAGCTCGGTTTAAAGCGGCTCAGGATCGACAAAAGTCTTATGAAGATAGAAGGCGGAGGCATATAGAATTTGAAGTAGGGGATAAAGTTATGTTGAAAGTATCCCCTTGGAAGGGAATTATCAGATTCAGAAAAAGAGGAAAGTTAAGTCCTCGTTTTATAGGACCGTTTAGAATTATAGAACAAATTGGGGAAGTGGCCTATAAACTAGAATTACCCGATCAGTTGCAAGGAATCCACCCAACATTTCACGTGTCACAGTTGCGTAAGTGTTTGGCCGATAAGAATGCTTATATACCTTTAGATGATATAGAGGTGGATGATAAGTTGAACTATGTTGAGAAACCTACTGCTATAGTAGACAGAAAGGTGAAAAGGCTGAGGAATAAAACTATTGAGTTAGTTAAAGTGCAGTGGTCAAATAGAAAGGGGTCTGATTTCACTTGGGAATCAGAAGATGAGATGAAGAGAGATTATCGCCAGTTGTTTGAATAGTTGGTTTCGAGGACGAAACCTATTTAAGGGGGGAGAGTTGTAACATCCGGTTTCTAAATCCGGACTTGTAAATTATATTATAGTTATGATTAATTTGCTAAGTTGAGTTTGTTTAATTGTCTTGGTGTTTAGTCGCATGACTTGCATGCGAATGAATTTCAGTCGCACTCCTTATGTGCGATTGAGACTCAGTCGTACGAATAGTAGCCGTATAAGCTTCAGTCGCACGATTCAATCGTACGAATGGTTCAGTCGTGTGACTGGAAGTGGGGCGGTTAAGTTGTAGGAATGGATAAGTAAGGCGGTGCGTATGGTTAAAGGCAGATTCTTATCTGCATCATCTTACATTTCTTGTTCTCTTTACACCCAAAATACCCTGTTCTTGCCCATTCGACTAGGCAAAGCTCCGTCTTGGTAAGTTTTGAACATCACGGATTAATCCGGAAATGTTATAAGCTGTGTGTATGATTGAATTTGATCCAATAACCTGTTTAAATCAGTAAATTGGTCTTGTTCATTTCTGAATTTAAAATCCCGGAATTTGGATCCAAGTTTTTGTGAAGTTTTGATGAAATAATGGTCCGAATACATTGTAAACGATGTATATAGGATCTGTTTTGAATATGGTATGATTTGGATGGTTAAAACTCAAATTTTGAGTAAGTTTGGATCAAAAACGTCAAGAACACAGCTGCTGATTCGTTTCAGGCGAATGGGCTCAATCACATGACTCAGTCACACGAATAAGAGTCTAGTCGTGTGACTAAGTGCGAATGGAGGTTCAGTCGTGCGGTTGGAACTCAGTCGCCTGGATTAGAAGGCCGAATGAAGACGAGTGAACACTGGATAAGAATGAGAACTCAATCGTGCGAATGAATGGCTAGTCGTACGACTGAAGGTTCAGTCGCATGATTCATCCGCATAGGTCTAGTCGTATGAATGCTCATTCGCATAAGGGTTCAATCGCATGAGGGCCCTGTTTGAGAATAAGTTTACTGAATCAAGGTTTATTGCTTTAGATATACCTTGATTAGAAGAAGGACTAGTTACCTTGTGTACACGGATTGTGTAGACTGTGGTGAGGAAGTTGATAAGGTGAGTTCTAAGCCCTTTTCAAATATTTGGTTTTAACATTCGGGCTAGCATACATACAATGATAAATGACTTGAATGTTTTAGTACCAGAATTATGATAGTGATGTTGATATGTTTCTAACAGTTCGTAAAGCTGTTAAGGGAAAAGTGGGGGTAATAAATGATTACCTGAACATTGTTAAGCATTACGTGATGGTAATGATTTTAGTGTGTCAGGTAGAGTGTAAAAGATGGTCATCTGAACATTGTTAGTCATTATGTGATGGTAATGCTTCCAATGGGTCAGATGGGGTGGAATGATTAATAAAAACGTGTTAAAACTGGTGCTAAAAGGAAGAATGCGTGGGGTGTAAATGAAAGTGGTAATATTGGCAATAAGTAATAGAAATGTTTTTGAAATGGTAATGTGATGTAAATCTCAACAGGCCAGTTAGGGTAAGATGCCTTAGTATGAAACTGTACAGTTTGATAGGAGTGATGACGATCACTCAGCTTTGTGAACATCTTGTGGTGACGACCCTAGATGATTAATTGGCATCCTATTGGATGAGAGATAGTAACCAGTAGTTGCTAGATGTGGGCAACCGACGTTACTGAGTATGGGAGACTGTTAGTTGCTGGATGTGGGCAACCGACGTCTCTGGGTATAGTAACTGGTAGTTGCTAGATGTGGGCAACCGACGTTACTAAGTATTGGAAATTGGTAGTTGCTAGATGTGGGCAACCGACGTTTCTGTGAAACAGGTCCAGTGGAACAAAGTAATGATAAAAGTTGAATTTATAATATTGCCAATATAAATGGAACTTTTGTATGTGTAAAGATGCTGTTAATGTTTTAATGAAAATTAGAACTCACCAGTTTATCTGATGTTTTGAGTATGTTGTGTGTGCTAGGCAAGGAGGGATCCTTTAATAATAAAGGAAAGCAAGTATGAGCCGATGAGGACGCTATCCCGGAGTAGCTGCTGGCATAGGATTTAGGGCTTGTTAATACTGTAAATAGGGCAGTGTATAATTAAATATAATCATATGTAAAATGATTTAAAGGTTTGATTAATATATAATATTGTTTAAAGCCTTCCGTTGTAAATAGAAAGCTCTGATCTGTGTTTAAAATATTAATCCAACTGCGTGACGTGCCTCCGGTGCCCTGCCGGGTTTAGGGCGTCACATGATGTAGTCTGGATAGGAAATGCTTGGGGTGTGAAGAGTAAAGTAAGTGGCTAATCACAACTGGCCACTGTCATTAGGGACTTACTATACTTAACAAAACTGAGCAATCGCCTTGAATGACTGTGTTAGTATTTGAATCTTATAGCATTTAGGAAATGGCTGGACAAAAATCTTCCAGGGCTTCTAGAGGAAGAGGTCGGCCACGTGTGACTAGGAGTAGTGCTAAGGCTCCAGAGACGACTCATGAGAACCCTGAGGTTCATGGCCGAAGCGAGGAGAATGAGAATGCCAGCTTGAACGCCTCAACTATGGAGGCAATTACCGATGAAGTTCACCAGGTCATGCAGACAGTTTTACCGTCTGTGGTGATTGAAGTCATCAGGGCTGTGAGAAGCGAGGAGAGAAAGGAGAAGGAGAATAGGAAGGGATCAACGGCTAGGGGAGCAAAAGGGAGGAGGAACGACCAGAGCCTGAGATTGTATTGTCTGACGAAGAGGAGGATGATATAGTGGGGGTGACGACCAAGCGATGTAGTTATGGGGCATTCTAAAGGTGCAAGCCCCCGACCTTCGATGGCAATGGCAATGCTACTGCCGCTCACCGCTGGGCAAGGGAGATGGAGGTGGTGTTGGAAATCAGTGAATGTTGCAAAGACAAGAAGGTGAAGTTCCCGACTCACTCCTTTGTTGACTCAGCATTGTGTTAGTGGGATAATATTGTCCAAGCTGAGGGTGCTAGAGCCATCGGGAAGATGCGATGGAAGGAGCTGAAGCAGCTATTGATCGAGGAATTCTGTCCTCACAGGAATCTCGATAGGATCGAGAGGGAGTTTCTGCAACTTGAGGTGGGAACCATGACTTACCAGCAGTACACCACAAAATTTAACGAAATGGCGAGGCTGGTACCGGATCAGGTGACGCCGGAATCAAGAAAGATCAAGAGGTACATCCAGGGACTGCCGGCTGATATTGGCAGGCATCTGAATGCTGCTCAGCCAGGTACCTTTCGATCGGTGGTGGACTTGGCGGGTAGGTTGTACGACAAGCGAGATGAGACCGTGGTGGAGGTGAAGAAGATGAGTGGTGGTGATAAAAGCTGGAATGGGAAGAGGTTTGGACGTGGTGGTTTCACTCCAAACCATATGAGGATGAAGGTGGACGACCGTAGGGTGTCATCAAGCTCAGGGTTGAAGAAGTGTGGCAAATGCGGAAGGGAGCATATCGGCGAGTGTAGGATGGGCTTGAACATATGCTTCAGGTGTGGCAGGCCTGACCACATCACTAGAGACTGTAGTGTGACATCCGTCACCACAAGGGCCATCATTTAACATGAATTATGTTAACTATTCTTAGAACGATCAATCCTAACTTTTATAAACTATTCGTGTGGATGTCATACTTGATTAATTTTCTTTTTCAGTGGTGTTATCATTATTTGTATCCATATCACTTAAATCGCTTATGAATAGCACCGACGACATCACTAACTATATTATGTCATATAATATAAACATCATTAACAACAACATATTCAAGATACAAACAACATCAAATACTTCCCTATAATTAATATAATGCGCGTATCTACGTCGTTTTCAACCGAAACAAGTTTGGGGAACTCGGGGGCTAAGTGTAGGGACTAAAAGTGACAATTGCCAAACTAGGGCTGGGTATAAATACCCTTGATTCCAGCCCTAGCCTTCATAACTACACTTTCTTCTTCATCTTCTTCTTCCACTTTCTCCACCTCCTTGCACCTAGAACCGCCCCGTTTTCTTCGTGATTTCACCGTTTAGACTATTACTACAGCCTAGACAACACGTTTCAAACAGGTAGATGACCTTGGTCGTCCGTTTTTGCTCATTTTACTTCTGCGAATTCTAGGGTTTCGGGTTCTCGGGTTCAACCTGAGCACAAGAGGTCGTGGGGGTGCGTGTGTTGCCTTTCTGAGTATGCATCTTACTTAGATCTGTCAGATGAGTGTTTCTGGAGGTCCTTGATGTGTGAAACCCGTGCACGGAGCAGCCCAGCACTCTGCTATCGCGAACATACTATTCAGGCGACTGGGTTTGTCATGCGACTGACTCGTGCGACTGGATGAGTCGTGCGACTAAGTCCATATGATTGGGCCTGTCGTGCGACTGAGTCCAAGCGATTGAGTGAGTCGTATGACTGATCCCATACGATTGTGTGTGTTGTGCGAATGAGTCATGCGGATGAATGTGTGCGACTGTGTGTATCGCACGACTGAAGGTCCAATCGCACAAATGAAAGTTCAGTCGTACGAATGAAGCTAATTCGTACGAATGAAGGCTGAATCGTGCGAATGGAAGATTGAGTCGTGCGATTGGGTGCTGTGTGGTACGACTGAATGCTGAGTCGCACGAATGAGGGTTCAATCGTGCGAATGAAGCTGATTCGCACGATTGAGAGTTGATTCGTGCAAATGGAGTGCCCAGTCGTGCGTCTAGTCCTGTCGTGCGATTGGAGTCATTGTGTGTGGATTCTTCCTATGTGCGGTGTGTGTTGTCGTGTGATGTTAAGGTGGCATCGACATGGTTGCCATTGCTAATGACGATCTTTAAGATTAACACTAACAAACTTATCAATGTTATATCAAGTCTGATCAACTTAACATTTTACAATTAGTAACAAACGATTCATAACACAAGTGCTTACTAAGTATTTCTCTGACAACAATAACACTCTTACACAAATATCATCTACAATGGCAACGCTTCTAGTACTTGGATCTACATAAGATCTATTACGTGTGTTTGTGTGCAAGTGTTACCCATGACCGAATCGATACGACCCGACCCAACTAAACAATATTATTAACAGCAGGCATGTCATTAATGCTTAACATAACTGTCAATAGGTGATTGATCGTTCATACATACATACAAGTTTGGGAAGTTTCATCATACATACTTACCACTTAACAAGTGAGTTTCGTGGGCCCTTTTTATGCTTATACAATTGTTTCAATCTTTTACAAACATGGGGGAAAAGTATGCTCACACGTTTTCAATGTTGTACAACATACATACAATTTTCATACTTGGAATCAACATGATACTGTTTTGTGAGTACTTATTTGATGCATACATGATGTTACTGTGTGGTTCTTCCTACAACCATTAATTCTGGTGTTGGAACCAATGGATAGGTATTAGTAGTACTACTGGGTTGACACCCCCACCCTTGACAGATGGTTACTTGTGAGTATCATCACACTGCCAGGAACGGGCCTTGGGTGAATATATTCCAACAAGTTGCTGTGTGTACGTCATTAGGGTTGGTTGTATAAAACTCATGGTATGTGATTTTACTTGCTTATAACTGTATGCACGGTATTCCACAACAAACACTATACAACATCAATTACATGTTTTCAATTCAAACCTGCGAAGCTCACCAACATTATTGTTGACCTTTTTGAGCATATTTTTCAGGTAACAATGAGAACTGAAGATCTAGGAGTGCTGCCTTAGTGGAGACCCTAGGATGCATTTTTGAGACTGAACATACATGATGAACAATTATTTTGTACATTGTCGCAGTCCATCATACAATTACAATTCTTTTGATACTTGTTCATGGGTTGTGGGAATTACATACAAGGATACAATTTTTGTGATTATGTGAATTGTTTATGCGAATCAATTACAAGTTTCCGTTTATGCTTATGGCTATGCTGTCGTGAACAATGACTAAACACGACACAAGTCTCTATTTGTGTCGGGTGTCGTCATGACACGCTTGTCATCAATTACATACATATTGCATCTCTATTGTTAACCATGTGTTATGACGATCCCGTCTCGCCCGCATCCCCGTGTTTCCACTATCAGCAGGGGTGTGACAGACTGGTATCAGAGCCATTGATTATAGAGAATTACTCTTAGTCTTTCTCCGTGGGATACCTTTATACTAGAATCTTTATACTTGTTTCTTGCCTCTATACATGATTCTATACATATGTGCTTGTTATCTGATCATCCTGAGGAAGACACTATTACTCTTAGTCTTTCTCCATCGGATACCTTTATACTAGAATCTTACATTTGTATGCGCACTACATTATACCATTAGGTCGGAACACCCAACTGAAGGGAAACTTCATAGATCACGCGTAGCGTCGATTTCAAATACTAAATCTGACCCTAAGATAGTATGCCTATGATCCTGAAAGTATGAAGGAAGGCAACTATCGTTAGACTAATTGTGTTTATGTGCTTGGAGTTCATTTGCTAACACATACTACTATTGTAATACTAATGGCTCGTGGACATGAGGACATTACATGAATCGTGCTTGATGAATGTTGCTAATACTATGATGTTAACTTGGGGTAGGTGAAGCTAAGGGTGGCCATGCAAGGCAAATTACCATTACGGGTGCACACGTAATTGCAATTTGCAGTGCATGAGAAGTCTGGCTAATCTTACCATGAGGTAACGATCATGAGTATTACAAGTTTTCTATTCTATACCCTAGGGTGCTAGGATCATAATTCTAGTAAGACCTTGTTAAGGGTAACAAAACATTACTAAGACCTACTATCACTTATGTTCTAACCTACTTAGAGCCTTCATGGTATTTCCAATCATGACATTGATGGTATTCTCCATGAAACATTCCTCCACTTAGCATTTCAGTAACTAAGGAACTGATTGAATGCTTAGAATGAAAGTGGACTTCAAGAAATATAGAGTAATGATGATACTCACTACACATACATTACGTTATTCATTGGGATGATGCTAAGGAAAATCGGATGTCAAGTAACCGGTTTAGACATCATTCTAGATATACCGTGCATGTGGTGGGAACACTGCGGGGAACCTTATATATAAGCATCACCGGTATACTAAGAATGTGCTTAAACTGGGCTACGTGATGATCCTGATTGACTGAAGCATGGATTATTGGAATTTGATGAGTGGAATCATACATGTATCTTCAAGTGACTAAGGTTTACATATTTACTAAAGTTTACATATTTACTCCTTTATGATTAGAAGATGCGACCTCGAAGAGTCATACGCAGTACCAATCAAGAAGGTGAGACCCCATAAGGCAGAGGTAGGGGTAGACCACCAAGAATAGGTGGTGCTCCCGCTGGCAACAATCAGGGAACTTACAACCCTGACATAGCTGCTATGATTGCTCAGTAGCTAGCAGCACTGATTCTAACTATAGTGACTCAAGTGAGCGACACTCTTCTGAACCATAATCTCCACGGGGATCATGATACTAATGATCAGCATAACCAAGGAACAGGGGAAGACACTGGGATTGGCGGAACAACTGTGAATGAAACTGGGGTCGATAATACAAGACGGGGATGTTCCTACAAGGAATTTGTGGCCTGCAAACGTTGGGAATTTGTTGGGAAAGGTGGGGCGATAGCCCTAACTAGGTGGCTTGAAAAGATGGAGGCAGTGATTGACATCAGTGAGTGCCTTGACAGTCAAAGAATCAAGTATGCCACATGTTCACTGCAGGGCAAGGCACTAACCTGGTGGAACACCCAGGTTCAAGCTAGAGGAAGAGAGTCCGCGATGCGGATGTCATGGGATGAGTTCAAAGCATTGATTACTGAGGAGTACTGCCCACTCAACGAAATGCAGAAACTGGAGCATGAATTCTGGAATCATTCTATGCTGGGGGCTGGGCATGCAGCTTACACTGATCGTTTCCATGAGTTGGCAAGACTTGTTCCACACCTTGTGACTCCGGAATCAAAGAGGATCGAGAGGTACACTTGGGGACTTGCACCTCAATTACGGGCAATGGTAACAGCAGCTGCTCCTCCAACGATTCAAAGCGCAATTCTGAAGGCTGGCGCCCTAACTGATGAGATGGTAAGAACAGGAGTTTTGGGTAGGGGAGCAGAGAAGAGAAAGGATGTTGGAGAAACAAGCCGGTCGAGTGCCGAGAAATTTGACAAAAGGGCCAAGACGACCAGAAATTTCTTGGCTGTAACACATGGCAAGAGAGAGTATGTTGGGCTGCACCCCAAATGTGACAGATGCAACTATCATCATCCCCCAGAGATGTAGTGTCGGGTGTGTGTGAACTGTAGGCGCCCGGGGCACCTAGCGAAGGATTGTAGGATTGCGCCGAATCTGGTGGCACCCGTCAACGCGGTTAATCCCGCCGGGAATGTCAGAGTCTGTTATGAGTGTGGAAACCCGGGTCACTACCAGAACATGTGCCCCAAACTGAATAGGGTACCGGGTCAACAAGGGAATAATCAACAGCAAGTGATGGCCATAGCTGGGAATCAAGGCCCAGCTAATCAAGGGAATGTCGCTCGGGGATGTGCATTTGTCATTGGAGCTAACGATGCTCGTCAGGACCCGAATGTTGTTACGGGTACGTATTTGCTCAATCACCATTTCACATCCATATTGTTTGATACTAGAGCAGACAATAGTTTCATATCCTCTGATTTTGCACACATGCTTGCCTTGAACCCTAGTAGACTAGAAACTAGCTTCTCCGTAGAAATGGCCAATGGTAGAGTTGTACAGGCTGATGAGATCATTAGAAAGTGCTCCATGATATTAGAAAACCATGCCTTCGACATAGACTTAATACCTTTTGAGCTAGGAAGTTTCGATGTGATTGTGGGAATGGATTGGTTGTTGAAACACGGAGCCGATATTGTTTGTCGGGAGAAAGTAGTACGAAAACCCCATGCCAAACGGGGAGGTACTCAAGATTCAAGGAGAACGACCGGGAAGAACTCTGAAGCTTATTTCTTGCATGAAGACGTGTTGATGTTTACGAAAGCAGTGTTACGCATTTTTGGCCCATGTAGTGGAAAAGAAAGAAGAAGGCAACAAGTTGGTAGATATTCCTATAGTACGAGATTATCCGGAAGTATTCCCTGATGACTTGTCGGGTTTGCCTCCTCCACGACAGGTGGAATTTCGTATAGAGTTAGTTCCTAGAGCTACGCCGGTAGCAAAAGCACCGTAGCGGTTAGCACCACCTGAAATGCAAGAGTTATCTAGCCAGTTACAAGAGCTACTTGAGAAGGGTTTTATTCGACCAAGTCACTCACCATGGGGAGCACCGGTCTTATTTGTCAAAAAGAAAGACGGGTCGTTCTGCATGTGCATCGATTATCGCGAGTTGAACAAGTTGACTGTGAAGAATTGATATCCTCTTCCCAGAATTGATGATTTGTTTGATCAGCTACAAGGAGATTCATATTTTTCTAAGATTGATCTTCGTTCTGGATATCATCAACTGAGAGTTTTCGAGGATCACATACCGAAAACATCATTCAGGACTCGTTATGGGCACTATGAGTTCTTAGTCATGCCGTTCGGACTGACTAATGCACCAGCTGTGTTCATGGATCTGATGAATCAAGTGTGCAAACCCTACTTGGATAAGTTCGTGATCGTGTTCATAGACGATATACTTATCTACTCCTGAACGAAAAAGGACCACGAGGAACACCTTCGGGCCATACTGAGTCTATTACAAGAAGAGAAACTTTTCGCTAAACTCTCAAAGTGCGAGTTTTGGCTTCGAGAAGTGAAATTTTTGGGGCATGTGGTAAACGAAAATGGGATTCATGTAGATCCTGGCCAGATTGAAGCAGTGAAGAAATGGGATGTACCCCAGACACCTTCAGAGATACGACAATTCTTAGGATTGGCCGGATACTATCGTCGCTTCATTGCGAATTTCTCAAAGATTGCTCAACCGTTAACTTTGTTGACTCAAAAAGACAAGAAGTTTGATTGGGGACATGCACAAGAACAAGCGTTCCAAACGTTGAAAGAGAAGTTGTGCAACGCTCCGATATTGTCCCTCCCAGACGGAACGGATGATTTTGTGGTGTACTGCGATGCTTCACATCAAGGATTGGGCTGTGTGCTAATGCAAAAAGATAAGGTGATTGCCTACGCCTCACGACAACTTAAGGTGCATGAAAAGAACTATACAACTCATGATTTGGAGTTGGGCGCTGTAGTATTTGCACTTAAGTTATGAAGGCATTATCTGTATGGAACCAAATGTATCATCTACACAGATCATAAAAGTCTTCAACACATCCTGAATCAAAAAGAACTCAACATGCGTCAGCGACGTTGGGTAGAGTTACTTAGTGACTACGATTGTGAAATCCGGTATCATCAGGGGAAAGCAAACCTGGTGGCTGATGCTTTAAGCCGCAAAGAATGCGTGAAACCACTACGTGTTCGAGCTTTGGGATTGACTATTCAAATGAACTTGAAAGCTCAGATCCAACTTGCACAAAGTGAGGCACTGAAAGAAGAAAACCTTACGGGAGAAGAATTCCGAGGGTTGGACAAACAGATGATTTGCAAGGATGATGGTATACAACACTTCATGGATCGTATATGGGTACCCAAATGGGGAGACGTTTGTACCCTAATCATGGAGGAAGCGCACAAGACATGATATTCTATTCATCCTGGTGTAGACAAGATGTATCACGATCTTAAGGATCTATACTGGTGGCCAGGCATGAAAAAAGACATTGCTATGTATGTAGGCCGATGCTTGACATGCTCAAAAGTTAAGGCTGAACACTAGAAACCATCGGAATTATTACAGCAACCTGAAATTCCTTAGTGGAAATGGGAGAACATAGCCATGGATTTCATTACCAAACTCCCCAGAACAAGTAGCGGGCACGACTCGATATGGGTCGTAGTGGATCGAATGACGAAGTCCGCTCATTTCTTATCGATCCGAGAGGATTAAAAGATGGAAAAGTTGGCGAGATTGTACATAAAGGAGGGCGAGATTGTACATAAAGGAGGTCGTGACAGGCACTCGATTAGATATGAGTACCGCCTATCACCCACAAACAGATGGTCAAAGTGAACGAACAATACAAAGGTTGGAAGACATGCTCAGAGCTTGTGTAATCGATTTTGGTGGTAGCTGGGACACTCATCTACTATTGATTGAGTTCTTTTACAACAACAGCTACCATACAAGCATTGGATGTGCTCCATTTGAAGCATTGTATGGGAGGAAATGTAGATCCCCAGTTTGTTGGGCTGAGATTGGTGAAATCCAGCTAATAGGCCCAGAGATCATTCAAGAAACAACTGACAAGATTTTCCAAATCAAAGACAGATTAAAAGCTGCAAGAGATAGCCAAAAGAGCTATGCTGACAACCGTCGGAAGCCTCTAGAATTCAATGTTGGAGATCATGTCCTACTCAAAGTCTCTCCCTGGAAAGGGATTGTACGATTTGGAAAGAAAGGGAAGTTAGCACCAAGATACGTAGGACCCTTCGAGATTACAGAAAGAATCGGTCCGGTGGCTTACCGATTAAGATTGCCACAAGAACTAAGCGGTGTACACGACACATTGCACGTATCGAACCCCAAAAAGTGCCTGGTAGATGAAACTCTACATGTGCCAATTGAGGAAATCAAGATTGACGAAAAGCTTCATTTTGTCAAAGAACCTATCGAGATCATGGACCGAAAGGTCAAACGCTTAAGGCGCAGCAAGATACCGATCGTTCGCGTGAGATGGAACTCCAAACGAGGACTAGAATTCACATGGGAATGGGAAGATCAGATGAAACTCAAATATCTACATCTATTTGAGGATGACACTCTTGGACCTAACACCAGTTGAATTGCAGGACGAAATTCTCTCAACTGGGTGATACTGTGACGTCTGTCACCACAAGGTCCGTCATTTAATGTGAATTACGTTAACTATTCTTAGAACGATCAATCCTCATTTTTATAAACTATTCATGTGGATGTCATACTTGATTGATTTTCTTTTTAGTGGTGTTATCATTATTTGTATCCATATCACTTAAAACGCTTATGAATAGCACCGATGACATCACTAACTATATTATGTCATATAATATAAACATCATTAATAACAACATATTCAAGATACAAACAACACTAAATACTTCCCTATAATTACTATACGCGCGTATCTACGTCGGTTTCAACCGAAACAAATTTGGGGAACTCGGGGGCTAAGTGCAGAGACTAAAAGTGACAATTGCCAAACTAGGGATGGGTATAAATACCCTTGATTCCAGCCCTATCCTTCACAACTACACTTTCTTATTCATCTTCTTCTTCCACTTTCTCCACCTCCTTGCACCTAGAACCGCCGCGTTTTCTTCGTGATTTCACCGTTTAGACTACTACTACAGCCTAGACAACACGTTTCAAGTAGGTAGACGACCTTGGTCGTCCATTTTTGCTCTTTTTACCTCTGCGAATTCTAGGGTTTCAGGTGCTCGGGTTCAACCCGAGCACAAGAGGTCGTGGGGGTACGTGTGTTGACTTTCTGAGTGTGCATCTTACTTAGATATGTTAGATGAGTGTTTTTGGAGGTCCTTGGTGTGTGAAACCCGTGCACGGAGCAGCCGCTGCTCAGCACTCTACAGTCGCGAACATACTGTTTAGGCGACTGGGTCTGTCATGCGACTGATTCGTGCGACTGGGTGAGTCGTGTGACTAAGTCCATTCGATTGGGCCTGTCGTGCGACTGAGTCCAAGCGATTGAGTGAGTCGTGCGACTGAGCCCATACGATTATGTGTGCTGTGCAAACGAGTCATGTGGATGAATATGTGCGACTGTGTGTATCGCACGACTGAAGGTCCAGTCGCACGAATGAAATTTCAGTCGTACGAATGAAGCTAATTCGTACGAATGAAGGCTGAATCGTGCGAATGGAAGATTGAGTCGTGCGATTGGGTGCTGTGTGGTATGACTGAATGCTGAGTCGCACGAATAAGGGTTCAATCGTGTGAATGAAGCTGATTCGCACGATTGAGAGTTGATTCGTGCGAATGGAGTACCCAGTCGTGCGTCTAGTCCTGTTGTGCGATTGGAGTCATTGTGTGTGGATTCTTCCTGTGTGCGGTGTGTGTTGTCGTGTGATGTTAAGGTGGCATCGACACGGTTGCCATTGCTAATGACGATCTTTAAGATTAACACTAACAAACTTATCAATGTTATATCAAATCCGATCAACTTAACATTTTACAATTAGTAACAAACGATTCATAACACAAGTGCTTACTAAGTATTTCTCTGACAACAATAACACTCTTACACAAATATCATCTACAATGGCAACGCTTCTAGTACTTGGATCTACATAAGATCTATTACGTGTGTTTGTGTGCAAGTGTTACCCACGACCGAATCGATACGACCCGACCCAACTAAACAATATTATTAACAGCAGGCATGTCATTAATGCTTAACACTGCCAGGAACGGGCCTTGGGTGAATATATTCCGACAAGTTGCTGTGTGTACGTCATTAGGTTTTGTTGTATAAAACTCATGGTATGTGATTTTGCTTGCTTATAACTGTATGCACGGTATTCCACAACAAACACTATACAACATCAATTACATGTTTACAATTCAAACCTGCGAAGCTCACCAACATTATTGTTGACGTTTTTGAGCATATTTTTCAGGTAACAATGAGAACTGAAGATCTAGGAGTGCTGCCTTAGTGGAGACCCTAGGATGCATTTTTAAGACTGAACATACATGATGAACAATTATTTTGTACATTGTTGCAGTCCATCATACAATTACAATTCTTTTGATACTTGTTCCTGGGTTGTGGGAATTACATACAAGGATACAATTTTTGTGATTATGTGAATCGTTTATGTGAATCAATTACAAGTTTCCGTTTATGCTTATGGCTATGCTGTCACGAACAATGACTAAACACGACATAAATCTCCATTTGTGTTGGGTGTCGTCATGACACGCTTGTCATCAATTACATACATATTGCATCTCTATTGTTAACCATGTGTTATGACGATCCGTCTCGCCCGTATCCCCATGTTTCCACTCTCAGCGGGGGTGTGACATGTAGGGTGCTGAAGTGATGGTGAGGAGGGCCACACGAGCAAGGATTGCAAGAAGCCTACAACATGATCCGTGCGGAAGCCAGAGTGGATCCCGATGTCGTGTCAGGTATGTTTCTAGTAAACCAAACTTGTGCCTCTATATTATTTGATTCTGGTGCTAGTAGGAGTTTTATTACTACTACTTTCTATACTAAGTTTGTGCCTCTATATTATTTGATTCTGGTGCTAGTAGGAGATTTATTACTACTACTTTCTATACTAATTTGTCTGCTAGTAGAAGTATTAGTGAGCCATTCGATGTAGAAACTGCTATCGGTAAGACCACTAGGATTACCGACATGATAGAGGATTGTTCCATAGAACTGGAAGGTCATAGGTTTGCTGCTAAGTTGCATGTGATGGCCCTAGGTGGATTCGATTTAGTGCTATTGGTAAGACCACTAGGATTACCGACATGATGATTCGACTAGTTGCGCCCGATGGAAGTTTGGTGACGGTTTTTGGAGACCGCGTTACTACGATCCCAAAGGTGATTTCGATGGCGGTGGCGGGAAAATGTATTAGACATGCATGTAGTGCCTATCTGGCCTACGTGAAGGATATGGAGACATCAACACCATAACTATCCAATGTACCAGTGGTGTGTGACTTTCCAGATGTATTCCTGGAAGATTTATTCGGCGTGCCACCGGATCACGAAATTGAGTTCCAAATCGATTTGATACTCGGTGCTCAACCTGTTGCCAAAGCACCGTATCAATTAGCTCCAAATGGGATGAAGGAACTCATGGAACAACTACAGGAGTTACTCGATAAGGGGTTCATTAGGCCAAGTATCTCTCCTTGGGGTGCTCCGGTCTTGTTCGTGAAAATGAAGGATGGTAGCATGAGGATGTGTATCGCTACCTTGAGTTGAACAAGTTGATAGTGAAGAATCAGTATCCATTACCAAGGATTGATGACTTGTTTGATCAGCTCCAAGGTGCCAGTTAGTTCTCGAGGATAGACCTTCGATCTTGCTACCATCAATTAAAGGTGAAGGAGCAAGACGTTCCTAAGACAGCTTTTCTTACGTGTTATTGACACTATGAGTTTCTTGTTATGTCTTTTGGACTAACTAACGCGCCAGATGCCTTTATGTATTTGATGAACCGAGTGTGTCGACCGATGTTAGATAAGTCAATGTTAGTGTTTATTGATGATATCCTGATTTATTCTAAGAGTGAGGAAGAACATGCCGACCACATACGCAAGGTATTAGAGACACTTAGGAGAGAGAAGTTGTATGCTAAATTCTCTAAGTGTGCTTTTTGGTTGCGCGAGGTTCAATTTTTAGGTCATGTCGTTAATGCTGAAGGAATCATGGTGGACCCGGTAAAGGTTGAGGCGGTGATGCAATGGAAGTCTCCAAAGACGCCACCCGAGATCCATAGTTTCTTGGGTTTGGCGGGCTACTATAGGAGGTTCATTCATGACTTCTCCAAGATAACCTCACCTTTGACCAAGTTGACTCGCAAGGATGTGAAGTTCGTGTGGGGTCAGGAACAGGAGTGTGCTTTTGTGGAGTTAAAGACGAGATTAACCCAAGCTCATATCTTGACATTACCCGAAGGCAGTGAAGACTTAGTGGTGTATTCGGATGCCTCTTATTCTGGGCTAGGTTGCGTGCTAATATAACGTGGAAGGGTGATAACCTATGCATCCTGACAGTTGAAGGCCCACAAAGTCAACTACCCTACACATGATTTAGAGCTAGCGACTATGGTTTTCGCGTTGAAGGTTTGGAGGCACTACTTATATGGCACGAAGTGCACCATCTTCACCGACCACAAGAACTTGAAGTATTTCTTTGAGCAGAATGATCTTAACATGAGACAGAGAAGGTGGTTAGAGCTCATCAAAGATTATGACTACAAGATCCACTACCATCTGGGCAAGGCCAACATGGTGGCCGATACCCTCAGCCGAAAAGAGAGACCCGAGCCGATTCTGGTGAAGGCGTACTAGTTAGTGATGACCTCGGACGTGATGACTCAAGTGAAGAAATTTCAGAACGAGGCGTTGAAAGAAGATCGCCTTAACTCTGAACGAATGAGAGGTCTAGTAGCAGAACTGGGAGAAAACACCCACGGGGTTAAGACCCGCTTTGGACGAAAGTGGATCCCTAGTTATGGAGATCTACGAGGGCGAATCATGGATGAAGCTCACAAGACTGGATACTCTATTCATCCTGGTGCCACCAAGATGTATCAAGACATAAAGAAAGACTACTGGTGGCCGAGTATGAAACGTGACGTGGTAGAGTATGTGAGTAAGTGCCTTACTCGCTTGCAAGTGAAGGAAGAGCATCAGAAGCCTTGCGGGAAGATCCAACCGTTGGATATACCCGAGTGAAAGTGGGAGCACATCACCATGGACTTCATTACGAAGTTACCCCGCACAACGATAGGGTACGATGCTATCTGGGTGATTGTTGATCGTCTAACCAAGAGTGCTCACTTCCTTCCAATCCGTGAGACGTATTCATCCGAGAGACTGGTGAATCTATTCATTAAAGATATTGTAGCCCGTCCTGGTGTACCGATGTCAATTGTGTCGGATCGTGACACCAGATTCACATCGAAGTTCTAGAAGAGATTCCATGACGCGACGGGGACAAGGCTGCATATTAGCACGACTTATCATCCTTAGACGGATGGTCAGTCTTAGGGGACAATTCAGACGCTCGAGGACATGCTTCGGGCATGTGTGATCGACTTTGGAAAAAGCTGGGATGATCACTTACCGTTAGCAGAATTCTCGTATAATAATAGTTATCATGCTAGTATTGGCATGCCACCATAAGAGATGCTATACGGTAGAAGGTGTAGGACGCCCGTATGTTGGGGAGACATTGGGTAGAAAGAGCTGGGAGGTGTCGAGGTGATCGAGGAGATAACGGAGAAATTAGAAAAGATCAAAGCCTTAATGAAGGCGGCAAAAGATAGATAAAAGTCGTATGCTGACAAGAGGCGAAGACCGATAAAATTTAAGGTTGGCGACCGAGTTCTGTTGAAGGCCTCACCTTGGAAGGGGATCATCCGATTCAGAAAGCGGGGTAAGCTAAGCCCGAGATACATAGGACCTTTCCGAATCATGGCACGAGTAGGGGAGGTGGCCTATCGACTTGAATTGCCAAATGAGTTCAGTGGAATCCATCCCACATTCCATGTATCCTATCTGAGAAGGTGCTTATCTGATGAAGACATGGTTGTACCACTGGAGGATATCGAGGTAGATGAACGGCTCAATTATATAGAGCAACCAGTGGCGATCATCGATCGAAAGGAGAAGAGGCTAAGGAATAAAGTGGTTCTTCTTGTGCATGTACAGTGGAAGCACAGGAAGGGATCCCAGTCTACGTGGGAGACTGAAGAAGAGATGATGCAACATTACCCTCATCTGTTTGAAGAATAACAGGTTTCGGGGACGAAACCAATATAATGGGGGTAGACTTGTAACACCCAGTTATTTTAAAAGTCATGAAGGAAGGAATAAAAGTAAAGAAAAAGAAAGAAAAACTATAAAACCCAAGTTAAAGGGTTAAAAGTGTCAAAATAACAAAATATCAAAAAGTTGGTACAAAAGTGGGCATGGCCGCCCACTCTTGCCTGCACACTTTTCCCATTTTGTTCTAGAAAGAGAGAGAGTAGAAAACTCTCGGAAGTTATAGAAGAAGAAGGAGAATTTGAAGTTTTTGATGAGAATTCTTGGTTCTGTGATTTTGTAAATAGTTCTAGTCTCGGTTATATGCTTATATGTGTTTATGTGTGTTCGAGTGTGTGCTTGGTGAGTTTTTACGTGCTAGAAATGTTTGAGAAGCTCAAGTGAAAAGTTTAAACTTGAAGAACAACAAAGGTGAGTTCTGGACCCCATATTTTACTGGTTTTAATTCTTTGGGGCTGAAAATGTATGTAAAAACATTTTTACAAAGTTTATTTTGAACACCCATATGTATCTATGTGTGTATGATGATGTTTTGAGGGTTGTCATGTGTTAGTTATACTAAGAACGGTGTTATTAAGCTTAGAACATGTAAGGAAAATGATTGAGATTGATAATATGTTAAAAATATGCTAAACAGGTTGACCAACCGCCTAAACAGTACCCCCAACCGCCTAAAATTGCCTTAGGAATTTCTAAGTAAGCCCGTACGTCTAAACAAGGCCCAACCGCCCAAACAGTGCCCCAAGCGTCTACGAATGCCTTAGAAAATTTTAAGTGTAAGCCCAACCGTCTAAACAGTAGCCCATGCGTCTAAGATTTAGGCTCAGACGCCTAAGTATGGACCAAACATCCAAATAGTTCCCATGCGTCTGAGATGTCCCAAACGCCTAAGTGTTAAACCGCCCAAATAGTGCCTATGCGCCTAAACAGGCCTCATGCGCCTGCATAGTGCTCATGCGCCTAGGACACTTGGAATATTTTCTGAAATTTTGAGTAAAAGAGAATCATTAGAGTTTAACCCAAGTTTGACTTAGGGTTTTTAATTCCTATTATATTTGCATTATTATAAGGTGTTCCTATGGTCATACTGGTTATTATTGTGTGACTTATGTGGTATGCCTATGATCATAAATGCAAGTATTATCCTTAAAATAGTGAAAGAGAAATAATAAAGAGAAGTGGAACTTAATTAAAAAGTTAACAAGTCTTGCAAGCATATAGGAGGTGCACGTCCATGTAGTCGTTAGGTCAACTGTGACGCGGGTTAGCTACCCTAATGGTGCTCACGGGGCTAATCAATTGAGATTGACGGACCTTTGTAGCATGCCCTGGGTGACTGGGCCAGCCTTATGTACAATGATCAGAGCACAGACAAGAGAGGCCCAGCACCAGTTTCCCCGTGCACATAGTATAGGGTATTGCTCATTGGTCCACATAGACAGTGAAAGATAAAGCTAAAAGAGTATGAAATAAAAAAGGCATACAGTAAAGAAGAAAGCATTATCTTGTTGTATAGTTAATGCATGCTCACGTACAAGAGTAAAAGATGTATTTTGCAAAAAGAGTATTTTCATATATATACATTACACAAGGTATTTTAATACTTTTAAAACTAGAACTTACTCAGCAACGCTGACTTTTATACATTTTCAGTTGGCAGATTATTGTTGCTGAGGATGGCACGAGGGTGAAGCTACTCGGCAGGGAAAAGACTGACATCCATTCCTAGGATATGATATTGTTGTTTTGTAATGCAATTAAATAGTCTTTTGATAACTTGAACATTATTGTATTGCTTAACAAAAGTATCTTTTAATAATTGAGAATGGCTTTTGCTAACGTGATTCTGTTGTTTATTTAATGAAATGTATATTAATATGTATCTATGATGCAATGAATGACCAACTGTGAGGTGCCCGGGAACGGGGCCTTACATAAATATAGGGTACACGTGTTATATATGGATTACTTTGTCGAGAAACCATGTTGGAAATTCAGATTTAACATCCTCATATGGAGGTTATCGAGGACAAACCCTTCTAACTTGAGTGTTACGCTTAGAGAAAGATATATCATCTTTGTTGCACTACCTGGATGACATTTAGAGTCAAATCCATACATGTTTCTTTCTTTGATAATGACATTCTTATTTATGTCAGGGTAAGTGAGTTGAGTCCAAAAAATCTCAAAAGTATATTGTACAAAATGATAGAGCTTCTTCAATAACATAATCTTCAGCTATGCAACCTTCCGGTTTTGTCTTATTGCTAACATAGTTTTTTCATATACATTTCAAATGGATACATTCATGTCATACAAAATGATAGAGCTTCTTCAGTAACAAATCGCTTCATCACTTAAATACAAAACTAAAGGAACCATAATGTCAATAAATGCTATAGGGTAGATCAACTCTAACTTACAAAATATTATAAGAATGACATCTTTAGCTTTCTTTATATAGTCTACCAACAGTATTTTGGAGAAAAGTTACTTAAAAAACATACAAAGATCAGCTATTA
Organism: Flaveria linearis; assembly: GCA_024085815.1. NCBI lineage: Eukaryota > Viridiplantae > Streptophyta > Magnoliopsida > Asterales > Asteraceae > Flaveria > Flaveria linearis. The sequence goes on from CM044010.1 coordinate 28,596,154, forward strand.
GTGTATAAGTATCTTTGGCTAAAAAGCCTCTAACCCCAATCGATATCAACGTTGCATGAGAATATGACAGTCATGAGATTCAACCCATCATACATTAACATCTTTTATAAACTCACACGATAGCTTTTAATCATTTATATTCGATAAGTATTTTGGGCGGTGGCTATACCACTTGTCATATTTTTTTCTAACCATTACTTACATCGAATATTTAGATTCTTGAACTCAACTCGTGCGTTTGACATATCTTTGCTCTTCTCATTTATTAGAAGGGTACCAAGAAAACTATTTCATATATTTTTCTTGATATGCATCATATGTAATTTGTGTTTTAGCTGTAGAGAAAACCAATACTCAAGTTTGAGAAATATGCTTCGTTTGGACCAATTCAAGTAAAACTACTCCCGCTTTGATTTAACACCCCCAAAAGATGTTTTCCCGGCAACAGTGACTGAGAGCTCAGGCAACGATGGTTACGGTAGAGTGGTAGAGAGGAGCCGACCTAAGGATCGAGTGATAGAGAAGTGACAATGATGGAGGTTGATGGCGCGTGGGGTGGGTAGCTGTTGATATCGCGTATGAGGTAAAGGATTTCTAGGGATTGGGTGGAGGGAATAAGGGATTAGGTGGAAGGAACAATCCCGGGTTTATGTTTTAACTAATATCGATCATGTCACCGTAATTGGGTATGTATGATTAAACTTTCGCCTTTAGATCTGGAGAGTGCTCTAACTTAAAACATCATGAAACAGATTGTGGATCAATAGTCGCTGTTGTTGGTGCCGCTAATACTTTCGCCACTATTGAGGACATTTCTTGTTGTGATATGTATACACCTGTATATATAGGTATATGTACATGCGTTAGTTTATGTATGCGTGTGTTTGTGAGCATGTGTATAAGCATATATGTTAGTGTGTGTATGCATGTGTTAGTAGATGTACATGTATAAGTGTATATATGTACGTATGTGCAATATGCATATACTGTATGTGTATTTATGTATGATTGTATGTATACATGTGTGTATATATATATTTATGTAGTGTATGTATGTATATATGTTTGCATGTGTCTATTAAGCAAGTATAACCTAACATGACAAAATGAAATCTATAACTGGCCTCAAACATTAATCAAGCCCTAATACAGTCCACTAAGGCAAGTATTATATATGTATATATGTGTATATGTTAGTGTTATTGTATATATGTATGTATGTGTGTGTATCTATGTATATGTATGTGTTTGTGTATGTATGTACACGTATGAGTGTGTATGTGTACATGTTTGTTTTAATGTAGAGTAAATTACAAGTTGTGTCCTTTATAAATATATAAAATTACATGGTATGTCCTTTAATTTTCATAATTATATCCAATGTCCTTTTTTTAAAACATATGCGCACCTATTGTCCTTTACACTACCTTTCACTTAAATATATATTTAATTCAGTTATGTATTTCTCACATTAGGTGCATTTTTATCATTTTCTTTTCACATCTAATATATAAAAAAATAAATATTTTATATGAAAAATAAAATTAAAAGATATCAGATCTGTGGGTAAGTCAGTGAACCCGCGTTTCTCTTACGTTCAACACCATTAAATCTAGCATTTGATCACCCTTTATTTAATAGCCTAATACCAGTCATCTTCACCACCACCTACAACATTTCACATACCATTAAAGCCTCTTGTAGTCGAATAAACTGGGAAGATTAAATCCCTATATTTACTTTTTATAATTCGTTGTTTTTTGAATTCTTGGCTTATGTTGTTGCGTGATTAACGGGTGACTCATAGTTTATTTTTTTGCTTTTGCAATTACATAAGCAAATTCAAAGAATCACAGGTAATCTTCAAGTTTATGTTTCTTTTTGTTTTTTAATTATTTGTTGATGTGAGTAGTTTATAAAGTTTTTACATGTAATTTTTTGGTGTTTATTGATGATTTTTCGACCTTCTAAGTGATTTGTGACTTAGCTTCTTACTCAAGTAAATGTTATGGGAGGTTGTTGTAATTAAAAGTTTTGATGATTAGTTAAATGAACACACCAAGAGCGATTGGTTTCACCGACTTACCTAACGGTCTGATATCTTTTAATTTTATTTTTTTCATTTAGAGTTTTTCATTTAGAATTTTTCATTAAATTTTTTAATATATTAGATGTGAAAAAAATGATAAAAATACCCTCATATGAGGGGGCACATAACTGAGTTAACTGTATATTTAGATGATAATTAGTGTAAAGGACAATATTATGTATTTTTTTTAATAAATAACATTGTATGTAATTATTAAAACTAAAGGACATATCATGCAAGTTCATATATTAATAAATGACAAAATCTGTAATTTACTCATTAATGTATGTATGTATCTATATGTAAGCTAGTGTGTTTATGTTCATTTATTAATGTATATGTGTAAATGTTAGTATATGTATGTCTGTTTGCGTATGTACGTGAGGTTATAATAATCCATTTTTTAAGTTTACAAAAATAACAATTAAAGATGATTATTGTGATTAATATAATTAGTTAATTACATAAAAGGTCACTTTGATTTTACTATAGGTCCCTATGTTCGAAATGTTACAAGGTTGGTTCAATTGTTCAAATGTTTGTTAAAACGTAACATAATTATAAAATAACTTTACTAAATATAAATCAAAACATATCTTCTAGTTATAAGAGTGCAGGATCGGATTTCGGGTGGTTTATCTCTCAACTCACTGTGAATCAACACTCGGCAAGCAGTCTATGAAGAGTTGATCACAATATAACAAGTAACAAGCAGTAAGAAAATTTAACAGCAGGTAAATTTTCAAGGTACTTTTATATATTGCTTCTCAACTCAAAGGATTACAAGACACTTGGACTCAAATCACCTACCTAAAGAGTTACAGGGAGAAGATATATATAATACTACCTACAGCCGGATATACTTTGATACCAGCTGGACACCTCTAACCTTACATCTATACTACAAGACTCTAGGTGAGGTCTTTCAGACATTTTGTCTGAAAGTTGGTAGTCAGGACATGTCCCTGACTTACCTTTTGTCACCAACTAAAGTTGGTAACATGTACTATCATAAAAAGGTGAACAGTAGAATAAAGTATGGTCAACAACATGGCTCTTTAGGAAGATGTCATGCTGTATCAGAGGTCTGCAGCGGACTGTCAGGGACCATACTTTTATCTATTGGACATAGCAATGTCTTTCGAAGGATAAAGTACTTCGGAAGAATAACTTCTTCCGAAGCCACTTATACTTCGGAAGACCGCTTCTTCCGAGGCTTGGAGTCTTCTTTGTCTTCGGAAGCAGACTTTGTCTTCGGAAGCTCTTTCAGACTTTGTCTTCGGAAGCTCTTTCAGACTTTGTCTTCGGAAGCTCTTTCAGACTTTGTCTTCGGAAGCTCTTTCAGACTTTGTCTTCGGAAGCTCTTTCAGACTTTGTCTTCGGAAGCTCTTTCAGACTTTGTCTTCGGAAGCTCTTTCAGACTTTGTCTTCGGAAGCTCTTTCAGACTTTGTCTTCGGAAGTTCTTTTCTCAGCTTCGGAAGCCTTTGAATGTAGTACCAAAAGATGACTATGAAGTGATTTTGGTTGCACCAGCCTTATCATGATCCAACAAACTCCCCCTAGGCTGATGCTACCAAAACTTCACTTCCCTCTTCTTCTCAAAGCTCTCAGCACCAAGGAGAGCAGGTGTTTATCAGTGTCTTCATTCTTTCCTGCTGTGATGCTGAGAATCTTGTACAAATCTTTGGTGGACAGAACCTCTACTCTGTCACCTTGGATTATGTGTACCCTCTGTTGTGGCCCTCTGAAAAGAGTTAGTTGATGGGGAGTATAGTCATATTCCCATCAAACTATTGGTTCCAATTCAGGACCTTCCACCATCTGTAGAAAGGCTGTGCCTTTGGTGGTTGATCTTTCCTTGTCTTCCACTCTTTTCAGCTTCAACTCTTCTTCAATCTTGGCTCTTCTACTTCGTTCAGCCAAGTGGAGACCGCTGATGTGGTTTCTGATGTGTGCAGCAGTCTCAGAGTTGGAGGGATTGGAGAATGGCTTCTCTGCAAGCTCAGCAAGATCAAATCTGCTGAGATGCAGTAGAGAAGTGGCATTGAGCCTGTTGGTTTCACCATTCTCCCTTTCCACAACAAAGTTGTGAGAAGGTTCATTGAACCTCCACTGGATTATTGCATTTCTAGGTCCAGGAGATTGACCAGAAATCCTGTCCTCTTTCCTGGTATCCAACAGAGTCACCAGTCTTCTTCTTAGCCTCTTCTCCTCAGCATTGAGGGTATCGGAGTTGAGACCAAGAAGTCTTGCAGCCTGGCCCAAAGTGTCTCTAGGCAATTCAAGAAATTGGCCTAGGGTGAGGGAGCTTGAAGAGTTATCAACATAGGTGATGTTGATAACTTCTCCCTCACAGGAGATGCTGCTCAAAGTAGTGCAATTGATGAGCCTTGTCTTGAACTCCTTAATCTCCTCAAAGGAGAGATGTTTAGGAGGCTGAGGGGATGGTTTTGGTTGTTGTTGGGTGGGCTTAGGTTTAGTGGTTTTGGGTTGAGTTTTAGGTTTTAGAATGGGTAGTTTGGGTGGTTGAGGTGATGTGGTAGGTTTGGGTAGAGTTGTGGGTTGAGGGGTGAAGGTTTCATCAGTGGGTTCGGGTTTAATGGGAAAAGGGGTTGGTTCTGGTGTGGGTTGTGGCTGTGGTTGAGTGGCTGGGGTTGAGACCGTTCCCTTTACCCTCCTATACATTTCCCTTCTCTTCCCCAAGCGGATGTCAGCCTTTATTTCACTGACTATCCGCTGGAGTGTCCTTTCGGACATAGGTCCCACCTGCCTACCAGAGAAGCCATGAGCCCGGAGGTAGTCCTTCATCCAGGCTTTGTCAGTTGACTTCTTGGCAGCAGTGACCTCCTTCTCTTCCTCCCTCTTCCTCTTCACCTTCAACTTCTCCCTAGCAGCCTTCTTCCTTTCCTTCTCCATTTGATCCTGCTCTTTGTTGTGGAGCAGCAGGATCATATCATCATCATGTGGAGACAGTTCAGGAAGACTGAAGCCTCTTGAGAGTAGGAATTTGATCCTCTCCTCTCTCAGCTTCAGGGCTGCCTCCCTCTGCTCTTCTTTCTGCCTTCTCCAAGGCCAACCTGGCTTCCCTTTCTTGTTGTAGCCTGGTTGACCTCTCCAAAGTCACCAACTCCTCTAGTGGTAGCAGGAGTATTTCCTCATTGACAGCTCCTAGGCTGATGAGCTGGTCAATGAGTGCTGTTCTTCTCTTTAGGTTGATTTCTTCCTGATTGGCTGCAGCTGCCTTAGAACTAGCAGCTAACAGCTTTTCAGTAGGAAACCGACCTTTCTTTTTGGCCTTCTCAATCATCTCCTCCTCCTGAAGCTCTTCCGCAGTCAACTTTCTTTTGCCTTTGTCTTTGATTGTGCTTGACTGTGGTGGTTCTTGGATGGAGGGTTGTGATTGAGAGAGAAGTTCAGCTGGTGCTTGGGTTGGAGGTATATCAGAAATGTCCTCCCTGCTCACCTCAGATGCAATTTCAGCAATGACATCTGTGATGGTCAGTTCCTCGGACATCTGAAATAGGCCTTCCGCAGCTTCTATTTCGGCCTCGGAAGACTTGTCTTGTTCTTCCGAGGCTTCCATGTAAACTTCGGAAGCCTCAGCTAGAGCTTCGGAAGATGAGACTGCTGCAGATTCTGTCCCATCTGTTTTAGTTGCTGGGCCATCAGTCCCCATTTCCCCTTCAAAGCTAATCTCAGGTTCCATGAAGACCTTAGGTTGACCAACTTCCTCCATAGTGGTAGAAGGTGCAGTCAGTCTTTGAAGCTCCTCAGCCCCAAAGTATGCAAGTGTGGTGTCGGGGCTAGGCTGTTCTAGGGATGATCTCAATACAAACTTTGTGAAAAGTCTGTAGAGATCGTGAAGCATCCTTGAGTCAATCTCCAGAAAGGATTGAGATGACTCAGGTAGTGTAATGATTTGTTGGGTGGAAATGAGTTGGGTCTGTGGTTCCATAGGTGTTTGTCTCTGAACTTTCTCCCCCTTTTTGGTAGCATCATCTTGAGAGCTAGATGAGCTGGAGGAAGAAGTCATTGAGACCTGGATTGGTACATGCCTAACAGACCTCTCCGTCTATTTCTCAGCTAGTTGATCCTTGAGAGAGTTAATCTCAAGTTGTTGAGTGGCAGTCCTTGATTCTAAGATCTTTACCTGTGATTCCAGGTTGGAGACCTTAGAAAGCAAGTACTGAAGTGTTAGTTGCATACTTCCCTCATCTTCATAGGAAGAATCATGGGGAGATGAGATAACATACCTAGTATGCTCACTCTCACCACCAGATGTGGTTTCTTGGCACCCTGGTTTCCTTTGCTCAGAGTCATCTCTTTCAGAGATGTCAATGGGCAAAGTTGCCGTAGACTCAGTCCTAATTATGTTACCACTGTCCTGAGAGCTCAATGAGAGACTCTGAGTAGTGGCAGCTGAGTCTACATGAGTCCCCTCCACATCAGTGGGACTCACCTCAGTAGCAGGCTTCTGATGGGGGCTAGAGACAAGGGATCCCTCTTGGCTCTGTTGATCTCTCAGTGGGTGTTGTAGATCAACTTCATGGCCATGGAGAGATGTAATCTCTTCATCAGTTCGGAGCAAAAGGTCAGTAAAAGAGAGGGTGGTTAGTCCTACTGACCCGGGACCTTGATCAATGTCTACAGGCATTGAGCCTATGGTGGGGCTGTCCCTAGAAGGCTGCACAGGGAGTGTAGAGACTCACCCTGTGGGCTAAAGGCTTGGGGTTCGGGCTCAGGGGTTTGAGACTGAGGAGACTCAAAACCCACATTGAGGTCAATTATGAAGGATGGTGTGACCTCGGACTGAGTGGGAGCCCATGATTCCACTCTAGTCCTTTGGGTATGAACAGAAGGAGCTTCTTCAATCAGAGTAGATTGAATAAGGGTTTGTTTTGGGGCGTCTCTGATATGTGGCTTTAATGGTAAAGAAGGTTTTGGTATTGTGGTGGATGTTGCTGGTGTGGGTTCATCACCTGTGGGGAGAACAGGGATGTCACCAGGAGCTATGCGCTCAGTCATCTCTGGAGGTAATGGAGTGTACCGTCCAGTGAAGTTGGTGGACATCTTCTTCAGTGTTTTGAAGATGGTAGGCCTCATGTGTGGAACAGGAAGAGCAGCTGCACAGACAAGCTTGCTTGGTTCCATCTCACAGTTGATTATGTGTTGAAGAAATCGGGGATACATGAAGAATGTATCCCTGCTGAGATTGGCGATTAGGTTGTTCAACACGAATCGTGAGTAGTTGAATCTGAGGCCTCTCACCAACCCATGAACTAGGCATCCTAGTTCATATGGGATTTGATCCCAACCCCCTGATTTGTTGGAGAGGCAGTGCAAAACAATGTGCAGCAGGAACTTCCAATGGTAAGAGAAGTTGAACTTGTATACTGTGGACCTGCTGACATCGCCTCCATATCCCATGAGGATATAGGTGCCTTCCAAGTCTTCCTTGGGGAACTCAGTAGGAGCCCCATCATCGTGAAGCTCGAGATGCTCCCTGATGATCTGTTCATTGATGACCAACTCTTGGCCACAAACTCTAGTTCTCAGGACTCGAACCCCATTCAGCACTGTAGTTTCTCCGTTGCTCCAAAATTCTGACATATGGTTGGAGTATACGGTTGGGTTAACTGTGAGTGCAGTGAGGTAGGTGGATTCGGTGAGAAAGGTGATGATTTGGGTGAAGTCAGCATCCCTTGACGAGTCAAGTAATGCGACTTGGTTGTGCTGAGGGTTTAGCGCCATTGGAGAAAAGGTAAGCTTGAAATTTTGAGTGAGATTTATGGTTTGACAGTGAAGGGAACAATTAGGGCTGTAAAGTGGTAAAAGAAGATAAATTGATAGTCAAGATTATTAAAAAGGGTGAATAGTGGTATGGTGGTGGTAATAGGGTAACTGTTTTGGGGTTACTGTGGGGGTATGGTGGTTTACGGCGGAGAATGATGATGGCGGCAAGTATAATTTTAAATAATCTGACATTATCAAAAAATCTTTACTTTTTACAGAGTGGGGCCCAAAAGATATCCGTTACATATAAAAATCTTTACTTCCGAGGGTAAAACATTTCCGAAGGTAATTTTCTTTCTAAGGCAATTTGATCTTCCGAAGCTTGGTATTGTTTCCGAAGGTAAATTGTCTTTGAAGGCACTTTATCTTCCGAAGCCAGGCATTGCTTCCGAAGGTAAAGTTGTCTTTCCGAATGGAGAGTTGGATAAGTTTCGGAAGTAGATCTGATGTAAATCAATCGCTTCTTCCGAGACCAAAAACTCTTCCGAGAAGAAAATTTCCAATGAGGAATTTTGTCTTCGGAAGATATTCAAGAATATCTTCCGAGAGTTAATTCCTCTTCGGAAGGAATTTATACTTGGAATAATTTAAAGATCTTTTGTAACAGGGCTTAAATTGTATTGACACAAGACATTACTCATTTAAAAAGGTCTTCAAAAGAGGTAGTTATTCAATGTTTATCATCCCAATTGCTGATATGAGATACTTAAACCTTTTTCATCAAATGCCTTTGTGAACAAATCAGCATATTGTTCATTTGAGTCAACTTTGATTAACTTTATCAGCTGTTTCTCATGAATATCTCTAATGAAATGATACCTGATATCAATGTGTTTTGTCTTGGAGTGCTTCACCGGATTCTCAGTAATGGAGATAGCACTGTTGTTGTCAATATGGATAGGAGTAGTCATGAAGTTGAACCCATAGTCTAACATCTGATTTTGAATCCATAGCAGTTGAGCACAGCAGCTAGCAGCAGCAATGTATTCAGCTTCAGCAGTTGATGTAGAGACACAGGATTGTTTCTTGCATTGCCATGAGATAATCCTTCCACCAAGAAATTGACATCCTCCTGATGTTGATTTCTTGTCAATGTTGCAGCCACCATAGTCACTGTCAGAGTATCCATAGAGATTGAAATCACTATTTCTTGGATACCAGAGACCTAGTTTAGGTGCTCCTTTGAGGTATCTGAGGATTCTCTTTGCAGCAGCTAGGTGAGACACCTTTGGAGCAGCCTGATATCTGCACAATGCATGTGGCAAACATGATATCTGGTCTACTTGCAGTGAGATACATCAGAGAACCAATAATTGCTCTATACTGATGTTGATCAGTATCCTCCCCCTCAAGGTCAGGGCAAAGATTATGGTTTCTGGGTATGGGTGTCTTGGCTGGTTTACAGTCCTTCATTTCAAATCTTTCTAAGATGTCTGAGACATACTTAGATTGACTTATGAAGAACCCTTCCTTCATTTGTTTCACCTGGATTCCTAGGAAAAAGTCCATTTTCCCATGGAACTCATCTCAAACTTCTGCTTCATAATGCTTTCAAAGTCTTTGCACATTTGGTCGTTTGAAGAACCAAATATGATGTCATCAACATAGACTTGTACAAGCAAAATGTCTTCTCCACTCTTTCTGATGAAAAGAGTCTTGTCAATGGTACCTCTAGTGTATCCATTCTTCAGGAGAAACTGAGACAAGGTCTCATACCACAGCCTAGGTGCTTGGTAGCCCATATAGAGCTTTATCCAGCTTGCACACATAGTTGGGGTGCTGTGGGTCTTCAAATCCTGGAGGTTGACACACATAGATTTCCCTATCTATATCCCCATATAGAAAAGCACACTTGACATCAAGTTGGTAGACTGTGAAGTTCTTGGATGCAGCATAAGCAAGGAAGATCCTAACTGCCTCAAGTCTTGCAACAGGTGCAAAGACATCAGTATAATCAATTCCTTCCTCCTGGGTGTACCTTGAACTACTAGTCTTGCCTTGTTCTTGATAATCAAGCCTCTATCATCTTTCTTGTTCCTGAATACCCATTTAGTGCCTATGGGTACTTGACCAGATGGTAGTGGGCATAGATTCCAGACCTTTTGTCTTTTGAATTGAAGCAGCTCCTCCTGCATCGATTCAACCCAACTACTATCCTTTAAGGCATCTTCTACCTTCTTTGGTTCCATCTGAGACAGGAAGCATGAGTACAAGCAGACATTCCCATGATGAGTTTGTCCTCTTGTTCTCACACCCTCAGAGACATTCCCTATGATGTTCTCAGTTGGATGAGTGTTGTGAATCCTAAGACGAGGAATCACTTCCAATTGCAGAGATAAGTCTAGGTTAGACATATTCTGATCAGGACTGGATCACTCTGTCCAACTGCTGTTTCAGAGTCATTCAATGAGGACTGATTGAATGATTGAGAAACATCATCAATGGTTGGTTGTGAAGTAGTATTAACAGTTGCCTGTTCCTTCAGAATACCACTTCCCTCAACCTGGTGTTGTAGTGGATCACCTGAGGAACTTTGAGGTTGATCAAGTGATTCACTTGTTGAAGCTTCACTATTTCTGGAGATAGTTACACTGTCAGATCTGTGAATAGTTGAAGCTTGTTGCCCTTCAGCTCTTGGAGAATTTGGAATAGGTCTGGAAGCTCATATAGTTGACCTGCATCAGCATCAGCATCACTTGAGCACCTGTTCCAGCTGAAACATTCTCACAAGATGGTTTAGAATAGTTTGGAAACAATTCTAAATCAAAGATATACTCAGGTCCATTCCCCCTAACACAAGGAGTGTGCTCATTAACAACTATGTTGGATGACTCCTCAAATTGTTGATTCTTAATATTGTATACTCTATAAGCTTTGGAGCTAGAAGAAATCCAATAAAGATAGCATCATCCGACTTCTCAGCAAACTTTGCCAAGTTGTCCTTTGTGTTAAGTATGGTACACCTGCAGCCAAAGGACCTTAGAAAGCCAATGAACGGTGGCCTCTTGTTCCATAACTCATAAGGGGTTTTTCCATGGGGCTTAACTACAAGAACCCTGTTCTGCACATAGCATGCAGTGCTGACTGCCTCTGCCCAGAATGTTAGAGGCAGCTTTGAATCAGCTAACATGGTCCGAGCAGCCTCAATAAGTGTCCTGTTCCTCCTCTCAGCAACACCGTTTTGTTGAGGAGTTCTGGGAGCACTATATGTCTGGCAATCCCTTTTGAGTCACAGAATGAGTCAAGAACAAGTTCTTAAACTCAGCCCTTGATCACTTCTAATATCTTAACCTTGTGATCAATTTGATTTTCTATTTTAAGAATAAAAGATTTTAAAGTTTCAGCAGTTTCATCTTTACTTCTTAAAAGAATACCCATGTAAATCTTGTAAAATCATCAACGATCACAAGGCAGTATGATTTCCTTCCAATGCTCATTATACTTGTGGGACCAAAGAGATCCATGTGCAATAAGTGTAATGGAGTAGTGATAGAGTTAACACATTTGGATTTATGAGATGATCTGTGTTGTTTCCCTTTCAGGCATGCAACACAGTTATCTTTGCAGAAAAATTCCTTTTTAGGCAAACCATGTACCAAGTTATTTTTAGCCAATTTATTCATTGTTTTAAATTCACATGACACATGCGTTTATGCCATAGTGTTGACTCATCACTATCAGCTTTGGAAAGAAAGCATGATACTTCACCCATAGGAGAAGCATTGTTCATATCCAGCTTGTACTATCCCCTTCCTGGGAGATCTGAGAAGCACCAATTCCGGAGGAATTGTCATCCCTGGTTTGAGGATAATGCACTCATGTTCTGTGAAAAGCATCTGATGCTTCTGATCACAGAATTGAGAAACACTTAACAGATTGTGTTCAAGCTGTTTGACAAAGTGAACTTTGTCAATGTTTATTCTTCCATTGAATATTTCCTCTGCCAGAAATATATCCTCCGGCCTCACCTCCAAATTGGACAGGCCCTCCATCAAAGTTCTGGAATTGTTGAAGGAGAGATCTGTTCCCTGTCATGTGCCTGGAGCATCCACTATCTACAATCCAGATGTTGTTGTTCTTGTCAAATGGATGTCCCTGCACATAAGATGAGATGGTTAGTTTTGTTTGGAAGCCCAGCCTTGCAGGTCTCGGGCTCTTCCAAGATAGTGACATAATTGAACCAAAAGATATGCAATGGGTTCAATAGAGGTCATTGTTGAAGAAGAGGTTTGGGCTGCAGCATCTTCCTTGATCTTCCAATCCATCCTTTTTGATCTTTGAGGATGAGCTTGTTGAAGCTTTTGCAGCATGGTCTTCTTCCGAAGCTTCTCTCTTTTCGGAAGAAGCCTTCACCACCTTTTCTTCGAAGTAGTCTTCTTCTGAGATGGTTTCAAGGGAGCCTTCTTGTTCTTCCGAACCTTAGAAGGTTTGGCTTCCGAAGCCATTTTCCCTTCGGAAGAAGCAGTTTCTTCCGAAAGCAACTTGGCTTCCGAGACCAACTTTCCCTTTTTCATCATTTGGACCTTTTGAAGTGGTCCAACTGAGAAACTTCTCTGACTACTTCTTTTCTAACATTATTTGCATAATGTGTGCTTGCTGGATTGTAGTAACAATCTTTAGCCATGTGGTTGTGCAGACCACACATTATGCATGCAATGTTATCTTCTGGGAACTTGCAGTTGCTGTTTCTTGGGTTTCTTCTCTTCATCAGCAACTTTCCCTTTCGACTTCTGATCCTTCAGTAGGACAGGAGTGCTGGTACTACACTCCTTTCCTGAATCAGGATTACCTACCACTTGAAACCCGGCAGAAATGAAGACACCCTTTTGCTTAGGATCAAACTTAAGCTTGGACTCTGCAACCTTCTTAGCAGTCCTTCTAGCAGCTTTAGCTCTGCTTCTTCTTGCCTTGGTGGTCAGGATTTGATCATCACAGGTGGAGATGGGTGTATCCTCCTGTTTCTCCCCTGTGGAGGCCACTATTTTCACTTCATCCTCTAGTTCCAATGGAGAAGGGTCAGCAGTTGGAACCTCTTGCTCTTCAGTACCACATCTAGGTAGTCTAATAGACTCATAAGAGTGTGGTGGAGCTATTTCACTGTTCCCAACCCTTCTTTGTTTTGATAAAACATTTTGGAATGAGAGGTTGATGCAAGAATAGTTTGGAAGCTTTGCTCAGCAATAGCTTGCTTCCTGGCCTGAGCCTCAGCTGTGACTAACTGGGCTTGAACTTCAGAAAGTTTGGAGATCAGATCTTTGATTTGAGTCTTGTAGTTAGTCTTTTCATGTTTCAAAAGAGACACAGTTTTCTCTAACTCATCAATTTTCCTTTGATAGTCAGATTCAGCTCTTTTAAAGTCAGATTTTAGCACATTTAAAGACTCAACCTCAGATCTGATTTCCGAAATGTAATCCTTATACAATTTAACTTTAGCAATACAGGAGTAGTACAAAGATGTTCATATACCTGATCATCATCTGTTCCGGCCATGAGTGCTTGAGCGGGAGTCACATCCTGTACCATGAAGCTCCAGTCAACTTCCTGAGCAACAGCAGCTGTTTCAGTTGACTTTTCTTCATGCTTGGGAGCAGTGGGATGTGTGGAGGCCTGTGGAGTTCCCGGGTTGTTCTTGGGAGCCTTGCATTCCCTAGCAAAGTGACCAAGTTGGTTGCAGTTGTAGCACCTTGCTTTGCTCTTATCAAACCCAAACTTGCTATTGACTGGGTTTTGAGGGAATTGCCTTCCAGTTCTCTTGAAGAACTTCTTCGCTCTGTAAGTTAAAAGAGCCATCTGCTGGACAATGTCCATATCCTATCATCTGGATTGAAGCACTCAAGATCATCAAAGCAGTATTGAAAATCACCAGAGTGTCCACTTCCAGAGACAAAGGCACAACTATCCTGAAAGGAGTTGTGTTGAACCTTTTGAGACTTTGGAGTCTCAGGTAGAGTGATGAAGGTCCAGTATGTGAGTTGTCAGGGTAGCATAGCAACTGATGTTGTGGTTCCATGCTTTCCCTTTCAACCACATGAAGGGCTGAACTCTGTTGGTTATTGGAGTGGTCAGAGGAGTTCTGCATGTTCATCTCCATCTAAAATGCGCTTAGGATACCATACAACTCTGTGAGAGAAAGAGTCTTAAGGTCCGAAGTTCTCTTGATAACACACAGTAGTGAGTCCATAGTTTAGGAAGAGAGGACATGAACTTCCTAACTATGTCTCTGTTCTCAAGAGTTACTCCAATATCTGCCAGAGTATCTACTAGCTCAACATATCTGAAGTATTGTTGAGTCAAGGTCTCACCAGCCTTGAAAGTAAAGTTCTCAAACTGCTGCTTCAAGAGATCTTTCTTGTTCTCTTGAGTTTCCTTGGATCCCTCATACATCAGCTTCAAAGCTTCCCATAAATCTTTAGCAGTCTTGCACTTCTTGAAGCGTCTGTAGACGGAGTTGGGGAGAGCAGTTTGGAGACAAGTCATAGCCCTTTGATCCAGCTCTATTCTCTTCCTATCTTCCTCTAAGTAATCATCAACATCTTTTGGAATAATGCGATTACCAGTGGCAGATGTAGTGCTTGGTATGAAAGGACCATTGACAATGGAGTCCCACATCCTTGAGTCTTGACACTTGATGAAGCCTTCCATCCTGATACACCATGTGTCAAAGTCTTCAGGGGTGATCATAGGGACTTGGTCAAGGTACCAGTTTCCATATCAGCCTTGGAGAGAGCAGCCATTTGAGTGAGTGGATTGTGGTGAGGAGTGAAAAACAGGTTGATTAGGATGGTAAGATCTCACAATCAAGAGCCTGGAGCTCTGATACCAATTGCAGGATCGGATTTCGGGTGGTTTTTCTCTCAACTCACTGTGAATCAACACTCGCAAGCAGTCTATGAAGAGTTGATCACAATATAACAAGTACAAGCAGTAAGAAAATTTAACAGCAGGAAATTTTCAAGGTACTTTTATATATTGCTTCTCAACTCAAAGGATTACAAGACACTTGGACTCAAATCCCTACCTAAAGAGTTACAGGGAGAAGATATATATAATACTACCTACAGCCGATATACTTTGATACCAGCTGGACACCTCTAACCTTACATCTATACTACAAGACTCTAGGTGAGGTCTTTCAGACATTTTGTCTGAAGTTGGTAGTCAGGACATGTCCCTGACTTACCTTTTGTCACCAACTAAAGTTGGTAACATGTACTATCATAAAAAGGTGAACAGTAGAATAAAGTATGGTCAACACATGGCTCTTTAGGAAGATGCCATGCTGTATCAGAGGTCTGCAGCGGACTGTCAGGACCATACTTTTATCTGCTGGACATAGCAATGTCTTTCGAAGGATAAGTACTTCGGAAGAATAACTTCTTCCGAAGCCACTTATACTTCGGAAGACCTTCTTCTCCGAGGCTTGGAGTCTTCTTTGTCTTCGGAAGCAGACTTTGTCTTCGGAACTCTTTCAGACTTTGTCTTCGGAAGCTCTTTCAGACTTTGTCTTCAGAAGCTCTTTCAGACTTTGTCTTCGGAAGCTCTTTCAGACTTTGTCTTCGGAAGCTCTTTCAGACTTTGTCTTCGAGTTCTTTCAAGACTTTGTCTTCGAAGCTCTTTCAGACTTTGTCTTCGGAAGTTCTTTTCTCCTTCGGAAGCCTTTGAATGTAGTACCAAAAGATAACTATGAAGTGATTTTGGTTGCACCAGCCTTATCATGATCCAACAAAGAGTAATTGCCATTTTCGTCCTGTGGTTTTGTGAAAATTGCCACTTTCATCCAATAGTTTATTTTTTCTGGGTCCCTGTGGTTTACAAATCTTGTCATATTCATCCAGTTCATTAACTCCATCCAACATTCTTCGTTAAATGAAGGGTATATCGGTCATTTTACATATATGTTTTATTTTTCTATTTTTTTAAACCCCATTTAATATATCCCCTTTAAATAATTGCTATTTTAGTCCTGTGGTTTGGATATTTGTCAATTCAGTCCAAAATCCCCCACCTTGGAATAAAACACCATATCACCACCATCCGTGATGGAACCACCATGTAGATGTAGGGTACAAATAACCCACACAAGACCGGGTACCCGAACCCGAAAACCCGGCCCATGTGGGCGGAACGGTAAGCCAGCAGGATATGTGCCCCACATTTAATTACATCGGAATCACCCCAATCATAACCGATAATTCAGTAACGATCGGAGAATAAAAAAGGTAATGGATTTGTCGGGGAGTAATCTCTGTAAATCAGCACATGATTGCAGTAGGCAAACACTATAAATACCAGTAAGGAGGATTGAGGTCCTCACAAAATAATACACACAAAAGCTCCCCCTTAATTATCCCTATCACATATTTTCATTCAACAATGCTTACTCTCACGTCGGAGGATCGTTCTAGGGATATTTACCCCTTGGAACGCCTTAACAGGTGTTGTTTTCATTGTGCATAGGTGTGAAGCTTCAGAGAGCATCGGTAAATCGAAGTTCAACAAGACCGGAACATCTAGAGTTGGACCTCGTATTTACACACACCAACACCACCACGCCGCAAAACCACCACCACTCCATCAGAACCACCAATCATCACCACCACCCTATCATAAAACCACCAACAACACACCAGACGGGCACCACCACCACACATTAGATCTCCACCACCACACATTAGATCTCCACCACCACACATTAGATCTCCGCCATCACACACTAGATCACCACCACCTTGTAGACCCTAGAAACAAACCGTTAATCTCGAACTTATAACAAACCCCTTCGAAAACGTATATGGAACCCTTGAAAACGAGTATTGTAGAGGTATTAGTAGGGTTGATATGCATTTTCAAAGTAGTATGTTACAAGTCCAATATTGATTGTCGATTTTTAGGGTTACATGGTAGCGATGATCCAATGTGCGTGGTGGTGGTGGGTGCTCTGGTGTGGTGTTGGTGGCTTTGTGATGGGGCGGTGGTGGTGGTTCAGTGGTTCTTGTGACGGGTAGTGTGTGGTGGTTATTTTGGACTAAATTGGCAAATACACTCAAACCACAGGGACTAAAATAGCAATGTATTAAAGAGTATTATTAAATCAGGTTTAAAAAAAGAAAAATAAAACATA
This sequence comes from Flaveria linearis, assembly GCA_024085815.1. Classification (NCBI taxonomy): domain Eukaryota; kingdom Viridiplantae; phylum Streptophyta; class Magnoliopsida; order Asterales; family Asteraceae; genus Flaveria; species Flaveria linearis. The sequence continues at coordinate 28,613,158 of CM044010.1, forward strand.
TATGTAAAATGACCAATATACCCCTCATTTAACGGAAATTTTGGATGGAGTTAACGGACTGGATGAATATGACAAGATTTGTAAACCACAGGGACCCAGCTGCGAAAAAAAAAACAAACTATTGGATAAAGCGGCAATTTTCACCAAACCACAGGGACGAAAATGGCAATTTACTCTACTTATAATTATACTTTCTTTTGTTTCTACCTACGTTCTAAATACTATAATGACAAATTAAGGAATTATTAATCCATTTGCACTTTAGGCGTAGGTTTAATACACATATATAGTTGATACACTATAATTATGTAATTCTGTTTTGTTGATGTAATTAATAACACATTTTTGAATTTTGGAAACTTAAACTTTGTTCCTTAATTTGTACAATTATCTTTTATCTATATTCGACATTCGTTTATGTTTTGACGCAAGTTTTGTTAAGAAATGGATCGGGTCAAATATAAAATGTTAATATTCGAGATATAAATCCAAGTTACTAGCAACATAAAGTTAGTTCGGAAACTAGTCTGGATTATTATAATCCGTGTGCTTTTTTATGTACGCTTTCTAGGTTTTGACATTCTGTTTGGAAAAAAAAATGTTAAGATTTAATTCATTTTCATTTAATGGTATAAATTTAAGTTACCTTATGTTCGACGTGAATTTAGTCCGGAGACAAATTAAGTTGATTGTTAGTCTCTACCTTATTACGGCGCGCACAATCGCGCCGCAACACGCCAGCGGTAAAAGACAAATTCAATAAAAATAAACAACTATTAAAAAAAAAGCTTTTTATTACCTTTTAATGGAATTGAGATAAAAGAAAAATATCCTTAATTTGAGAGGGCCTACACACACCCACATCCTCAAGCCCTTCTGGACGGAGAGGGACCATGCGTGCTTCGGTGTCACACAGGCCAAATTGCGACCTACGTGTGCTACATTTGCTGATATGTAAACTAGCCTATTTATCTCTCAAAGAGAAGTGTGTATATTATGTTTCTCTCACGCACACTAACCCTTTTGAAAATAAACTATATGATTTTTAAATGGTCTAATGAATGTGAAATGCATATTAAAGTGCACTAGTAAGACACTATAAAGCAACATTTAATTATTACCTCCACCTTTCAATATTCATATCTATTATCATCATTAATTCACTTTCAAATTTTAAACAAGCCATCTGTTTGTGTTGGTAATTTGTACCATATATTTGAATTTGTGTTTAATTACTCAATCTCTAGATGTTTGCAGGGGTTAAGGAGTGCTCATACATTGGCAAGTGTTTATTACACATAAAACTTTTTGTTTAATTTCATAAATTATAAGTTGGTTTTTTATTCAATATTTCATTGTGTTTTTAAAGAATTTTTTCTCAAATTTTTAAATTGATTGTGATTTACATAATAAATAAAATATATGTTTTGAGTTTCTTTTCGATAAAAAAGATTGAGTCAATTTTTAATTAAAAAATTATATAAATTTTTATAATTTTGAAAAAAAAAACACATTAGGATGTTATCATAAAATAATAGATATTTATACTTAGGCAAAAGTTTAGGAGGAAACAAAACAAAAAAAAAGGATCTGTATGGAACCGGCTCAACGAACTACGATTCAACTCATTCTAGCGGTATTGAGACCCCCTCGTTGAACACTATATAGGGTTTACCATTTAGGGTTTAACTTTAGAGTTTAGTATTAAGATTTATGGTTTGTAGTTTAAGGTTTGAGTAAATTACCATTTACATACCTGAGGTTTGGTGATTTGAACCATTTACATTCCTACAGTTTAAAAATCCCCATATACCCTCTAACGTTTTATTTTTTTTCTCATTTGCATCCAAATTACTAACGACGTTAAATAATTCAGTTAACTTTTTATAAAATGACGAAATTACCCTTTCTTATCTCTTTCTCTCTCTATCTCTTAACCCACAACCCCCACCTACTCCCCACTCTTTCTCTCTCTATCTCTTAAAATACGTAACCTAGATCCACATTCGCAGTGCGGGTTGTCGTGGGGGCGGTCGTGGGTGCGGTGCGAGTTGTGGTGGGGGCGGCGGTGGAGGCAGTGCGGGTTGTGGTGGGGGCGGTGGTGGAGGCAGTGCGGGTTGTGGTGGGGGCGGCGGTGGAGGCGGTGTTGGTTGTGGTGGAGGCGGCGGTGCAAGTTGTGGTGGGGCGGCAGTGGAGGCGTTATGAGTTGTGGTCATAAAACCACCTCCCAATCGAACTTTCCTCGATCGCGAGAAACACCCTCTTAATCCTAGCATTAACCAACCAAAACCACACCCCACCAAGAACAATCCCAAGGCTAGCACCAGCAAACACCTGACCAACAGTATGGTATCCCAAATAAACCCTAGAATACATCGTCAGCAACACCAATGGCCACACAACAACACACGTAACCCACATTTGCCTCCTCAATATTATCCCCAACTTCTTGTACGTCAAAAGGGTGAAATACGTAGCGAAAAAGAACATGTATTGCGAATGACTCGAAGGCCATCCGTGTGAATCGCACATTTCGAGCATGATGCAGGTTTCGGGTCGAGCTTCTTGCACGGCTAAATTGATCGAATCGCTGATGAATTGGGAGATTAACAGCCCTAATACGAAGAACATACCTTGGAGTTCACGACGGAAGATGAAATGGGAGACGAAACCTTCTGTTCAGATCCACAATCTCTTCTAAAAATCTAAACCTCTGTTCAGATTGGGTGTTGATGGTGTTGATGGTGGTGGTGATGGAGTGATGAGAGAGAGATAGAGAGAGAGTGTGTGTGTGTTTATGTTTGAGAAAGAAAGAGAGAGAGAGAGAGAGAGAGAGAAAGAGAGTTTGTGGTGGTCAAAGGAGAAGAAGAATATGACGTGGATGGTCCCATTAAATTGTAGTAAGGGTAATTTCGTCATTTTATAAAAAGTTAATTGAATTATTTAACGTCGTTAGTAATTTGGATGCAAATGAGAAAAAAAAATAAAACGTTAGGGGGTATATGGGGATTTTTAAACTGTAGGGATGCAAATGGTTAAATTCACCAAAACTCAGGTATGCAAATGGTAATTTACTCTTAACGTTTTTATATTTATTGATTAGCTGTTTCAAACACCACTAAAATGTGTTCAATCTTTGTTCGGTTGAGCTGGTTCCGCATAGTTCATTTTTGTTTTAACGGTTCTCTAATAAACCTACCCCGTTAGCTAAATTTATTCATAATTGAACATTAAAACATGAATTTTGATATATCTAATTACTAAGTACACAAAATTACTATTCAAGTTATTATTGTTGTAATTTAAAATTTATAGTGTTAAAATCGTTTTAAACATTTGAATTTGTTCTTCATGAGGAAGAATCTTTCTAGGCACTACAAAATATTTGCCCATTAGCGGCGACATATATCGCCGCTAATATCCCCTATTGTCGCTGCTAATACCCTAGTCGTCACTATTAGAGTCGCCGCTATTGGACACATTTCTTGTAGTGATGTCTAGATAAGTTTCTAGAATAATAGCTATAACTTGCATCAACAACAACAAAGACACATATATCCAGTGTTGTTAGGCTCGGATTGGACCGGCCGGTCCGACCGGTCGGACCGCGATCGGAGCCCTGGCCGATCCGATCCATTATGGCTCGTTTTGTTTGCTTTGAACCGGACGGTCGTACCCGAACCGGCGGTTGGACCGGCGAACTTTTATTCTAAATTTTTATTTGACAAACTTTTATTCTTGTTTTCTAAACCTAGTTTCATTCGATTTCATATTTACTTAAACATAAGTACTTAATTACGGCTAAGATTGAGGCAATCCAAGTGGTACGGGAAGATCTCAAGATGGGTGAAGTGGGTTCAAGAAAATTGCTATAAGGCCATAAGGGTCGAGATGTAAGTCTATAAATGACATCATCTTTACCACAAAGTCTAATGAGCTTAGACCTCATTTCTTGAATATTATTAGGGAGATCAGAGATTATGATGGATGAGGGTGGGATGCATGTGATCGAGTACCAACTGGGTGAAGAGGGTGTCGACATTTTTGGATGGTTTTAGGTTTTCAAGCTTAGATCTTGCACACTTTCACCACCAAAATAATGTGTTGTTGGAGTGAACCCATGTCGACACTATGAGGTGCTTTTAGGGCAAAAGATTCTTCAATTGAAAGACTCAATTAGCTCTGCAAGTCAGAAGGCAGAACCAATGGAGTTAAATTTGTGTAGAATTGTTGAGGGGAAGTGTGCTTTATTTATTGGCACCTGAGGATCTCATCTAAACATCTGCAAACCTGCTTCTTTCTATAAAAAGAAATCTGCAAACCTGTTTATTCTTGATTATGTAATATAACATCCGTTTCTTTCTTTACATAACTTGAATATAGAAAATTATTTAATGAGTCAAGAATAGATCTGGATCCAACAAGTTGTTTGGTCCCATTAGGGTAATGTGACGTTAAAATATGACAACATGTAATCGTTTTAATGCTACACTTTGCTCTAATTGTGTCCTTTAATCTTGATCTAGCATCTTGCTAGGTTGTTTATGTAATAACTTTTGCAACTATTTAAAAGAGCATATTAATAAAAATACGGAAATTTTAGGTGCACCGTAGGAATTTGGTGAAAAACCGGACCTAACCGTGATGGTTCGGGCTCAACTTGACGGTTAGGTTAGGTGTAGAAATTAACCATCACGGTTAAGAGTTAGAGATTGTTCGCACCTCGGGATTGCGTTAATTATTGGGAGTGTGTTCCAACTTTTTTTTAGAGTTTGGTTTTAGTGTTTGTTGGTAGTGTATATGTCACGGTTTGGTCAAATCGTGATATATTGGGTATAATATTTAATTTTTTTAATTGTACTAGTTTGTGTTTATTTTTATTTTAATCACGCGGTTGAACCTAATCATGACATATGAGTTTTTGTGATGTGTTTATTTTTATTTTATCATATTAAATTTTTCTGTTTGATTGTCATCGCTTAGCCTCGTCGAGAACCACAAATAGAAAGCTTACAAAATGAAAGCTTACAATTTAATCTCCCCACTTATAATTTAATCTGTTATATACGACTCGTTTGTGACTGAATCTAATTGGATGCATAAATGACTTGTAAAAAGAAAGCTTGCACATTTAATCACTTATAACGAAATATTGTAAGTATGCGATCCACAACGGAAATTTTAGACACACCGCTAACAATTGGTAAAAATTGGTTGTAATAATAAATGTGGCGGATTGTGTTTAATTTTTTTAATCAAATTCCGAATTTGTAAAAATCGGTTGTTATTATTAATGTGACGGTTTGTGTTTAATTTATTTTTATCAAATTACGAGTTTATATAAACCGGTTGTTATTATATAATTACATAACATGTTGGTTCATACATACACAATTAGCAGTATCAAAATTACAAAAATTGAATATAATTACCGTTACAAATAAAAAAACACAAGCAAATATAGAAGCATCATAAATACAACAAAAATATTATAACTAAAACTGCATATATAAATACAACGAGTTTGTGCATATAAAAGAAAAAACATACAAACAAAATATCTATCCGTATCACTGCCTTGACCTGACCCGCCCGTGCCAGAGGTGCTTGAACTGTGACATCCGGTAATTTTCCGTTACCAAACTCCGTTAGTTCCGTTAAGTCTTGTATACACGTGTCGTAAGCACACACTAGTTGTCGTTGAACGTTGGTGACTTAATAATAATAATCTATGATAAAAAATGATAATCTAATTAATAATGTTTATTATTAGTTGTGATTATGTGATTCATGATTTTATAGATTTTAAATATTTACTTTATAGATTTTACGCGATAACGTGACTACGTGCTATATATATATATATATTATGTGTTATGTGACTTATTGTAAATGTTTATGACTATGATTATTGGCTAATAATACTTATAATTCTTAGTAAAAATTTATAAAAAATGCTACACGGGTTAATTTTATAAAAATATAGTAAAAGGGGAGTTTAAAGGTAAATGTCAAATAAGGCAACTTTGACAAAACCCAACCCTAGCCCCCAAACCCCATTCTCAGCCGAAACCCCTCTCCACACACACATAATTCGTTTTTTGATCATTGCACAAGCAATCCAAGCCAAATTCAAGTGTTTATCAAGTGCTACAAGTTGATTCCAAGTGTAAATCACCATCTAAACTCATCTAAAGGTTAGTCCTATGATGTTTTGCGAATTTTGTGTTCTTGAGGAGTCCAAATCCGAAATTGATGATGATGATATGAAATTGATGGTTAATCCATGTTAGTATTGTTGTATTGATGCTAGAATAGGTATCAATTTCATGTTTTGTTATGGATTTTGATGCTCTAGCCAAATTAGGTCAAACTAGAAACTTGATTTGGGGAAATTTTATGATTGATCAAATTGATGTTATTGGATGATGGTATGATGTTAATTAGATAGCATGGATGCTAGAATACATGAATCTTGCAAGAAATTGATGAGTTGAAGGCTTTGTTCATAGGTTACTAATAATAGTAACTTTATTTTGCATGTAATGTTGAATTGTTAATGTATTGATGTTATAGATGTGTTTATGATGATAATTGGATGTTAGATTGTTGCTATGAACATTGGTAATTCAACAATACATGCTAGAATCCATACATTACTAAAGATAGTAACTTTTTAGATATGAATTGATGAATTATGTTAGTTTGATGTTGTTGATCATGCTTAGGACCATATGTGATCCATTGGAATGTTAACCATGTATGATATATGCTCATGTCTGTTTAAATGGTTTACAACACATAATGTCCCCAATAGGTCAAACGGGTCAACAGGGTCAAACATGTCTATCCTTCTAAAACCTTGAGTCTTTGGTTGTAGTGCACTTAGGGTTTCACATATTCTCTGTTTACACATACTCATGTACTTACATGATCTAGGTAACCTCTGAGGGTTGACTGTCCATTTTTTCTTTCAAGTAAACTCTAAGTACTCAATACGCGTATCAGGTGAGTTCATTCCCCACTCTTTATTTAAATCCCTTTTGGGGGAGATAGCATACTGGTAATCTCGTAAACCCTTTATGTATTTAACTTATGTATAATATTAATATAGTGCTGTTTACCATAGAAAAGTCCTCACGCTTTCGAATTGTTAATATTGAATAGCGGGAAAACTTGGGTAGTACTACTGGCTCTGACGAGCCCCACGTGTGTGACTCGAGGTCAACCGGTTGCAATTTGTCCTATGAACATTTTTCACGACATGGTAAGTCTTGGCAGGAGGCAAAAACTATCACAGTCAGCTTCAATTACAAAATCACTATGAATTAATATTTATTGTTAATAGACTAGCTATCTGTTACAATACACTGCTTATATATATCACAATTGTTAAACTGTTTATGTTTAAACGCAAACTCTTGAACTCACCAACCATTGTGTTGACATTTTAGTATGCTATTCTCAGGTCGATAACTCAGCTTGCCAATAGGAGCACAGCACGGGTCGAGCATGCATTGTAAGACTTAAACTATAAACACGTTTGCTTGTCTTTACATTTGGGTTTTTAAACAGTGGTTGGCGCATGTTTTGCCATAGTATATATTTTTATATTTTGGGTTTGTCTTATTTACAATACGCTTCTGCATGATTTTAAAGTTTGAACTCTGGTTTGGTTTATATTAAATATGGCATATAGAGTCGTTCTGAGTAACAATTGACTGTGATCCTAGTTTGTTCACAAGCCTCGCGGTAAAACTCCGCACGTGGATTTTGAGGGTGTGACAGATTGGTATCAGAGCCATTGGTTATAGAGAACTAGGTTGCATACACACTAGACTATAACCGCACACAGTTAGTTAGTTACTTGTTCTTGATTTCTATATTGTATACTCATTGGCATACACATCAATTACTTTGTAGCATGGCATCATCGTCACGGGTTTTGGGAAAAAGACGTGCTGGTTCTGGATCCCCTCCACCTGTACCTCACCGAGTGTATGACTGGCCGCGACATCCTTACCCCCGTGGTGAGATAGGCTGGGATCAACTGTTTGTGCCACCTGAACACGACCCTCCACGAGATTGGAGCTATTACCCGACTTGTATAGATCGCATGATTTGTACAGAGCGTGTTCCGAAGCCGGCCACTGTTGGACCTAGGACTTGGTCAGCAACTACCTCTGCGACACCCACCCTCCCATCTCTAGATATACCCCTTGAGCAAGTCATGGCGGTATTGACCGCGACACTTGAACTGAGCATGAACGAGTTGGAGTGCTCACTGACGAGAACTCCACACTTAAGAATGATATACGCCGACTACGGCTAAAGATGGCTATAATTGAGGAGCGGTTGTTGATGTCCATTCTAGGAAATTTCAAAATGGCTGGTAGTGTGATGAATCTTACTGAGCGTATGGGCGAACAGGATCTCCACAATGTGGGAGTTGAGAGCAGACTAACCGGATTAGAAGCACAGCTCGCAGCACTACAAATCAAGAATAACCCTGCACCTGTCGAAGACTCCGAAGAAGAAGAACCAGAAGAAGCTCCGGACGGTGGAAACAGTGATGGATCAGCTTTGTTCGATTGATTCTCTTTATTCTTATAACTTTGACTGCATAGCGTTTATTTTGAAACCTATGTGGGAAGAGTTGTTTCCCCACCCGAACGACAAACTCAAATTTTGACATTGATAAATATTTTATGACTCATTTGCAATTTATTTACCTTTGGTTATTATTTTTGTTATAAATGTTGTGGTGATGATGAATTCATTATTTCTTATCATTTACTATACCCCAATGAGATAAATATGTTTGATGTTACTCATTATTATATTTGTGAATGTAAAGTGAAAGAAAATGGACGCCCGAGGACGTGGACGTGGTCGAGGGCGTGGGCGCGGACGTGGATGTGGACGTGGCGCCGGTGATCAAGGCGGCGGTACTATCAACATAACCCCTGCTGAATTAGCTGCGCTGATAAACGAACAAGTTCAGGCAGCGGTAGCTGCTGCCCAAGTGGGACAGCCAGCAGGTAAACGATAATAGAAAGTTAAATCAAATGCCATAGTTAATCGTATAGAATATCTGATCGATGTTTATCGTGTTAAAACAGGACCACCCGTGTGTACTTATAAGTCCTTTATTGACTATAAGCCACACACCTATAGCGGTACTGAGGGAGCTGTAGGGCTAGTACGCTGGTTTGAGAAGACGAAATCCGTTTTCTCCAAGTGCAACTGCCCATCTGTCGACCAGGTGAAATACGCCACTGGAACATTGGAAGGTGCCGCGTTGTCCTGGTGGAATGCACAGGTACAAATGCTAGGGCAAGCCATGGCAGATAAACTCCCCTGGAATGAATTTAAAGAGATGATGACCGAGGAGTACTGTCCTCGAAGTGAAGTGCAAAAGCTAGAAATGGAGTTCTGGCAACTGAAAATGCAGGGTTCGGAAATCGAGGCTTATACTACTAGAACTCATGAATTGGCCACTCTGTGCCCAGGAATGGTAAATGAGATGCATAAGTGGGTGGAGCACTACATTCGGGGATTGGTGCCCGAGATTTTGAGCATGGTGACTGCCTCCAACCCAGCTACAATTCAGCAAGCTATTCGCTTAGCCCACAAACTGACCGACGAAGCAGTTGAACAAGGACAGTTACCAAAACGGGGCGCTGTGGCGAGCGTGCCCGATAACAAGAGGAAATGGGATGCTTCCAACAACAACAACAAATCATCATCGTTCAGCGGTCAACATCAACCTCAGCAACAACAGCCGGCTCAGCAACAACAACAGAGGTTCGAAAACAATCGTAACTTCAAACAGTCTGCTTCAAACAATCAAGGACCAAGCAGTTATGGTGGTAAACAACCGAGGTGCACGCGGTGTAACTACCACCATATGGGAAGGTGTGACAACTTCAAATGTCAGCCTTGCGGTAAAATGGGACATTTAGCCAAGGATTGCCGTGGTGAGTTGGTGAAGAAGCCACAACAACCTCAGGAGACTCCCAAGGGTTGTTTTGAATGTGGGAAGGAAGGGCATTACAGGCGAAACTACCCGCAACTGAGGAAAAATTGTAATGGAACTGGTGAAAATAACAACAATCAAGGCAACAACAACAATGAAAGCAACGACAATGGGAATGGTGGTAACAATAAAGGAGCAAAAGGGAGAGCCTTCGTCATTGGCTCAGGTGAGGCTCTAAATGACCCTACGACTGTTACTGGTAGGTTTTCTGTCAATGGATGTTTCGCTACGGTACTGTTTGATACTGAAGTCGATAGGAGTTTAATATCCGTAAAATTCTATAGTCTTCTAAGTGATATTCCCTCTGCCTTAGAATCTAAATACATCGTAGAATTGGTCGATGGTAAACAGATCCATGCAACACATATCCTTAGAGATTGTAAGATAGAGCTCGCTGGTTATACTTTTGCTATAGATCTTATGCTTGTTACACTTGGAAGTTTCGACATGGTGATAGGCATGGATTGGCTCTCTAATAAGCAAGCGGAAGTCATATGTCACAAGAAAATCATACGAATTCCTGTTGGTGACGATATCCTTACAGTCAGAGGTGATAGAAGTGGTGCAGTGATAGGCATCATCTCTTACATAAAGGCACAAAAGTTGTTGCGAAAAGTTCGTTTGGCTATCCTGGCACTCGTCACTGATAAACAACCGGAGGAAAGGAGAATGGAGGACATACCTGTGGTACGAGACTTTCCAGAGGTGTTTCCAGAGGATATTCCCGGACTACCACCTCATCACCAGGTGGAATTCCAAATCGAATTGACTCCTGGCGCAACCCTGATTGCTAGAGCACCTTATCGATTAGCACCGAACAAACTACAGGAGTTGTCATCATAACTTCAGGAGCTTTTAGATAAGGGCTTTATTCGACCTAGCACATCACCTTAGGGAGCCCCTGTTCTATTTGTTAAGAAGAAAGACGGCACGTTTTGAATGTGCATCGACTATAGGGAGTTAAACAAAGTCACAGTCAAGAACTGATACCCTTTACCTCGTATCGACGACTTATTTGATCAGCTTCAGGGATCAAGCTATTATTCGAAGATTGATTTGAGATCTGGTTATCATCAACTTAGAGTCCGTGAAGAAGACATCTCCAAAACTGCGTTCCGTACTTGTTATGGTCATTACGAGTTCTTAGTCATGCCTTTTGGGTTGACTAATGCACCTGCGGTGTTCATGGATCTCATAAATCGCCTGTGCAAACCCTATCTTGATCAGTTCGTCATTGTGTTTTATCGATGACATACTGATATACTCTAGGACCAAGGAGGACCATGAAGAGCACTTATGATTGATCTTAGAATTGTTGAAGAATGAACAACTGTACGCTAAATTCTCCAAGTGTGACTTTTGGATACGAGAAGTGCAATTTCTAGGTCATATTGTTAATGAGAAGGGAATACATGTCGATCCTGCCAAGATTGAAGCGATAAAGAATTGGGCTATACCCAAAACACTGAGCGAGATCAGGCAATTTCTGGGGTTAGCAGGGTATTACCGACGATTCATAGAGGGATTTTCTAAGATTGCACAACCTCTCACAGCTTTGACCCATAAAGAAACGGCATACAAATAGGGTGAAAGTCAAGAGGCGGCTTTTTAGCTATTAAAACAGAAACTCTATAGTGCACCGATATTGGCACTACCAGAGAGAACAGATGATTTCGTGGTGTATTGTGACGCATCCATTCATGGATTGGGTTGTGTCCTGATGCAACGTGACAAAGTAATAGCTTACGCCTCGAGACAACTAAAAGTTCACGAGAAGAACTATACCACCCATGACTTAGAATTAGGTGCAGTGGTTTTTGCCTTAAAAATTTGGAGACATTACTTGTACGGTACCAAATGCACTATCTACACCGATCACAAGAGTCTTCAGCACATCTTTGAGCAAAAGGAGTTGAATATGAGGCAACGACATTGGGTGGAACTCCTGAACGATTATGATTGCGCTATCAAGGGCCATCCTTGAAAGGCGAACGTGGTTGCTGATGCCTTAAGCCAGAAGGAAACAACTAAACCCAGGCGGGCGCGAGCCTTACAGCTTACAATCAGCACCTATCTGCCTGAATAGGTTAAGGAAGCATAGATAAAAGCCTTGAAAGAGGAAATGTTAGCTCTGAGTCATTACGGGGAATGGATAAACAACTAGTGGTGAAAGAGGATGGAATTCGGTACCTCATGGATAGACTTTGGGTGCCTGTCTATGGAAATCTAAGGGATTTAGTTATGAGTGAGGCATATAAGTCTAAATATTCTATACATCCTGGATCTGACAAGATGTATCATGACCTAATGGCGCACTACTGGTGGCGTAACATGAAGGCGGATGTAGCTACGTATGTGAGCAAGTGTTTGACCTGCTCAAAAGTCAAGGTAGAATAACAAAAACCATCTGGAGTGTTACAACAACCCGAGATACCAATGTGGAAATGGGAACAAATCTCTATGGATTTTATTACTAAACTACCCCGGACTAATACTGGTTGTGACACAATATGGGTCATTGTAGATCGGTTGACAAAGTCTGCTCACTTCCTTGCAATTAAGGAAACAAATAAGATGGAGAAACTAACCCGACTGTACCTTAAGGAAATCGTTTCGAGACACGGTGTACCGATCTCAATTATTTCTGATCGCGATGCTCGTTTCACGTCACACTTCTGGCAATCACTACAAAAATATCTTTGTACACGATTGGATATGAGTACTGCTTATCATCCACAAACTGACGGCCAGAGTGAGCGTACCATACAGACTTTGGAGGATATGCTTCGTGCTTGTATGATTGATTTCGGGAACAACTGGCAAGTTCACCTGCCATTGATGGAATTTTTCTATAATAACAGTTATCACACTAGCATACAGGCAGCACCTTTTGAGGCTTTGTATGGGAGAAAATGTAGATCACCGGTTTGCTGGGCTGAAATCGGTGATAGTCCTGGTGGAATGCACAGGTAGAAATGCTAGGGCAATCCATGGCAGATAAACTCCCCTGGAATGAATTTAAAGAGATGATGACCGAGGAGTACTGTCCTCGAAGTGAAGTGCAAAAGCTAGAAATGGAGTTCTGGCAACTGAAAATGCAGGGCTCGGAAATCGAGGCTTATACTACTAGAACTCATGAATTGGCCACTCTGTGCCCAGGAATGGTAAATGAGATGCATAAGTGGGTGGAGCACTACATTCGGGGATTGGCGCCTGAGATTTGGAGCATGGTGACTGCCTCCAACCCAGCTACAATTCAGCAAGCTATTCGCTTAGCCCACAAACTGACCGACGAAGCAGTTGAACAAGGACAGTTACCAAAACGGGGCGCTGTGGCGAGCGTGCCCGATAACAAGAGGAAATGGGATGCTTCCAACAACAACAACAAATCATCATCGTTCAGCGGTCAACATCAACCTCAGCAACAACAGCCGGCTCAGCAACAACAACAGAGGTTCGAAAACAATCGTAACTTCAACCAGTCTGCTTCAAATAATCAAGGACCAAGCAGTTATGGTGGTAAACAACCGAGGTGCACGCGGTGTAACTACCACCATATGGGAAGGTGTGACAACTTCAAATGTTAGCCTTGCGGTAAAATGGGACATTTAGCCAAGGATTGTCGTGGTGAGTTGGTGAAGAAGCCACAACAACCTCATGAGACTCCCAAGGGTTGTTTTGAATGTGGGAAGGAAGGGCATTACAGGCGAAACTGCCCGCAACTGAGGAAAAATGGTAATGGAACTGGTGAAAATAACAACAATCAAGGCAACAACAACAATGAAAGCAACGACAATGGGAATGGTTGTAACAATAATGGAGCAAAAGGGAGAGCCTTCGTCATTGGCTCAGGTGAGGCTCTAAATGACCCTACGACTGTTACTGGTAGGTTTTCTGTCAATGGATGTTTCGCTACGGTACTGTTTGATACTGGAGCCGATAGGAGTTTAATATCCGTAAAATTCTGTAGTCTTCTAAGTGATATTCCGTCTGCCTTAGAATCTAAATACATCGTAGAATTGGCCGATGGTAAACAGATCCATGCAACACATATCCTTAGAGATTGTAAGATAGAGCTCGCTGGTTATACTTTTGCTATAGATCTTATGCTTGTTACACTTGGAAGTTTCAACGTGGTGATAGGCATGGATTGGCTCTCTAATAAGCAAGCGGAAGTCATATGTCATGAGAAAATCATACGAATTCCTGTTGGTGACGATATCCTTACAGTCAGTGGTGATAGAAGTGGTGCAGTGATAGGCATCATCTCTTACATGAAGGCACAAAAGTTGTTGCGAAAAGTTCGTTTGGCTATCCTGGCACTCGTCACTGATAAACAACCGGAGGAAAGGAGAATGGAGGACATACCTGTGGTACGAGACTTTCTAGAGGTGTTTCCAGAGGATCTTCCCGGACTACCACCTCATCACCAGGTGGAATTCCAAATCGAATTGACTCCTGGCGCAACCCTGATTGCTAGAGCACCTTATCGATTAGCACCGAACAAACTACAGGAGTTGTCATCATAACTTCAGGAGCTTTTAGATAAGGGCTTTATTCGACCTAGCACATCACCTTAGGGAGCCCCTGTTCTCTTTGTTAAGAAGAAAGACGGCACGTTTCGAATGTGCATCGACTATAGGGAGTTAAACAAAGTCACAGTCAAGAACTGATACCCTTTACCTCGTATCGACGACTTATTTGATCAGCTTCAGGGATCAAGCTATTATTCGAAGATTGATTTGAGATCTGGTTATCATCAACTTAGAGTCCGTGAAGAAGACATCTCCAAAACTACGTTCCGTACTTGTTATGGTCATTACGAGTTCTTAGTCATGCCTTTTGGGTTGACTAATGCACCTGCGGTGTTCATGGATCTCATGAATCGCCTGTGCAAACCCTATCTTGATCAGTTCGTCATTGTGTTTTATCGATGACATACTGATATACTCTAGGACCAAGGAGGACCATGAAGAGCACTTATGATTGATCTTAGAATTGTTGAAGAATGAACAACTGTACGCTAAATTCTCCAAGTGTGACTTTTGGATACGAGAAGTGCAATTTCTAGGTCATATTGTTAATGAGAAGGGAATACATGTCGATCCTGCCAAGATTGAAGCGATAAAGAATTGGGCTATACCCAAAACACTGAGCGAGATCAGGCAATTTCTGGGGTTAGCAGGGTATTACCGACGATTCATAGAGGGATTTTCTAAGATTGCACAACCTCTCACAGCTTTGACCCATAAAGAAACGACATACAAATAGGGTGAAAGTCAAGAGGCGGCTTTTTAGCTATTAAAACAGAAACTCTATAGTGCACCGATATTGGCACTACCAGAGAGAACAGATGATTTCGTGGTGTATTGTGACGCATCCATTCATGGATTGGGTTGTGTCCTGATGCAACATGACAAAGTAATAGCTTACGCCTCGAGACAACTAAAAGTTCACGAGAAGAACTATACCACCCATGACTTAGAATTAGGTGCAGTGGTTTTTTCCTTAAAGATTTGTAGACATTACTTGTACGGTACCAAATGCACTATCTACACCGATCACAAGAGTCTTCAACACATCTTTGAGCAAAAGGAGTTGAATATGAGGCAACGACATTGGGTGGAACTCCTGAACGATTATGATTGCGCTATCAAGGGCCATCCTTGAAAGGCGAACGTGGTTGCTGATGCCTTAAGCCGGAAGGAAACAACTAAACCCAGGCGGGCGCGAGCCTTACAGCTTACAATCAGTACCTATCTGCCTGAATAGGTGAAGGAAGCATAGATAAAAGCCTTGAAAGAGGAAAATGTTAGCTCTGAGTCATTACGGGGAATGGATAAACAACTAGTGGTGAAAGAGGATGGAATTCGGTACCTCATGGATAGACTTTGGGTGCCTGTCTATGGAAATCTAAGGGATTTAGTTATGAGTGAGGCACATAAGTCTAAATATTCTATACATCCTGGATCTGACAAGATGTATCATGACCTAATGGCGCACTACTGGTGGCCTAACATGAAGGCGGATGTAGCTACGTATGTGAGCAAGTGTTTGACCTGCTCAAAAGTCAAGGTAGAATGACAAAAACCATCTGGAGTGTTACAACAACCCGAGATACCAATGTGGAAATGGGAACAAATCTCTATGGATTTTATTACTAAACTACCCCGGACTAATACTGGTTGTGACACAATATGGGTCATTGTAGATCGGTTGACAAAGTCTGCTCACTTCCTTGCAATTAAGGAAACAGATAAGATGGAGAAACTAACCCGACTGTACCTTAAGGAAATCGTTTCGAGACACGGTGTACCGATCTCAATTATTTCTGATCGCGATGCTCGTTTCACGTCACACTTCTGGCAATCACTACAAAAATATCTTTGTACACGATTGGATATGAGTACTGCTTATCATCCACAAACTGACGGCCAGAGTGAGCGTACCATACAGACTTTGGAGGATATGCTTCGTGCTTGTGTGATTGATTTCGGGAACAACTGGCAAGTTCACCTGCCATTGATGGAATTTTTCTATAATAACAGTTATCACACTAGCATACAGGCAGCACCTTTTGAGGCTTTGTATGGGAGAAAATGTAGATCACCGGTTTGCTGGGCTGAAATCGGTGATAGTCCTGGTGGAATGCACAGGTACAAATGCTAGGGCAAGCCATGGCAGATAAACTCCCCTGGAATGAATTTAAAGAGATGATGACCGAGGAGTACTGTCCTCGAAGTGAAGTGCAAAAGCTAGAAATGGAGTTCTGGCAACTGAAAATGCAGGGCTCGGAAATCGAGGCTTATACTACTAGAACTCATGAATTGGCCACTCTGTGCCCAGGAATGGTAAATGAGATGCATAAGTGGGTGGAGCACTACATTCGGGGATTGGTGCCCGAGATTTGGGGCATGGTGACTGCCTCCAACCCAGCTACAATTCAGCAAGCTATTCGCTTAGCCCACAAACTGACCGACGAAGCAGTTGAACAAGGACAGTTACCAAAACGGGGCGCTGTGGCGAGCGTGCCCGATAACAAGAGGAAATGGGATGCTTCCAACAACAACAACAAATCATCATCGTTCAGCGGTCAACATCAACCTCAGCAACAACAGCCGGCTCAGCAACAACAACAGAGGTTCGAAAACAATCGTAACTTCAACCAGTCTGCTTCAAACAATCAAGGACCAAGCAGTTATGGTGGTAAACAACCGAGGTGCACGCGGTGTAACTACCACCATATGGGAAGGTGTGACAACTTCAAATGTCAGCCTTGCGGTAAAATGGGACATTTAGCCAAGGATTGCCGTGGTGAGTTGGTGAAGAAGCCACAACAACCTCATGAGACTCCCAAGGGTTGTTTTGAATGTGGGAAGGAAGGGCATTACAGGCGAAACTGCCCGCAACTGAGGAAAAATGGTAATGGAACTGGTGAAAATAACAACAATCAAGGCAACAACAACAATGAAAGCAAAGACAATGGGAATGGTGGTAACAATAATGGAGCAAAAGGGAGAGCCTTCGTCATTGGCTCAGGTGAGGCTCTAAATGACCCTACGACTGTTACTGGTAGGTTTTCTGTCAATGGATGTTTCGCTACGGTACTGTTTGATACTGGAGCCGATAGGAGTTTAATATCCGTAAAATTCTGTAGTCTTCTAAGTGATATTCCCTCTGCCTTAGAATCTAAATACATCGTAGAATTGGCCGATGGTAAACAGATCCATGCAACACATATCCTTAGAGATTGTAAGATAGAGCTCGCTGGTTATACTTTTGCTATAGATCTTATGCTTGTTACACTTGGAAGTTTCGACGTGGTGATAGGCATGGATTGGCTCTCTAATAAGCAAGCGGAAGTCATATGTCACGAGAAAATCATACGAATTCCTGTTGGTGACGATATCCTTACAGTCAGAGGTGATAGAAGTGGTGCAGTGATAGGCATCATCTCTTACATGAAGGCACAAAAGTTGTTGCGAAAAGTTCGTTTGGCTATCCTGGCACTCGTCACTGATAAACAACCGGAGGAAAGGAGAATGGAGGACATACCTGTGGTACGAGACTTTCTAGAGGTGTTTCCAGAGGATCTTCCCGGACTACCACCTCATCACCAGGTGGAATTCCAAATCGAATTGACTCCTAGCGCAACCCTGATTGCTAGAGCACCTTATCGATTAGCACCGAACAAACTACAGGAGTTATCATCATAACTTCAGGAGCTTTTAGATAAGGGCTTTATTCGACCTAGCACATCACCTTAGGGAGCCCCTGTTCTCTTTGTTAAGAAGAAAGACGGCACGTTTCGAATGTGCATCGACTATAGGGAGTTAAACAAAGTCACAGTCAAGAACTGATACCCTTTACCTCGTATCAACGACTTATTTGATCAGCTTCAGGATCAAGCTATTATTCGAAGATTTATTTGAGATCTGGTTATCATCAACTTAGAGTCCGTGAAGAAGACATCTCCAAAACTACGTTCCGTACTTGTTATGGTCATTACGAGTTCTTAGTCATGCCTTTTGGGTTGACTAATGCACCTGCGGTGTTCATGGATCTCATGAATCGCATGTGCAAACCCTATCTTGATCAGTTCGTCATTGTGTTTTATCGATGACATACTGATATACTCTAGGACCAAGGAGGACCATGAAGAGCACTTATGATTGATCTTAGAATTGTTGAAGAATGAACAACTGTACGCTAAATTCTCCAAGTGTGACTTTTGGATACGAGAAGTGCAATTTCTAGGTCATATTGTTAATGAGAAGGGAATACATGTCGATCCTGCCAAGATTGAAGCGATAAAGAATTGGGCTATACCCAAAACACTGAGCGAGATCAGGCAATTTCTGGGGTTAGCAGGGTATTACCGACGATTCATAGAGGGATTTTCTAAGATTGCACAACCTCTCACAGCTTTGACCCATAAAGAAACGGCATACAAATAGGGTGAAAGTCAAGAGGCGGCTTTTTAGCTACTAAAACAGAAACTCTATAGTGCACCGATATTGGCACTACCAGAGAGAACAGATGACTTCGTGGTGTATTGTGACGCATCCGTTCATGGATTGGGTTGCGTCCTGATGCAACGTGACAAAGTAATAGCTTACGCCTCGAGACAACTAAAAGTTCACGAGAAGAACTATACCACCCATGACTTAGAATTAGGAGCAGTGGTTTTTGCCTTAAAGATTTGTAGACATTACTTGTACGGTACCAAATGCACTATCTACACAAATCACAAGAGTCTTCAGCACATCTTTGAGCAAAAGGAGTTGAATATGAGGGAACGACATTGGGTGGAACTCCTGAACGATTATGATTGCGCTATCAAGGGCCATCCTTGAAAGGCGAACGTGGTTGCTGATGCCTTAAGCCGGAAGGAAACAACTAAACCCAGGCGGGCGCGAGCCTTACAGTTTACAATCAGCACCTATCTGCCTGAATAGGTTAAGGAAGCATAGATAAAAGCCTTGAAAGAGGAAAATGTTAGCTCTGAGTCATTACGGGGAATGGATAAACAACTACTGGTGAAAGATGATGGAGTTCGGTACCTCATGGATAGACTTTGGGTGCCTGTCTATGGAAATCTAAGGGATTTAGTTATGAGTGAGGCACATAAGTCTAAATATTCTATACATCCTGGATCTGACAAGATGTATCATGACCTAATGGCGCACTACTGGTGGCCTAACATGAAGGCGGATGTAGCTACGTATGTGAGCAAGTGTTTGACCTGCTCAAAAGTCAAGGTAGAATAACAAAAACCATCTGGAGTGTTACAACAACCCGAGATACCAATGTGGAAATGGGAACAAATCTCTATGGATTTTATTACTAAACTACCCCGGACTAATACTGGTTGTGACACAATATGGGTCATTGTAGATCGGTTGACAAAGTCTGCTCACTTCCTTGCAATTAAGGAAACAGATAAGATGGAGAAACTAACCCGACTGTACCTTAAGGAAATCGTTTCGAGACACGGTGTACCGATCTCAATTATTTCTGATCGCGATGCTCGTTTCACGTCACACTTCTGGCAATCACTACAAAAATATCTTTGTACACGATTGGATATGAGTACTGCTTATCATCCACAAACTGACGGCCAGAGTGAGCGTACCATACAGACTTCTGAGGATATGCTTCGTGCTTGTGTGATTGATTTCGGGAACAACTGGCAAGTTCACCTGCCATTGATGGAATTTTTCTATAATAACAGTTATCACACTAGCATACAGGCAGCACCTTTTGAGGCTTTGTATGGGAGAAAATGTAGATCACCGGTTTGCTGGGCTGAAATCGGTGATAGTCCTGGTGGAATGCACAGGTACAAATGCTAGGGCAAGCCATGGCAGATAAACTCCCCTGGAATGAATTTAAAGAGATGATGACCGAGGAGTACTGTCCTCGAAGTGAAGTGCAAAAGCTAGAAATGGAGTTCTGGCAACTGAAAATGCAGGGCTCGGAAATCGAGGCTTATACTACTAGAACTCATGAATTGGCCACTCTGTGCCCAGGAATGGTAAATGAGATGCATAAGTGGGTGGAGCACTACATTCGGGGATTGGCGCCTGAGATTTGGAGCATGGTGACTGCCTCCAACCCAGCTACAATTCAGCAAGCTATTCGCTTAGCCCACAAACTGACCGACGAAGCAGTTGAACAAGGACAGTTACCAAAACGGGGCGCTGTGGCGAGCGTGCCCGATAACAAGAGGAAATGGGATGCTTCCAACAACAACAACAAATCATCATCGTTCAGCGGTCAACATCAACCTCAGCAACAACAGCCGGCTCAGCAACAACAACAGAGGTTCGAAAACAATCGTAACTTCAACCAGTCTGCTTCAAACAATCAAGGACCAAGCAGTTATGGTGGTAAACAACCGAGGTGCACGCGGTGTAACTACCACCATATGGGAAGGTGTGACAACTTCAAATGTCAGCCTTGCGGTAAAATGGGACATTTAGCCAAGGATTGCCGTGGTGAGTTGGTGAAGAAGCCACAACAACCTCATGAGACTCCCAAGGGTTGTTTTGAATGTGGGAAGGAAGGGCATTACAGGCGAAACTGCCCGCAACTGAGGAAAAATGGTAATGGAACTGGTGAAAATAACAACAATCAAGGCAACAACAACAATGAAAGCAACGACAATGGGAATGGTGGTAACAATAATGGAGCAAAAGGGAGAGCCTTCGTCATTGGCTCAGGTGAGGCTCTAAATGACCCTACGACTGTTACTGGTAGGTTTTCTGTCAATGGATGTTTCGCTACGGTACTGTTTGATACTGGAGCCAATAGGAGTTTAATATCCGTAAAATTCTGTAGTCTTCTAAGTGATATTCCCTCTTCCTTAGAATCTAAATACATCGTAGAATTGGCCGATGGTAAACAGATCCATGCAACACATATCCTTAGAGATTGTAAGATAGAGCTCGCTGGTTATACTTTTGCTATAGATCTTATGCTTGTTACACTTGGAAGTTTCGACGTGGTGATAGGCATGGATTGGCTCTCTAATAAGCAAGCGGAAGTCATATGTCACGAGAAAATCATACGAATTCCTGTTGGTGACGATATCCTTACAGTCAGAGGTGATAGAAGTGGTGCAGTGATAGGCATCATCTCTTACATGAAGGCACAAAAGTTGTTGCGAAAAGTTCGTTTGGCTATCCTGGCACTCGTCACTGATAAACAACCGGAGGAAAGGAGAATGGAGGACATACCTGTGGTACGAGACTTTCTAGAGGTGTTTCCAGAGGATCTTCCCGGACTACCACCTCATAACCAGGTGGAATTCCAAATCGAATTGACTCCTGGCGCAACCCTGATTGCTAGAGCACCTTATCGATTAGCACCGAACAAACTACAGGAGTTGTCATCATAACTTCAGGAGCTTTTAGATAAGGGCTTTATTCGACCTAGCACATCACCTTAGGGAGCCCCTGTTCTCTTTGTTAAGAAGAAAGACAGCACGTTTCGAATGTGCATCGACTATAGGGAGTTAAACAAAGTCACAGTCAAGAACTGATACCCTTTACCTCGTATCGACGACTTATTTGATCAGCTTCAGGGATCAAGCTATTATTCGAAGATTGATTTGAGATCTGGTTATCATCAACTTAGAGTCCGTGAAGAAGACATCTCCAAAACTACGTTCCATACTTGTTATGGTCATTACGAGTTCTTAGTCATGCCTTTTGGGTTGACTAATGCACCTGCGGTGTTTATGGATCTCATGAATCGCCTGTGCAAACCCTATCTTGATCAGTTCGTCATTGTGTTTTATCGATGACATACTGATATACTCTAGGACCAAGGAGGACCATGAAGAGCACTTATGATTGATCTTAGAATTGTTGAAGAATGAACAATTGTACGCTAAATTCTCCAAGTGTGACTTTTGGATACGAGAAGTGCAATTTCTAGGTCATATTGTTAATGAGAAGGGAATACATTTCGATCCTGCCAAGATTGAAGCGATAAAGAATTGGGCTATACCCAAAACACTGAGCGAGATCAGGCAATTTCTGGGGTTAGCAGGGTATTACCGACGATTCATAGAGGGATTTTCTAAGATTGCACAACCTCTCACAGCTTTGACCCATAAAGAAACGGCATACAAATAGGGTGAAAGTCAAGAGGCGGCTTTTTAGCTATTAAAACAGAAACTCTATAGTGCACCGATATTGGCACTACCAGAGAGAACAGATGATTTCGTGGTGTATTGTGACGCATCCATTCATGGATTGGGTTGTGTCCTGATGCAACGTGACAAAGTAATAGCTTACGCCTCGAGACAACTAAAAGTTCACGAGAAGAACTATACCACCCATGACTTAGAATTAGGTGCAGTGGTTTTTGCCTTAAAGATTTGGAGACATTACTTGTACGGTACCAAATGCACTATCTACACCGATCACAAAAGTCTTCAGCACATCTTTGAGCAAAAGGAGTTGAATATGAGGCAACGACATTGGGTGGAACTCCTGAACGATTATGATTGCGCTATCAAGGGCCATCCTTGAAAGGCGAACGTGGTTGCTGATGCCTTAAGCCGGAAGGAAACAACTAAACCCAGGCGGGCGCGAGCCTTACAGCTTACAATCAGCACCTATCTGCCTGAATAGGTTAAGGAAGCATAGATAAAAGCCTTGAAAGAGGAAGATGTTAGCTCTGAGTCATTACGGGGAATGGATAAACAACTAGTGGTGAAAGAGGATGGAATTCGGTACCTCATGGATAGACTTTGGGTGCCTGTCTATGGAAATCTAAGGGATTTAGTTATGAGTGAGGCACATAAGTCTAAATATTCTATACATCCTGGATCTGACAAGATGTATCATGACCTAATGGCGCACTACTGGTGGCCTAACATGAAGGCGGATGTAGCTACGTATGTGAGCAAGTGTTTGACCTGCTCAAAAGTCAAGGTAGAATAACAAAAACCATCTGGAGTGTTACAACAACCCGAGATACCAATGTGGAAATGGGAACAAATCTCTATGGATTTTATTACTAAACTACCCCGGACTAATACTGTTTGTGACACAATATGGGTCATTGTAGATCGGTTGACAAAGTCTGCTCACTTCCTTGCAATTAAGGAAACAGATAAGATGGAGAAACTAACCTGACTGTACCTTAAGGAAATCGTTTCGAGACACGGTGTACCGATCTCAATTGTTTCTGATCGCGATGCTCGTTTCACGTCATACTTCTGGCAATCACTACAAAAATATCTTTGTACACGATTGGATATGAGTACTGCTTATCATCCACAAACTGACGGCCAGAGTGAGCGTACCATACAGACTTTGGAGGATATGCTTCGAGCTTGTGTGATTGATTTCGGGAACAACTGGCAAGTTCACCTGCCATTGATGGAATTTTTCTATAATAACAGTTATCACACTAGCATACAGGCAGCACCTTTTGAGGCTTTGTATGGGAGAAAATGTGGATCACCGGTTTGCTGGGCTGAAATCGGTGATAGTCCTGGTGGAATGCACAGGTACAAATGCTAGGGCAAGCCATGGCAGATAAACTCCCCTGGAATGAATTTAAAGAGATGATGACCGAGGAGTACTGTCCTCGAAGTGAAGTGCAAAAGCTAGAAATGGAGTTCTGGCAACTGAAAATGCAGGGCTCGGAAATCGAGGCTTATACTACTAGAACTCATGAATTGGCCACTCTGTGCCCAGGAATGGTAAATGAGATGCATAAGTGGGTGGAGCACTACATTCGGGGATTGGTGCCCGAGATTTGGAGCATGGTGACTGCCTCCAACCCAGCTACAATTCAGCAAGCTATTCGCTTAGCCCACAAACTGACCGACGAAGCAGTTGAACAAGGACAGTTACCAAAACGGGGCGCTGTGGCGAGCGTGCCCGATAACAAGAGGAAATGGGATGCTTCCAACAACAACAACAAATCATCATCGTTCAGCGGTCAACATCAACCTCAGCAACAACAGCCGGCTCAGCAACAACAACAGAGGTTCGAAAACAATCGTAACTTCAACCAGTCTGCTTCAAACAATCAAGGACCAAGCAGTTATGGTGGTAA
Organism: Flaveria linearis; assembly: GCA_024085815.1. Lineage (NCBI taxonomy): Eukaryota > Viridiplantae > Streptophyta > Magnoliopsida > Asterales > Asteraceae > Flaveria > Flaveria linearis. Next base: position 28,637,780 of record CM044010.1, read on the forward strand.
ACAACCGAGGTGCACGCGGTGTAACTACCACCATATGGGAAGGTGTGACAACTTCAAATGTCAGCCTTGCGGTAAAATGGGACATTTAGCCAAGGATTGCCGTGGTGAGTTGGTGAAGAAGCCACAACAACCTCATGAGACTCCCAACGGTTGTTTTGAATGTGGGAAGGAAGGGCATTACAGGCGAAACTGCCCGCAACTGAGGAAAAATGGTAACGGAACTGGTGAAAATAACAACAATCAAGGCAACAACAACAATGAAAGCAACGACAATGGGAATGGTGGTAACAATAATGGAGCAAAAGGGAGAGCCTTCGTTATTGGCTCAGGTGAGGCTCTAAATGACCCTACGACTGTTACTGGTAGGTTTTCTGTCAATGGATGTTTCGCTACGGTACTGTTTGATACTGGAGCCGATAGGAGTTTAATATCCGTAAAATTCTGTAGTCTTCTAAGTGATATTCCCTCTGCCTTAGAATCTAAATACATCGTAGAATTGGCCGATGGTAAACAGATCCATGCAACACATATCCTTAGAGATTGTAAGATAGAGCTCGTTGGTTATACTTTTGCTATAGATCTTATGCTTGTTACACTTGGAAGTTTCGACGTGGTGATAGGCATGGATTGGCTCTCTAATAAGCAAGCGGAAGTCATATGTCACGAGAAAATCATACGAATTCCTGTTGGTGACGATATCCTTACAGTCAGAGGTGATAGAAGTGGTGCAGTGATAGGCATCATCTCTTACATGAAGGCATAAAAGTTGTTGCGAAAAGTTCGTTTGGCTATCCTGGCACTCATCACTGATAAACAACCGGAGGAAAGGAGAATGGAGGACATACCTGTGGTACGAGACTTTCTAGAGGTGTTTCCAGAGGATCTTCCCGGACTACCACCTCATCACCAGGTGGAATTCCAAATCGAATTGACTCCTGGCGCAACCCTGATTGCTAGAGCACCTTATCGATTAGCACCGAAAAAACTACAGGAGTTGTCATCATAACTTCAGGAGCTTTTAGATAAGGGCTTTATTCGACCTAGCACATCACCTTAGGGAGCCCCTGTTCTCTTTGTTAAGAAGAAAGACGGCACGTTTCGAATGTGCATCGACTATAGGGAGTTAAACAAAGTCACAGTCAAGAACTGATACCCTTTACCTCGTATCGACGACTTATTTGATCAGCTTCAGGGATCAAGCTATTATTCGAAGATTGATTTGAGATCTGGTTATCATCAACTTAGAGTCCGTGAAGAAGACATCTCCAAAACTGCGTTCCGTACTTGTTATGGTCATTACGAGTTCTTAGTCATGCCTTTTGGGTTGACTAATGCACCTGCGGTGTTCATGGATCTCATGAATCGCCTGTGCAAACCCTATCTTGATCAGTTCGTCATTGTGTTTTATCGATGACATACTGATATACTCTAGGACCAAGGAGGACCATGAAGAGCACTTATGATTGATCTTAGAATTGTTGAAGAATGAACAACTGTACGCTAAATTCTCCAAGTGTGACTTTTGGATACGAGAAGTGCAATTTCTAGGTCATATTATTAATGAGAAGGGAATACATGTCGATCCTGCCAAGATTGAAGCGATAAAGAATTGGGCTATACCCAAAACACTGAGCGAGATCAGGCAATTTCTGGGGTTAGCAGGGTATTACCGACGATTCATAGAGGGATTTTCTAAGATTGCACAACCTCTCATAGCTTTGACCCATAAAGAAACGGCATACAAATAGGGTGAAAGTCAAGAGGCGGCTTTTTAGCTATTAAAACAGAAACTCTATAGTGCACCGATATTGGCACTACCAGAGAGAACAGATGATTTCGTGGTGTATTGTGACGCATCCATTCATGGATTGGGTTGTGTCTTGATGCAACGTGACAAAGTAATAGCTTACGCCTCGAGACAACTAAAAGTTCACGAGAAGAACTATACCACCCATGACTTAGAATTAGGTTCAGTGGTTTTCTCCTTAAAGATTTGGAGACATTACTTGTACGGTACCAAATGCACTATCTACACCGATCACAAGAGTCTTCAGCACATCTTTGAGCAAAAGGAGTTGAATATGAGGCAACGACATTGGGTGGAACTCCTGAACGATTATGATTGCGCTATCAAGGGCCATCCTTGAAAGGCGAACGTGGTTGCTGATGCCTTAAGCCGGAAGGAAACAACTAAACCCAGGCGGGCGCGAGCCTTACAGCTTACAATCAGCACCTATCTGCCTGAATAGGTTAAGGAAGCATAGATAAAAGCCTTGAAAGAGGAAAATGTTAGCTCTGAGTCATTACGGGGAATGGATAAACAACTAGTGGTGAAAGAGGATGGAATTCGGTACCTCATGGATAGACTTTGGGTGCCTGTCTATGGAAATCTAAGGGATTTAGTTATGAGTGAGGCACATAAGTCTAAATATTCTATACATCCTGGATCTGACAAGATGTATCATGACCTAATGGCGCACTACTGGTGGCCTAACATGAAGGCGGATGTAGCTACGTATGTGAGCAAGTGTTTGACCTGCTCAAAAGTCAAGGTAGAATAACAAAAACCATCTGGAGTGTTACAACAACCCGAGATACCAATGTGGAAATGGGAACAAATCTCTATGGATTTTATTACTAAACTACCCCGGACTAATACTGGTTGTGACACAATATGGGTCATTGTAGATCGGTTGACAAAGTCTGCTCACTTCCTTGCAATTAAGGAAACAGATAAGATGGAGAAACTAACCTGACTGTACCTTAAGGAAATCGTTTCGAGACACGGTGTACCGATCTCAATTATTTCTGATCGCGATGCTCGTTTCACGTCACACTTCTGGCAATCACTACAAAAATATCTTTGTACACGATTGGATATGAGTACTGCTTATCATCCACAAACTGACGGCCAGAGTGAGCGTACCATACAGACTTTGGAGGATATGCTTCGTGCTTGTGTGATTGATTTCGGGAACAACTGGCAAGTTCACCTGCCATTGATGGAATTTTTCTATAATAACAGTTATCACACTAGCATACAGGCAGCACCTTTTGAGGCTTTGTATGGGAGAAAATGTAGATCACCGGTTTGCTGGGCTGAAATCGGTGATAGTGAACTAACGGGTCCCGAGCTTATACATGAGACAACTGAGAAGATTGTGCAGATACGGAACCGTATGGCTACAGCGTGAGATAGACAGAAAAGTTATGCTGACAAGAGACGGAAACCTCTAGAGTTTCAAATTGGCGACAAGGTCTTATTGAAGGTCTCACCATGGAAAGCCGTAGTTCGGTTTGGCAAGCGAGGAAAGCTAAATCCGAGGTATGTTGGACCATTCGGGATATTGGAAAGAATAGGTCCAGTGGCCTATCGACTAGCCTTACCTGAATCGCTGAGTGGAGTCCACGATGTGTTTCATGTTTCAAATGTGAAGAAGTGTCTATCCGACGAGAAACTAATTGTACCACTAGAGGATGTTCAAGTGGATGAACAATTACACCTTATCGAAGAACCAGTCGAGGTGATGGACCGTGAGGTGAAAACACTTAAGCAAAGCAAGATGCCCATAGTCAAAGTTCGTTGGAACTCACGACGTGGACCGGAATTCACGTGGGAATGTGAAGATCAAATGAAGCTTAAGTACCCTCAACTATTTGAGGAGATGCCTGCAGACAAAGGTATTGATTTAAATTTGGGGATGAAATTTCTTTCAGCATGGGGATGATGTGACAACTCATCCAAAACTCACTAGATTTTGATTTCTGTGTGCCAATGCAGTAGACCAGTGATAGAACAGTCGCACTGTAACGCAACTTTTGAGACGAAAATTCTTTCAACATGGGGATAATATGACATCTGGTAATTTTCCGTTACCAAACTCCGTTATTTCCGTTAAGTCTTGCATACACGTGTCGTAAGCAAACACTAGTTGTCGTTGAACGTTGGTGACTTAATAATAATAATCTATGATAAACAATGATAATCTAATTAATAATGTTGATTATTAGTTGTGATTATGTGATTCATGATTTTATAGATTTTAAATATTTATTTTGTAGATTTTACGCGATAACGTGACTACGTGTTACATATATATTATGTGTTGTGTGACTTATTGTAAATGTTTATATTGGACCAAAAGAACCAATGAGCCAAGATCAGGAAAACCTCTAAGTCCCATATGTCATTACAACAACTGCTGAAGACTCTCATCAGTTGTTCTGACAAAGTCTGAAGAATCAAAGTCTGAAGATCAAAGATCTGAAGTACAACAGCTGAAGAATCTAAAGTGCTGAAGATAAGTACTGAAGTCTGAAGTACTGAAACATACAAGTACTGAAGACTTCAAGTACTGAAGACAAGTGCTGAAGATCAAAGTTGAAGAACTGAAGAACTGAAGATCATCTACTGATGCACAAAGTCTGAAGACAAAGACTGAAGATAACAGCTGATGACATCTACTGAAGTCATCAGCTGATACATCATCTGAAGCTAAGTCTGAAGAACCAAGTGCTGAAGATTCAGAGTTTGTCACAACAGCTGAAAGAGTCTTCTTCAGTTGTTGTGATGGTTTTTCATTTCAGTAGTTTTATATTTAGTTTCAGTAGTTTGTATAACAGCTGAAGAGCTTGTTCTTCAGCTGTTATAGTTCAGTAGTTATAAACGATTGAAGAGTTTGTTCTTCAGTCGTTGTAGGCTTTTTAGTAGTTTCCTCTTCAGTACTTGTAATAGGTAGAACACTTTTGTAAGAAGATGTCAGCTGTTGACATCTTCAGTAGTTTTATGTTCTATCAGTTGGTAGATGTCACTGTCAAGTGACAGCATTGCCCATACCTTTTCCGCCTATAAAAGGATGGTGAACCATGCTGTATCAAGTGCCGAAACGTGTTGAGTTATAGAAAATCTTCTTTTTCGCAGAACTCTTCTCTCTCTCTATGTTTGTACTTTTAAATTCAAAATATCTTGTGTTCTTGCTTTAAGTGTTAATTTCGTGCTAAATCCACTGCAAAAACAATCTGATTGATCAAACTAGAGGCTGAGATCCTGTCAAATGGTATCAGAGCAGGTTAATCATTGATCGATTTCACTATTGATCATTTGAAACTGCTCTTTTGATCTCTATGTTTGATCGAATTAGCAATTTGCAAGAATTAGCCATAGAGAGTGAGTTTCTGCTGTTTCCGGCCAAAATCTTGAGGTTCTCTGGTGGTTTAGAGCTACATTTGTTTTGCTTAAACTTGTTTTTGACTAAAACCTGAGATGACGGCACTAACTAACGATCCTCACAACACTGGTTCCTCAACCAAGCCTCCGATGCTTGTGAGGAACGAGTATAACATATGGCAAAGACGTATGTTTCACCACTTGTCTGTCAACAGTGTTGGTTGGTTGAAGTCAGTGGTGCATGGACCATACAAGCCTATGGTGAGCGTCCCTGAATCTAATGAACTGGTTCCGAAGAAACCTGAACAATATTCGGATGAAGATCTAGAGCTGTTCGAAATTGATGCTAGAGCCCATGGAATTTTAGCCATGGCTATTCCTAATGAGATTTACTCAGGGCTCCTGCATCATGAGACTGCTCATGACCTATGGGTTGCTCTAAAGGAACAATTTGGAGGAACTGATTCAGTCTTAGCAAACAATAGGAAAATCCTCGCCCAACAATATGAGACATTCTCTTATAGAAAGGGTGAGACTCTGACCCAGCAGTTTGAGCGGTTCTCTTGTTTGATTTCTGAGCTGAAGATGGTCAAACAAGAGTACTCCAACAGCCAGATGAACAACAGGTTCCTCAGATCACTGCCTGAGAGATGGGACACATATACCATTGTCCTACGCTCCAGTGCAAATCTGGATACTCTATCTCTCACCCAACTTCATGGGAAATTACTCACATTTGAGAGAGAGATAGAGCAAAAGAGGAAGCTGTCCACCTCTAGTAAGCTCGCTGATGACTTTGTTCAAGGAAATGCTGCCTTGATAAGTCAGGAGTCAGAATATGCTGCATCAGAATGTTCTTATGATGAGCATATTGATTTTTCTACCAACTCAGAACAAGCTTTTGTTGGTGTTAGTAGTTCAGGAGGTAGTGGTAATAACTTGTGTTTTTGATGGAGGACTTGAAGGGCATTCCAGATGATGATCTGGAAGAGATGGATATTTTGAACCAAATGGCAATGATAAATATCCGATCTCAAAAGTTCTACAAGAGAACTGGTAGGAAATTCCCTGGACTCTCTGGCAAAACCAAAGTTGGTTTTGACAAGAGCAAGTTGAGGTGTCACAAGTGCCAAAGGCTTGGACACTTTGCTAGAGAGTGTAGATCATCTGGATCTAACTCCTCTGCACCCTTTGTGACTTTTCCCAGCAATAGCTCACAGCACAGTGGGCAACATTCCTCCGGTTCTAGCCATCCATCACAAGCATAGGCACCACCTACTTATTTTGTGCCTTAGGGTCATATGCCATATCCTTACCCCTGTTACTATGTGCCTCAGCCTAGTCAAACTCAAGCACCCTCGGCTCAACCACCTCATGCTCTTCCTGAGCCTCAATCTTCCCAATCTCATCATCACACACAACCTCAACAGCACAGCTTCTTCACCCCAAGTGTTGTTGACTGGAGTAGTCTACCGGATGATCTATCTGGTCAGGAACAACTACTCCAAGATGCTGGTCAACATGGTGGTGATCATCCTTTTGGAAATCTTGCTCTGATGGCCCTTGATTCTGCTGAAGGGTCATCATCCAATGCCTCATCGCAGGTATCCACTGAGGCTAAAGCCAAGCTTTGTTCTGAATCATGCATAGCAGCATTTGCTTCTATTAGAGAAGCAAATGTAGCTTTAATAGATAAAAATCTTGAGCTTGAGCACACTATTTCCAAAAGAAAAGCTGATTTTGAGGTTGTTCTAAAAGAGAAAAATGATGAGATTTACAAGCTTAAATGTCAAATCAAAGATGATAAAGCTAGGGAAGATGTACTTGTAGAGAAGTACAGAGACCTCAAGGAAACTCTTGCAACCACCCAAGTTGAGTGTGATCGATGGGTGCAATCATGCAAGGGTTTTGAAATGCTTCTTAGTAAGCAATCAGCTTCCAATGTGAAGTTTGGCATTGGTTATAATCACACTGCTCCTCCTACAGATTTCACTTCAAGAGCAGAAGTTGAATCTGATGGGGAGAGCAATAACCAATCCTTTTCATCATGTGACCTACTATCTTCTGAGTCAGCATCATCAGAGATAGAAGTTAGCATTAACTCATGCCAAAACCAATCAGCTGATGCTATAACAGCTGATGGTTCAAATGCTGACTGTCACATGACCAAAAGGCTGATCAACTCAGGTGTTGTCACTAGAAGTACTGAAGGTACTGGAGAGCAAGTGACAACATCTGAAGTTCAAACCTCAACTACTGTTAGCACTAAAGAGAAGAAAACTAACAGTAGGAAAGGTTTGAAGACAGCTAAAGAGGATGCCAGAAAAGCAGGCACTAGGAAGAAAACTGCTAGTACTGATAGCAAACAGCTGAAGAACAAGTCTTCAGCAGTTTCATCCTCTTCAGCTGATGATCAGCATAAGATGAAGAAGAAGCCATGTGAGATATGTGGCTTGTTCAATCATCTTACTGATGATTGCTGGTACAAAAGGGGTTCTAAACTCAAACAGAAGGAGAAAATCAATGAGGACATCAATAAAATGAAGAATGAGTTTAAAACCAAGTTTGTACTAGCAACATCCAAGCCTGAAATCCCTAAGCCCAAAGCAAAATCTAAAAAGAAGGTAGGGGTTACTCAAGCAACAGCTGAGGTTGCTCAGAAAAAGATGGTACAACATAGGAATCCATCATCAGCAAACTCCAATGTGTCTGAAGAGCTGAAAGCTTTATCACAGAATCAGACACAGCTGGTGATGATGGTTCAGCAACTAATGGGAAGAGTCAACCATTTAGATGCTCTTGTGTTGAAACCACAGAAAAGGAAGTCCAAGCCAAAGGATTCCTCTTCTGCACCATCTTCTTCACCTCAGGCTGTCACACATATCACACCTGTTAGTGCTGCAATTGCAGCTGGGAACAGACCCAAAACCAAACAGGTTTGGGTCTCTAAGACTAACTAACATGTGGTTATGTTTGCAGGGTTCTTCAACATGCCAAAGAAGCATCTGGTATGTAGACAGTGGAGGATCTATGCACATGACAGGAAGCAGCTCCCTTCTTAATGACTACTCTCAAGGAAAGAAGGGATTTGTCTCCTTTGGCAATGATGCAAAGGGTGACATCATCGGAAAAGGCTTTGTTTCCAATGGGGAAATAAGGTTTGATGATGTTAACCATGTGGAGAATCTCATGTACAACCTCTTGAGTGTCAGTCAAATGTGTGACAAAGGCTATGTTGCCCTTTTCACAAGCTAGAACTGTCGGATTCTGTCATCCAAAGTTCTGAGTTTGATTGACAAGGTGTTGGATGAACACACTCTCCTGAAGGCCAACAGGACAGGAAAAGTGTATGCCTTAGATCTTTCCAAAAAGATAGATCTAAAAGGCCATCCTTGCCTATTCTCCAAGGCCTCTCCTCAAGAGTCTACACTATGGCATAGAAGGCTGGGTCATGTTAATTTCAAGAACATGAATCAGCTGATAAGCCATGGTTTAGTAAGAAGATTGCCTCTGAAGGAGTTTAAGTGTGAAGATGACTGCACTGCTTGCTTGAAAGGAAAACAACACAAAGTTTCATTCCCTTCAATAGAAGAACCAAAGTCCACTGCCTGCTTGCAGCTCCTGCACATGGATCTCTTTGGTCCTGTCAGAGTGATGAGCACGGCAAAGAAGAAATACTGCCTGGTAATTGTGGATGATTATTCCAGGTTTGTATGGACTTTCTTCTTGCACTCCAAGGATGAAGCAGCCAAGACTATCATGAACTTTGTGTTATTTGTAGAAAAGCAGTATTCCCTGCAGGTCAAGTGTGTGAGGAGTGACAATGGAACAGAGTTTAGAAACCACACACTTGATGACTTCTACCTGTCCAAGGGAATTAAAAGGCAGTTTAGTATTCATAGAACTTCTGAGCAGAATGGAGTGGTGGAGAGAAAGAACAGGACTCTCATTGAAGCAGCAAGGTCAATGTTGGCTGACTCAGGGTTGCCACTGACCTTTTGGGCTGAAGCTGTCAATACAGTTTGCTATGTACAGAATAGAGCTTTAGTGAATAAGAGGTTGATGAAGACTCCTTATGAGGTTCTTCATCATTTGGCTCCTCTGATTTCATTCTTTAGAGCCTTTGGGTGTCCATGTTTCATTCTCAACACTAGCAACCCACTCCAGAGTTTGCTAGTAAGGTGGATGTAGGGTATTTTATTGGTTATTCATCAACTTGCAAGGCATATAAAGTCTTCAACTGTAGAACAAAGATAGTTGAAGAAACTCTGCATGTTAAGTTCAATGAATCTCCAAAGGACAAGATTCCACAAAACCCTGTGGAATTGTTTGATCTGGACATACTGCAATATGTTCCTTATCAACCTCCAGCTGTTGAGCCTGTCAACAGATCTCCACCTGGTGGTGCTGATGATGATGTAGTCAGTACTCACCTCTTCAGGTTTAGTGACAACCTGCCTGAGTCCACTGAACCTGATGCTCCTGTAGCCTCAGCAGCTCCATCCACTACAAATGCTGATGAGATTTCTGCTTGCTCTACTTCGTTTGAGCTGCCATCTTCTACATGGTTTCAGGAACCTCCATCACCATCTGTTGCTGCTGATGGGTCTACAAACACTTGCACAGATATTATAGTCTATCAAGAGCTCAAGAATCACCCCACATCTCAAATCATTGGTGATATAACTGCTGGAGTTTCAACCAGGAATCAATTGTCCAACTTCTGCTTCTATGCTCTCTTCATCAGTCAGCAAGAGCCCAAGAACTATCATGTTGCTTTAAGAGACAATGGATGGGTGGAAGCTATGCAGCTTGAGCTTCTTCAGTTCAAGAAACAGCAAGTGCGGGAGCTTGTTCCATTACCCAAAGGTAAGTGTGCTATAGGCACCAAGTGGGTATTTAGGAACAAAACAGATGAGAAGGGCCAAATTGTCAAGAACAAGGCCAGGCTGGTTGTTCAAGGGTTTGCACAAGAGGAAGGCATTGATTATGATGAGACCTTTGCCCCTGTGGCCAGACTGGAAGCAATCAGACTATTCTTAGCATATGCTGCCTTTCACAGTCTTAAGGTTTATCAAATGGATGTCAAAAGTGCCTTCTTATATGGAAAAATAAAAGAAGAAGTTTATGTGTGTCAGCCACCAGGCTTTGAGGACAATAAACATCCTGATTAGGTGTACAAGCTTGATAAGGCCCTTTATGGGCTGAAGCAAGCTCCTAGAGCTTGGTATGAGACACTATCAACTTTTCTTTTAGAAAATAAGTTCACTAGAGGCACCATTGATAAAACCTTATTCATCAAGACTGTGGGACAACATAAGCTCCTTGTTCAAATTTATGTAGATGACATCATCTTTGCATCCTCTGATCCAAAGTTGTGTGATGAATTTACAAAGCTCATGTAGCTAAGGTTTGAAATGAGTGCTATGGGAGAATTACAGTTCTTTCTAGGTTTGCAAATCAAACAACAGGATGATGGAATCTTCATCCATCAGTCCAAATATACCAAAGAGTTGTTGAATAAGTTTGATTTACAAACCTGTAAGCCCTGTTCTACTCCCATGAGCAGCATCACACAACTAGATGTAGATCAGAAAGGTAAAGCGGTTGATGAAACCCTTTACAGATGTATGATTGGGTCCTTGATGTACCTTACAGCTTCTAGGCCAGACATCATGTTTGCAACATGTGCTTGTGCTAGATTTCAGGCTGCACCTAAAGAATCCCATTTGATTGCAGTCAAAAGGATCTTTAGATATCTGCAAGGTACCCAATCACTAGGTCTTTGGTATTCAACTGGGCATTTTTGCAAATTAGTTGCTTTCTCTAATAGTGACTATGCAGGATGCAAAGTCACCAGAAAATCCACTTCTGGTGGTTGCCAATTCCTAGGCAATTGTTTAGTTTCTTGGCAGAGTAAGAAACAAACATCAATTGCTACATCCACTGCTGAAGCTGAGTACATTGCTGCTGCAAGTTGTACCTCTCAGATACTCTGGCTTCAGAACCAACTTTTGGATTATGGAATTACTGAGACTAAGACTCCATTACTAATGGATAGTGCTTCAGCTCTTTGTATTGTTAAAAATCCAGTCCAGCACTCTAGGACCAAACATATAGAAATCAGACATCATTTTATCAGGGATTGCTATGAAAAAGGTCTGATTGATCCTAAGTTTATGCTTAGTGCTGATAAGCTTGCAGACATTTTTACTAAGCCTTTAGATAGTGCTACATTCCAAAATTTGGTACTAAGGCTTGGTATGCTGCAGCTAGAATAATTTGACCAATGCTGATGCTCTTACTTCACAACTACTGATGAGCAAAGGTCAAATTTAAGTACTAATGAGTAATTTAGTCTTCAGCTCTTTCATAACTACTGAAGACTAAAATGCTTCAAAGTACTGATGTACATTATTTGTTGAAAACAACTGATGTAGTGAGGTGGATTACAACTACTGATGTATGATTTTCAAACATATATGTACTGAAGATCAAATTTTGCTCACAAGTACTGATGTGTAATCTTACACAAGTACTGAAAACAATTTGTTCACCAGCTCTGAAGAGTATTTCATCAGCACTTGTGAACATCTGATCACAAGAGCTGAAGGCATAAATATTCACAAGAGCTGAAGGGTCAATGAAACATCTGAAAATCAGCCAAAGAGCTGATGAGTAAGTGTAGAGGCTAGCATGAAACAACTAATTTGACGGAAACAGCTGATGAGTAATTTCTCATCAGCTGATGCCAACAACTGCTGTTTCATACCCAAACAACTGAAGGACAAAACCTTGTCTTCAGTTGTTACAACGTCTGAAGATGAAAAATAGGTCTTCAGTAGTTATAACTATTGAAGACTGACAACAAGTCTTCAGCCGTTTACATCTGAAGGACAAAACCAAGGTTTCAGTAGTTTCAACTACTGAAGACTAACACCAAGTCCTCAGATGTTATAACCACTGAAGGTTAAAACCACGTCATCAGTAGTTTGAACAACTGATAACTAACACCAAAACCTTCAGTAGTTTTCTTTCAGCCTTTGCCCTACCCTATAAATACCCAACCTTTAGAGCATTTACTCTTCACTTGACCTAACTTCTCCAAACCTCTGAACTTCCCATACACCATTAATGGCGACCATGCAACTCAAACCTAGACACAACTGTGTCGCTCATCTCACCAAATCGCCATTATGGCCAAAATTTCACAATACCGTCGATCTTATGAACGACTCAACTTACCAAACGGCATTTCTTTTGAACCCCACCATCTACACCGACTCCCTGACGGAGTTCTGGACAAATATCACCGTCCAAACTGGAGAGCAAGATGGCGAGGTCTCTCTCCGGTCCTCTGTCAACAACCACCCCGTGGTTATCACTCCAGCTACTTTGCGCCAAACCCTAAAGCTGGAGGATGCCACCTACCCAACCTCTTACCCCAAAGGCGCCCTCGATCTATCCTTCACATCCAACGGCTATCAGGGTGACCTCTCCGCCTCCACCTTGTTGAAGAAACACTTCCCAGACTCTCAACGACTAATTTTTCACATGGTGAATGTGTGTCTGGCCCCCAAAACATCTTCATGGGACCAGATGCCAACAAGGTGGCAACAAGTATTATATTCTATCTTTGAGAAACAACCACTAAATTTAACTGAAATTATATTTTTGGAACTCAAAGACATGGCTGCTAAACCTGTTTTATACCGATGGATTTTATATCCTAGGTTCATTATGGCCATGATAGTAGACCAGCTTCAAGCTGAGGGACTTGTTGGCACTGGGGTCCCCGCCATGGCTGTTCTAGCCGAGGTATTCTCTAGGCACAACACCGACCACACACTAAAACAGGCTGGCAGGCTGCGAAAACCCACGCAGCAGGAACCCACAGCCTCCACCTCCAAATCCAAGTCCCCACCAAACCAAAAACCAAAAAGAAGCCCAAAAAGGCTACTCAGGGAAATGAGTCCCCTGAGGATGCCCCTGCAACACAAATGCAGGATGTGGCTGCTGGTTCGATTCTCCCAGCAGCTACCACGACTCCACCCACCACAACCGCACAGGCTTCCTCTCAACAGGAGCCTGATGCAACCACTTCTGGGGCAGCCACAATTCTGGGGTCTATCTCACTTGAGAAGACTGCCATTGAAATGCACAGTCCTCCCTATGTGCACTTTGCTTCAAGCCCATCACCCACTGAAACCGCACCACAAAGCCCTACCTTAACAATCGCCCAAGTGCTGACCCACCTGAGCACTCCACCCTCTCCCCAGAAACCAATTACAACTGGGGAGACTCCAACCGAAGAGGGGGTGGACATAAGTGCCGGTGGGAGCCCACAGCATAGAGAATCACATGTCCAATCTCCCAGTGTGGCTAGGGAGATAGGTCATTCTGGTGAGGCTGCCACTTCCTCTGCATCAACATCTGAGCAGGGTGAAGCTGGTAACATCAATAAGACCTCACCAGAGGCAACTGCCGATGATGGATCCAATCCGGAGGCTGGAAGTCCCCAGTACCAATACCAAGAGGCACATGCTACTTCTAAGCCACACTCAAAGCATGTACATCCTGACATAGTTAGGAGGTCAGATGATTCAATTCACACTGATGATGACCTGAGCTTCTTCTTTGATGTAGTCGCTCAAAACACTATCTTAGAAGATGAGATAAGCAGACTCAAAGAGCTGCTTGCTCAAATGACTCAAGATAGAAGTCCATCTTCCACCACAAACCCACAGATGGCACCTTCACCCGAAGGTCTCATAAACACTAAGCCACTCCCACAAACTCGGCCACCTACCCCTGCTTCTGGCACTAGCTCTCTGGGCCAGAACCCCCCTGAGCAGCTAGATGCCATCCTCCAGAAATCCCTGCCTCTCATCACACCCATAATAACAGATATTATCATAAAAACCATTGATGAGAGGCTTCCACTCACATCCAACCCATGGTGGAGGTTGCCATTGCTAAGGCGCTTGCTGATAGTCAAACCCCAACCAATGCACCCAAAAAGGGGGAGACATCAGTGCAAGCTAAGAGGAAAAGGGGAGAGGAGGAGTTAGAAGTAGAAAGTGAGGAGGTAGTTGAGAGGGAGAAGGCTGAGGAGAGTGTTAGGGTGAAGGAGAAAGGGAAGAGGAAAGTGAGGGAGGAGAGTGAGCATATTGAAGTGGCTGAAATCCAAAAGGATTTCGGTGTCACTTATCAAAAGAAAAAGGGAGAGAAGGAAGGAGAGGGGGTTGACTCTGATCTAGCAGCCCTTGTCAAGGAGGCTGATACTGAACAAAGCAGATCAATGGACTCTATCATTGATCAGCTGTTCAGGCAAGGCTTTGATAAGGACACTGCCATGCTAGATCTGGAGATCAGAAATATGGAGAGAAAAGAGATTGAGTACCGATGTTCTTCTTATAGCCAAGAGGACAAAAAGAGACTCGAGGCTATGAGTAGATTCATTTTGAAGTATCTGGGCAGGCCAGTCCTTGATGTCAAAGCATGGACCAGGGACAGAATCTTGGCTATAGCCACCAAGATCTGTTCAGCTGGTGATTTCCCTAAAGGACTGGTTGCTGAGGCCCTCTCAGAAGCCGGTGCTGGGAACAGGACACTGCTAGCAAAACAGACCAAACCATCTCTTATCTCTAAATTGCTACCAGTGCCTGCCAACATTCCCACACCAACCACCCAAACACAACCCACAAAACCAACCCCTTCACCATCAAAACCCGCAGCCAATGATCCACCCTTGAAGAAGAAGAGAAGGGTGTTGAGGCTGCAAGAAGAAGAAGATGAGGAGGATGAGGAGGATAGACTGCCCCTTTCAGCAGTCATCTCTCTACCTAAAGCCAAACCTCAAACCATTACTCCCACCTCACAGATGGACACTGTGAGGGTAAAATTAGAAGAAGAGGAGCAGCAAAGATTACACGATGAGGAAATGCTGCAAAGCATTGACAAATCATATGCTGCTTCTACTTCTATTATGAATATGAAGAAGGAGGCTCTGAGACTCTTCACTCTTAAGCAAACCTTTTAATATGATAAGGAAAGAGTGAGGACTTGGCCTGATCCTAGGGTGGCTCACAGGATAATCCAAAAAGATATGCCTGTGAGATACAAGAGCCAACTTAAGATAGTTGTAGATGAAGTGATCTCTGTGGCTCTTGTAGTAACACCCTGGGAAATAGTAGAGGAGTTCAAGAAAGCCTATAGAGCTAAGCAGCCACCCCAAAAATTGTTAGACAATAGGGTGGTGAGGAAGGGCTTAGTCTATAAGAGGCTTGAGAACTTCCATAGGGATGAGCTCAACCTGTTGTTAGAAAGAAGACACCCAGATGAATTTGCATATAGGCAAATCACAACAGTTGAGCTCAAAAATGGAAAACAGGCCAAGTATGTCTCAGAGTTGTACGGCCGGGAGGGGTTATTCGAAGGTGCGGCTGAGGACTTAACCAAAGAAGAGCAGATGATATTTGTTCAAGCCTACACCCGAGAATCCTACCGGCTCGTACGTGGGAGGTAGATCTCATGGATGGGACAACAGCTCTGTGTCCAATTCCCCAAAACAGAGCTCCCATCCATACTCAGCCAATCAAATCTTAGAGACTACCTCTCAGGCCAGTGCTTATCAGGGTCAACTTCTGATCTGAACCAGAAGGAAATAGACCAATCTTTATGCCAACAATAAGTGGGACAACAAATAATTAGAGGTTTTGGCTGCATTGGTTCAGGGGGAGTTTGTTGGACCAAAAGAACCAATGAGCCAAGATCAGGAAAACCTCTAAGTCTCATATGTCAATACAACAACTGCTGAAGACTCCCATCAGTTGTTCTGACAAAGTCTGAAGAATCAAAGTCTGAAGATCAAAGATCTGAAGTACAACAGCTGAAGAATCTAAAGTGCTGAAGTAAGTACTGAAGTCTGAAGTACTGAAATATACAAGTACTGAAGACTTCAAGTACTGAAGACAAGTGCTGAAGATCAAAGTTGAAGAACTGAAGAACTGAAGACCATCTACTGATGCACAAAGTCTGAAAACAAAGACTGAAGATAACAGCTGATGACATCTACTGAAGTCATCAGCTGATACATCATCTGAAGCTAAGTCTGAAGAACGAAGTGCTGAAGATTCAGAGTTTGTCACAACAGCTGAAAGAGTCTTCTTCAGTTGTTGTGATGGTTTTTCATTTCAATAGTTTTATATTTAGTTTCAATAGTTTGTACAACAGCTGAAGAGCTTGTTCTTCAGCTGTTATAGTTCAGTAGTTATAAACGACTGAAGAGTTTGTTCTTCAGTCGTTGTAGGCTTTTCAGTAGTTTCCTTTTCAGTACTTGTAATAGGTAGAACACTTTTGTAAGAAGATGTCAGCTGTTGACATCTTCAGTAGTTTTATGTTCTATCAGTTGGTAGATGTCACTGTCAAGTGACAGCATCGCCCATACCTTTGCCGCCTATAAAAGGATGGTGAACCATGCTGTATCAAGTGCCGAAACGTGTTGAGTTATAGAAAATCTTCTTTTTCGCAGAACTCTTCTCTCTCTCTATGTTTGTACTTTAAATGCAAAATATCTTGTGTTCTTGCTTTAAGTGCTAATTTCGTGCTAAATCCACTGCAAAAACAATCTGATTGATCAAACTAGAGGCTGAGATCCTGTCAGTTTATGACTATGATTATTGGCTAATAATACTTATAACTCTTAGTAAAAATTTATAAAAGAATGTTACACGGGTTAATTTTATAAAAACATAGTAAAAGGAGAGTTTAAAGGTAAATGTCAAATAAGGCAACTTTGACAAAACCCAACCCTAGCCCCCAAACCCCATTCTCGGCCAAAACCCCTCTCCACACACACACAATTCGTTTTTTTGATCATTGCACAAGCAATCCAAGCCAAATTCAAGTGTTAATCAAGTGCTACAAGTTGATTCCAAGTGTTAATCACCATCTAAACTCATCTAAAGGTTAGTCCTATGATGTTTTGCGAATTTTTGTGTTCTTGAGGAGTCCAAATCTGAAATTGATGATGATGATATGAAATTGATGGTTAATCCATGTTAGTATTGTTGTATTGATGCTAGAATAGGTATCAATTTCATGTTTTGTTATGGATTTTGATGTTCTAGCCAAATTAGGTCAAACTAGAAACTTGATTTGGGGAAATTTCATGATTGATCAAATTGATGTTATTGGATGATGGTATGATGTTAATTAGATAGTATGGATACTAGAATACATGAATCTTACAAGAAATTGATGAGTTGAAGGCTTTGTTCATAGGTTACTAATAATAGTAACTTTATTTTGCATGTAATGTTGAATTGTTAATGTATTGATGTTATAGATATGTTTATAATGATAATTGGATGTTAGATTGTTGCTATGAACATTGGTAATTCAAGAATATATGCTAGAATCCATACATTACTAAAGATAGTAACTTTTTAGATATGAATTGATGAATTATGTTAGTTTGATGTTGTTGATCATGCTTAGGGGTTACTATGAACTTGAAATAGTATATTATTGAAGAATTATGTATACATTGGGTGTTTAGTAGATTTTGGGATGTACTTTCCCAAAAGGGAAATTTTATTTTTGATGAACTTTGAATATGATGGTTTGGACATGTTCTTGATGATAGGATCATGCTAGAGTGTTTATTGTGGATATCTAATGTGTTGGAATGTGTTATTGGAGTTGTATGAATGCTTAGTTGATCATGTGGGATTGATGAACCTTGATGGTTATGTATGGTATTGAATGTTGATTAGTAACTAGGACATCATGTTTAGGACTAGAAATCGATCATCCTGATGTATGTTGAATGTAATGGATATGTTGAATGTGTTATGGCTAGTATGGATGATTAATTGGTAAATTATCTGTTTGGCCTGTGTATGCTAATTCATAGTTATAGGTCATATGAGTAGGTTATGCATGATTTGACCTTTGTATGATGCACTAGTTGTGTTATGGATACACTGAGCATGCTAGATGTTAAGGACTTGCATAACTTGTATGATATTTACATAGTATGATGATCTAAGCAATGCATTGGGAATGTAGCACCATATGTGATCCATTGGAATGTTAACCATGTATGATATACGCTCATGAATGGAATGTTAACCATGTATGATATATGCTCATGTCTGTTTAAATGGTTTACAACACATAATGTCACCAATTGGTCAAACGGGTCAACAGGGTCAAACATGTCTATTATTCTAAAACCTTGAGTCTTTGGTTGTAGTGCATTTAGGGTTTCACATATTCTCTGTTTACACATACTCATGTACTTACATGATCTAGGTAACATCTGAGGGTTGAATGTCCACTTTTTCTTTCAAGTAAACTCTAAGTACTCAATACGCGTATCAGGTGAGTTCATGCCCCACTCTTTATTTAAATCTCTTTTGGGGGAGATAGCATACTGGTAATCTCGTAAACGCTTTATGTATTTAAGTTGTGTATAATATTAATATAGTGTTGTTTACCATAGAAAAGTCCTCACACTTTCGAATTGTTAATATTGAATAGCGGGGAAACTTGGGTAGTACTACTGGGACTGACGAGCCCCACCTGTGTGACTCGAGGTCAACCGGGTGCAATTTGTCCTATGAACATTTGTCATGACATGGTAAGTCGTGGCAGGAGGCAAAAACTATCACAGTCAGCTTCAATTGCGAAATCACTATGAATTAATATTTATTGTTAATAGACTAGCTATCTGTTACAATACACTGCTTATATATATCACAATTGTTAAACTGTTTATGTTTAAACGCAAACTCTTGAACTCACCAACCATTGTGTTGACATTTTAGTATGCTATTCTCAGGTCTATAACTCAGCTTACCAATAGGAGCACAACACGGGTCGAGCATGCATTACAAGAATTAAACTATAAACACGTTTGCTTGTCTTTACATTTTGGGTTTTTAAACAGTTGGTTGGCGCATGTTTTGCCATATTATACATTTTTATATTTGGGTTTGTCTTATTTACAATACGCTTCCGCATGGTTTTAAAGTTTGAACTCTGGTTTGGTTTATATTAAATATGGCATATAGAGTCGTTCTGAGTAACTATTGACTGTGATCCTGGTTTGTTCACACGCCTCGCGGTAAAACTCCTCACGTGGATTTTGAGGGTGTGACATGAACCGTCATGGCCAGTGACCGACGTGGTGATCAGTGAGTGAATGTAACGATATAGAGGGTCTCGTATGTGAGAGGACCTCAAATTGCCACCGTACGGGTCGTTACCAATCGCAGGCCACCAGACCTGATTAGAGTCATCAGCCCCTCGAATCACAGCCGTGGTGTATATTGGCTCTCGGGTCTCCTCCTCCATATAGAGGCCACTGACGACGGTGAAACCGTCTAGGTGACATGCGATGCAAGGCCCTAATCATCCTGAAAGACACCTCCGCGGCCTCACGATCATCTGCGATGTCATCCTCATCTAGCTCCGGAAGCTCCTGCGCATGGGGATGGAAGGTGAACGTGCAGTAAAACTCCACCGTGAACTCTCGATATGCAGGCAAATCCATGCTTAACATCTGCTCCCATGGGCTGTCCTCACCTATAATCTCTACAAACCTATCGCACTTGCCAACGAGGTCTAACTGAAGATGCGAGCATTCATCCTCTGAGGGTCCTGAACCGCTCAAATGGCGTAGTCTCCTCGTCGAACTAAAGACGTGGGCAGTCGATAATCCCGGGAATAAACGGAGGGTCGACATCCATATCTGAGAAAAAATCCGTATTTATTACTATTTATAATGTTTATTAAATTGATTGTTGACGGTTACTATTATAATAATAATAAATAATAAATAATAATAATAATAATATTAATATTAATAATAATAATAATAATAATAATAATTTTTATTATTATTATTATTATTATTATTATTATTAGAGTAAATTACGCTTTTCATCCCTGTAGTTTAGTGGTTATAACCATTTTTATCCAATAGTTTAAAAATGCCCGATTTAACCACTATGGTTTGAGATTTGTCACAATCAAGTCCATGACACTAACGTCTATCCATTTTTTCTGTTAAATAGAAGTAAAAAGACAAATATACCCTTGGGCTTATATGATTACTTTAATAAAAAAAATTATGTATATAAATATATGCCCACTCACACACACTCTCTCCTTGTCTTCTTCACTCTTTCCCCTTGCCACCACCACCATCCCCTGCCACCGCCACCATCACCCTACCACCGCCACCATCACCCTGCCACCACCACCATCCACCATCACCACCCTTCTACAATAAGACAAATGAATTATTATCTTAAGAAATCGGGCATGGTTAAGCTGGTGGGAAGGTTTGGCCGATGGAGCCAAAGAAAATATAAAAAGGCGAAACATGGAACATATGCATTTACATCAAATTTCATTCTTGGTGGGAAGGTGAGCCAATTTTCAGGGGGCATTTCAGTGCCAAATATCTTAGCAGTCCCGCTAAGTAGCCTGAGACGGAGAGAACTGTTAACATTGACTTCAATTCTAAGTTCACTCTCTTTCTCCAGTTTTACATGCTTCATTGCAGGCAAACCACTCACAGCTGCAGCTGGAACCAAAGTTGCACCTCCGTATGCCATAGAGGAGCTTGTGTTCTAACAATCCTTCTGTATCCTATTGCACAAACCTTTAAATATCTTCAAACTCCTCCACCACCACCTTCACGACCACCTTAGCAACCATCTTCACGATTTTACAGCTTGAAAACCAAAAATTATAGCCTCTTATGTACCAAAAATGTCTGATTAGGGCCTCGATCTAACAGCCTTGGTCAAGATAGGGATGTTTAATCCGTTTGTGGGGTCGATGGAGCATATCTAAATGTGGAGTTCTTAGATCTAGTTCGATTTTGGTGGAATTGGTGGTGGAGGCGGCCATTTTGGTGGAATTGGTGGCGGCGGCGGATGGTGGCGTTAGCGGGGGAATGGTGGCGTTAGCGGGCAGATGGTGGCGGTAGCGGGCAGATGGTGGCGGTAGCGGGCAGATGGTGGCGGTAGCAGGCGAATGGTGGTGGTAGAAGGGGGATGTGGCCGATGGTGGAGGCGGATGGTGGATGGAAATGCATAGCAGGCGGATGTCTGGTGTTACGGTGGTGTTGTTGTGGCAGTGGTGGTATGGTGGCGATGGTGGTATGGTAGGAGTGGTGGTGATGGGTTGGTTTTATGGTTAGAGTACATAGAGATATGATATATATATATATATATATATATATATATATATATATATATATATATATATATATATGTATATGCATATATATGTGTGTGTTTTGTATACGAGTATCACTTTTAATGCAAGGGTATTATCGCCTTTATTAAAATATTTAATGATAACGTTGGATGGAGTTAACGGTTTGGACTTGATTGTGACAAATCTCAAATCATAGTGGTTAAATCGGACGTTTTTAAACTATTGGATGAAAATGGTTATAACCACCAAACCACAGGGACGAAAAGCGTAATTTACTCTTATTATTACTTTTATTTCTATTATTATTATATCATCATTATTATTATCATTATTATTATCATTATTATTATCATTATTATTATCATTATTATTGTTATTACAGTTATTACTATTGTTATTACTATTATTATTAGAGTAAATTGCCATTTTCGTCCCTGTGGTTTGGTGAAAATAGCCACTTTAATCCAATAGTTTGTTTTTTCGCATCTGGGTCCCTGTGGTTTACAAATTTTGTCATATTCATCCAGTCCGTTAACTCCATCCAAAATTTCCGTTAAATGTAGGGGTATATTGGTCATTTTACATATATGTTTTTATTTTTATTTTTAAACATGATTTAATATATACTCTTTAAATATATTGCTATTTTAGTCGCTGTGGTTTGAGCGTATTTGCTAATTTAGTCCAAAAATTACCACCACACCACTACCCGTCACAAGAACCACCGAACCACCGCCACCACCCCATCAGAAAGCCACCAACACCACACCAGAGCTCCCACCACCACCACGCACATCGGATCGTCGCTACCATGTAAACCCTAAAAATCGACAATCAATATTGGACTTGTAACATACCACTTCGAAAATGCATATCAAATCCTACTAATACCTCTACAATACTCGTTTTCAAGGGTTCCATATACGTTTTCGAAGGGGTTTGTTATAAGTTTGAGATTAACGGCTGGTTTCTAGGGTCCACATGGTGGTGGTGATCTAGTATGTGATGGTGGAGATCTAATGTGTGGTGGTGGAGATCTAATGTGTGGTGGTGGTGCCCGTCTGGTACGGTGTTGGTGGTTTTATGATAGGGTGGTGGTGATGATTTGGTGGTTCTGATGGAGTGGTGGTGGTTTTGTGGCGTGGTGGTGGTGTGGTGTGTAAATACGAGGTCCAACTCTGGATGGTTCCGGTCTTGTTGAACTTCGATCCACCGATGCTCTCTGAAGCTTCACACCTACGCATAATGAAAACAACACCAGTTAAGGTGGTGGTGCCCGTCTCGTGTGCTGTT
Source organism: Flaveria linearis (assembly GCA_024085815.1). Taxonomy (NCBI): domain Eukaryota; kingdom Viridiplantae; phylum Streptophyta; class Magnoliopsida; order Asterales; family Asteraceae; genus Flaveria; species Flaveria linearis. The sequence goes on from CM044010.1 coordinate 28,660,482, forward strand.
TTATAGGGATTATTCCCCGGCAAATCCATTACCTTTTATGTTCTCCGACCGTTACTGAATTATCGGTTATGATTGGGGTGATTCTGATGTAATTAAATGCGGGGCACGTGTCCTGCTGGCTTACCCATTCCGCCGCATGGGCCGGGCTTTCGGGTTCTGGTACTCAGTCTTGTGTGGGTTATTTGTACCCTACGTCTACATGGTGGTTCCATCACGGGTGGTGGTGATATGGTGTTTTATGCCAAGGTGGTGGGATTTTTGGACTGAATTGGCAAACATGTCCAAAGTACAGGGACTAAAATAGCAATTTGTTTAAAGGGGATATATTAAATGGGGTTTAAAAAATAGAAAAATAAAACATATATGTAAAATGACCAATATACCCTTCATTTAACGGAGAATGATGGATGGAGTTAACGAACTGGATGAATATGACAAGATTTGTAAACCACAGGGACGCAGTTGCGAAAAAATAAACTATTGGATGAAAGTGGCAATTTTCACCAACCATAGGGACGAAAATGGCAATTTACTCTTATTATTATTATTATTATTATTATTATTATTATTATTATTATATTATTATTATTATTATTAATAATTATTACTATTATTATTATTATTATTATTATTATTATTATTATTATTATTATTATTATATTATTATTATTATTATTATTATTATTATTATTATTATATATTTCTATTATTACTATTAGTATTATCATTATTATCTTCTTCTTATTATTATAGTTATTATTATTATTATTATTATTATTATTATTATTATTATTATTATTATTATTATTATTATTATTATTATTATTATTATTATTATTATTATTGTTATTATTATTATTATTACTATTATTATTATTATTATTATTATTATTATTACAGTTATTATTATTACTATTATTATTATTATTACTACTATTATTATTATTATATTAAATATTATTATTATTACTAGAAACTGCCTCACACACGTTGCACGAAAAACTCCACTACAAGCTCAAATATCAAAACGCGGATACAAAATCATAGTAACAACTATCATTTTGATGTTAAAAAACAGTTGCTCGGTTTCAATATTAAAATGTAAATTTATTTAGAAATTTTAAAATGATGTCATTATAAAATATACGGTAATAAATGCAAAGAGTCATCATATACCGAGATTTAGCACTTAAAAACTTAGCTTTATAATATCAAATTAAATTAAAAAATTTAAAACAATGAAAATGTATCAAATTAGTAACAATTTCGAAAGGAATAAATAATAACTTCTCTTGATCATGTGTTATGAGTGTGTGAGATATAAATCGTATTCATAAATAATATAAGAAAATATTATCTTATCTATTTAAGAAAACATAAACTAACAAACACAACTTTTCTCAATGATAATAATTTAGTGGTATATAATTTTTTAAAGCTTCATAGGTGAAAGGTATACTGTAGCCATCATCTTCTATGTCTTTTTTATATGATCATTTTTAACTTTTCTTTATTTTATGTCATTAGATTTCAAGTGGCTCTGAGTATTCTTCATGAAAGCTTTGTTGTTGGGTTGTATAACACTCATTTCCATCTTCTTCCTCATTGATCTTGAATTCCAAAACATCACCGATTTCAAATGATATTGTTTGAAATCGTCAAACTTGTCGGCCCACACTCGAGGACAAGATCTGTGAAAGTGAAATAACTCCGCTGGCCTTTGCTTCCGTCTCTATCTGGCGGCAACAACCCCAACCTCCACCGCCTACTTAGATATTTGTCTTCTCTCCTCGAAAATCGACGTCTTCTTCTTCTTCTTCACCTTCGTTCAAATCTCCATCCTAAAACTTGAAGTTCCTCCTCATTGTTGTGCTTACTCACTTAAGGAGGAAGAAGTCGCGTTGAAGGGGGTGAAGAATAACAGGGAAGATTTGAAGATGTTAGAGGAACTCAACCACCTATGGTCGCTATCGTAGGGGTGTTCAATTTTATATAATAAGAAAGTGTGGTGGCTAATTTTAAAGATGTTCAAACATTACTGTAGCCAAGAGTTCTCAATTATATAGATAGATAATTAATAATAATAATAATAATAATAATAATAATAATAATAATAATAATAATAATAATAATAATATTATTATTATTATTATTATTATTATAATATCTATTATAACCTTTGGTCGGTGGGACCAGTGAGGCTTATGGTGTTTTTACTTTGACCACACTACTTTGGGGTTTGTATCAATTTTCTACCCTATTTAGTGGGGTTTTGTATCATTTTACACAGATAATGCAATTTGGAGAGAGAAAGTAGAGAGAGACAGAGGCGGTGGTGGCAGGTGGGTGGTCGTTGCCTGCCGCCTTTGTCGCCGACGGATCAACGTTGGTCCTTAGATCGCGACACCGGTGCTCCCCGTTTCCATTTCTACGAGAGAAAGTAGAGAGAGAGGCGGTGGTGGCAGATGAGCGGTCGTTTCCGGCCGCCTTTGTCACCGATGGATCAACGTTGGTCCTTATATCACGATACCGGTGCCTCTCCGTCTCCATTTCTACGATGCAATTTGGAGAGAGAAAGTGGAGAGAGAGAGGCGGTGGCGGCAGGTGGGTGGTCGTTACCGGCCGCCTTTGTTGCCGACAGATCAACGTCATCCGGTCCTTGGATCTTGATGCCTGGCGACTCTCCGTCTCTATTTCTCTACTGGTCTTGTAGCCTGACGTTGTCGCGATCACCAACCTTACTCTGGCAGCGGTGTTTAAGGTTGTGCCTTGGTAGTGTCGGGTGTATGGGGGTTTTCAGTAGATGAACAATCGTCCGGCACTGCTGGTGCCTCCTTCTCTCGATGATGTTATCTGAAGATATATATA
>CM044010.1:28668349-28713349 GCA_024085815.1 Flaveria linearis
AAAAGTTATGTTGGGCATGATGTCGATAGTAGTGCGTGTGTATGAATGATGTAGGTATGTCAAGTATGATGTGGTCTTATATGATGGTAATGACTGATGATTTGTAAATATCGATGTTCCTTGTTTCGATGCATGTTTATCTTTCCGTATCTTTACATGTATTGTGTATGAATGAATGAAAAGTATTATGTAATGTAAAAACAGAAGATAATGAAAGAGGAACGAAATGAATGAATGCATGCATTAATAAAGAATGGGAGTAATAAAGTCTTGCAAGCAAACAAATGAGGTGAGCAACTTTATTTTTGCAACATACTCGATATGGGATCATTGTCTTGCGACCTCAGTAATCGTGGCTGTGTGCTACGAGGAGGGTAAAATCCTGACACGGTGATCAATCATGTGTATAGAACCATCGCTGCATATCCTAGGTACTGTGACCAGGAGGGTGCGGTGCGCCGATATAGAAGGTCTATGATAGGCCTAGGTCCAGTACCACGATTACAGAAGGATGTTGCATGTGGCAATGGTACACTTAAACTCTACCTTAGGTGCTGTGACCAGGAGGTGCGATGCACCATTATAGAAGGTCTATGAAATAGACCTAGGTCCAGCACTATCATACAGAAAGGTATTGTTTATAGTGATAATACCCTTAAGCTTTACCTTAGGTACTGTGGCCAGGAGGTGCGATGCACCGTTATAGAAGGTCTATGATAGGCCTAGGTCCAGTACCATGATTACAGAAAGGTAAGGTTTATGGGAGAGGTAAAGAAAAGAAATAAAGATGAAAGAGTAAGAAAGTAAAAGACGTACAGAGGACGAATGATAGTTAAAGACAGATAAAGAGTGAACAAAGACAGAGAATAAATGATAGTTAAAGACGGTGAACGAATGAAAGAGTATGATAGAACGTGAATGTTAACAATGAAGGGTACACAAACGAAAGCTAATGATTGAACAATGAAGATAATAAAAATATTATCTATGTGTACGTACTTTGTGTGACCGCTTGAAAGCAAAGAAAGGTTTAGAAAAAGGAAAGTATGTTTAATTATAAAACTAGAACTCACTCAGCAATGCTGACTTTTTATGTGTTTCCAGTTGGCAGGTAGTGTTGCTGGGGATGGCACGAGGTGGCTACTCAGCTCTTTTGGGATGGCATTCTCCTTTTGATAATGCTGCCACGCACTAGTATGCGGGCTTATAATGCATGCAACACTTTATGTTGCATGCAAGTGTCAAGTGTTCCTTGAGGATCCCGATAAACGGGATTACTTAAGGAACCTTCCTTAAGGATCCTGATAAACAGGATTACTTAAGGAATCTTCTTTAAATTTTAGTTTTTATATATTTGTATTAGCGGTCACCGCTTATGACTATTTTGTAATCAGCAATGATGTAATCTTTGTACAAGCTTTTATGATGAAATGAAATATATCTTTTGAGTGTTTCCACTGCAATGTTTTATTTAAAAATATGCGATGAATGACCAACTCTGAGGTGCCCGGGAAGGGGGCCTTACAAGTTGGTATCAGAGCAAAAGTTTAAGTGAAACGGGTAAATTTTCAAAATAAACCTAAACTTAAACTGAAAATGGGACAGAAGGAAGAGAATGCCATCTGAGTAGTTGCGTGCCATCAGGTATTTTCTTAAAGTTAATCAGGATTATGTGCGCATGTAATGTGGTTTATGTGTACTGTTAGACTTAGATACTAATGTAGTCAGGACAGGTAATGCTCGGGGTGCGAAGAGTAGAGTAAGTGGCTAATCACAACTGGCCACTGTAATTAGGGACTTACTATACTTGACATAAACTGAGCTATTTCCTTGAATGACCGTGTTGGTATTTGAACCTTTCAGTGTGTGTCCAAAAGATGGTTAGCGGTAGATCTTCTAAGGTTTTGCCAGATGGGGGTTGTGGTGAACGTGGGGCTGAACACGTGTCACGAGAAGCATGGCTAGGGCGGCTGAAAGGGCACTCGAAGAGCCTGAGGCCCCTCACCTGGAGGGCAGCGATGATGGCACTAGTTTGAGGATCGCCATGAAAGAGGCTGTTGTGGAGGGAGTCCAACAGGCCTTACAGGCAATTCTGCCGTCCATGATGACTGAGGTAATTAGGGCGGTGAATGAGACGACCACTATTGAAGAAAGCACAAACAATAACAACGATAAGAACTGGCACGGAAGCGGGTTGGACGTGACAACTCCACCCCCAGTAAAAAGGTTACAAGGACGGAGGATTGGCGTGTAGCTCCGTCTGGTGCGAGGACGAGGAAGTGTGGTAAGTGTGCCAAGGAACACCTCGGGGAATGCAGATTGGGGACCAATACCTGTTTCCGATGTGGGAAGCACGGTCATGTGGCCAGAGAGTGTGGGGTGGTACGGTGCTACAACTGCCGCGGAAGAGGTCACATAAGCAGGGATTGCAAGAAGCCAAGGGCTGAGGGCGCAGGGCCTTCACGATAATGCCAAGGCAAGTTGGGACGGGCCCCGATATAGTGACAGGTATGTGTCTAGTAAATCAAACTCTGTCTTCTGTGTTGTTTGGTTTCGGAGCTAGAAAGAGTTTTGTTTCTGATATTTTTCCATGCTAAGTTGCCCACTAGGAGTAGAAGTAGTGATAAGCTCTTTGGTGTAGAAACCGCCATAGGTAAGTCTACCAGGACTTCCGAGGGGATAGGGGGCTGCGAGGTGGAAGTTAGATGTTATGGATACCCGGTTGGACTACTTGCGATCGCCTAAGGTGATTTCGATTTGATTCATGTGATGGATGGGTTGGTGGACTTCAAAGCAAATTAGAGTGTCGCAGGAGGATGATCGTTGATAGCAGCTGACGGGAGTTAGGTGACTGTTTATGGGAACCGGGTCACGAACATTCCGAGAACGATCTCAATAGTGGTGGCAAACGTGGTGTTGAACCACGGGTCACGAGAGAAAGACCTAGAGTCGAACAGGTGGCTCATGAGGGATTCTAAACCCCTCATCCAAAGGGCGGTGACGAGAGTGCTAACTTGAGAGCCTCAATGAAAGAGGTGGTAGTCGAAGAAGTACATGAGGTCAAGCAGATGATCTTATCGTCTGTAGTGACCGTGGTTATAAAGGCTGTTGGAGATGGAGAGAGACCGGAAAGGGGTAGACCTTCGGGCGAAAGGAGGCGGTAATTATGAGACGTTTCAACGATGCAAGTCCCCAACTTTTGATAGTAACGGCACTGCTGCTACTGCTCACCGATGGGTGAGGGAAATGGAAGCTGTTATAAACATCAGCGAACGCTGAGAAGACCAGAAGGTAAAGGTTGTTGCCCACTCCTTTGTGGACTCGGCCTTGTGCTGGTAAAGATAACATAGTCCAAGTTGAGGGTAGACGGAAAATCGAAAGATGAGGTATGCAAGAGGTGTGGTAGAAGTCACGAAGGGGAGTGCAAATAGGATTGAACGTTTCCTTTCAGTGGGGAAAGAAGGTCACAGGACAGGGAATTGCCGCGTGACTAAGTGTGACAACTGCGGTGAGATTGGACACCTGAGCAGGGATTGTCAGAGGTCTAAAGGTAGGAAGCTTCGGTGAGAGGAAGGAGAACAGAGGGAGAAGGCTACGGCTCTTCCTTGAACGTGATGCTAGTAGTAGTTCCTACTACCTTCTGTTGTGAGTTGAATGTTAGGAGACGAAACATCAATGAGCCCTTTGATATGGAGATTACTATTAGTGGATTCACTAGATTACCTGATGCCCTAGAGGATTGCATGATGTAATAAGAAAGTTATGTCACGTTGTCTGAGAAAACGTTTTAGCCGCGATTGGTTCATCGAACGACAACGTACGTAGTTTTGACGTTGTAGCAAACAAGTAGAATGGGGGGTCGGAAGTAATGGAGATAGACTTGAGTTGGGCTAAGAAGCCGAATTGCTTTCTATCACAGTGTACCTATGAGGAAGTGGAGGAAAACCGATCTCGGTGCGATGTTTCTGGAACGACACATAGCATGATTAATGAAGGCCTTTCTGTCAGTTGTTTGGCTTGTCAGAGGGTCATTACTCATACATAAAGAAGATCAAACAAGGGCTTGTCGTAAGCAGCAACCTTACGCAAGTTGAAGGCCGTGTTCTTCAGGCACTAAGCTGGAGTTCTCAGCGATGCTTTGAAGCCACATGATTATGGCGCCGAGCCTTTGCTCAAATATTCTGATTCTTCTTTAATTATAATGACCGCGCTCTACATGGCATATTTGAGGCGCAGGTTCGATCAAATAAACGTTGACCTGGGTACATGGGTTGCCGATAGAGATAGTCAAAGATAGACCCCAAGTCGAATGTCGATAAACGATGTCGAGCAATAGGATTCCAGGTGTGAGACCGGTTATGTTGAAGGTCTCGCCTTGGAAAGGAATCATTCGGTTCCGAAAGCGGGGCAAACTGAGCCCGCGGTATATAGGCCCTTTCCGAATCATTGCCCATGTAGGAGAGGTGGCCTATAGATTGGAATTGCCAGATGAGTTGAGTGGAATCCACCCAACCTTCCCGTATCTCATCTGAGAAAATGTTTAGCCAATGAGATATGATTGTTCCGCTGGAGGATATCGAAGTAGATGAACGGCTCAATTGATGAGCAACCAGTGGCAATCATTGACAGAAAAGAGAAGCGGCTGCGAAATAAAGTGGTTCACTTGTGCTTGTACAGTGGAGGCACAGGAAGGGATCGAGTCAACGTGGGAGACAGAATATGAAATGAGGAGGTAGCATTACCCACGTTGTTCGAAGAATAACAGGTTTCGGGGATGAAACCTAAATAAGGGGGTGGACTTGTAACACCCGAAATTTCATTTCTGGAGTATCATGCGACTGAGGTGCCAATCGGCCGACTGAGACCCGACTGAAGTTTAACCGACTGGAGACTCAGGCGCATGAAAACCAGGCGACTGGGGCTTCATACGCATGGGAGTCGCACGACTGAAGCTCCATACGCCTGACAACCGTATGACTGAAGGTCCATCGCATGAAGCTCAAGCGACTGAAGTGCCGATGCGACTGAAGCCATGGCGACTGGACGAGGGTATTTAAGGAAGAGGGCAGCTCTTACCCTCTTCCATACTCACAATTTCAGTAAGAAGAGAGAAGGGGCGACCGAAGGAGAAAAGAGAGAAAACGTAATCGGGCTTGAAACTCGTCAACCAACTAGTCCACACGGAGTATTTCATCTCCTACCTGTATGTGAGTTCTAGAAGCCACATTTTCATGTTTTCATACGACTTTGGGGTTGGATCACATATAAACCCTATTTTTTAACGCGTATGTTTAACCCATTTGGGTGAAATCATTTTTAGTATGTTTAAGTACGAATTAGGACTTGTGTAAGCTTGTATGATGTCCTAGTATGAATCCCTAAGGTTTGGGAGGGTTAATTCGGGTTTGAGACGAGTTTAGAAAGGTTTTACAGCCGTATGTCGCGGTGCGTTCAAGATGAACTCCAGTCGCCTATGAACTCCAGTCGCTGCACAGTTAGGGGTAGGCGACTGGAGGGCCAATCGCACGATTGGGAACGACTGAGGTTCACGCAACGACTGGGGCTCAATCGTACGGCCATAGGTTCAGTCGCACGACGACTCATATGATGAGGGTTCAGTCGCCTGTGTGCTCAGTCGCCCAGGTGCATACGCACGCACTGCGGAACTAGTCGCATAGTAGTCCAATCGCTAACGTTCAGTCGCATGGAGGCCATGCGACTGAAGCATGCTCAGTCGCCCAAATAGTGCCGACGAGCCTTAAAGTTTGTTGCGCATGATGTCGATAGTAGTGCGTGTGTATGAATGATGTAGGTAGGTCAAGTATGATGTGGTCTTATATGATGGTAATGATTGATGATTTGTAAATATCGATGTTCCTTGTTTCGATGCATGTTTATCTTTCGTATTTACGTGTATTGTGTATGAATGAATGAAAAGTATTATGTAACGTAAAAATAGAAGATAATGAAAGAGGAACGAAATGATGAATGCATGCATTAATAAAGAATGAGAGTAATAAAGTCTTGCAAGCAAACAATGAGGTGAGCAACTTTATCGTTGAACATACTCGATAGGGATCCTTGTCTTGCGACCTCAGTAATCGTGGCTGTTTGCTACGAGGAGGGTAAAATCCTGACACGGTGATCAATCATGTGTATGAACCACCGCTGCATATCCTAGGTACTGTGACCAGGAGGGTGCGGTGCGCCGATATAGAAGTCTATGATAGGCCTAGGTCCAGTACCACGATTACAGAAGGATGTTGCATGTGGCAATGGTACACTTAAACTCTACCTTAGGTGTTGTGACCAGGGAGGTGCGATGCACCGTTATGAAGGTCTATGAAATAGACCTAGGTCCAGCACTATGATACAGAAAGGTTATTATAGTGATAATACCTTAAGCTTACCTTAGGTACTATGGCCAGGAGGTACGATAAGGTTCTAGAAAGGTCTATGATAGGCCTAGGTCCAGTACACGAAAGAAAAGGTAAGGTTTATGGGAGAGGTAAAGAAAGAAATAAAGATGAAAGAGTAAGAAAGTAAAAGACGTACAGAGGACGAATGATAGTTAAAGACGATAATGAGTGAACAAAAGACAGAGAATAAATGATAGTTAAAGACGGTGAACGAATGAAAGAGATGATAGAACGTGAAGTTAACAATGAAGGGTACACAAACGAAAGCTAATAATTGAACCATGAAGATAATACAAATATTATCTATGTGTACGTACTTTGTGTGACCACTTGAAAGCAAAGAAGGTTTAGAAAAAGGAAAGTATGTTTAATATATAAAACTAGAACTCACTCAGCAACGCTGACTTTATGTGTTTCCAGTTGGCAGGTAGTGTTGCTGGGGATGGCACGAGGCGGTACTCAACTCTTTTGGGATGGCATCTCCTTTTGATAATGCTACCACGCACTAGTATGCGGGCTTATAATGCATGCAACACTTTATGTTGCATGCAAGTGTCAAGTGTCCTTAAGGATTCCTGATAAACGGGATTACTTAAGGAACCTTCTTTAAATTTTAGTTTTTATATATTTGTATTAGCGGTCACGCTTATGACTATTTTGTAATCAGCAACGATGTAATCTTTGTACAAGCTTTTATGATGAAATGAAATTATCTTGAGTGTTTCCGCTGCAATGTTTTATTTAAAAATATGCGATGAATGACCAACTGTGAGGTGTGGGAAGCGGGGCCTTACATCGTACGACTGAGCCATGCTAATGCACCAGTCGTGCGACTGAGAGATGCAATTGGGCATTCGTAAGACTGAACCATAAGAATGGTCCAGTCGTACGATTAAACCATACGCATGGTCCAGTCGTACGATTGAACCATACGCATGGTCCAGTCGCACGAATGGGCCCAGTCGCATCTAATATGGGCCGAAGCCTATATATACCAGTTTCATTGTGTAGAAAGAGAAGGGTTTGAGAGATAGTGTCCCTGGCGCCTAGGTGCTGCGGATAAGAGGGGACATCATGCTCGATCTCCCCTTGCCAAAAGTCTTGATTCTTAAGTTGTAATGAGCTTAAAATCGTTATGTTTTATCAATAAAATCATTCGATTATTGTTCGTGTTATTGATTGTCTTTTTTGTTTTTATCCTTCCGTCAAGAACATGCTCGGATGTTTACCGATCCAGCGACCTCACAATTCGCATACTCATTTGATTTTCATGATAAGGATCAACATAATACGTAGATCGATATCGTAATGAGTATGTGGAATGTAGACATTACAGATAATATTGAAACAAATGTAGAACACAAACACACATGTAAATAACTTCGTTGTATTGTTATCTGATTTTGTACAAATTACCGTAAGTATGAAAATCAAGAAATGAGACAAAAGCTGCTGAATACATAACAAAAACTATATTTATACTAAGACTAGAGTTCTCGCGTGAGTCACTAGTTCTCGCGCGACTAGTAGTTGTCGCACGAAAAGCTAATTGTCGCGCGGTAACTTTTACTTCTCGCGTGGCTTTAGATCTTGATCTTCATCTTGATTTGATCTTATCCGTAATGTCTACATTCCGCATACTCATTACGAGATCGATCTATGTACTGTGTTGATCCTTACACACTAAGAACCAGTAACACTCTCCAAATTCAGCAAACAATCACTAAGAGAGAATTTTCTAGTCGTAGTCTTCAAAACCCAATGGTTCTTCTTGACTGCACGCCGAACATGTCCCATGCTCCCACTATGACAAAATCCCCTGACAAGTATAGACTTATGACCCCATTCAGCTACAATCTCTGCTCCAAATGTCATATTTCCAAAATTAACTCTTTAGTAGCTGATTTAGCGAACCCGACTTTGACATGCAAAACCGGTTTGATCAGTCCCTCAGTAGGTACCTCCATCGTGTATAATGACCCATGTTTGTCACCACAAGCAATAACTTGGTTCCGATTGATCATCCTTCATTTACCACCACCAAATCTTACTTCCGGTCCTTGTTCATCCAGTTTACTAATGGAAATTAATTTCTTCTTCAAACCTAGAATCACCTGACCGTTACATGAAGCATTATGTAAAAAAAGGCGTACTTTCCTAAATTCGTTTGTTTAAATATTCATGATCAATTAACCATTATGTACATCATGAAACGAAGAACCAGGATTCATGATCCAAGAGTCCACACTGTTTTCAGCCTCAAGAATAAACAAATAACATAATTGACATCCTTAATAGCAGTGTTCAAACTTTTCTCTGGACATTGACTCTTAACATGTTCACCCTTATTGTCGATCTACACCTCACTTTTCACAAGACCGAGTGTTCCCTGATTCCCACTACCTCAACTATTTTCCCTTCCCCTACCAACATGTAACATCTCAGACGATAATCAAGCATTTTCGCTTCCCAAATGTATGTCTTCACGTAGCACAACATCTCAGGTCTTATCAAATGGTAGTCAGTCAGCCCCCACAGAACTTGTAACAACAGTCACTATCCTAAACCAATTATCAGACAGTAAGATAGTAATACCATAACTTTAGTCGCGTAATCGAATTTTACTCCTACCTGTTCTAATCTAGATTGAATAGAATTTAGATTATTAATGTGAGAGGTGACTGAGCTTCACTCTTTCATTCTGGTCATGAACAATTCCCTCATCAAGAACACCATGTTAGCTGCAGACGGCTTTTCATACATGTTTGACAAGGCTAACATCATACCACCTGGTATGGTTTCTTTCATGATGTTAAAAGCAATGCTCCTTGTCGAACATAACATAATAGTTTCTCTAGCTTTTGTGTCCTTGGAATTCCAAACTGTCTCTTTAGCTTTCTCCATCCTTTTCGTTTTTTTCTAGTATCATATCTAATTCCATTTGACATAGAAATCCTTCTATTTGCATTTCCTACCAACTAAAATCAATAGCATTAAACTTTTCAATAATAGTCTTCATGCCTTCAGCCATAATAGTAAAATAAAGACATAACAAAAAACTTGGCACACTGAATAGTTGATAACCAATAAAAAATTAATAAACAAACCAAATCCAATACTTTAAGACAAAACCCTCGGTACGGCAACAGCAACAGTACCCTAGGCGATGGCAAAACCCTAGGTGACAGCAGTAGGATCCTAGTTTGCAGCAGCGGCTGTAGCGATAACCCTACGCGGCAATGGCGGTAACCCTCGGTGGCATCGGTGTTTGTAGCTATAACCCTAGGTGGCAGTGATGTGGTGATTTGCACACTACTCAATCCTTAGCTTTGATACCACTTGTTAGGTATCTATGCAGAGAAAACACACGTAATCATATGCATACACATGAAAGTAATAACAACATGAGAATTATACTGGTTCGGTCAAGATGACCTACGTCTAGTCCCTGCAAATAGGTATTTATTAAGTTAAATGGAAAAGATTACAACATAATATCATGTTATATTAAAGATAATTAGGGTTTCCAAGAAGCTTTATTGAGCCAGACCCATCACTCCATTCAAAAGCACAAAAGCCTTCACACCTCAACATTAATTACCTTAGATCCATTGCAAGGAAGGCAATCATTGATGTGGTTCATCAAATTTTGCAATCCATTATGCCCTCAATATTAACTAAAGCCCTAAAAAAGACATATAATGGATGCGCAACTAAAACAAGGGGTGCCTATAGTTAGGCAAGCAAACGAGATGATGATAAAAACACTAGACAACATGTAACTAGCAATGATAATTCTAAAGAAGATCCTACCAAGGGGTGTGTTTGGAGGGCTTGTAAGTTACAATCCCCACCACTAGACAACAATAAAAATGTTATAGCTACATTCTAGTGGATTGTGATATGCTCTTAATTATATACATATAAAGCACATCAAAAGAACATCAATTATTTTCTTAAAGTGATGAATTTGAGCTTAAAATGTTAAATTGTGTTCACAGGAGACCAAGGAGCATAAAGAAGAAGAAATTGAAGAAAGCCAAGCTAAAATCAACATACCCATGTGTTTGTTAGTATGATAGATTAAAAGTACTATCCCTCAAAAAGAAGCACGGGGGCGTTCCCTACCTCCAACACTTGGTCGTGCCCTATTAAGCATGGGGTGTGCCTTACTAGCTCTACACATATGAGCCAACCAACTTTTTTGTACATCATACTAGCACTGGGCCTGTCATTTAAGGTATGGGGCCGTGCTTGGCACTCAAAAAGCCTATAAATAGCAGCTCATTTGTAACATTTGAGGGAGCTTTTGGAGGGGTAAAACTCTACTGATTTCTCTCAAGAATCCAAAATTGAAGATCCTTGGGAGGGGATGGAGGTGTATTTAACACCTAGAAGAATCTCAGGATTGTCTAAACGTCTTCCATTATGGATCACTGATTTCGTTGTTTCATTTTAACGATAATGTCATATTATCTTCTATATTTGTTGTTGTTATGTTCTAGTCTATTATGAGCTAAACTCTTATCATCATCCTAATTAGATGAAACTTATGTAATTAGTGATGAACTAGTAGTGAGGTTTATGTTATATTAATGTAATTGTAAAATTAGGTAAATTTTTGATAGGTGGCATCTATGTTTGAACGAGAAGTTAAAAACTTATGGTTTGTGGTTGTGAATGTTATACAAGCTTGAAAAATATATTTTTTTTGAAAATTAGGTTGAAAAATATATGAACTAACTTTTGTATATGAAACCAATCTTCATAATAAATCCATGACTCACCATAACTTGATGATCATTTGTGGGTTCTCTTTTATTAGTCTAAGAAATCTACAGTACTTATTATGTTTTTTGAAAATTTAATGATATGTTAGAAAGAAACTTGATCAAATATTTTTCTAACATTAAGTTACGTTTTCATAAATCATATGTTAAAAGGGTGCACAAACTTTACCTACATCACTAAGGGCTAGGTGGTTGCTTCGTAAGTTACACATTGCAACTTCCCTTATCACTATGGAGCCAGTTTACGATAAATCCGTTCTGGATCGCATTTATAAAAATTAACATAACTACTTAAACCTATATATTTAACCAGACCACATATTTATCACAGTTATATAAGTGTAATCTCAATTAGGATAACAACCTCATTACCTTAATTATCTACAAAAGTCTTAGACTTTACTTTTCAATATTATTTAAATTATTGTTTTGAAAAATTAAAAATCTGGTTACCTAAATCAACTAATTATTTTCCCAAATCAAAATCAAATCTGATAGTCAATCATTAGGATTGCTGAGTAGACTTGGTTTGTCGATGGATTAATACTTGATTCTTTTCAACACTATATTAACATACGAAAGTCATACTTGCCTTTTGTATGTGTAGTTTACTATAAGTAAAAACCATTTTAAAACTAAATTTGTGCGAAAGATCATTATTAAAATATATAGACCATGTGCACACACCAATTGCTAAAATAAACGCAGTTATTGAGATTAGAAAATGCTGAGAAAATCAAGCCTTTAAGTAGGCTGCTCACTTATTTGTTTATGAAGCACTTTTCTGGTGGACTATAGTCAAGTAAACTAAGAAGGCTCAAATTACCAAGGGGTGAATGGACCAATATAAAGAAACTTGTATCAGGTAATTCATCCAACTAAATAAGGTAGTGTTTGATATGCGGGAATAAGGGGCGAAATGGAATGAACCATTAAGGGTGAATGAACAAAGACATGTTTGGTTGGTGAAGGTAATGAAATGAACTATTACATAGTTTATTCCATTCCCTTAAATTCATTCGATCCACCCCCTTCTTTTTTTTCATTCCATCCCTTCTTCCATCATTAGTCACCACACCACTCACTCCCTCCACAACAACCACTGCCACCGCCGGTCACCACCGCCCCGGGAACACCACTGCCGGAGCCTATCGCTGCCGAAAACCACCGAAGGCCAATGCTGGCCATTTCCGTCGCCGGAAACCATGACCCCGAAAACTACCGCCGGCCACCACTTCCATCAGAAACCACCCTCGGGCCACCGCCGGCTCCACCGGAAACCACCGCCAGCCACCGCCGCCGCCGGAAACCACCGCCGCCTTCAAAAAACCACCGCCACGCCGAAAACCACCGCCACCGCCAGAAAACACCCTCGGGCCACCACTACCGCTGAAAACCACCATCAGCCACCACCACCGCTCACCATTTCCTCGTCATAAGCACTTTTACATTTCATTGATTTGTTGTTCATACCTAACAAATAACATAAAGTAATGATTAATTTATTACTAAAGGGTAACCAAACATGACAATGGAATGTAATGATTCATTTCATTCTCTCATCCATTCCATTTCCTCATTCATTCTATTTCTTCATCCATTCCATTACTCTATACCAAACAGACCCTAAGATTGACAGAGTTGAAGTTGACTTTCTAGGATTCAAGTCTAGTATCATGACTCATCCTCATTATACCTCTAATTTCATGATATGTCAAGATTAGTCCCTAAATTTATCAATACTAATGAATGGAGAATGAAATGGTATGCCCAAACACTACCACCAAAGGTCAGAGTGCATATGAAGGAAAATGCACCCCATGAAATTAGATTTGTGGTATAACTAAGTGGTATTATGTATGAGGACATTACCGTCGATGGACTGATCATTGATGGATGAAAGAAATCATACACTAGCTGTTAAGGTCCATGGGGATAATTCTAAATGCAATAAAAAAAGAAAAAAATGAAAGAACCAGCTTCGTGCAGGAAATACAAAAGAGTGGGATCAAACTTGTGTTACCGGTAGAGGAAAACATGACTTTTTCTCAGGATTGCCATAGGGTTATAAAGTGCTAAAATTATACTGAAGAACCCTACTACAACAAAGAATGTTTGAAACCAAAAACAGGGTCCAATAAATTAAATTATGATAGATAAGAAGAATGGAGCAAAACCTAGAGCATGAATAAAGGACTATGCTCCCTTTTAAGTGGAAGCCAAGACGACCTTAACATCTTCTCACGTATGTTCTTAATCGATGATGTTTATGATTTAGTTCTCTTTAATTTCATGCCTTTTGATTAAGGTTGGTTTGCTTACATGTTTTTTGATGCTTTAGATTATTATTATCCCAAAACTGATCACAAGGACCATCAAAGTACAAATTACAACTAAACAAATGAAAATACATGAAAATTATTATCCCAAAACTGATCACAAGGACCATCAAAGTACAAATTACAACTAAACAAATGAAAATACATGAAAAAAACTATGTATCAAACTAGGATTGACCTTAACCTTGTTGAATCAAAAGCCACATGCATAGAATTCATGACCCATCCATGAACATGTCAAACAAAATCAAGTAATCAAAGCAAAACATAAAACTTACCTAAACGGGTTGATGATCAAGGTTTCAGAAAACAAACCCTTGATTAATTAAATACTCTTGAAATCAATGAAGAGATGACAAAGATGGTCGATGTAGATGATAATGGGTAGGTGGTGGATAGGGGTTAGAGAAATTAAAAGAAAGAGAGAATTTTGAAGTGAAACCAAAACAAGGGGGATCCTCCTATCGGTCGTGATTAGGGCCAAAGGAGTGCACCCTGCCTCCGGAACCACTTGTCATAGCATCCTTCGCTTGTAAGCGGTATTCTTTTTACATCATATAAATTTATGCTAGATTTTAAGAGGTTAAAGGATTAATTTCATTAGATTTTATCAATGTTTTTAAAAACCAGACCAAATGTGAATATGTCGTCTCACCGGTTCATTGGACGAATTGATCAGACCCGTCGAAGTGGGTTTAAGCACCAGACTACGTCGTAGATAGTTTTTTTTAAAATAACCATGTATTCAAACACAATAAAAGTAAACAGTATTCCCTTTTCAAAAATCTAAAATGTATGTACAAATAGAAAGTATGGTCCAAGTTGCCAACCAGTTTACTTGTTCGGACCACCCAACCTTCAGAACTGGTTGGTTCAATCTCTCTTTGAGTAATCACTAGAGCGAACCGACATAAGATCCGGTTCCCGATCTAACCATTTGGTTTGGTCTGGTCTCTAAAACACTGGATTATATTATTTTGGTCTTTAATTGAGGACTTTAGGTAAATCTAATATTGAATTTCTTTTGTTGTGTTTTGACATAAACCTTCGCTATTTGGCGGGTTACATGCACTTTTCTAACTTATGGCAGAAAACTAATATTTCAAGTCTATTTGGTGTTTCACTAATTTGCCAACATGACTAAGGGCCCGATTCATATCTCTAGAACTCATATTATAAATTCTTGTGTATGATACAAGATGTCATAAGTCCAAGTTACCAATCAAGGTCAAGTCTAGTCCAAGTCAACAATATCAGTGAAAGTTAACTATAAAGTCAAAGTCAAGAACAAGGTCAAATTCAAATTCAATGTCAACTCAAAGTCAAAGTTAAGGTATACTAAAAGTTAAAGTTAAAGTCATTTGACATGTTTGGTGACATAACTTTCTATAAGTATTCCATGAGGATTTGCCTATGTGCCACCAAATAAGGATATATAGTTTCATGTCGACTTATTACATGGAGCTCTAACTATCGCTAAAGCACCTTACCATTTGGATCCAATGAAAATATGAGAGTAAATTAACCAATAGTTAGATTTTCTCAATATAGGTTTCAACAAGTCAACCATTCCCCCGTGCGGTGCTCAAGCATTGCTAGTAAAGTAAAAATGTCACACTCCCGCTAGAAGCAGAAACACGAGGATGTGACGGATGAGATCATCATAACACATTGGGGGTCCAATAGAATCACTAAATTCATTCCCCGTAAATAGGTCATGGCATCGCCCGAAACATAGGAACACATGCTAAGTATAGTCAATCCCAAAACGTCATACCATAAATGCATAAATAGTCCAAAGTTCTATTCAGGAACAAACAAGCACAAGTACAAAACAATCCCAAATACAAAACCAATCATTTCAATCCAAAAATCAAACAATCCAAAACTAGTTTAATAGTCCCATGCAAAGTCTATTTCTCTGAAGGGAGCAATCTTGTCTAGAGTCCAAGCCAAGCACTTAAGTCTCATTACCTGAAAAGACATGCTCTAAAAAGTCAACAAATGATGATGAGTTCACAGGTTTAAAGTATAAATATTTTTTCCTGTATAACATGTACAAATGTTGTATGTCGGTAAGAGTACATAGCGTCAAAGATATCATCATAAGTTTAAAGTCAGTCCAAGTTCAATTAATCGGATTATATTCACCTAAGGGCACTCCTAGGCCAAGTCAGTCTCGACTAGTATACCGACGACAGGGGTGGGGGTGTCAACCCGTTAGAACTAACAATACCTATCCATGACGTTCAAGTCACAAGAACAAGCACAAGTCCAAGTACACACTCATAAATGAACATCTTGACTCAACCCATGACCCAAACCACATACATTGTTTCAAAATAGTCTATAAGACACGACATAGTCCATAATAGTGAGCAAGCTTTTCCCCCAAGTAAAAGGCGTTAAAAAGGGGCCGTGAAACTCACCTCAAAATGGTCTAGTCCAAATTCCACAACATGCAAAGCAAGCACTAAAAGTACAAAATCACAAAAAAAAGATTACTAAAGAACAAAAGAATGACCAATATGGGTGTAATCCTTATAGCCCAGTCCTTAATGTCCATCATGGTTCTTATTTTATCAAAACATAGTTTACTAGAAGCACAAGTCCAAAGTTAGATTTAAACATTAAATTTTGTCACGTTTAGGGTTTTAGTTGTCGCTTAATATCACTTTGTTAATGTCCTTTGATGCACATCTATTCGTCCATATTCAATGAATTAAATATATTATTATCTTATCCTTTTACAAGTCATTTAATCACTTTTAAGTATAAAACTTGTTTTTATTTGATTATTTAGTTTCAAATTCTTATTTTTAAGTTTAACAAAATATTTCACCATGAAGAGCTGATTTCGCAGCGGTTTGAATAAGCAAATTGGAGATAAAAATGGTAATGAAAGGTTGCGTAATATGAATCATTAGAAAGATAAGACTTATATTTAAACTCCAGAAAAAGAATCATATCAATTGAATAAAATATGAGAAAGATACGACTCGACGAACATAGACCAACCTGCTGTCCAGATTCATCAGTTTTGACCTTCAGTTTTATGTGTCGCGTTTGGAGGACCAAACGATGCGAAACGACTTGAGAACAGTTGGATTTGTTAGAGGACTCATTGAAATTGATTTTAAAAGAAAATTTAGACCCATTTGGACTTATTATGACCAAGTTATGACCAGTATAAAACGTCCTATTTTTCTGACAGCAAACTGTCCAGTTTATTAGTCTTGTTCCTTTGCATCTCAAACCTCAATATTTGACCATTATAGCCCAAGACCTTAAAGAACGTTTATTCCATTAACTAAGTGACAAAACCTTGAATTAAAAACTTAGATTATCATAAATTTTTAATCCCAAAACAATTAGTTGAATTTTTGTCTTCCTGTTTACATTATTAGTTAATCGGTACATAGTTTTGATTTCCCAACTCGTCTATCGATTCAAGAATCAAGATTATTGTTTTCTACAACAATCTATAAGTCCAAGATGTCCATTACGGCCACGTCAAACAAGTTTACAACCTAATTTTAATAGATCCAACAATATACAAAGACTGAGAGTTAGGGTTTTACCATTTAGAAGGTTTAATGCCTGAAACACCTAGATCTTTATGATCCAATGTACAAAACAGAGAATAAAAGAATATTAGATGATGATTTTATGTATAGATAATGAATATCATCATTAACACGATCCAGTAGAAATTAAATCATCAACGAAGTGGCTTTTCTTACCGATAATGTGTAGAAGGCCAATGTTTCAACAAGATGAGTGCTTGAATAACAAAAATTGATCAAAAATGAGGAAGATGATGATGATTCATGATGAAGAACAAGAGAAAAATATGATGGTGGCTAGGGTTTTCTCTAGAGAGAAAACTTGGAGCAAAATCATAAAAAAATAAAAGAATGAGAAAACAATGGGAACTCCCCCCCTTATATAAGAATTCAGCCAAGGGAGGGCTTTAGATGGGCCTCCCGAGCCCTTGCCCATTTCGTTCAAATTTGTCTCGTCCAGATACTTGTGTTGTTGAATTTTTGCGTTTTTAAATTCTCCTTGTTAATACGATTCTAACGGACTATTATATGCTATATAAATTCTTTAATTTATGTTTTTGAGTTAAATTAAGTCTATTTAGTAGACTTTAGGCAAAGCCCACTGATGTCCGGATTTTGTTTGCGTTTTATACGAAAAATGTATATTTTAAAATTTTTAAGTTTTTAAATCAATTTTAAGCACACAACCATCGTGCTTAGTGCAAATCGGTAAACGTCCACTGTTATCATCTCCAAGGCCCACTAGAACATATTAAGTTTATAATACATAGTTCTAGAACTTAGCGTGTCCACACGCGTTTAATGTACTAATATCAGATCATGTCATCATTAGATCAACTTTCAAGTCAATACTCATATTTAGACCAAGTCAAAGTCAAAGAGTCAAAGTCAAATTCAACGGTCAAAATCAATGGTCAATGCAACTATTTTAGGCACGGATGTCACAAAAAAGGATGGCAGTATACGGAAGTGTTTATACTTAAAGATTGATCTTAGGGTGGTTATTATCAGTTATAAGTTAAAGAAAGTGACATATTGAAGATAGTGTTTTAGACCTATTATGTGCATTATGAGTTTCAATTGATGACCTTTGTTTTAACAAATGCACTCGAGTCGGTTATGAATTTGATGAATCGAGTATGCCAGCTACTATAGGATAGCTTGGCTTTCGTGTTCATTAAAGACATGCAAGTTCACTTAAAGAATTAAGGGGATAACACAAGTTATCTTATGGAGGTGCTTAATATGTATGTGAAGTTCAATTTCTAAGCCACATGGTTAACATTAATGGAATCGTAGCAACCCGAAAAAGATAGAAACAATCAGGCAATGGAATCCTCCGAAGACACTATTAGAGTTCAAGATTTATTATGTTTTCAAGGGTATTATTAGAGGTTCATTTATCACTTCTCAAGGATAACGTTGCCTTTGACAATATTAACGAAGAAAGAAAATAGTTTGATTGGGGTGCAACATAAGATTAAGTGTTCAAGAGTTAAAGGAAAGATTGACTGAAGCCCATATCTTGACCTTGCCCACTGGTAATAAAGACTTGGTTGTGTATTACATAATATACTTAGCGGTTTTGTTACGTAACTCATAATATGGAACATACTATTGTGGTATTTGTATTAAATATATGAAGGGTGATAGCTTATGCTTCAAGCCATCTAAAACTTAGCAGTTTATTACATAACTCATTATATGGAACCCACTATTATAGTATTTGCATTAAAGATATGAAGACATTACCGTAACAGAGTTAAATGCATCATCTATATGTGGTTAAAGTACTTCTTTAAGCTTAAAGATCTTAATATGAGACAAAGGAGTTTGCTAAAGGTGACTAAATATTGTGATTATGAGATTTTATATTCTTGAAAGGCTAATGTAATAGTTGACGCATTTAGGCAGAAATAGTCAAACATAGGCAAACTCTGATACAATTAAAGTCCTATAAGCTTACAATCACACCATATTTCATTAAACATAGGCTCATATGGAACAGTTAAAGAAAAAGAACATGAAGAAGTAAAGGAGATTAGGTTCACAGAGAGCTTGGAAGAGAACACCCATGGTGTTACAACCATATTTAGTCAATATGGGTTTTTCACTATGGTGAACTTAAGGAAAAGGTTCTATGTGAAACTAGAAAGTCTTGATATTCCATCAATCAAGGAACTAAAAATGGGTATCGGGACTTAAATAAAGATTGTTGGTGGCCGCGTATGAAATATGATATGCTTAAGTATATGAGGAAATATCTGACATACTTACAAGTTAAAACTAAGCACATAAACCTTATGGTAAATTCATCCTTTAGATGTAGCAGAATAGATGTGGAATGCATTACCATGGACTTCATAACTAAGGTGTCTCATACAACTAATTGTTATAACATCATTTGGGTTATTGTAGTGCAGTTGACGAAGTGTGCGCTCACTTTTGCCTATTGGCGTGACCTTTAGTTTAGAATGAGTCAACATGTTTATCAAAGAAATTATGGCAATACATGTTGTATCAAATGTCAATAATTTTAGACATGGACACATGGTTTACTTCATGACTAGAGGAGATTTCATGAGTTCATAGGAACAAGGTTGAACATTAGCATAAAAAAACCATCCTCGACAGATGGACCATCCATAAGGACTTTACAGATCTTTAAGGATATGCACCATGCATGTATAATATATTTTTGCATTAGTTAGATCACCACTTAAAGATAGTGGAGTTCTCCTGATATAATATTTATCACGTAGGAGTAAGGATGCCACCCTATAAAATCCTTTATGGGGGAAGATGTCGGACTACAGTGTGTTGGGTGAGATCGGCTATAAAGAATTGAACATTTAAAGGTTTCAAGGCTACTTTGAAAAAGCTATATTAGATTAAGGAACGTATGAAAGTTACAAGTTCAATAAAATTGTATACAAATAAAAGACGTTGACCCATCTAATTTGATGTTGGGGGCAGAGCAATGATCAAGGTATTCTTGTTATATTAGCAAGAGAGGAAAATTAAGTCTAAAGTCTATTGGAACGATTAAGATATTAGTAGAGGTTAGAAAAGTGGCATTAAACTGGAATTACTAGAGGAATGAAGTGTAATCATCCTACATTCCTTGTGTAACATAGACATAAGGGTTTGGGGGACAATAAAATACTCGTATCATTAGAAATATATAAGTGGATGAAAAGTAGAACTATATTTGTGACAACACCAGTTTTTAGGCCCAGATAATACTTTTAGAAACTCAAACGAGCCATAAAACGACATTAGGCTTTGACATGAGAGCCCATGGAATGGGCCCAATAACATTTAGGCTTAGGCCCACATATACACACACCTTAATAAGCTTAGGCCCCTCAAACCCTAACTGGGTTGTTGTGCCATAAAGCTTAATGAGCTTTGACCCACAAGACATTTACGGGCCAATGGGCCATCGTGCTATTATGTGTTATGACCTACCGACCATAATGGGCCTCCGAAACCTTATAGGATATAGTTAACTAGATGGACCTTTAGCCGATAATTAAATATGTGAAACTCTTATATATATATATATACATACATACATGCATGCATACATACATACATACATACATACATACATACATACATACATACATACATACATACATACATACATACATACATACATACATACATACATACATACATACATACATACATACATACATACTGTTGGTACACATGTCCCTAGTTCTAGTTCTAGCAAGCTTAAATGTAATTGACTTTCATTTTGTTACACATATGTAATGTTTGATCAATGTAATGAAAAACTCTTTGAGTAATTGTGTATTAGTTGTTTAATGTTATATCTATTAATATGATTTATTGTTACTCGCTTATATGAACATGTTATATAGGTTTACAGTTGTTAGACATAGTTCTGTCTCATTAAAGGTTCAGAATATGTTTAACTAAGTATCCTGATTCTGTCACACGACTGGACCATGCGAATGGGCCAATCGCACGACTGAACCAGATGATTGAGTCAATCGCACGATTGAGTCATAAGACTAACTCAGTCGTACGAAAGAATCAATCGTACGACTCAGTCGCACGACTGAGCCATATGCATGGCTCAGTCATACAAATGAAAGTTGTAACCTATAAATACCACTTATTTTGTGGAAAAACAAAACACGTCAAGAATTCACAACCCTAGCCATCCAAGTTCGTCCAAAACGTCCCTTCCAAGTTCATAGAACGTTTCTGATCATTCCTAGTCTATTTTTAACGTATTCTAATCGTTAGGTTTGATCTTATTGACGTTCTCTCTAATTGGATCGCCAATCAAATAGAATTCTGAGCTATTTGATTCGGTTACACGTTGAATCAGTTAGTACTCCGTCCGTACACGGTTCTAACAAGTGGTATCAGAGCCTTGGCTCTCGATTCTTTATGGATTCAATCGTGTTTGTGAATAATTCAACGTTTTTTAGTCTAAAGATCCGTGATTTCTGTATAAAAATCCATTTTTTACTTGTGCATGCTTTCAAAATTGAGTCTTTTTTGAGTTGCAGCCGTCTAGGGTATTCAAAATTGTGTTTTAGGTTGAATTGTGTGAAAAAGTTTGAAAAATTTCAAAGTCAGCAGTCTCAGTCACACGATTGGCTTAATCGCACGACTGAACTCCAATCGCTCGGTTCAATCGCACGATTGGCCTAGTCGCTCGTTCAATCGCACGATTGTCCCAGTCGTTCTGTTCATTCACACAACTGTCCTAATCGCCTGCCCAGTCGTACGACTAAGCTCAATCGCACATTTAAGTTTCAGTCGTCCTTCAGTCGCCCCTCCCAGTCGCATACACAGTTTGGTTTTCAAGTTTAATACTAATTTATTATGGACTCAGAGAACTATGCATTCTTAGCAGGGAAGGACTCCAGGATCCAGAACCTATTGCTATTGGGAAATGAGATCGGGAACCATAATAAACCACCTAAGCTTTTGTCTCTTGATGAATTTCCTCAATGGAAGAAACGGTTTGAGATTCATCTTAATGGAGTGGACACAAATATCTGGAATGCTATTGAGACTGGCTACAATATGCCAGTTGGAGCTGATGGTATACCCCTTACTTTGAGTGGATTAAGTGATGCACAAAAGATTGCATATAATGCAGAGAAGAAAGCCTATGCTATGTTGACACAGTCAATTCCTAAAGATATCTTCCATCAGTATTCAAAACATAAGCAGAGCAAAAAGTTATGGAATGCTCCAGAGAAACGGTATGAAGGGAGTACAACACTGAAGTCTTTAAAGGCCAAAGCATTAAAGAAGGAATTTGATAATTTTCTGCTATCGGGAATGAGAGTCTGGATGATATTATAGACCGCTTCTATCATTTGATGAGTGAACTTCACACTCATGGTGTTACAACGTCTAAGGAAGAAAAAGTGGCAAGTTTGGCTGATGGGCTACCAGAGAAGTGGGATTCATTTATTTCCACTTTAAGATATAACTCAGTGCTGGAGACGTTGGATATCAATGATTTCATCCTGAAACTAAGAGAAGAAGAGGTGAGACGCAAGTTCAAGGCCAAGAAGGGATCATACACTTAGGATCCGCCTCTCTACAACGTGACTCCTACTGCAAAATCTTCCAGTGCTCCTCTGCAGACTGCTATTGTATCTAATACATCGGCAACTGGTCAAAGCTCATCATCTGGTAGTGAGTCAAATGTTTCATTAGGGGTTCAACACAATACTACAGAAGCTCAATCGACGAAGTTAGTGACTATAAATCTGGGCAATGTAACTATGGTAGTGGCTAAGGAGCACATGGACTTACTTGCTGCTGTGGTTCACTCTTATGATGGATTAATAGCATGAAAGATTGGTAACTGCCACTTGGGTGATGAAGACTATTAGCATGTGGATGAAAATGAATTGGAAAGAATGGACATCATGTGGGCTCTCGCAAGTGCTGTGCAACGAGCAAAGAAGTTTGTTAAGAAGACGGGACAGAATCTGGTGGCTACTAAAGATACTATTTTTGGATTTGACAAGTCAAAGGTCACCTTTTTCAACTGCGGGGAGAAAGGACACTTTAAGCGAGAGTGTGTTAATCCGAAGAAGACTGGCAGTTCTTGTCCTTCAACAAACAGGATAAAGAGAGAAAGACGGCTTCAACAAGCAATGATTCAAAGGCAATGGTTGCTCAAGGTGATGAAGGATAGGACTGGTCCTTCCAATTTTTATCTGATGGTGAAGCCAACATTGCTCTTGTTGATGATCTGAATGATGACTCTGCGTGTGAGGGGGAGAACTCAGTAGAGCTGGATGCTACTGAAGCCTTAACTGCTGTTGATCAACTCATTGAGGATGAGCTGAATGAAGAATCTAAAGCACAACAGGAACCTCAAACTGATTTCATGGCTGGCATGTCTACATCTGCATAGGTAGAATCAAAAGATGATCTTTTGTTAAACATGCTTGTGTTGAATGTGATAAATTTAGGGAAAGCATTGATCTGAAATTTGCTAGGTTATTAGATAATAATGATAGCTTAGTAAATGACTTAAAATTGTGCACTGAGGCTAATAGAGTGTTAAAACAAAATATGAGCTGCTATAAGGAGAAAATTGAAGCTTTAAAGAAACAACTAAAAGAAACTGAGGTTGTCGCGTTTAACCTAGAAAATGACATAAAGTTTTATTTAAAGACAATTGAGGAAACTAAAAAGGACAGAGCTGTTTTACAAGTTGAAAATGAGTCATCAAAGCAAAAATTCCACAGTCTAGCTAGTTCTTCTCATATTTTGAAAAACTTGGTTAATGAACGCAACAACGGGGAAGGGCTGGGTTATAAGGTTGCGCCTCCACCACATGAGATTCTTTTGAACACCAAACAACGACCAGTTAATAATAATCCCATAAAGGATCATGTGGTAACTACTCCTATGGTTGGTTTCTAAATCTGTTGACACACAACCTAAGACTTTAAAATCCACTCAATCTAAACAAATTAAGCAAGATCAAAATCATCTAAAAAGACAAATCCACCATAACGTTAAACAAGTAAAATTTGTTAAGGAATGTGAAAATTAAAGGATTGAGACCAAAAAGTCCTTACCTAAAGTTACTCCCCACCCCACAAGAGATCTCCTAGTCCTGTTGAAAGGAGATCATGCTATACTTGTGGACAACAAGGTCACATCTCTTCAAACTAGACAATGAACTAGACAATGAACTAGACAATGAAGTTAAACAGTTTTCAAAACAGAGATCTAAGACTCCTGCTAGGTCTAAAACACCTGCTAGGTCTTATACCTCTCCTCAACACTACAGACAACACAGACAAGTCACTAGCAAGTCTGTGATGCCTAAGCTGAAACCTGTTTTTGAAACTAAACCTAATGTTCAAACTGTAAATCAGTCATCGGTTTACCATAAACAATTCTTTCACAAGGATGGTTTGTGGAAAGCCAACACATCTGAAGTGTCTGAAAGCATTGATAAGTTGAAGGTTGAGGTCCCACCAATTGATAAAGGACAATAGGTTGAGTTTGTGATGCGTGATGCCTCTGGGAAACCCAAGCCAGTCAAGGCTTGGGTCCCCCTCCTTAACAAATTATTTTCTACTATGTGTAGGTTGTCCGTTATAGTGCTTCTACTAACACATGGATTATAGATAGCGGGGCATCCAGGCACATGACGGGAAATCAGTCTCTCCTTTTCAATGTCAAACAAATTAAAGGGGGACACGTTTCTTTTGCTGGAAACAAAGGAGGATACATTACCACACAAACAGAAGTAGGTAATGCAAAGGTAAGATTTGATAAAGTGAATTTTGTTCAACAATTGGAAAATAATTTGCTTTCAGTGTATCAGATATGTGACAAGGGCTTCAAAGTGATGTTTGATAATCGGAAGTGTTACATTCTGAAGAAAGAGATGGAGATTCCAGAGGAGCAGGTATTAATATCAGCATCTACGTACAATGACCTGTATGTCTTAGATATGTCAAATGCTTCTACTACTGAGTCTACTGTTCAGTGCTTTTTGTCTAAAGCAACAGAGAAGGAGTCTGTTGGGTATTCTACCTTGGAAAAAATTGAAGATTTTAATTGTATTGAAGTTGAAGACTTGAAGCATGAAATCAATAAAAATATTAGTCTAGGGTTTAAATTGTAATTATTTGTAATGCTAGACTAGTATATATTTTAGCACATATCATCCTTGTAATGTGTGATTAATTCACCACATGTTAGGGTGAATTAGGGTTCATCACCAACAACAATATATTGTCATCCCTCATGGATGATGATTTCAACATTATATCATCATTCTTTTGAATGATGATTTCAACAATATATCAATAACATCAAGCATTAATTGTCGTTCTTCATGTTCATCATCATCATGATTTATATATTTTAGCATCTAATCATTCGATTCTTGTTATCATCAATATGAATCCTAAGATCCAAGCTCATGTTCACGTTCGAATCATGAACACACAATTGGTATCAGAGCGGGAGTTGATGGATTCATATTGATTTTGATGAGATTTTATGATTAGGATGCTAAAATTATTAAAGATCTGAAGAAAGCAATTTCATCAACAATCCATTCAACAATACAAGATCCGATGCACACAATGCAAGAAATCGAAGAGGAAGGGCTGCGAATGCGGCTGCCGAAGGTGGCCTTAGCTGCCGAATTAGGGCTGCCGAATGAAGATGGCTGCCGAACCGAATAAGGGCTGCCCTAATTAGGGTTTGCAAACTAGGGCTCTTGGAAGATGGATTGTAAAGTTTCGGATGTCTTGGATGTGGACTTGGGCTCAAGCATTCATGGATTGGGCTGTGATCAACTTAAACAAACTCGAACCACCACCAAATCCACACAACTTTGTATGCAGCCCTGCACCACCCTCAACGAACCTTTGTGCATTCCCTAATCATCTCTATCCATAACCATACAGTAGCCCCAAATAGCACCAAACAAACTTACAAATAGCATCAACCCAAAACCTCATCAAAACCGATTCCAAACAGCCTCACAACTTCACTAAAGCCTAACCAAACCAACCCAAATCAGCCATCGAACAACCCCTCATCACCTTAACCAACCTCCGTAGAACATCTACAGATGTGGAAACCAAAACCGAACCAAATGCGTCACTCAAACCTTCAATCAACCACAAAAACACAGATGGAAAGATTCTACAAAAACATCTACGGATGACGAAATCAAAAACATAACTTTCCGGTGATGAAGTGCGGATGAACAAATTTCATGCTTCCGTACATCATCTACGGATGAACAAATTCGTAGCTCAAATCCGCAGGTGATATGCGGATACATAAAAATCATTCATATGTAAAAAGTAAATCGATTGAAATAGAAAGCGATTGCTGGTCAATGAAATTGATTGAAGCTGAAGTTGGTTGTGTGTGCGTATATTTGGATCGTGTTTTAAAAGCAAAAACAAGAATCAAAAGGAACCGATAATGAGATGTGGTTTGTTTATTGGTGTGTTTTTGAAGGGTTTGGACTATTGGCTCAGATTAGTGGATTGGGTTGTATGAACAACAACAAAAGGCCTGAGACTTGGGCTTGAAAATAAACAATTTGAGCTTGGTGCTTGAGCTACCAACGAAAATAAAAACACAAGTTTTCAAGTTTGTGTATGTGCCTCGAGTTACAAAAGGAAAATTAGTTGTACCAAAGTTTTGAAGACCTCGCTTCCGCATCAACGACATATTTCTCGACTTTGGATAACTATTCAACAAAAACAAGATCAAGCTTCAATTCACATTGGAAATCTACAATTTAGGAGGAGTATTGTTGGGTATTCTAGACCTTGGAAAAAATTGAAGATTTCAATTGTATTGAAGTTGAAGACTTGAAGCACGAAATCAATAAAAATATTAGTCTAGGGTTTAAATTGTAATTATTTGTAATGCTAGACTAGTATATATTTTAGCACATATCATCCTTGTAATGTGTGATTAATTCACCACATGTTAGGGTGAATTAGGGTTCATCACCAACAACAATATATTGTCATCCCTCATGGATGATGATTTCAATATTATATCATCATTCTTTTGAATGATGATTTCAACAATATATCAATAACATCAAGCATTAATTGTCGTTCTTCATGTTCATCATCATCATGATTTATATATTTTAGCATCTAATCATTCGATTCTTGTTATCATCAATATGAATCCTAAGATCCAAGCTCATGTTCACGTTCGAATCATGAACACACAGAGTCTATCTCATGGCACAGAAGAATGGTCCTGTCAGCACGAAGAGTATCGTCGGAGACTGGTACTGCTTTGTAGTCACAGATGACTACTCACGGTTCTCCTGGGTGATGTTTCTGAAAACTAGGTCAGAAACTTTTGAGTCGTTCAAGGTTCTCGTCACTACACTGGAGTCCCTCTACAAGCTGAAAGTGAGGAAGATTTGTTCAGACAATGGAACAGAGTTCAAGAATCAGTGGATGGATGCTTTCTGCAAAGAGAAGGGAATTGTTCATCAGTTCACCTCTGTATGCACACCACAGATGAATGGAGTTGCTGAACGAAAGAATCGGAGCTTGATCGAGACAGCACGGACTATGTTGGCAGATTCAAAACTACCAATACAGTTCTAGAATGAAGCTGTTGCCAATGCTTGCTACATACTTAATCGTGTGTTAGTATTCAAGAGGCATGGGAAGACTTGCTATGAGTTGCTTCAGAAGCGCAAACCGAACCTGGAGTATCTGGAACCATTCGGAGCTCCATGTACATTGCTGAAGAAAACTTAGGAGGGCAAGTTCAGCGAGAAAGCCAATCAAGGGATATTTCTAGGATATAACATACCAGACAAACAGGTTTATAACAACTCGACGGGTCAGGTAGAAGTGTGGTGTAATGTAGATGTACAAAGATACACCACCCCCCTTGCTGGAAAAGGTCCATCGTCATTCTTCGATTATGATGGCTTTTTCAAATCCTTCAACCTCCGTCAGCTTGATTCAGATGATGAGATTGCTGCCCAGATGATGTACGACATCCTAAATACACTGAACCTGGATATCAGCAATATGATACTAGCCAGTGGTGCTTCGGGATCTTCAACACCCGCTCAGGACGAGAATGATGAGTCATCAGATGATGACGAAGCAGCTGAGACTAACAATGAGTATAATGTCAATCAAGAAGAGAGCTCCTCAGCTGCTGCACAAGCATCAGGAAATCCAGATACTGAACCTGTTGTCACAAATCTTGATGTTGAAGTTGTCGTTCCTACGACACCTGTGACTAGGATCAGTATGAATCATCCCCCCGACTCTATCATTGGGCATCTTCAATCCGGTGTGCAGACAAGAAATCAACTGTACTCTGCTAACTATGCTGCAGTCACGAAGGGATATGTTAATGACGGGTCTTTCTCATGTTTTGTTTCTCAAATCGAGCCTAAGTACGTCAGTGATGCCCTGAAGGATAAGGCCTGGGTCAATGCTATGCAGGAGGAGCTGCTACAGTTCAAGAAGCTGGGAGTGTGGACACTCGTTGACAGGCCCAAAGGAGTGAAAGTGATTGGTACCAAATGGGTACTGAAGTGCAAGAAGGATGACCAAGGTGTTGTTATCAGAAACAAGGCACGGTTGGTTGTTCAAGGATTCAGACAAGTCGAGGGAGTCGACTACAATGAAGTGTTTGCACCAGTGGCACGAATGGAAGCGATTCAGATATTTCTGGCCTACGCATCTTACATGAAAATCAAAGTTTATCAGCTGGATGTTAAGAGTGCATTCCTTCATGGGGAAATCCGTGAAGAAGTCTACGTCAGTCAACCCGAGGGATTTGAAGATCCTTATCATCGGGATAGAGTCTACAAGTTGGACAAGGCTCTGTATGGGCTACATCAGGCTCCTCGAGCTTGGTATGAGAAGCTCTCCACCCATCTCTTGAAACACGGTTTTCACAGGGGTGTGATTGACTGCACATTGTTCATTAAAGAGAAAGATGGGGATTTACTAATGGTGCAGATCTATGTGGATGACATCATCTTCAGTTCCAGAAATGAAGAACTGTGCAAAGAGTTCGAACCTGTGATGAAGGCAGAGTTTGAAATGAGTGCTATGGGAGAAATGAAGTTCTTCCTGGGATTACAGGTGGATCAAACACCAACCAGTATTTCTCTGCATCGGACTAAGTATGTCGGAGACATTCTTAGTCGCTTTGATATGGAAAATGTCACTACTGCCGGTACCCCACTCGCCACAAATCATGATGTGGCACCTGATAAGAATGGGGATTTGGTGGATGCCACTATGCATCGTGGGATGATCGGATCTCTCATGTATCTCACTGCCTCGCGTCCAGACATCATGTATGCCACATGTCTATGCTCTAGATATCAAGCCAAACCGAAACTAAATCATCTGATCGGGGTGAAAAGGATCTTTCATTATCTAAAGGGTACTCCAACACTGGGGTTGTGGTATCCTCATGACGATGACTTTGAGCTAACGGCGTATAGTGATTCAGACTACGGCGGCTGCAAGATGAACTTTAAGTCTACATCAGCAGGGTGTCAGTTTTTTGGAAGGCGGTTAGTCACTTGGCAATGCAAGAAGCAGACCTTGGTTGCATTATCAACCTGTGAAGCTGAATATGTTGCTGCTGCAAGTTGCTGTTCTCAGATCATCTGTATCCAACAGCAAATGTGAGACTACGGTTTGCAATTTTCTCAAACATCTATCTTTGTTGATAATTCTGCTGCCATAGTTGTTACTAAAAATCCTGTTCAACACCCTAAAACAAAACACATCGGCATAAAGTATCATTTCATACGCGATTGCTATGAAAAACAATTAATTAATGTGATTAAAATAAATACGGATTTTCAACGCGCTGACCTTTACACCAAACCATTTGATAAACCCAGATTTTTCTATCTGTTAGAGGTCAACGGCGTGAAAAAGAAAAGTGACATAATTTTAGAAGACACGGATGCCTAGTCCGACACGTGTTTAGTTTTTCATTGTTATTTTTATTTCTTTTAATTTCCTTGTCTTATAAAAATCCAAAAACACAAAAAGATTTTCTGTTTTAGAATTTTAGGGGGAGATTAGGTTATGTTCAGTATTTATTTACTTAAAAAAGGGGGGAGGGAAGATAAGCTGAAAAGGCAAAGACAACAAAACTAAGAATGTGATTCAACAATTTGGAAAGTGATAGTACACATGCGTCAAGTTATTTGGAACACCAAAAAGATTTTCAATTTTTGCAATTTTAGTTTAATTAAATCACAGAAAATTATTAGTCAGAGAGTTCTAAGTCCAACAAATTGGGAAAATGATAGTACGCTTGCTTGTAACTGTAATTATACTGAGAAAGTCGATCTAGGGAGGTGCTAGTTCATTATACGATGTGTCGGTAGATTCAACACGATAGACTAGTAGACATCTTTGGTGAACTCAATTTAAACTAATA
This sequence comes from Flaveria linearis, assembly GCA_024085815.1. Lineage (NCBI taxonomy): Eukaryota > Viridiplantae > Streptophyta > Magnoliopsida > Asterales > Asteraceae > Flaveria > Flaveria linearis. Next base: position 28,698,943 of record CM044010.1, read on the forward strand.
TGTTCAACTGACTGTGGGTTCCCATCTTATCAATGGTTAACACAATCAATTATTTCCAATAAGGGATAACGAGCAAATAAACGCCACTAAAGTGTGCGGATGACCACAAAAAAAGCAAAGCACGAAAAAAATGAAAATAAACGCAATCAAGTTGATAACCTATGTAGTTGGTGCGTTATGTGCAAAAGAAAAAATTAAAGATGCTCTAACAAGAAGATAGGTTGTGTGCCTCTCTGCTGTGCGATGATACTGACCTGAGGATAAGCATAACCTAGATATTCTATAATTCACTGGTGTTTGCCGCCTCTCTGCTATGCGTTGGCACTTACCTGAGGCTTGGCTTCTCTTTGAAAGATCTATGAATAGTCTCTCCTTGTCAAAATACCCGTAGACCGCTCGAAAGTCCTCTAAGGAATGTTGATTACCATATAAGCTTGGGATCCACAAATGTTGGTTGAAAAAATAAAAACTAATACATCACCAATATGTGTCAAAAATCTGTGTATGGATTTAAGTGGACAAGTATACTGACAATCCTCGTGACTACACCGCCTGATGTTCAAAATCAATGTGTGTTACATAACAGATCAAGCATGATTCCCAGGTAGAACGGAGAAGTCTCAGTTGAATGAGAAACTGTGATATGAAAATATGTTAGTTTCAATTTCAACAAATATATAAAAGTTCCAAGTAATTTAGTCTATGCCTGTCTGATTCCATATGAATCTGTCTTAGAAATGATGTTAATGCTAATAGGCTTTTCTACCCAACCCTAACAAAATCACAAAAACATGTTTATTTTGTTACTTAGTTTAGTCTTTCAAATTATTTGCCAAGTGTGTTAGTGTCGGACTGTGCTATGTTACTCATTGCTATGAATGTCACAATATGAACTTAACGTGAATCTTAAATCAATCGTTTCTGAAAAAGTAAATGGATCATGTCTGAGATGATCAGGTGGATAAATGGACCATGTCTGAGATGATCAGGTGGATAAATAGATCATGTTTGAGATGATCAGGTGGATAAATGGATCATGTCTGAGATGATCAGGTGGATAATTGGATCACATCTGAGGTGATCGGGTGGATAAAAAGATCACATCTGAGGTGATTAACAGGTTTTATTCTAAAATTGATCATGTCTGAGATGATCAACTGCTCATAATGTTATCTACTGTTAAATGGAACTAAGTGTCGAACGGTAAAATTGTCAAAATGTCACAAGTATGGCCCATTCGCACGACTGGACCATAAGTATGGACCAGTCGTACGATTGGATCATACGAATGAGTCCAAGTCGTACAATTGGATCATACGAATGAGTCCAAATCGTACGAGTGGACCATGCAAATAAGCCCAATCGCATGATTGGAGGTTACCGACTATGACAGAAGTCCGAATGAACATCAATCGTACGACTGGAGGTGAACGATTGGGTTAATCGCACGACTGAGGCTCAGTCGCACGACTCACTCATGCGACTAGGCTTAGTTGCACGACTGGAGGTTGCCCTAGTATAAATACAAGGTGAGTCGGCCTCAGTCACTCTACTCAGCCGAATCGCCATTATACGTACGACTTAAAGAACCTCTGCCGAAATTTCGTTCGATTCACATTTACTATATATTCTTGTGTTCTGACATTCGATATTGTTTATACAGGTAATAATCGAAGTGGTTCATCAATAAAACCAAACATTGACATCAAGAATCACTCAAATTTTGACCTAACAGTAACCGAGGACTAAAAAGGACAAATAAACCACCTAAACTGAGCTATAAGATCAAACTAAACTTAAAAGATGCTTAATCGGACTATTCCGAGCGTAATGAGCCTAATCACAATGTTTAACATCAAGTATTGCTCAAGAACATGGATTTGAATGTTCAAACAGTCAAATAGGCGACTGGACACACTGATGAACTTCAATCGTATGACTGAGCTGTCCGATTGGCTCAATCGTACGACTGAGATTGACAAATGGCACAGTCGCACGACTAAACCATGCGTATGAGCTCAGTCACACGACTGAGGTAAACACATGAGAAGACATGCGACTAAGAACAATCGCATGACTCAGTCGTACAAATGAACTCAATCGTACGACTAGATCTCAGTCGCATAGTTCAATCGCACGACTAGATCTCAATCGCATAGTTCAATCGCACGACTAGATCTCAGTCTCTTTGTTCAGTCGCACGACTAAACCAAGTTTTCAAGTTAATTAACAGAAATTGGTTATCTTAGACAAGTACTAATGTTTTTGTGCTTTACGTCACAGATGGCTAGTCGGTGGACTTTGAGCACCAAGCACAATATCTGTGCCCATCTGGATCTTACTTCCCACAACGCTGCAGAATTTTCTGGGATTATCAGTTTTCTACGCCACTCGAGGATCTTCCGAGCATCTCAGCGCAGTGTACACCATACAGATCGATTCAGCAGGCGTTTTGGGAAAACGTTGTTGTAGACAGGTCCATGGAGCCTCACACTATTCAAAGCTCTATCTTTGGACAAGATATTGAGCTAACTAAGGAGGATATACGGACCGTTCTTGAGTTTGGGGACGATGCTAACTGCCCAACGAGACTACATCCCCTTACTGTCCGTGGCTGCTTTATGAGGGCGAAGTACTCGGGGGACATCAACTCAAGTATGCTTAACAAGAGCAACTTGTGCCCCCAGTTCAAGTACCTCGCCCATGTTCTTCTACGTTGTATAGCCTCGAGGAAGGGAGGATTGGATGAGTTGTCTGATCAGATGCAGAATGCATTTGCTGCATTAGTGCTGAACTTCCCGTTCAGCTTCTCCAGGATGATCTTCACCTACTTGGTGGAGAACATCGAGACCAAGGGGAAGGAGAGCTTCTGCATATACCCGAGGTTTATCCAGATGATCATTGATCAGAAGCTCCCCCAGCTGCCGAAGGAGAAAGAGGATGCGGTCGTCCTGGAGGTCATGGACGACACGACATTGGGAAGAATGAAGGTTTATCGGGGCAAGCAGGTTAAGCCCCGGTGAGGAGGTTGTTTGGGCATCTAGCCCGGGAGGACTACATGGCACCGACAAGACGTAAGTGGCGCCACGATGACAGTGACTCCGATGTGGAGAACATGTCCTCCCTGGTGATGATTCAGATAGGGATGACGGTGATGATGGTGGAGATACAGGTTTTGAGACCACTACTGCAGATGTTACATCTCCACCATCCCCACAAGAGGGATTAGAGACGGCTGGGTTCCATCAGGACTTTCAGCCTGATGAGGAGGAAGAGTCAGATGAAGAGCCTCTCACCCGGACGGTGGGTAGCCGGGTAGTTGCTACGAAGCAAGGTATCAGGGCGGTTGGTGGACGCCCGGGAGGGTCTGGGGGTTCTACTGTCGACCCATCATATACCCCAGACTCTCCCAGTAGCCAAGGGGGAGCATTCGGGTCCAAAGGGACTAGACTGAAAAGGATGTCTCAGCCCCACTGGAAAGAAGGCGAAGCGAAGGAGGATTACCCTGCTTACAACCTCTTCAACCACCACACCTACCTCCATAACCACCACTACTACCACTCCACCACCCACTACCACAATACCACCCTCCACAACCACTACTCCTACACCTCCACCCACTCATACACCTCCACCTATATTCACCACCACCACCGCTACCACCACCCGACACCAAGCCAGACCCTCAATAGCTCAATCAGAATCTTCTCTACCCTCCAGTGGGGTAGAGGAACAGCTTGCAGCACTTAACCGAATGGTACTGAAGCTGTTAGCTACCGATGACGAGAAGACTGCACAGCTAAGACAGTTAGTGGAGCTTACTGCTGCCTAATCACTGCATATCTCTCAGCAGGCACAACAGCTACAGGAGCAGACCCAACAGATGGCTGCTCAGAGTCTAGAGCTCACCCAACTCCAGGAGCAAAACGTCATATCTTCTAAGAAGATTGAGGAGTTGGAGGAGGCCAAGAAAACCATCCTGTTCAAACTTAATGGCACTAAGGATGAGCCACTGAAGATCAGAGAGGGATATGGTGATGATGGTGATGATGAAGATACTGATGATGAGGTAGATGACAGTGATGAAGATGATGATGATAGTGGAGAGGATCAAGCAAAGGAGGGGTGCAATGATGATGATGATGATGAAGATTCAGCTACAAATGCTGCAGATCCGGGTCTAGAACAATGAACAAAATGAAGACAAGACCAGGGATCTACATCAGCCCCTCCATCATCACCTACAGCTGAAGCTCACGAGCAGATTCAAGGCAAAAGTACAGATTAGATGTTTTATTATTAAACTTTTGTACTTGAATCATCTTTCGATGTTTATGTAATTAATGTAAATATTTATTATTTATTGTTTGATTATCTTGATTACATACTAATGCTTGTTATGCTACATGTCTAAATCAAGCAGATCCAGTATTTCAGCAAGATGAGCACGATGTTGCTCCCCTCCAACAGATCAAGTCTCAACTCACAATGATTCTTGATCTGCAGGGGATCGTTAGAAGGGCTGTGAGTTATACTCCTGAAGAAGGAGAAATAATTCACGACCTAACTGACGAGCAACTTGCTGAGATGTTTTGGCTTAATCCAGATGAGATCGTGAAGGATGCTCCAACGTTTGATGATGCTAGTGATGAAGAGCTTAACGATGTTAAGAAGATAGAGATTAAAGACATCACCGATCAGCACTACCCTGAATACGCTGACCGAGAGGGAAATGTGTTTCCTGATCTGGTTAACACTCTCGGTAGTGATATTTTGGGGAAGCTGAGTGATAAAGAGAAAGAGGTAGAAGCATCAACTAGCCAAGCCCAAGCCTCGGACGCTGATGTCGATATCAGAAAGGCTGAATGGGCGGCTTGCTTTGCTGAGATCCGAGCCCAGCGTGCTACAGCTAAGCAAAGTACCTACACCAAGCTCTACAAAGTCAAGAAGAATATGAAGGTGTCAGGGAAAATTATTGCATGGGCTCACTTTGAGGATCTTGGAGTTTATGTTGTAAAGAGGGAGAGGGGAATCAAGTACTTCAGATTCCCTCATGATCTGAAGACTCTCCCCGAGTTCGAGCTCAACCAGCTGGCACGCCTGAAGCTGCTCTACGCTGACCCGAAGAAAATGTCAGGCTGGTTTGAGGCTGCACTAAAAAGGGAATACAGGACAAGATGGGTAAACTTCAAACCTCAGCAGGCTACGAGGTACCTTCGAAGGTCTGAGGTGAGTCCCATCACCGGTCAACCAAAGATAGTCCTGAAGTGGTGCCCTCCGCGCACGATGTCCAGAATTCCTTTGAGGGAGACGCCACAGGACTTTACCCCACATTTTAAGTGGTGGTACTATGACTGGCGCTTTGGAGAGGCCATCATTGTTTTGGACAGGGAAGGAACGGTGGACACAATAAGGGTGTTCGACCCAATGTGGCTTATCAACTTGTCAGCTTCAGATGTCTATACTCTATACAAGTGGCCTTTATTTTTTGATACCCAGGATATAGTGCAAGCATTACAGTTTTAGCATGTCATACGTCTATGCTTCGCACTCAATATCCATGCTGGGGTTTCGAAAGAGGAACGAGCTAAGAGATTCGAATAGTTTAAGAAGGAAGTCAAAGATTAGATAGAACTAGGTCCAAGTGGGAGTTTGTTGGTACATATGTCCCTAGTTCTAGTTCTAGCGAGCTTAAATGTAATGTTCATTTTGTTACACATATGTAATGTTTGATCAATGTAATGGAAAACTCTTTGAGTGATTGTGTATTAGTTGTTTAATGTTATATCTATTAATATGATTTATTGTTACTCGCTTATATGAACATGTTATATAGGTTTACAGTTGTTAGGCATAGTTCTGTTTCATTAAAGGTTCAGAATATGTTTAACTAAGTATCATGATTCAGTCGCACGACTGGACCATGCGAATGGGCCAATCGCACGACTAAACCAGGTGATTGAGTCAATCGCACGATTGACTCATAAGACTAACTCAGTCGTACGAATGAATCAATCGTACGACTCAATCGCACGACTGAGCCATACGCATGGCTCAGTCGTAGGAATGAAAGCTGTAACCTATAAATACCACTTAATTCGTGGAAAAACAAAACACTTCGAGAATTCACAACCCTAGCCATCCAAGTTCGTCCAGAACGTCCCTTCCAAGTACATAGAACGTTTCTGATCATTCCTAGTCTATTCTTAACGTATTCTAATCGTTAGGTTTGATCGGATTAACGTTCTCCCTGATTGGATCGCCAATCAAATAGAATTCCGTGCTATTTGATTCGGTTACACGTTGAATTAGTTAGTACTCCGTCCGTACACGGTCCTAACACATACATACATACATACATACATGCATACATGCATACATGCATACATGCATACATGCATCCATGCATACATGCATACATGCATACATGCATACATGCATACATGCATCCATGCATACATGCATCCATGCATCCATGCATACATGCATCCATGCATCCATGCATACATGTATCCATGCATCCATGCATCCATGCATACATGCATCCATGCATCCATGCATACATGCATACATGCATCCATGCATACATGCATACATGCATACATGCATACATGCATACATGCATACATGCATACATGCATAAATGCATACATGCATACATGCATACATGCATCCATGCATACATGCATCCATGCATACATGCATACATGCATCCATGCATCCATGCATCCATGCATCCATGCATACATGCATGCATGCATACATGCATGCATGCATACATGCATACATGCATGCATGCATACATGCATACATGCATACATGCATCCATGCATACATGCATACATGCATCCATGCATACATGCATACATGCATCCATGCATACATGCATACATGCATCCATGCATACATGCATACATGCATACACGCATACATGCATACATGCATCCATGCATGCATGCATGCATGCATGCATCCATGCATGCATGCATGCATGCATCCATGCATGCAATGCATCCATGCATGCATGCATAGATGCATGCATGCATACATGCATACATGCATACATACATACATGCATACATACATACATACATATAGGTATATGTATGTATATATAACCATTAAAGTATAAAATTCCTATTTTATCGTTATAAAACGCCTATTTCAATAATAAATTCTTAAAACCGTTAAATTAGGTCAAATATCATAAATATTGATATATTCTAGTAGCCTAACTTACTTAAAATCATAATTAATTAGAGTGTAAATATCTAAAGTTTAGGGCTAAAAGTGTCAATATAGCAAAGTCTAGGAACCAAAGTTGCCAACAATCAAAGTCTAATTTTTTGAGACTGAAATACATTTATCATAAATTTTACAAGCTAGTATTATATCAATATGACCCATACTTAGACAAAACACAAGTTAGGAATTCAAAAACTCAAAGCCTTAAAGCAAATTACACATGTGTAACGGAAATCAACAATTCAAGTAAGAAAACCCTAAAACTTATGGTTTTGGCTTATATAGCCACTTAATGAGATTCTAATGCATATGAAATGAACTTAGGAACCATTCTGGTCGGTAGCACCCTAAATTCCTAAGTTTTACCTCAAGAACTACTCACTCGTGTGTCTTATGAACCCTTTTTACTTTAAAACTTTTAGGGTGAAATACATACTTGTTAAATATTATTTTGTGGTGCAATATAACCTCATATTTTTCCTAAATGGAACACAATCATTAACTCCATTAGGAGTCACGTGATGTGTGGATAGTACTATTTGGGGAATCTTCCGCACATAGTGGGTCTTTATGATAAGGAAACCCCTCATTGAAATTCAATAATCATTATGTAATATATTTGTGCAACTTACCCATGCATAGCAGTGCACAATCAAACCTAACACTCCAGTAGTAAAAGGTTAAAGGATGTTTTAGTACTCGGGTGGGAAAGTCTGGGTTAGGCTTGATAGTAATACATTCTCTAGTGCACTATTATTATTATTGTTATTGTCATTTTCATTATCATTATTGATTGATATATTTTAATCATGAAAGGTTAAGTTTCATAAACTTATAAGTTCACCAACATTATGTTGACGCATTTTGAGTGTGTCTTTCAGGAGAAGAATAGTTGATAAGTGACTTATGGGTAGGTGGTGTCTTAGTTGGACATTTAGAGATTAGCCTTTACCCTATCCATCATATCATGTTATGAATAATTTAAATTAAAATATGTCATTCGGTTTCTAGACAATTAATATCCTGAGTTTGAAGATGGTGGTATGGGTGGAGATGAAGAGACAGTTGAAGCTTCTGATAGTGATACCAATCTGTCACACCCTCAAAATCCACATGCGGAGTTTTACCGCAAGGCGTATGAACAAACCAGGATCACAGTCAATAGTTACTCAGAACGACTCTATATGCCATATTTAACATAAACTAAATCAGAGTTTAAACTTTAAAATCGTGCGGAAGCGTATTATAAATAAGACAAACCCAAAATATAAAAATGTATAACATGGCAAAACATGCGCCAACCAACTGTTTAAAGAAAAACCCAATCATAAAGATAAACAAATGGGTCATTGTTTTGATTCTAGAATGCATGCTTGACTCGTGTAGTGCTCCTATTGGCAATCTGGATTATCGACCTCAGAATAGCATACTAAAAAGTCAACACAATGGTTGGTGAGTTCAAGAGTTTGCGTTTAAACATAACAGTTTAACAATCGTGATATATATAAGCATGTATATTGCAATAGATAGCTAGTCTATTCACAAATGAATATTAATACATAGTGATTTCATAATTGAAGCTGACTGTGTTATGTTTGCCTCCTGTCACGACTTACCATGTCGTGACAAATGTACATAGGACAAATTGCACCCGGTTGACCTCGAGTCACACAGGTGGGGCTCGTTAGACCCAGTAGTACTACCCAAGTTTCCCCGCTATTCAATATTAACAATTCGAAAGTGTGAGGACTTTATCATGGTAAACAGCACTATATTAATATCATACACATCTTAAATATATAAAGCGTTTATAAAGTTACCAGTATGTTATCTCCCCCAAAAGAGGTTAAGTAAAACAGTGGGGCATGAACTCACCTGATATGCGTATTGAGTACTAGAGTTTACTTGAAAGACAAAGTGGACAGTCAACCCTCAAAGGTTACCTAGATCATGTAATTACATGAGTTTGTGTAAACAGTGAATATGAGAAACCCTAAGTGCACTATAACCAAGGACTCAAGGTTTTAGAAGAATAGACATGTTTGACCCAGTTGACCCGTTTGACCCGTTGGTGACATTATGTGTTGTAAACCTTTTAAATAGACATGAGCATATATCATACAAGTCATGTAAGTTCTTAGCATCTAGCATACTCTGTGTATCCATAACACAGCTAGTGTATCATAGAAAAGGTCAGATCATGCATATCCTACTTATATGACTTATAACCATGAATTAACATATACGGGTCAAAACAGATAATTCACCAAATAATCATCCATACTAACCACAACACATTCAATATGTCCAATACATACCACATACACCAAGATGATTGATTTTCAGTCCCAAACATGATGTCCTAGTTAGTAGTCAACATACAAACCCATACATGATCATCAAAGTGCATAAATCACCCAATAACCAAGTAACATTCCATACAACCTAATTAACAGGTTCTACCACATTAGACATCCACAGCAAGCATTCTAGCATGATCCTAAAGCCATGAGTAAGTCCAATGCCAAATATCCAAGGTTCATGCACAATAAAGTTTCCCTTTTAGGAAAGTTCATCCCAAAATCTAGTAAACACCCAATGTACACCTAATTCATCAATAATATACTATTTCAAGCTCATAATAACAACTAACTATGATCAACAACATCAAACTAGCATGATTCATTCATCCATATCTAAAAAGTTTCTACTTTTGGCAAGACATGAACAACAACATCCAACCTAAGATTTCTAGCATTCATAGCAACAATCTAGCATTCATATCATCATCCCAATGTTCATACAACATCATTAACACCCTAATATCATCAATTCATCCTTGAATTATCAAGTTTATGCATAAAAGTTACTATTAATAGTAAGGTATGAACAAGGTCCTCAATTCACCAATTTCTTGCATAATTCATGTTTTCTAACATTCATACTAACTAATTAACATCCCAACAACATCAAACAACAATCAATTCCACAAAAGCCCCAAAATTTTTGAATTAGGGTTCATATTCCTCAAGGTTCATAATCAATCGATCAAAAGCGTAGTTTTCTTGCATAATCAACTTTAAACAACATACATACAACCTAACTAATATGTTAACATCAACAAAACATCAAATTTCAGCCCCAAGAACTTCAATTTCGTAGCTAGGGCTTTGGCCAACTCAAGAAACCCACAAAAACAATAAAACTAATCTTCAATTCACGTGTATACTTGTTAAGGAAGGTCCAAATCGCGTTCTAGTGCTTGAAATCGATCAAAACCGTGAAGAATTGAGTGTTGTAGGCTGAAAATCGCAAAGAAGGGGCTGGAAAATGCTGTTCACGGTCGCTGGGTGTTTGGGTGGGGGTTTGGGGTGTTTTATTTTAACTAATTTACAAGAATACCCCCTCTAAAACTTGCATTTTGTATTTTTATAAAAATTAAGTTTTTAACTCTTTGTAATGTGTTTTTAACTTAACAATATAAACATATAAACTAATGGTAACCCTTAGATATTTTATTTTGTAAAAACACAAGACATACGAAATAACACACGCGTTTTCGCGTTACGCGAAAAAATCCCCGAATAGTCTTTAAATCGCGAAAACACATGAACATAACACAATAATCATCTAATCCACTATATTATTATTAATTTAATATTATTAATTATTATTAGGTCACCAACGTTAAACGACAACTAGTGTGTGCTTACGGACACGTGCATGCAAAACTTAACGGAACTAACGGAGTTTGGTAACGGAAAATCACCGGATGTCACATTATCCCCATGTTGAAAGAATTTTCGTCCCGAAAATTGCGTTACATAGTGAGAGTGTTTCATCACATGGTGAGAGTGTTTCATCACTGGTCTACTGCATTGGCACACCGAAATCGAAATCGAGTGAGTTTTGGATGAGTTGTCACATCATTCCCATGTTGAAAGAAATTTTATCCCGAAATTTAAATCAATACCTTTATCTGCAGGCATCGTCTCGAACAGTTGAGGGTACTTAAGCTTCATTTGATCTTCACGTTTCCACGTGAATTCCGGTCCACGTCGCGAGTTCCAACGAACTTTGACTATGGGTATCTTGCTTTGCTTTAGTGTTTTCACCTCACGATCCATCACCTCGACAGGTTCTTTAATAAAGTGTAATTGTTCATCAACTTGAACATCATCTAGTGGTACAATTAGTGTCTCATCCGATAAACACTTCTTCAGATTTGAAACGTGAAACACATTGTGGACTCCACTCAGCGAATCAGGCAAAGCTAGTCGATAGGCCACTGGACCTATTCTTTCCAGTATCTCAAATGGTCCAATATACCTCGGATTCAGCTTTCCTCGCTTGCCAAACCAAACTACAGCTTTCCACGGTGAGACTTTCAATAAGACTTTGTCACCAATTTGAAACTCTAGTGGTTTCCGTCTCTTGTTAGCATAACTTTTCTGTCTATCTCGCGCTGCTGCCATACGATTCCGTATCTGCACAATCTTCTCAGTGGTTTCATGTATTAGCTCGGGACCCGTTAGTTGACTATCACTAATTTCAGCCCAGCAAACCGGTGATCTACACTTTCTCCCATACAAAGCCTCGAAAAGTGCTGCCTGTATGCTAGTGTGATAACTGTTATTATAAGAAAATTCCACCAAAGGCAGGTGAACTTCCTAGTTGTTCCCGAAGTCAATCACACAAGCACGTAACATATCCTCCAAAGTCTGTATGGTATGCTCACTCTGACCGTCAGTCTATGGATGATAAGCAGTACTCATATCCAATCGTGTACCCAGAGATTTCTGCAGTGATTGCCAGAAGTGTAACGTGAAGCGAGCATCGCGATCAGAAATAATCGAGATCGGTACACCGTGTCTCGAAATGATTTCCTTAAGATACAATCGGGTTAACTTCTCTATCTTATCCGTTTCCTTAATTGCAAGGAAGTGAGCGGACTTGGTCAATCGATCCACAATAACCCAGATTGTGTCACAACCGGTATTAGTCCGGGGTAATTTAGCAATAAAATCCATAGAAATTTGTTCCTATTTCCACATTGGTATCTCGGGTTGTTATAACAGTCCGGATGGTTTTTGGTATTCCACCTTTACCTTCGAGCAGGTCAAACACTTGCTCACATACGTAGCTACATCCGCCTTCATATTAGGCCACCAATAGTGCGCCTTTAAGTCGTGATACATCTTGTCAGATCCAGGATGTATAGAGTATTTAGACTTGTGTGCCTCGCTCATAACCAAATCCCTCAGATTTCCATAGACAGGCACCCAAAGTCTATCCATGAAGTACCGAATTCCATCCTCTTTCACTACCAATTGTTTATCCATTCCCCGTAATGACTCAGAACCAATGTTTTCCTCTTTCAATGCCTCTATCTGTGCTTCCTTAACTTGTTCAGGCAGATGGGTACTGATCGTAAGTTGCAAAGCTCGCACCCGCCTAGGTTTAACTGTTTCTTTTCGGCTTAAAGCATCGGCAACTACGTTCGCCTTTCTAGGATGGTACTTGATAGCACAATCATAATCATTCAGAAGTTCTACCCAACGTCAATGCCTCTATCCATGGTACGAGATTTCCCAGAGGTGTTTCTAGAGGATCTTCCTGGACTACCACCTCATCGTCAAGTGGAATTCCAAATCAAACTGACTCCCGGTGCAGCCCCGATTGCTAGAGCACCTTCTCGATTAGCACCGAACGAATTACAGGAGTTGTCATCACACTTCAAGAGCTTCTAGATAAGGGCTTTATTCGACCTAGCACATCACCTTGGGGAGCCCCTGTTCTCTTTGTTAAGAAGAAGGATGGCACGTTTCGAATGTGCATCGATTATAGAGAATTAAACAAAGTCACAGTCAAGAACCGCTACCCTCTACCTCGTATCGACGACTTCTTTGATCAGCTTCAAGGATCAAGTTATTATTCGAAGATCGACTTGAGGTCTGGTTATTATCAACTCAGAGTCCGTGAGGAAGACATTTCCAAAACTGCATTCCGTACTCGTTATGGTCATTACGAGTTCTTGGTCATGCCTTTTGGGTTGACTAATGCACCTGCGGTGTTCATGGACCTCATGAATCGCGTGTGCAAACCCTATCTTGATCAATTTGTTATTATGTTTATCGATGACATACTGATATACTCTAGGACCAAGGAGGATCATGAAGAGCATCTACGATTAATTCTGGAATTATTGAAGAATGAACAACTGTACGCAAAATTCTCTAAGTGTGACTTTTGGATACGCGAGGTGCAATTTCTAGGTCACATTGTTAATGAGAAGGGTATACATGTTGACCCTGCCAAGATTATGGCGATAAAGAATTGGGCTATACCTGAAACACCGAGTGAGATAAGGCAATTTCTAGGATTAGCAGGGTATTACCGACGATTCATAGAGGGATTTTCTAAGATTGCACAACCTCTCACAGCTTTGACCCACAAAGGAACGGCATACAAATGGGGAGAAAGTCAAGAGGCGGCTTTTCAGCTATTAAAACAGAAACTCTGTAGTGCACCGATATTGGCACTGCCAGAGGGGACAGATGATTTCGTGTTGTATTGTGACGCATCCATTCAAGGATTGGGTTGTGTCTTGATGCAGCGAGATAAGGTAATAGCTTACGCCTCGAGACAACTGAAGGTTCACGAGAAGAACTACACTACCCATGACCTCGAATTGGGTGACATCCGATTTGGGGAGCGTAACCGTTTCAAGTTTAATATTTCTATTTCCACTGCATTATGGTGATATTTATCGGTCACGGCTAGTCCCACTCAATAGGGTATGACAATATTAAGAACATATGGAAGTTATTGATATGTGAAAGAACCGAATGGTCAAAGTTTAGTGGAAGCATTGAAAAGTACAAAAGATACGTTGGAATTAGATGAAAACTGACGAAGTTCAACCTGCCTTTTTATGGTATGGAAGGTTTTGATGACAACACCTAATGATATACTTGTAGCTCCTTAACTTGTTCATATTTTATAACAATAGTAAAGTAGTAAAGAATGGGGCTTTAATCATGCACAAAGGAATGTCAAAAGAGTCTGGGAAACAACAATTAGAAATATGATAATAATCATTAATTATAACAACTTTCAAACAAAAGAAGGAACAACCATGTGTTTCTATCACTAACCGAAG
>CM044010.1:28718349-28723349 GCA_024085815.1 Flaveria linearis
TTGACTAGCTTAACTTGTCTTCGTCTGAGTTTCTGGACCTTCCGATCCATAGCCTCAACTGGTTCTTCGATGAAATGAAGCTTATCGTCAATAAAAACTTCTTCTGGTGGAATGATGAGTGATTCGTCTGTCATACACTTCTTAAGGTTGGATACGTGGAATACGTTGTGCACACTCCCAAGTTCACTTGGTAGGTTAAGACGGTATGCTACTGGTCCAATACGTTCGGTTATCTCGAATGGTCCGATGTATCGGGGATTGAGCTTCCCTCGTTTACCAAATCGTATCACGCCTTTCCATGGCGACACCTTTAGAAACACTCTGTCACCAGTTTGGAATTCTAACGGTTTTCTCCGATTATCCGCATAGCTCTTTTGCCTGCTTCTTGCTGCTTCTAACCTCTTCTTGATTTGCCCGATCTTGTCGGTCGTTTCTTGGATAATTTCAGGTCCGGTTAATTGTCTTTCACCAATTTCTGCCCAACAGAGGGGAGAACGACATTTTCTCCCGTATAAAGCCTCAAATGGAGCCGCTTTGATACTGGTGTGGTAGCTATTGTTATATGAAAACTCAACCAATGGCAAGTGGGTGTCCCAATTCCCACCAAAGTCCATTACACATGCTCTCAACAAATCTTCCAATGTCTGGATGGTCCTCTCGCTTTGACCGTCCGTTTGGGGGTGGTATGCAGTACTCATGTCTAAGCGAGTGCCCATGGCCTCGTGCAAGGTTTGCCAAATCTCGAGGTAAATCGACTATCTCTGTCAGAAATAATTGATATGGGTACTCCGTGGCGAGATACCACCTCTTTGATATATAGATTGGCCAATCTTTGCATGCCATACGTCTCTTTGATAGGCAAGAAGTGTGCCGATTTTGTTAAACGGTCAATTATTACCCAAATGCATCGTGACCGTTTAATGTTTTGGGTAATTTCGTCACAAAATCCATGGCGATACACTCCCATTTCCATACTGGAATTGCAGGCTGTTGTAAGAGTCCAGATGGCTTTTGATGTTCTGCCTTTACTTTGGAGCATGTCATACATTTGCTTACGTATGCAGCTATATCACCTTTCATATTGGGCCACCAATACAATTCTTTTACATCATGGTACATCTTGTCTGATCCGGGGTGGATTGAGTATCTTGATTTATGCGCTTCGTCCAGAATTAGTTGGCGCAAATCCCCGTACTTTGGAATCCATACTCTTTTTGCAAACCGCATCAGATTATCGGAGTTAGGTGTTAATTCTCTGATCAATCCTTTCAGATTCTCATTCACCAGATTACCGCCTTTCATTGCTTCCACCTGTGCATCACGTATCCGACTTAAGAGATCAGAGTATATGGTTAACTCTAAAGCTCTTACGCGCAAGGGCTTTTCTCTTTCTTTCCTGCTGAGAGCGTCTGCAACCACGTTGGCCTTGCCTGGGTGATATCTAATGTCACAGTCATAATCACTCAATAACTCGACCCATCGTCGCTGCCTCATGTTCAGCTCTTTCTGGTCGAAAATATGTTGTAAGCTTTTATGATCTGTGTATACTACGCACTTTGTTCCGTAGAGATAGTGTCTCCAGATTTTCAGCGCGAAGATCACTGCCCCTAATTCAAGGTCATGGGTTGTGTAATTCTTTTCATGCGTTTTTAGTTGCCTTGATGCGTAAGCGATGACTTTGTCTCTTTGCATCAACACGCATCCCAGGCCTAAACGCGAAGCATCGCAGTACACGACAAATCCGTCGGTTCCATCAGGGAGTGATAGAATAGGTGCACTACACAGTTTTTGCTTTAGTACTTGAAAAGCTTCTTCCTGGTCAGCGCTCCACTCGTATCTTTGATCTTTACGAGTCAGTAGGGTTAGTGGTTGTGCTACCTTTGAAAAATTCTTGATAAATCTACGATAGTAGCCCGCTAACCCTAGGAATTGTCGTACTTCTGTTGGTGACTTGGGTGCTTCCCAGTTCTTTATTGCTTCAACCTTTGTAGGGTCCACCTGAATACCTTCCTTATTTATAACATGCCCAAGAAAGTGAACTTCCCGTAGCCAGAATTCACACTTTGAAAATTTCGCGTACAGTTTTTCCTTCTTTAGCATTTCCAAAACAAGTTGTAAATGATGCTCATGATCTTTCCGGGACTTGGAGTAAACCAGGATGTCATCGATAAAAACTATTACGAACTTGTCTAAATACGGCTTACAGACTCTGTTCATGAGGTCCATGAACACTGCCGGAGCATTGGTTAAACCAAACGGCATCACCAGAAATTCATAGTGGCCGTATCGTGTTCTGAAAGCTGTTTTTGGAACGTCCTCTTCTGCTATCAGCAACTGATGGTAACCGGATCGTAGATCAATCTTGGAGTAGTAACTGGATCCTTGTAACTGGTCGAACAGATCATCTATTCTTGGTAATGGGTATCGATTCTTTATTGTGAGTTTATTCAATTCTCGATAATCGATACACATTCTAAACGATCCATCCTTCTTCTTGACAAATAATACCGGTGCTCCCCACGGAGAAAAACTTGGTCGAATGAATCCTTTATCTAACAATTCTTGCAGTTGTTTTGACAATTCCTGCATTTCAGAGGGTGCCAGTCGATATGGTGATCGAGCAATGGGGGCTGCTCCAGGCACCAACTCTATTCGAAATTCAACCTGTCGCTGCGGGGGTAACCCTGTTAAATCCTTAGGAAACACCTCCGGGTACTCCCTCACCACTGGAATATCTTCGATTCTTCGTTCTTCCTTGTTTACGCCAGTGGCCTTTACTAGGAAAGCCTGGTATCCTTTGTTTATATATTCATATGCCCTCATAGCATTAATGACCTTTGAGAAGGGCTTCCCTTTGTCGCCTTGTACTATCAGAATTTTACTGCTACTCATTGGTAATCGAATAAGTTTCTCGGAACAAACGACTTCAGCATGGTTTCGGGATAGCCAATCCATTCCTACCACTACATCAAAGCTTCCCAATGTGACAGGTAACAAATCGATGCTAAATGAGTGGTCGTTAAGTTGAATGGTACAGTTCTTGATCACATAATCAGATTCTATTTTCTTCCCATTGGCTAATTCGATTATATATTTTCTATCTAACTTGTAAGGCTTTCTTCCTAGTAAGGGTTCAAATTCTTTTGACACAAAACTTAAATCAGCACCAGTGTCAAACAAGATGGAGGCATAGTGGTTGTTGATAAGAAACGTACCGTTAACCACTGACGGTTCTTGTTGTGCTTCCTTGACATTCATCTCAAAAGCTCTCCCTCTGGCCCTGGACTGGTTCAACTTTGGGCAGTTCTTTTTGAAGTGTCCGATTCTACCACACTCATAGCAAGCTTGATCATTTCTGATTTTCCTTTCGTCGGGTTTTGCTCGGCAGTTTTGGCTCAGATGTCCAAATTTATGGCAATGAGTACAAATCTTACAATCACCCGTATGGAGATATCCGCATTTGTTACATTTCCCTGAGATTCCTTGTTTGCTCCTCTGTTGTTTGATGTTGCGACGTAAATTCGTTCGGATCTTTGGTCAAAGTTTTTCCTGTTGCTTGCTTGTCCCTTGGGGTTTTCAAACCACTTCCTTTTTCCATTAAATGGTCTTCTGTTTACTTTGATCGCCTTCCTCCCGATTTCCATCGCACTTTTTCCATGCTCGTCTTTCCCGATCAGGGTTCCATTTCGTATTGCATCATCAGTTAAGGAGTGTGCAATAGCGATTGCACTTTGGATGGTGGTAGGCTTGGAAGCTGTAACGTTGCTTCTTATTTGGGGTGTCAATCCCCATATGTATCTTTCGATTCGCACGTATTCTGGTGTAACCATGCGGGGAACCAATCTAGCAAGATCATTGAATCTCGATGTGTATGTCCGGATCTTGGCTCCTTCCATGGTAAGATTCCAGAATTCGGTTTCGATCTTCTGGAGCTCGTTGCGTGGGCAGTATTCTTTCAGTAACATTTCCTTTAGTTGTTCCCAAGTAAGTTCATAAGCATTTGCGTCTCCCAAAATCTGTCGTTGAGAATTCCACCAGGATAGTGCCGCGTCTTGAAACGAACAAGTTGCATACTTCACTTTTTGATTGTCCGCACAGTTACTTATAGCTATGACCGTTTCCATCCTTTCAATCCACCTAATAATGTCCAGCGGTCCTTCTGCGCCGGTAAAAACTCTTGGGTTGCATCCTTGGAATGTCTTATATGAACACCCCGCTATCTGACCATTCGTCAAATTTTCAGGATGTCCATCCGATCTAGAACCATTATTAGCACCAACACCAGATCCTGTGTTTGATCCATTTCCCGTTCCATTACTAAGACCATTGCCCGTATTCTCTTGCCTCCTCCCTTGACTAGCCACTAGGTTTGCATCGTGTTGTTCTAAAGCTGACTTAACATGCTGAGCTATTAGTTGTGCTAATTCTTCCGCGGTAGTTGGTAAATTGACGTTTCCGCTTGAGGGTGTACCTCGGGTTACGGGTGGCATGGTTCAATTCTGTTTGAAGATAGGGAAGAAGGTGTTTAGTTTACGGATGTTTGCTGTTATAATGACTTACCTTATATAAAAATATTCGTATAATAATCAAGTATTAATCACAACCAACATAAATCATAAGGATAAAACTTTTTAATTCCCATAGGCGTCTAATCACAAATACATCAATATCAAAACACCAAACAGTTAGTTATCCAAAAGATCACAAGTTAAAGTCTACATGCATCCTCGAGTCATAACTCGGTCAAAAGAAAGAGTCTAAGCTCTCCGGCTTACATCAATAGCTAACCTAATACCAACCTCCAGCACCAACATGCGTAAGGCATGAAATCATCATCAGACATAATGTAGCCATAGCCAATGCGGTCTCTGTCTGCTCTCCCATCACCATCGCGTACTGTTGTGCCGTCACTACTGCTGATTCGGCCACATCTGCTCTCTGTTCCGCCTGGGTCAGTCGATCCCTAGTCTCTGCGAGACTACTCTCCAAGTCTGCTATGC
>CM044010.1:28728349-28880849 GCA_024085815.1 Flaveria linearis
CAAGTGTAAGTTTAAAACCTTCTATTATTATAAAATATAAATATAGATATATTTTTATATGAATTAGATCATATGTTAAATTATTGTAATTATGAGAACTAGTTAAGTTAAAGTAGCAAATAGGAGCTCACCACATCAGCATCAACATAGGAATATTAGAAGACATTTCTATATTTTTTAACCTAGGACACCCTTGGTTAAAGCTAATCTTATCTTCTTACTTTACTCACAAATAAGCAGTGTTTTCACGGCCGGATCGGACCGGCCGGTCCGACCGGTCGAACAGGGGATCGGGCAGGTGGCCGGTCCGGTCGTGTGCGATTCGTTTTGTGGGGGTCGAACCGGCCGGTTCTACCCGAGTCGGTGGTCGGACCGGGGAACCGGACCGTTCGGACCGGTTTTGCAATTTTTTTTATTTTTTTTTATTTTTTTTGAGTAAAAACGGGGTGTTGAACTACAAATAGTGTGCTAGATCAAAAAGTAAAACCGAATTCAAAAAACGGGCCTGGGTTTTTGAAGCTGCATTCGTGTCCGCGACACGTGCGGGCACACACAAGTTCGCTGGAAATCCAACCTTTTCCCCATTTTTGCACCCCCCCCTGCGCGCGGGTAGTACTTGTGGCAAAATATGTCATAAGGATACACTAGAGTGATAAAAAAATTACTTATAAACCAAACATCACTTTGTCCCCACACCAATGTGGGACAAAGTGTTCAATATAATCTTAAACATACATTCACACACACCCAAATATACTTAAATTTTATATACTAAATAAATACATATATAAAGCATATATAAATTACTTATATTTAATTACATATATAAATATAATTAAAATATAGTTAAATCCGGTCTAACCGGTCCGACCGGTCCGACCGGTCCGACCACCAAACCAGTAGGGCGTCCGGTTCGACGTCCGATCCGTTCTGAAAACATTGCAAATAAGGGTTGAATCTTGTACTATGATTAGAATTACATGTACTATCTTGTACTATGTTCTTTATACGAGAAACTCATCTTTTGTACTATGAATTGTTTAACTTGTTTATTCTTATAATTTCATTTTCTGTAAGAGCCTCATTTGCTCATTTGATGTTTGTACTCTTTTTCCTTTTATTTTTACATCATTTTCACTTGAGAAAATTCTCAAAATGTATACATACTTTTTTCTTTCCCTCAAAATGTCTCTTGCATAAATTTATTCTTAAACTGTCTCCTCCGGACAAGCTGCTAACACCTCTATAGCTAGCAGATGCAAACGTTTTGTACAACAGAATCAGTCACAAAGAGACACGTGCGTGTACCTATGCAAATGGACGTCCGTACTATAAGAGAAAAAAAAAAGAAAATTGGATTTCAAAAATTTTCCGTT
Organism: Flaveria linearis; assembly: GCA_024085815.1. Taxonomy (NCBI): domain Eukaryota; kingdom Viridiplantae; phylum Streptophyta; class Magnoliopsida; order Asterales; family Asteraceae; genus Flaveria; species Flaveria linearis. The sequence continues at coordinate 28,729,726 of CM044010.1, forward strand.
AACCACGACCTACAAGATACTAATCAACTCCATGAGTGAGTAAAGAACATCCTAAGAATGGTCACTATTCTTGAAAATTAAATTTTAAAAATTTTCCCTAACCACGTTTGATAATGCTTTTATCTATATATATATATATATATATATATATATATATATATATATATATATATATATATTAATTTTTTTAACCCGTATTTTCATCCCCATGACTCCACGAGTTAACATCCATACTTTTCAAGTATAAACCTTCATCTTGTAAATTCTTGTATCGTTTGTTTTATGGGTTGTTATTTTTTCTAGACTGATAAATTTTAAGTAATACAATCCTTTTTACTACATTTATCAAAACCCAATGAGTAGCCAACAAGATATTAGTTTTCAAGAATGTTTTTTTTCTACAATAATTTAATATGTGCACAATTAATTTTTAAATTATAATAATGTAAGTTTACTAAGCTACAAACTTCATTGTTTAACCTGTATTTTCAACCCCATGGCTGAAAGTTGTTTCTACCATAAATATGCTGGCTACGGGAAGTTGTTTCTACATACCCCATGGCTACCAAATCAACAATCTTTTGTACTTGCTAATTTTTACTTATATAGTAACTTTCATTTTCATTCATTATACTACCAGAAGTTTCATCTAATATAGTAATGAAGCTTAAATGAATAATTCTAATATTTGTAAATGGTGTAGTCTTAGTAATGCTAGTGTTTTTCGTTTTGTTTTTTTTGTTTTTTTCGTTATTTCTAATTTTCTTTATGTTTTGGTAGTATGATATTTTAAATTTTTGAGAAAACTTGTTTTGGAAAATATTATGAAGGTTACATGTACTAATAAATCTAAGTTTTTAGTTTATGATTTTTCATGTAAACGTTTAACAATCCTTAGTAATTTTTTTCATGTAATCCAATGTGATCAAGGTAACATGTTGTAAAAGTCCTTGTATTTTTCTGACGTTATGTACCATGATGGTTTTAGACTTTTAAGAAAGTTCATTTTTATATTTTTGTGTTAACAAGAATTAATTCTTACCTGGTTCCTTTCCTTTTAGGTACTTATCGCAGTAAAATATTTCAGACCCCAAACAGGTCTAAGTATTGTTGTTCTAAAGTCAATGATGATCGGAAGCTAGTTGTTGATGTTATTTTGACATCATGGGACCTGACAAGGTTACATTGATTTGTGTGGCTTCAATATTAAGTTGTATTTGCAACGCAACTCAACGCAACGCAACGCAACGCAACGCAACGCAACGCAACGCAACGCAACGCAACGCAACGCAACGCAACGCAACGCACGCAACGCAACGCAACGAAACGCAACGCAACGCAACGGAACGGAACGGAACGCAACGCAACGCAACGCAACGGTACGGAACGCAACGGAACGCAACGGAACGCAACGGAACGCAACGGAACGCAACGTAACGCAACGTAAAGCAACGTAACGCAATGTAACGCAACGTAAAACGCAACGTAACGCAACGTAACGTAACGTAACTTAACGTAACATACTGTAATGTAATGTATTCTAATATAATCTTATGTTTCATGTTAAATTAATGTAATAAAAGCAACTAAAATAATGTAATGTATACCTAATGTAAAGTAATATAAGTGAACGTAATTAACTTGGTATAATTTAATGTAAGAGACGTACACTAGTACAGAATTATTTTGTTGGGGCGGTTATTTTAAATTTTTAGAGCGGTTTATTACCGCCCTTAAAAACCTCGCTCTAAAAAATGGTTGATTTTTTGGGGCGGGTATTTTATAGGGATTTGAGTTCAAAGATAAACTTGAACTTGAAGCCGATGGTGGAGAAAGCGATCGACGAGAAGACGAGGTGGCTCCGGGAAGCCGATGGTGGAGATAATGGTCGTGACAGAGAAGGCGACAATGGCTCCGGTTTGTGGTGAAGAGTAGCAAACGGTCGTGACGGAGAAGGCGGCGTTTGAAAGGTAGACGGTCGTGAAAGGTTTGTGTTGAGAGGAAGAGAGAGTTTGGAATGGAGGTTGCGAAATTGTGCAGGTAAGGGGGGTTTTGGGGCGGATTTGCAAAAATTCTAGGGGATTCTACCACTTTTAGGGCGGTTTTTATGTTTTTAGGGCGGGTTTTTTTGGGGCGGTTCAGCCCAAACCGCCCTAAAAATCGTTTGTTTTTTTTTTTTTATGTTTTTATAGTTGATTTTTTATATTTATATGGTTGCGTATGTTGAACAATTATAGTTGATTATTATTTTTTTTATATGATTATTATTATTTATGGTTTCTTATATAGTTGTTAATATTATCTTTATTTTTAAAGTTTTTATAGTTGATTATTATTATTTATTTGTAAAATAAATAAAACAATTAATAAAAAGGTAATAATATAAGAAATAAAATCAACATACTTTTAAATAAATTAACCAAATAACCGAATGCGTCTTCTTTTCACAATTCTCACTATCCTGCATAAAATAAAATAATATTAATTATTCAATTATAATTTAAACCTATTAAAATAACACACACAAAGATATTATATATATATGTTACCTTGGCCATTAAGTTTCATGTGGCGTATCAATATATATCCCTTCATTGTGATCAGATCGTAAGTATGTGTGCCTTCAATTCCATCATTAATCGGTTGAATACCAACAGAAAATGGTGGTAGGATCAAACTGATTGTATTTCTCCTCGTCGACAACATTGTCAACTCCTAGAATTCGACGTTTACCTTGCAAAACTATATGGTATCTCGATTGGCTTGGGTCATCGATAAGAATACTTGTGTGACTGTTTTTGCTGCGAGAACGAATGGTTCAGATGCATAGCCATCACTTGTAAGGTCAACAAGTGTAAACCATATTTGTCGACTTTAACGCTCGTACGGTTATTCACCCACTTACATTGAACACAGGTATAGTGAAAGAATAATAGTCTAATTCCCATATTTCTTGAATCACACCGTAATAGAATCTTTAGCAATTCTTAACATTCTGTCTTTGTTCATCCTATCGAATTCAGTCGTTGATGCTATTATTGTAACTCCACTATTCTGTACAGTACTTTTTTCATCTTGATCTTGGTGTAAAAGTATAAACGCTGATGTCGTACCCTTGATAAGATTTTACTTAAAATCCGGGCCATGTCCCAACCTCTTTATAATATTATCAACAATATTAGTTGTCGTGACCTTATTCTTCATCCAGCTAGAAAGTCTTTGTTATGCTTCATTAAATACCACATATTATCCTTACCACGGTATGTCGATCGTAAAAAGTTATGTGTTCTTCAACATACGGAGCAAGACAAGTCATGTGTTTTAAGACTAATAAATGTGCAGTTTGTAAACTATCACGACTTGGGATTATTGTTTTCATGCCAACACCTCCGACCCCTTCAAGTTTACTGAATGACGAGACTGAGGAACACCAATGCTTTTAACACCATCTAATAACTTGTACAGAACTCAATCACCTCTTCGGAAGAATATCCTTCACAATACTACCTTCTGGCCGATTACGGTTCTTACGTAACTTTTTAAGAAACCCATATATCTTTCAAAAGGATACATGTACCGGAGAAATACAGGACCACATGTCTTAATTCTTCTATAATATGACATACCAGGTGAACCATCACATCAAAAAAAGATGGTGGAAAATACATCTCTAGTTCACAGAGCGTGATAATAACTTCTTTTTGTAATGTATCAATGACTCGGGGATCATAATTTTGAGTGAATTGTGTTAAAAAATAAACAAAGTTTTATTGTATGTCGAATATTCTCTGGTAATAATCCACGCACTGCAATAGGAATCATATGTGTCATCAAAACATGACAATCATGAGATTTCATACCTAGCAATTTACAGTCCTTCATCGACACCAACTTTTTATGTTTGCAGAATAGTTAGATGGAACTTTAATATCGTGCAAACATTTGCAAAACTTTGTTTTTTCTTCTTTGACATGGTATAACATGCAGGTGGAAGATAAAATCCCTGGGTCTTTGAATAGGAGCAAGCTCTTTACGTATTCCATTTCTTCCATGTCCTTGGGCATTAATACCATCTTTAGTTTTCCGGGAATGTTTACAATATAGCCCAACAAGTTATCGCATACATTTTTTTCAATATGCATAACATCTAAGCAATGTCTAACTTCTAAATGCTCCAGTAAGGTAAGTCCCAAAGATTGACCTTTTTTCCAAATGGTCTTTTGTCGATACGAGTTCTTTTTCCTAACACAGTATTTAGCTTTTCAACTTGTCAATGGATCAAATCGCTTCCTTATCGTTCGGTGCTCGACATTTCCGTCAAACTCTTTTTTTATTACGATAACTATGACAAGTTGGAAGAAATCTTCGATGTCCCATGTATACAGTTTTCTTACAGTTATTAACCATATGAATTAGTTCATTTTCACAAACTGGACAAGCAAATTTACCTTTTGTACGATATCCAGACACTTACGTATGCAGGAAAATCACTTATGGTACAGAAAATCATGGCTCTCAAATTAAAATATTCTTTCTTGTAAGCATCAACACGTTACGCCTGAATTCCACAAAGTCTTTAAGTCATCTATCAAAGGAGACAATAATAAACATCAATGTCATTACAGGTTGCTCGGACCTTGAATTAACAAAGACATCATGCCCGGACCTTGAATTAACAAAGACATCATAATGTATTTTCGTTTCATGCATAACCATGGGGGTAGATTGTATATGCATAGAAGAACTGGCCACGTACTATGACGACTACTCATGTTTCCAAAAGGATTGATTCCATCTGAACTAAGTCCAAAACGTATATTTCGAATCTCGTCCCCAAACTCTGGATATATGTTATCGATTCTTCTCCACTGAGACGAGTCTGCAACATGCCTTAGTTTTCCATCATTTGTACGCTCATCTGAATACCAACGTAATAATTTTGCTTCCTTTTCATTTGAAAATAATCGTTTTAGTCTCGGTATAATGGGAAGTACCACAACATTTTAGCCGGTGGTCCGTTTTTGGTCACATCATCATCAACTTCATCTGTTTCTTTTTTACGTTTATACCTCGATACACCACATGTACCACATTATGTTCCTTTTCGAACTCATTTCTATACAACATACAATCATTGGACATGCATGTATTCTTTCAACTTCTAATCCCATTGACACACATCAATTTTTTAGCTTGATAAGTTGAAATTGGTAGCTCGTTATCTTCCGGAAGCATGTCATGCAAAACCACTAATAAACTTGTGAAACTTTATCACTCCATCCGTAATTTGACTTTAAGTTAAACACTTTAATACGGCACTAAGCTTCGAGAAATTTTTACAACCGGAATATAATGGTTTCTCTGCGTCATCAAATAAATGTTGTAATTTTTCTTGATCATCATCCCCAATATTAGGGTCTAAATCATGAACCATGTCATTTAAGTTGTCATTGTTGTCATTTATGTATGAATCTTTGTTCTCCGTATTATCATTGCGTAAATTAAGCGACGATGTGCCACGATCAATAAGTGATTCACCATGCATTGACCAACAAGTGTATCTAGGCATAAAACCATGTCTAAACAAATGATACTCTATGTCTTTAATATCCTTAAACCTTTTAAATTTTTACAAAGTGAACAAGGACAACTAATCGATTCATTTCCCTTATTCACTCGATCACCTTTGGCCACCATAAGAAAACTTTGAACTCCTTTTGTATATATTGAGCTAGAACGTTCGATCTTATACATCCAAACTTTACGATCCATCTAAAATAAAAAATAAACAAATATGATATGAAGTGTATGTATATGATGTAATTCGGTGGCTCTAAAACAGAAGATCCTAACCCACTTTTTGAATATTCTATGTTATATGTATATAGTCTAACACTAAAAGATTAATTGTGTGTGTATAGTGACAATCAAATACATGTTCTATCATTCAACTGAATGATTATATATATATACATTATATATATATGTATATATATATATAAAACTAACAGATTAAAACTTACTAACCTTTTAAAATCTTGAAGACCTCTTGAACAAACTCTTGTTAAAACTTAGTATGATCTTGATCAAATATAGGTGATGATGATTATAAAGACTTGAATCACTAAAACAAAACATTATATAAACTATATCACTAATAAACACAATCACAATAATCAAAATTTAAAAGAAATTAAAATATAGTAACATACCTTAATATATTTCTCATTTGAGAATAATAAAGATGATGATTAATACAAAATTGTTGAGTAATTGATTGAAGCTAGAAGTTTTGAAGTTTGATAACAGAGAGAGTTCGAGAGAGTTTGAGGTTGAGAGTTTGAGGTTGAAGACGATAATAGTTCCAATATTATTTTAAAAGTTAACGTTATATTGATTTATTTTAGGGCGGTTGCTAGGGAAAACCGCCCTAACAATAAACAGAAACCGCCCCAAAAAATAACATTGATTTTATAGGGCGGTTCTAGATATGACCGCCCTAAAAAATAACCAAAACCGCCCTAAAAATGAAATTGTAACCGCCCTATCAAATAACCCATTTTTGAGGCGAATTCGTTTGACCCGCCCTAATAAATCAGTTAGAACCGCCCTAACAAACCAATTCTGTACTAGTGTAAGTAGTGCCAACTTGATATGCTTAGGTTCACATCATTAACTTAATGTAAATTGATGGAAAAGGAGTGTAAGTGGTGTACAGTATTGTTTAATTTAAGATAGATTTTAAGTTGATGTTATATTACCATGACATCAGAGTGGGTAAATTAGGCGATCTAAGTAAGTTGATGATAGCTTATGTAGTACACTGTAATTAATACAACATATTATAAAAAATATATAATATAATGTAAATGCATTTCTTTACTACTAATTAATACATGATAATCAAATAATAATTTAAAATCCTAGTTATTTACATTACCATTACTAACATTTATATTAGTTAATGCAAATGGAAGTACCCATGTACACAGGTGTTACATTTAATTACATTACAACTTACCAACATTACATATTTAATGTTGATGAGAATAATATATACATACTTAGTTTAATATTGAGTAAATTATATGGATCATTATTAAGGTTTGCTCAAATTTCACCTTTCGTCCCTAGGATTGAAAATTACAAGTTTAGTGCTAAGGTTTGAAAAAACATAACACTTTCATCCCTCACCTTAATAGCCATTAAAAAAGTCTGTTAAGTAAGAGTAAAATGACCATTTTACCACACGCTTCTTCTTCTTCTCATTTTCCTTTCACCACCACACAACCTCATCTCAACTACCACCACCACCACCACTCTAATCCACCACCAAATTCATCACTCCTTATCACCACCACCACACACCCCCATCTACACCACTATCACTCCTCATCAACACCACCGCACACCTCCCATCTCCACCACACCACCACCACCAAACACCTCCATATCCACCAGCACCACCCACCCACCTCATGTTTCTTTCTCACTGGAGTAATAATCCACCTCGTCACCTACTATTGACATGGCCAACCATCACCATCGCCATCACCCTACAGGGGCGGACCGGGCGGTAGAACCTCCCCTTCTTTTTGAGTTGTTGTTTCTAGTCGGAGTTGCAGGTGATGGTGGTGTGTTGACATCAAAATCTTGTGAAGTGGATTGAATGGAGAAGATGAAAGTGAGTAACATTAAAGTGGGGAAGAAAATTGGTGGTGGGAAATTGGTGGTGGGGGATTGGTGGTAGTGATGGTGGTGGTGGAGATGAGATTGTGTGGTGGTGGTTGGGATGAAGAAGAAGAAGGAGTGGGAAAATAGGGTATGGTGGTTTTAAGTTAACTTATAAATTGTTTAGTTATTTAAAAAAGATAAAAGGCTAAACTAGTCATTTAACACACATTAGCGGACTTTTTTAACGTCCGTTAAGACGAGTGACGAAAATGTTACGTTTTTTCAAACCTTAGCACTAAACCTGTAATTTTTCAATCCCAGAGATGAAAGGTGAAATTTGAGCAAACCTCAAGGACGACTCGTGTAATTTACTCTTTAATATTATATATCCGCATATTGTAAAAGTACTCTCACCCATGCAAATATTGTATTATGTGAACTATATAACATAGAGCAAGCCATATATCACTTTATTACATCAAAATATATATTAGGTTGGTAGACTAACATTATTTTAGTTACATATTATTATGCTACCTTGTAGTTTTGTACATCACATTTCAATTAGATTACATTTCATATACTTACGTTACATGTTACTACATTATATTACAATAAATTTTTACGTATGTTATATGTTACATTTATTTCTTCTACGTACGCTACATTTTATTGCATTATGTTACAATAGATTATGCTTACACTAGGTTGTAATGTTAGTGTTATGTAATGTAATCCAACATTATTGCTATAAATTAATTTAATGAACTCTCATCACTATAGGAAGAAAGGATGAGTAGCATTGTAGGGTAGTTTCCTAGGTCGGAAAATATGGAATAATATATGGTTTTTTTCGCACGACACTTCTGCCCTTGGCGTTGACTAGGGCCGCTAGCAAACACTAGTACTTGGATGGTCGGTGCAAGGCTAGAAATTAGAACAATATTCATTCTACTCATTCTTGTCCTTGCTTTAAGGCTAGAAATTAGAACACATTCATTCTACTCATTCTTGTCCTTTGCTTTAGGGCTGACCCTCGATGCCATGTTGGATATCTAAAAGAATTATAATTTGGATCATATTGTGACATTGATTAAAAAAGAGAAAAAAGTTCTGTTGACCTAGACATTAAATATATAGTTCTATTTATTAAAATCATCTAATGAAAACAACTAGTGTATTATGTAATCAAGATTCAGCAAATGATGCGGTTTGCAAATGTTAGATGAGAGCCACAAGCGCCCATAAATAGGGGCACACGCCCCCTCGTCAATACCACACAAATTGACACAATTAGTTCTGCCTTCTGACTTGCAGAGCTTTTTGAGTCTTTTGCCCTAAAAATACCTCATAGACATGGGTTCAGTCCAAGAACACACTATTTTGGTGAGAAAGTGTGCCAGATCTATGACAAACTTTCAAAACTTGAAACCCTAAAACCATCCAAAAATGTCGACACCCTCTTCACACAGTTGGTCCTCACATGCATCCCACCTTCTTCACTCATAATATCTGATCTCCCAAGTGATATTCAAGAAATGAGGTCTAAGCTCATAAGACTTTGTGGTGAAGCTGAGGGTCATCTAGAGGCTCACTTCTCCACCCTTTTAGCCACTTTCCCCAACCCACTTCACCATCTTGAGATCTTTCCATACTACTCAAATTACCTCAAGCTTAGCCGTATCGAATATGACATCCTTAATCAACACTACACGGCTCAAACAGGCCTCCCGAAGCGCATTGCCCTTGTGGGGTCTGGTCCCTTGCCGCTTACATCAATTGTATTGGCTTCTTGTCATCTCAAGGAGACAACTTTTCATAACTATGATTGATGCTTCAGCGAACTCTATGGCTAGTCGGCTGGTTACGCCAGATCCTGACTTGTCACAAAGGATGATCTTTCATACAAGTGATATCTTGGATGTCACTGATGAATTGAAGAAGTATGATGTGATCTTTATTGCTGCACTTGTGGGGATGGGTGCGGATGAGAAGGTTAAAGTGGTGCAACATTTGGCTAAGTACATGGCTCCGGGTGCGATTTTGATGATGAGAAGTGCTCATGGTGCGCGAGCTTTTCTTTACCCGGTGGTTGATCTTCAAGATCTTCAAGGGTTTAAGGTTCTTTCGGTTTCCACCCTTTTGATGATGTAATAAATTCAGTTGTGATCGCACGTAAGCATCCGATCAATTCTGACATTGATCATGATCATCACCATCGTGTCATCAATTGGAGACTAAATCTACCATGTCTTCAAGTTATAAGCATTGTGAGTTACAAATGTTTAACAATCCACTTAACCAGATGAGCATAGTTGAGGAGTTGGCATTTGATGAGTAGTTGATCATGTAGGAAATGGGTATCACATGATTTGAACTCCCATCTACCTCATCCAATAAAAAAATTAAAATATTCTGAGTGTTAGCATAATAAGTCATCGGCTATATAGCCGTAATTGTTCCTTTCATTATCATTGTTCCTTTCATTATCATTGTTCCTTTCATTATCATTGTTCCTTTCATTATCATTGTTCCTTTCATTATCATTGTTCCTTTAATTTTCATTGTAGTATGCAATTTTCTTATTGTAATAAAACATAGAGGTTCTTTTACATGTTTGTCAATTAACTTGGTATCAACGCCTGGTTCTTTTAAGGTTGCTTGGATCATTCTTCATTTGTTCTTGATATTAGGTTGCTTGCGTTGGGTTTTGTTCATCGATTAAATTGCTAATGCGATATCTTCACTTTGGTTTCGATTATTATTATTACTCCAGTTTAGGTTGATCATAATATTACTCAAATTATCAAATTACCACTATTTAATTCAACAGAAGTAAATTGAAAGGGTACAAAGGTAACTAATTACTCCACTTTGGTTTTGTTCGTCGTCAGTATTTTTTGTCATTGTCATCGTTGCTATTTTTTAGGGTTCGTATTTGTAAAATGGTACAGATCTAATACTCAAAGAACGAAATCAACACCAATAGATCTTGATTTCAGAGACGAATCAAAAACAGAAACAAGAACAAAAGATTTACGAATACAAAGAGAATAAAACGAATACACAAGAGATCTTAACACTACTAATGATCTGCACTAAGGTTGTGCAGATACATCAAACATCAGAACTCATATGAGCGAGAAGATATACACAAGAGAGCTATGCGAGCGTGTGTAAACGAGAGAGATGCGGCGTTTCTGAATGATCCAGAAACCCTAGAAGCTGCTCCACCTTTATAGGGAAAGATCATCAGCACTCTTCCACTTTGAGAGAAAGACATCCAGCCCCCTAAACATTCTGAGAAAGACACAAAAGAATAGAAAAACATAATAAGATAAAAGATATAAAAAAATAAATATAGATACTAATAAAATTGAGAGACTCGTAATTTTAACAACAGCCCAAGTTAATCACACAACCCAGGCAAACCCTTGGTTAAAATATCAGCTTTCTGCAATTTTGAACCAACTGAACAGTTTTAATTATGCCAGCAGACACTTTTTCATGCAAAAAATCAAGTTCAAAAGTGTTGGTACACATGTCTCCAGTTCTAGTCAGTGATTTCAAATGTAATAGACTTCTATCTTGTAACACGTATGTAAAGTTTAATCATTGTAAGGAAAACTCTTAAGTGAATGTTTGCTTGATTACTTAATGTCATATCTATTATTGTTGTTTGTTATTACACGCATATATGAACAAGTTATATAGGTTATAGACTTGTTAGACATGTTCTGAATCAATTAAGGTTCAAGAGTGTGTTTAACTAAGTAATCTGATTCAGTTGCACGACTGGACCATGCGAATGGGCCAATCGGACGACTGAACCAGGAGATTAAGTCAATCGTACGATTGAGTCATGAGACTGACTCAGTCGTCCGAATGAACCAATCGTATGACTCAGTCGCACGACTGAGTCAGTCGCTTGGCTCAGTCGTACGAATGAAAGCTGTAACCTATAAAAACCACTTAATTCGTGGAAAAACGTAACACTTCGAATATTCATAACCCTAGTTGACCCAGAGCGCCCTGTTCGTCAATTCCAACTTCACAGAGCGTTCCTGATCATTGCTAATCAATTCTTAACGTTTTCTAATCGTTAGTTTTGATCCGGATTACGTTCTCCCTGATTGGATCGCCAATCAAATAGGATTCCGCACTATTTGAGTTGGTATAACGAAGAATCAGTTAGTACTCCGTACGTACACGGTCCTAACAAGTGGTATCAAAGCATAGGCTCTTGATTCTTCGTTGATTCAATCGTTTTTGTGAAAAAGTCTACGTTTTTAGCGAAAAGATCCGTTCTTTCTGCTCAAAAATCAATTTTACGTGTGCATGTTCTGGAAAATCAATCTTTTTCGAGTTTCAGCCGTCTAGGGTGCAAAAACTTGCGTTTTAGGTCAAAGTGTGTGAAAAATCACGTTTTTAGCGACCCAGTCGCACGATTATCTCAATCGTACGACTGAATCCCAATCGTACATTCAATCGCCCGATTGAGTCAGTCGTATAGCCAGTCTCCCGATTGAGTCAATCGTCAACTCCAGTCGCCCAGCTGAGTCGTTCGGTCAGTTCAGTCGCCTCGTTTCAGTCAGTCGCCCTGTCCATTCGCCTGATTGTGTTCAATCGCACGATTGTATCTCAGTCGCCTGTTCAATCGCACGGTTGAGTTCAATCGCATCCCAGTCGCATTAACAGTCTGTTTTTCAAGTTTAAGTCAACATTCATCATGGACTCAGAAAATTATGCCATGTCAGCTGGCAAGGACTCAAGGATCCAAAATCTACTGCTTCTGGAGAATGAGATTGGTAATCACAATAAGCCGCCTAAGCTTCTATCCATTGATGAGTTCCCGCAGTGGAAGCAAAGGTTTGAGATTCATCTCAATGGCGTGGATACTAATCTATGGAATTCTATTGAGACTGGTTACACCATGCCAGTTGGTGCTGATGGTTTGCCATTAACGTTGAGTGGAATGACGGATGCTCAAAAGACTGCCTATAATGCTGAAAAGAAGGCTTATGCTATGCTCACTCAGTCGATTCCGAAAGAGATCTTCCATCAGTATTCTGATCAGAAACAGAGTAAAAAGTTCTGGAAAGCTCTCGAGAAAAGGTATGAAGGGAGCTCAACTCTGAAATCCTTGAAGGCCAAAGCTCTCAAAAAGGAGTTTGACAATTTCTCTGCTATTGGGAACGAGAGCTTAGATGACATCATCGACCGCTTCTATCATTTAATGAGTGAACTTCACACTCATGGGGTTACAACGTCTAAAGAAGAAAAGGTCGCTAGTTTGGCTGAAGGTCTTCCAGAGAAATGGGATACATTTATTTCCACCTTGAGACACAATTCAGTTCTCGAAACTTTGGATATAAATGACTTTATCATGAAACTTCGAGAGGAAGAGGTTAGACATAAGTATAAGACAAAGAATAGTGCATATGCTCAGGATCCTACTCTTTACAATGTGGCTCCAACTCCAATTGCAAAATCTTCTAATGCTCCTCTGCAGACTGCATTTGTTTCTAATACATCTGGTCAAAGCTCATCGTCTGGGGTTGAGTCATCTGTTTCATCAGGGGTTCAACGCAGTATTACTGAAGCTCACTCGACAAAGTTAATAACTGAGAACCTGGGTAAAGTCACTGTGGAAGTTGCCAAGGAACACACGGACCTACTTGCTGCAGTGGTTCATTCCTATGATGGTTTGATTGCAGGGAAGATAGGAAACTGCCACTTGGCTGATGAAGACTATGAGCAGGTGGATGAAAATGAGTTTGAGAGAATGGATATTATGTGGGCTCTCGCAAGTGTTGTGCGACGAGCAAAGAAGTTTGTGAAGAAGACAGGACAGAACCTCGTGGCTACAAAAGATACTACTTTTGGTTTGACAAGTCCAAAGTCACGTGTTTCAACTGCGGTGAGAAAGGACATTTCAAGAGGGAATGTGTGAAGCCTAAAAGACTGGGAACGGAAATCCTTTCTCCTCTTTCAACAGGCAAGATAAAGATAAGAAGCCAGTTCCAGCAGGGAGTGATTCCAAGGCTTTGGTGGCACAGGGTGATGAAGGACAGGACTGGTCCTTCCGGTTCTTATCTGATGGGGAACCCAACATAGCTTCTGTCGAGGATCTGAATGAAGACTCAGCAAGTGAGGGGGAGAACTCAGCTGAGCTTGACAATGCTGAATTGGATGATGACATAGCTGATGTTGATCAGCTTGTGGAGAATGAACTGAATACTGCGTCTGAAGCACAATCTGAACCCCAAAATGCTTTCATGGCTGGAACATCTACATCGGCACTGGTAGAATCAAAGGATGAATTATTTACTAAACATGCTTGTGTTGATTGTGAAAAATTTAGAGAAAGCATTGACCTGAAATTTGCTAGGTTATTAGATCATAATGATAACTTAGTAAATGATTTAAAACTGTGCACTGAAGCAAACAGAATCTTAAAACAGAATGAAAATAGTTATAAAGAAAAGATTGATGCTTTAAAGAAACAGTTAAAAGAAACTGAAGTTGTTGCCTTTAACCACGAAAATGATATCAAGTTTTATTTAAAGACAATAGAAGAAACTAAGAAGGAACGAGCGGTTTTACAAGTTGAAAACGAGTCTTTGCAACAAAGACTCCACAGTTTAGCTAGTCCTCACATATTTTGAAAAACTTGGTTAAAGAACGCAACAACGGGGAGGGGTTGGGTTATAAAGTTGTGCCACCACCACATGAGTCCTTTTTAAACATCAAACAACGTCCAATAAATGATAACCCCATCAAGGATCATGTGGTGACAACTCCTCTAGTCAGTGATCCGGATACGGCAGTTGCCACTGCCTCTTCGGTTCCTGACTAGACAGATTCTGGATCAAGCACTAAAAGCACACAAATCACTGGCAAACGAGTGGAAGAGAATGTTCAAGCATCTCTTGGGTTGGGTAAAAAGTCAACTTCCACACAACCTAAGATTTCCAAAATCACTCAAGCTAAACCAGTGAAATAAGATAATCACCAATTTCCAAGACAAAACATAAATCATGTTAAACAAGTTAAATTTGTCAAAGGAGGTGAAAATCTTAAAGGTGATAATAAAAAGAAAGAATCTGAGGTTTATTCACCGCCCCACAAGAGATCTCCTAGCCCTGATGAATGGAGATCCTGCTATACTTGTGGTCAGCGCGGTCATATTTCGACTAATTGTCCTCGCTATCAGACACCAAGAACTAAGGTTGAGCTTCACGACAAAGTCAAAGTAGATTCAAAACAGCGTTCTAAGACTCCAGTGAGATCGAAAACACCTGTTAGGTCTAAAACACCTTCTAGGTCCTTTTCGTCTCCACCTCGCCAAAGGCATAATAGACAAGTCCCCGACAAGTCCGTGATGCCAGAGGTAAAACCTGTTTCTAATCTACACCATATGCTCAAACCGTAAATCAGTCTAAGGTTTACCACAAACAATCCTTTCACAGGGATGGTTTATGGAAAGCCAAGACAACTGGTGTGTCTGAAAGCAAGGACAATCTGAAAGTTGAGATTCCATCCACTGATAAAGGACAGTGGGTCGAATTCATGATGGTTGATTCCTCTGGGAAACCCAAGCCAGTCAAGGCTTGGGTCCCCCTCCTTAACTAATGATTTTCTCATATGTGCAGGTTGTCCGCTATAGTGCGTCTACAAATACATGGATCGTAGATAGCGGAGCTTCCAGGCACATGACGGGAAACAATTCTCTCCTTTTCAATGTCAAACAAATTAAAGGGGGACACGTTTCATTTGCTGGTAATAAAGGAGGATACATTACCGCTCAGGGCGAAGTATGTAATGACAAGGTAAGGTTCGATAAAGTGAACTTTGTTCAGCAGTTAGAAAACAATCTGCTTTCTGTGTCATGGATTTGCGACAAGGGATTCAAAGTCATGTTTGATAATCGCAAATGTTACATTCTTAAGAAAGAAATGGATATTCCAGAGGAGCAGGTATTAATGTCAGCATCTAGATATAATGACTTGTATGTTCTAGATATGTCTAATGCCTCTACTAGTGCTTCTACTATTCAATGTTTCTTATCTAAAGCAACAGAGAAGGACTCCATTTCGTGGCACAGAAGAATGGGACACATTAATCATCGGAAGATGAATCACCTGATTCATAACAATTTAGTTGATGGAGTTCCTGTCAAGAACTTCAAGCTTCCTGATTTTGTGTCTCATGCAAGAAAGGAAAGCAAATCAGGAAATCTCACAAGACCAAGAATGTCCATTCTATTGAGATACCCCTGGAGCTACTGCACATGGATCTTTTCGGTCCAGTTAGCACGAAGAGTATTGCTGGAGACTGGTACTGCTTCGTAGTCACTGATGACTACTCACGATTCTCGTGGGTGATGTTTCTGAAAGCTAAGTCAGAAACATTTGAGTCATTCAAAGTGCTGGTCACCACTCTGGAGTCACTCTACAAGCTTAAAGTGTGAAAGATTCGTTCAGATAATGGAACCGAGTTCAAGAATCAGTGGATGGATGCATTCTGCAAAGAAAAGGGAATTGTTTATCAATTCACCTCTGCATACACTCCACAGATGAATGGAGTTGCTGAGCGAAAGAACAGGAGTCTGATCGAGACAGCCAGGACTATGTTGGCAGACTCAAAACTGCCAGTACAGTTCTGGAACGAGGCTGTAGCCAACGCCTGCTACACACTTAATCGTGAGTCAGTAGTGAAGAGGCACGGGAAGACTTGCTATGAGTTGCTACAGAAGCGTAAGCCAAACCTGGAGTATCTGGAACCTTTCGGTGCTCCTTGTACTCTTCTGAAGAAAACTCAAGAAGGCAAGTTCAATGAAAAGGCAGATCAGGGGATCTTTCTAGGATACAGTATACCCGACAAACGAGTTTACAACAACTCTACTGGTCAGGTAGAAGTATGGTGCAACGTTGATGTTCAACGTTTCACTATCCCCCCTACTGGAAAAGGTCCATCGTCATTCTTCGACTACGATGGCTTTTTCAAATCATTCAATCTTCCTCAGATAATTTCAGATGATGATATTGCTACTCAGATGATTCATGATGTTCTCAACTCACCGAATCTGGATACTAGCAATACCATTCCTACAAGTGGGTCATCGGGATCTGCCTCAGCTGATCAGAATGATAGTGAAGACTCATCAGAGGATGAAGAAGCATCTGAACCAGCACAAACACCTAATGTTGATCAAGAAGGGAGCTCTTCAGGTGCTTCACCTGCATCTAGAACCACAGACACTGAACCTCCAGTCACGACTATGGACTCTGAAGTTGTCATTCCTACAACTCCTTTGACTAGGATCAGTACAAGTCATCTGCCAGATGCTATCATTGGTGATCTCCACTCCGGCGTGCAGACTAGAAGTCGATTGTACACTGCTGATTACGCTGAAGTAATGGAAAAGGGATACGTGAATGATGGAGCTTACAGATGTTTTGTCTCTCAAATTGAACCCAAACACGTAAGTGATGCCCTTAAGGATGAAGCATGGGTCAATGCTATGCAAGAGGAGTTACTACAGTTCAAGAAACTTGGAGTGTGGACTCTTGTTGACCGACCCAAAGGAGTCAAGGTAATTGGTACCAAATGGGTACTAAAGTGCAAGAAGGATGACCAGGGTGTTGTTATCAGAAACAAGGCACGGTTGGTTGTTCAAGGCTTCAGACAAGTTGAAGGAATCGACTACAATGAAGTCTTTGCTCCCGTAGCTAGAATGGAAGCAATTCGTATCTTTCTAGCCTACGCCTCTTACATGAAGATCAAAGTTTATCAATTGGATGTTAAGAGTGCTTTCTTGCATGGGGAAATCCGTGAAGAAGTATATGTAAGTCAACCCGAAGGATTTGAAGATCCCTATCATCGGGACAGAGTCTACAAGTTAGACAAGGCTCTGTATGGGCTACATCAGGCTCCTCGAGCTTGGTATGAAAAGCTCTCCACCCAGCTGCTAAAACATGGCTTTCGCAGGGGTGTGATTGACTGTACATTATTCATCAAAGAGAAGGATGGTGATCTGCTTTTGGTACAGATTTATGTGGATGACATAATCTTTGGCTCACGAAACGAAGGGTTATGTAAAGAGTTTGAATCTGTGATGAAGGCTGAGTTTGAGATGCGTGCCATGGGAGAAATGAAGTTCTTCCTAGGATTACAGGTGGACCAAACATCTACCGGCATCTTTTTGCATCAAACTAAGTATGTCGGTGACATTCTTAGCTGATTTGATATGGAAAATGTCACTGCAGCCGGTACCCCTCTCGCCACAAATCACGATGTGGCTCCTGATGAGAATGGGGATTTGGTGGATGCCACCATGTATCGTGGGATGATCGGATCTCTCATGTACCTCACTGTCTCTCGTCCAGATATCATGTATGCCACATGTTTATGTTCCCGATATCAGGCAAAACCTAAAGTCAATCATCTGATTGGAGTCAAGAGGATTTTTCGTTATCTGAAGGGTACTCCAACACTGGGGTTGTGGTATCCTCATGATGATGACTTTGAGCTAACAGCGTATAGTGACTCGGATTACGGAGGCTGCAAAATGAATTACAAGTCTACGTCAGCAGGATGTCAATTTTTCGGGAGAAGATTGGTAACTTGGCAGTGCAAGAAGCGGACATCAGTTGCTCTGTCTACCTGTGAAGCTGAATACGTTGCCGCCACCAGCTGCTGCTCTCAAATCATTTGGATTCAACAGCAAATGCAGGATTACGGTTTGCATTTCACTTCTACTCCTATCTATGTTGATAATTCTGCTGCAATTGCAGTAACTAAAAATCCAGTTCAACATCCTAAGACCAAACACATAGGCATAAAGTATCATTTCATACGCGATTGCTATGAAAAACACTTAATTGATGTGGTCAAAATTAACACGGATTTTCAACGCGCTGACCTGTACACTAAACCATTTGATAAACCAAGATTTTTCTATCTGCTAGAGGTCAACGGGGTTAAAAAGAAAAGTGATGTTATATTAGAAGAAACAGATACATAGTCCGACACCGTTTTTCTTTATTTTTCGTCTCTTATTTTATTTTTTAATTTCCTTGTTGCTATAAAAATCCAAAAACGCAAAAAGATTTTCTGTTTTAGAATTTTAGGGGAAGATTAGGTTTAATTCAGTATTTATTTACTTAAAAAAAAGGAGGGGAAGGTGAGTAAAGCTCAAAAGGCAAAGACAACAAAACAGGAAATGTGACTCGACAAAAATTGGAAGATGATAGTACACAGGCATCGAGTTATTTGGAACAACAAAATGATGTTGAGATCAAAAATGTTAATTAATTTACTGAAAATGTAAAAATCAGAGAAGTTTAAGTCTAACAAAATGGGAAAATGATAGTACGTTTGATTGTTACTGTAATTACACGGAGAAAGTTGATCTAGGGAGGTGCTAGTTCATTATGTGATGTGTCAGTAGATTCAACACAATAGACAAGTAGATGTCATTGGTAAACTTAATCTAAACTAAATGGTTCAATCAACTGTGGGTTCCCATCTTATCACTGGTTAACACAATCAGCTCTTCCGATAATGGTTAACGAGCAAATAAATGCCACCAAAGGTGTGCAAATGACCACAAAAAGAGCAAAGCACGAAAAAAATGAATACTAGCGTAATCAAGTTGATAACTTATGTTGTTGGTGCGCTATGTGCAAAAGAAAATAAGAAATGCTCTAACAAGGAGATAGGTTATGTGCCTCTCTGCTGTGCGATGGCACTGACCTGAGGATAAGCATAACCTACATATTCTAGACTTCATTGTTGTTTGCCGCCTCTCTGCTGTGCGATGGCACTGACCTGAGGATTGGCTTCTCTTTGAAAGATCTAAGAATAGTCTCTTTTTGCAAAAATACCTAAAGACCGCTCGAAAGTCCTTTAAGGAATGCTGATTACCATATAAGTGTGGGATACACAAATGTTGTTTGAAATAAGATAACATAATTAATTACCAATGTATGTCAAAAGTCTGTGTATGAATTTAAGTGGACAAGTATACTGACAATCGTCTTGTATGCACCGACTGAAGTTGACGATCAAAGTGTTTTACGTATCATATCAAACATGATTCCCAGTTAGTACTTAGAAGTCTTAGATCAGAACAAACTGTGATATGTCATCATGAAAAATGAAATCAACTCATAAAGTTCCAAGTAATGGTGTATATGCCTGTCTGATTCCATATGAGTCTGTTCCTGATATAATGTCAATGCTGATAGGCTATACAAACCTGCCCTAACAAAAATCACAAAAAGATGTTCATTTTTGTTCGTAGTTTAAATTTTATTTATTGGTTAGTATAAGTATGTCAATGTCGGACTGTGTGTGTACGGTTATCTGTTAACGTCACTAAACGAGCTAAATGTTTATTTAAAAATTGTTTCTGAAAGGATAAAAATATCACGTCTAAGGTGATAAGTTGGTTAAATGAATCACGTCTGAGGTGATCGGGTGGTTAAATGGATCACGTCTGAGGTGATCGGGTGGATAAATGGATCACGTCTGATGTGATCGGGTGGTTAAATGGATCACGTCTGAGGTGATCGGGTGGATAAATGGATCATGTCTGAGATGATCAACGACATATAATGTTTTATCAATTGGTTAAGAAATCTAAGGGTCGGTAAATATAGTTGACTAAAATGGCACAAGTATAGCCCAATCGCACGACTGAATCTGATCTGACTCAGTCGTAAGAATGGGGTATACAATTGAACACAATCGTACGATTGGGCCATGCGAATGAGACCAATCGGACGATTGAAAGTGACTGACTATGGTAGACATCCGAATGAAGGTGAATCGTACGACTGAAGATGGACGATTAGGTGAACTGTACGACTGACACTCAGTCGTACGACTCAACTATACGACTAGGCTCAGTCACACGACTAAGTCATCCGACTAAGCACAATCGTACGACTGAAGGTTGCCCTAGTATAAATACCAGGGAAATCACCCTCAGTCGCTCACTTGCCCTAATCGCCCACTTCACTCGTACGACATAGAAAAACTCTGCCAAAATTTCCAAAAAAAACTTCTTAAACCTCGATTACATTGTTGCTGACACTTGCATTTGCTCATACAGGTACTAAAAAGAGGAATCATCGAACAAACTGTGTCGAATCATCAAAAATGGCACAAATTATGACCGAACAGTACTCGTAATCTTAATAGGCTTAATAGACCTTAAAGCCCGAACTTAATGATCAAATTAAGGTTACAATAGGCTTAATCGGCTAATTCTGAGTGCAATGAGCATAATTTTGATGTTTAACACTTAGTATTGCTCAAAACAGGAATTTGAATGGACAACAAGTCGACTGAACGACTGTACACACTGATGAACTTCAATCGTACGACTGAGCTATCCGATTGTCTCAATCGTACGACTGAGTTGGACGAATGATTTATTCGTACGACTGAACCTTGCGAATGAGTTCAGGCGCACGACTGAGATACACATATGAGAAGACATGCGACTAAGTCCAATCGCAGGACTCAGTCGTACGTATGAACTCAATCGTACGACTAAATCTCAGTCGCACAGTTCAATCGCACGACTAGAATTCAGTTGTTTGTTCAGTCGCACGATTAAATAAAAGGTTTAATGTTCACTGACTGAAATTAGCTATCTTCCACATGATCTAATGTTTTACTTGGTTTGTGTCACAGATGGCGAGTAGATGGCCTATGAGCACTAAGCATAATATATGTGCTCATCTAGACTTGACATCCCGCAACGCGGTAGACTTTACTTGGATTATTACTTTTCTGCGCCGTTCGAGGATCTCCAGAGCGATATCTGCTCAGTGTACACCATATAGATCGATACAGCAGGCGTTCTGGGAGAACGCAGTAGTGGATAGGTCGACTGATCCCTATTCCATCAGGAGTTCTATTTTTGGAGAGCCGATACAGATTTCTGAGAAGGACATACAGACTGTCCTTGAATTTGGGGATGATGCTGACTGCCCAACACGACTACACCCCCTGACCGTCCGTGGCTGCTTTATGAGGGCCAAATATTCGGGGGACATTAACACAACCATGCTCAACAAGAGCAACTTGTGCCCCCAGTTTAAGTATCTGGCTCATGTACTTCTGAGATGCATAGCATCTAGAAAGGGTGGATTCGATGAGCTTTCAGACCAGATGCAAAACGCATACGTCGCTCTGGTGCTGAACCACCCATTTGGTTTCTCCAGGATGATATTCACATATATGGTGGAGAATATAGAGGCCAAAGGGAAAGAGGGATTCTGCATGTACCCTCGATTTCTGCAGATGATCATCGACCAGAAACTTCCACAGCTGCCCAAAGCCCAAGACGATGCAGTTGTTCTAGAGATCATGGATGATACTACGTTGGGTAGGATGAAGGTCTACCGAGGGAAGCAAGTGAAACCCCCGGTGAGGAGTTTGTTTGGGCACCTTGCCCGGGAAGACTATGTGGCGCCAGCTCGGAGAAAGTGGCGTCACGATAACAGTGATTCTGATGTCGAGCCGATCGCTTTTCCCTCCGATGACTCCGATGACGACGATGATGGTACTGATCAAGGGGGAATTGGTCAGGAAGGACCAGAACCAGCCCCAATTCATCCGGATTTTGATGTGCAAGAAGAGGATGATTCTGATGATGTGCCACTTACTCGGACTGTGGGCAGTCGGGTAGTGGCCATTGAGGAAGGATTACGGGCGGTTAGTGGACGCTCAGGAGAGTCTGGGAGCTCCGTAGCTGATCCATCATACACCCCAGCCTCTCCCAGCAGCCAAGGGGGAGCCTTCGCGTCAAGGGGGACTCGGAGGAAACATATGGCTCGTCCGTATGGGATGAAGCCCAAACGCAGGAGGATCACGCTTATCACTACCTCCTCTGCACCTACCACTTCCACCACCCCTACCCAGACCACCCAATCCACCATATCCCAAACACCTCAAACCACCACCACTATCCCTCCATATCACACTCCAACCACCACAACCACCACCACTGTACCACCTACTACTTCATTCCCACCACCTCCCATATTCACCACCGCCACCACAACCACCACCACTCACCAAACCCAACCCTCATCTAACCCCTCAAGCTCAGTTTTACCACCGGTCTCTATGGCTGAGCAACTTGTTGCGCTGAACAGCATGGTGCTCCAGCTGCTAGCCTCTGATAAGGCTAAGACAGCTCAGATTCTCCAGCTGCAAGAGCAAAGTTCTACACAAGCAGCTGAGATTGAGAGACTGAGGGAGTTGACATCTTCGCAAGCTCAGCTGATCGCGGCACAGACAGATCAGATCACTGGTCTATTAGAGCAAGAGATTGAGACGGATAGGAAGTTGGAGAAGTTAAAGGCTGCAAACTAGTCTATCCTGCTCAAGCTCAAAGGGACTCAAAGTGAAACTCTAAAGATTGGAGAAGGTGATGGTGATGAAGGTGATGATGATGATGAGGAGGATGATGATGACGAGGATGATGATGAAGATACTGATGATGAAGGTGACGAAGATTCACAGGACAATGACGATGATGCAAATAAAGGAGACGCTGCTACATCTCCCTCTGATCCTGAACAAGAACAAAGAACTAAAAGAAAACAAGATCAGAGGGCCTCTTCTTCTGCTTCGTCTACCTCTCACTCTACAGAAGAAGCAGCTCAGATTCAAGGCAAAGTTCAAGATTAGATGTTTATTTATTATTTAAACTTTGTACTTGAAACCTTGTATCAACTTCTGTTCTATGTATATAAAATTAAAGGTTAAATCAACATCTGTTATGTGCTTAATGTAATACTTACTTGTACGGTATTTGGTTGTTGAACAGGTTCAGTAAACAAGTTGATGAACACGATGTTGTGCCCCTTCGTCACATCGATTCAAAATTGACGATGATCCTCGATCTACAAGGGATTGTACAACGATCTGTCAGTTACACTGCTGAAGAGGGGGAGATAATACATGATTTAACAGATGAACAGATTGCTGAACTGTTTAGTCTGAATCCTGACGAGCTGGTGAAAGACGCTCCAGAGGTCGACATAGTCAGTGATGATGAATTACAAGACGTCGATGAACTGGAGATTGAGGACATCACTGTTGATGAGTATCCTCGGTATACTAACGCCGAAGGCGAAGTTCTCCTAGATCTGGGGGAAACTTTTGACAGCAGTATCTTCAACAAGGTTGAAGAGATGACAGCTGCCAAAGCTGCTACAGCCTCAGCTCCTCAGGCAAATGATGCCGATATGGCAGTCAAAAAGGCTGAATGGATTGCCTGCTTTGAGGAAATGAAGAAACAACATGTGCCAAACAAGTCAAATGCCTACACCAAGCTCTATAAGGTCAAGAAACATCAGAAGGTGTCAGGCAAGATCATCAGCTGGGCATACTTTGAGGATCTCAAGGTATATGCCGTGAAGAGAGAAAAGGGAATAGAGTATTTCAGATTCCCACATGATCTGAAAACTCTTCCTGGTTTCGAGCTAAATCGTCTAGCTAACTTGAACCTCCTATATGCTATCCCCGGGAAGATATCTGGATGGTTCGAGAAGGCGCTGAAGAAAGAGTACCATACTAGGTGGGTCAACTTTAAACCTCAACATCCCAAAAGGTTATTTCATAGGACTGAGGTTGACCCCACCTCAGGAAGACCAAAGGTGGTCTTGAGATGGCATCCTCCGTGCACTATGTCGCGTATTCCATTGAGGGAGATGCCTCAGGATTTTGCACCCCATTTCAAATGGTGGTATTATGACTGGCGAACTGGTGAATTCGTCATAGTTTTGAAGAAAGAAGGAAAGGTCGAGACAATAAGGGTGTTTGATCCGATGTGGCTAACCAACTTGTCTGAGTCTGATGTCTATATCTTATTCAAGTGGCCACTGTTCTTTGACACACAGGATATTGTGCAAGCACTGCAGTTCCAACATGTTATACGTATCTGCTTCGCACTGAATATTTATTCTGGGGTCTCGAGAGAAGAAAGGGTGAAAAGATATGAAGAGTTCAAGAAAGAAGTTAAATCTTAGATAGAACTAGGTCCAAGGGGGAGTTTGTTGGTACACATGTCCCCAGTTCTAGTCTAGTGATTTCAAATGTAATAGACTTCTATCTTGTAACACGTATGTAAAGTTTAATCATTGTAAGGAAAAACTCTTAAGTGAATGTTTGCTTGATTACTTAATGTCATATCTATTATTGCTGTTTGTTATTACACGCATATATGAACAAGTTATATAGGTTATAGACTTGTTAGACATGTTCTGAATCAGTTAAGGTTCAAGAGTGTGTTTAACTAAGTAATCTGATTCAGTCGCACGACTGGACCATGCGAATGGGCCAATCAGACGACTGAACCAGGAGATTGAGTCAATCGTACGATTGAGTCATGAGACTGACTCAGTCGTACGAATGAACCAATCGTATGACTCAGTCGCACGACTGAGCCAGTCGCTTGGCTCAGTCGTACGAATGAAAGCTGTAACCTATAAATACCACTTAATTCGTGGAAAAACGTAACACTTCGAATATTCATAACCCTAGTCGACCCAGAGCGCCCTGTTCGTCAATACCAACTTCACAGAGTGTTCCTGATCATTGCTAATCAATTCTTAACGTTTTCTAATCGTTAGTTTTGATCCGTATTACGTTCTCCCTGATTGGATCGCCAATCAAATAGGATTCCGCACTATTTGAGTTGGTATAACGAAGAATCAGTTAGTACTCCGTACGTACACGGTCCTAACAAAATGTTTAGTACGTTCATGAAAAACAGGATTTGCAGCAATTGAAATAGCAGCTGAATTATCATAATGAAGGTTAACGAGTATTGTATAAGGAACCTGCAACTCTTTTAACAAATTTAAGAACCACATAATTTCACATGTGGCAGAACACATAGCTCGATATTCTGGCTCAGCAGAGGAGCGGGAGACAGTCCCCTGTTTCTTACTTTTCCATGAGACAAGAGACTTTCCTAAGAACAGACAATATCCGGTAACTGACCTTCTGGAGGACAAACACTTCCCCCAGCCAGAATCAACATAAGCAGTAACATTAAAGGAATCAGTTTTTGAAAACAACAACCCCTTTCCCGGAGAAGATTTTAAATATCTCAACAGTCGAAATGCAATTTGCAAATGAGTGTTAGAAGGGGCATACATGAACTGACTCAAAACTTAAACAGCATATGAGATGTCTGGTCTTGTTAAAGACAAGTAGATCAGTTTACCAATTAATTTATAATAAAAAGAAACATTAGACAAAAGTGGTTCTTCTTGTCTAAGTTTAGAAGTAACAAGAAAGCTCTGCTCAATAGGGGTGCTAACCGGTTTACAGCCAAGATACCCAAACTCAGATAGTAAATCCATATAATATTTATGTTGGGACAAACAAACCCCCTTTTTAGAATACAAGACTTCAATACCTAAGAAATACTTTAAAACACCCAAGTCTTTGATCATGAAATGTGATCCTAAAGTTTGTTTTATCTTACGTATTTCAGCATGATTATTCCCAGTTATAATAATATCATCTACATACACAAGTAAGGCAACAAAGATAGAATCACACTGTTTTATGTACAACGAGGGATCACACAGACTTTGGGTAAAACCCATTTCAAGAAGAACACTTGTAAGTTTTTCATTCCATTTTCTAGGGGCTTGTTTGAGACCATACAAGGATTTGTTTAATTTGCACACTTTAGTATCTGATTTATTATAGTATCCTTCGGGCAGAGTCATATACACATCTTCACTAATATTTCCATATAAAAAAGCATTGTTAATATCAAGTTGAAACATTGTCCAGCTGTTTTGAACAGCAAGACTAATAATGCACCTGACAGTGACCATTTTCACAACAGGAGAGAATGTCTCATCAAAGTCAATACCCTCCTGTTGGCTGTAGCCTTTGGCTACAAGACGAGCTTTATATCGCTTAATTTTGCCAGTGGACTTATATTTAATTTGCACCCAATGGGTTTTCTATCACTGGGAAGATCAACAATTTCCCAAGTGTTATTTCTATGTAAGGCTTCCATTTAGCATTCATGGCATCAACCCAATTTTTATTAGACCTAGCCTCCTTGTAGGACCAAGGCTCAACAGATTTATTTAGAGAAGTGGAAAAACAAAAATTTTCAGGAGACAATTAAGTGTAATTAACAACTCTTTCAATACCATATTTTACCTTTCCCTCAACTACGTACTCGGAAAGTTTTCTAGGAAGAGAGGCTGTCCGGGAAGACCGTCTAGGTTCAGAAGTTGTGTCATGATGCCCCTCAGATGGGTGATATCATCATTAGAGCCTGTGGTTTGTTCAGCACCGCCAATGTTGTTTTCACTTGGGCAGGTAGGCTGCTGACTTTCGAACTCAGCCTCGCCAGTCGAACTGGTTGGCTACTGAGTATACTTGTCAGCCTCGCCAGATGCCTCATTGGAATCAACAGGCTGTTGAAACTGACCAACAGGGACTTGAGTTGATTCCCTCTTGTCATCATTGGGGTCTTTATCATTTTGAAAAACATTTGGCTCAAAAGAATCAAAGAAATTTAAACGTGTAATGTCAGAATTAGTAGAATCTGTCATAATGTGTTTGAATTCGGATTTAAAAGGAAAGACATGCTTATAAAAATGAACATCTCTTGAGAAAAAAGCAGATTTTGTTTCAAGATTCCATAATTTGTAACCTTTTTTAACATGACCCCCAATTATTTGTCAGACCCACTTGAAAATTTATTTGTGTTGTTTAATACAGTGCTAAAAGCCAGACGGCCAAAGTTTTTCAAATGATGTAGAGAGGGTTTAAAACCAAACATAACCTCATAGGGACTCTTTCCAAGTAACACAGAAGAGGGAATCCTGTTAATTAAATATGTAGCAGTTAAAATAAATTCAGACCAGAAATTAAGGGGAAGACCCCCTTGAAACAATAAAGCCCTAGCAACATTTAAGAGATGTCTGTTTTTGATTTCAACTATTCCATTTTGTTGAGGGGTGTATGTGCATGTAGTTTGATGAACGATACCTTTTGATTCAAAGAATTTGGAGGTTTGATTGTTTATGAATTCAGTACCATTATCACTTTGAAAAACTTTTATTGGTTTATTAAATTGGTTTTTAATGAGGTCTACCCATTTCACCAAACATGAAAAAACTTCCTCTTTTGAAATTAGCAGATAGCACCAAACAACCCTTAAGAAATCATCAACTATGGTAAGGAAATACTTAAAATCTTCTTTGCTAGTTATTTTATATAGACCCCACACATCCAAATGGACAAGATCACCAACACTCTTAGACACATGGTCACTCAAAGGGAAGGGCACCCTGGATTGTTTTGCCTTATGGCAGATTTCACATATGTCATTAGATTTTATGTTATCTAGTTTGAGAGACTGTTTTAGAATATTCAAGACATTATCCGAGGGATGCCCAAGCCTGGAATGCCACAAGTTAGCAGAATCAGATTTACTCGCACACACCTTAGCATTATTTTCAAACACATATAGACCATCACACTGTCTACCAGTCACCAAGATTCTCTTTGACCAGGAATCCTGAACGTGACAGAGTTTAGAGTTAAAAATTAACTCAAGATTGCTATCTTGGGTGAGTTTGTGAACGGACAAGAGATTTACACAATAGTCAGGAACATAAAACACATTTTTTAAGGTAATTTCCTTTGCAATATTAATGTTGCCAATTTTTGAGACTTTAGCACAAGTGCCATTTGGGTGACTGACAGTCATATTTAGTTTAGATACATCAACACAGTTATGCATATTTTTATCAGATTTAACCATGTGTTGGTTTGCTCCTGAATCTATTACCCAACCATTGTTAAAGATTTCATAGAGAGAACTAGTCCCAGTATAAAAATTGGTTTGAGAATTGACACTACTGGACAGACTAACAGTTTTACCTCCAGAGTTTTGAGGATCAGACCCTTGATTATCACTTATTAGCCCAATTAACCTTGAAATCTGTTCAGGGGTTAATAGAAATGAACCAGAAGAACTAGGTGAGGGACCAGATTTTGATGAGTTACTAATTGAATTATCTGATGTACTCATTTTACCCGGTTGATTAATTCTTTTTATAGTTAGCCGGATAACCTACAAGTTCATAGCATCTATCAATTGTGTGGCCTAACATATTGCAGTGACTACATTTTAGGTTAGGGTTGGGACCTCTTCCAGTTTTCTTTTTTTGATCTGTGTTTTGAGGTTTATTTGAGAAAAATACCATTGGTTGAGTTTTAGCAGAAGAACCACTACCACCACGGTGTGATTCTTCTCTTGAGATTATGGAGAAAGCCTCTTTGACAGAAGGGAAAGGATCTTTGGTCAGAAGGTTGGATCTAACTTGCTGATATACATCATCAAGCCCAATGAGGAATTGCATAAGTTTTATTAAATAATTAAAATCATTGAATTCCTTTGAGGCTTAACAAGTACATGATGGGAGTTGCACGATGGCATCAATTTGTTTCCACATGGTGTTTAGTTTGTGATAGTACTCAACAACAATTGAACCATTTTGGGTTAGAGAATTTATTTTTTGGTAAAGATAATATACCACTGACCCATCAATTTTATTGTATGTTTCTTTAAGATCATCCCAGACTTCTTTAGCTAATTTAGAAAAGACTTGACCAACGTACAACTCCTCAGAAATTGAGTTTAGAATCCAAGAAAGGACCACAGAATTATATCTATCCCATTGCCTCCCCATAACCTCATCACTGGGCCTGACACATTTACCATCAATGAAACCAGATTTGTTTTTAACTTCCAAGGCAAGTTTCATAGAGTTACTCCAAACAATATAATTCTCTGTTCCTTTTAGTTTAATGGTTATTATAGATAAAGTGTTTGTGTCATTAGCATGAAGATAGAGAGGGTTACTTATATCAAGTTTACTGATAAGCGTCTCATTAGAGGAGACAGTCACAGATTTATCAAATTCAGCCATTTTAGAAGACAGATATGGAATGATGAACAACCAAGCACACGAACAGTAGAAACAGCTAAACCAGCGCCAGGTTTTCACACCGCTTATAGCGGCAGATCAAGGATTAGAATAGCTGTTTTTAATGCAGACACATAATCAGAGACAAAATCACACAAGTGATGCACACGTAAGACAGAGAGAAACACTGATAACACAATCAGATGCTAGTACCCCTAACCCAGCCAATATCAACCTAAAAAAGACTAAAAATAAAAAAAGAGATAGAGATGGAGATGGAACAATCTCACCAAATGCGCCCAAGTTAGGGTTCTCCAGATGTACCCCAGATTCAGCAACCTTCACTTAGGGTTGCGAATCCAAGGTAGAAGAAAGCGGCAGCAAAGAGAATTAGGGTTCTTGCCCTAGATTCTTCAAGATCCAGACAAATGAAGAGGATCAGCAACCCGCAACACAATCTAGGGTTTTAACCCTAGATTTTCCAACTGATAGGAAAACCAGACAGTGCCAACTTCTACCACGGAGACAGCGCCAACTTCTAGGGTTTGAGCCCTAGAAATTTCTTCTTTTTTTCTCTCCACAGAGATACGTGAAAAGATACTCCACAAACGCAGGTGAGAGCCAAGAACTCACCAGAGAACAATCGATTCTCCAAGATGGAAAAACCCTCGAAATAGAACAGCAATAGCACAGCGGAAGAATACGCACAAATACCAGAGCCTATAGCTCTGATACCATGTAAAATGGTACAGATCTAATACTCAAAGAACGAAATCAACACCAAATAGATCTTGATTTCAGAGACGAATCAAAAACAGAAACAAGAACAAAAGATTTACGAATATAAAGTGAATAAAACGAATACACAAGAGATCTTAACACTACTAATGATCTGCACTAAGGTTGTGCAGTTACATCAAACATCAGAACTCATATGAGCGAGAAGATAAACACAAGAGAGCTATGCGAGCGTGTGTAAATGAGAGAGATGAGGCGTTTCTGAATGATCCAGAAACCCTAGAAGCTGCTCCACCTTTATAGCAGGGAAAGATCATCAGCACCCTTCCACTTTAAGAGAAAGACATCCAGCCTCCTAAACATTCTGAGAAAGACACAAAAGAATAGAAAACATAATAAGATAAAAGATATAAAAAAATAAAATATAGATACTAATAAAATTGAGAGACTTATATTTTTAACAGTATTATTTTCGTTCATTGTTGCTTTCGCTGCTCAGTTTTGTATTTGGTATTAAATAGTTGTGATCTAGTTTGTAGTGTTTAGAATATGGATGGAATGATGATTTTCTTCATTCTATTAGTATCTAGCTTGATGGTAAGAACTATCCCTGCTACTGAAGTTATGTCATGAGACTTTTCTCTATATAAAATGTTGGGGAATTTCTTAATAGAGCAATGACCGGATGATTCTGAAATCGTGTGATTTCACTTTCAGATCAAATAATTTGAGTGTATACCAACAATTTGACCGGATAAAATCAGAATTGATTCAAGAATTCGTATGAATTTTTAGATGTTGTTTGTAATCCTGTTTTTCAGTTCTATCTCTTCTCGAAAACCAAATCCCCATATAAACGTGATTAAAGTTTTCCAAGATAACTGCTATTGTGGTTTTGAACAAACTACACCTTTAGTCCCTCAAGTTTAAATGATACAATTTTAGTAAAAAACGAATTCTAATGCATTTTTATGAAGGACTTTTGTTCAAAATAAAAAATTTCCAAGCTAACCTGGCAGCTCAACCCCAGCTAGGGGCTCTGCTCCTTGGACCCCGCCAGGGCTGCCGCCCCTTGGACCCCTCTACTCTCGGGGGCGCTGCCCCCGAACCCCCATTAGTACCGATAACATTCAAACAAGCGTGCACTTATGTTTGAAATACACATGCAATCTCTAATTATACTAAACTATTCAACAAACCTCCCCCATTTTAGTGTAATCTTTGATTAACTAACTAATTCACAACAACCAAACAAACTAATGCATAAATGAAATATCGTGACGATTGAATTTCACATTAGTATATTACACATTCCAAATATTCTAATATCAGGGTGTCACATAGGATTGAACCCTTAATATCAATATTGAATACATGAAGATAATATACACATCAGTTTACATACATAAATCTTACTTGACACATTCTTTTACTAGCTTATGTCCCTATCCTTCATAAGCATATCAAAGCCAAGTCCTAGCTTCTTGAAGTAGCTAAACTTCATGCTCATATAGGTAGATCTTTTATTATTGCACCTGTAAATGCAATTTTCCAAAAGAACTATTAAGAAGATATACTTCAAGCTTCCTTAACTTGCAGATCTGAACACATACCTTTGGGATAATTTAATGTTGTGTTCCAAACTCTAGATGTAAAGCCTTCCACATTAAATTTTACACCTAATGTCATATTGGTGGGAATTGGGTATCTTAACATCAGAGTTTTATATGGACTTTAACCCTAATCCCATAGCTAATCCTTTCACGAGATCTCTAATTAACCCTTTGGTTAAATGATTAGTTAAGTTATGTTGAGTTCTAACATACTTAACAGATATGACACCATGTATAATGAGCTCACGAACTATGTTGTGTCTCACATCTAAGTGTCTTGACTTGCCATTGTACACTTGACTATAAGCCTTAGCCAATGTAGCTTTACTATCACATCCGATAGATATAGGAGCCATTGGTTTTGACCATAATAGAATCTCATAAAGTAGATTTCTTAACCATTCAGCTTCATTACCAGCCGCTGCTAAAGCAACAAGCTCAGATTCCATAGTTGAGTTAGTTATGCAAGTCTATTTCTTCGATGCCCAGGAAATTGCACACCCCCTAAAAAGAAAAACCCAACCACTTGTGGAAGAATGATCTTCCATATTAGTTATCCAACTTGCAGCAGAATAACCCTCAATCACTGAAGGAAATCTAATGTAAGTTATTTTATAATCAATAGTCCTTTTCAAGTACTTGAATACTCAACCCAAAGCTTTCCAATGTTGTGTGCCAGGATTACTGGCAAATCTACTAAGCTTACCAACAACATAAGCTATATCTGGCCAAGTACTAATCATGGCATACATAAGTGATCAAATTCTTCTTGAATACTCAACTTGAGATATAGCATCACCTTTAATAAGTGATAGTTTAATGCTTGGATCAATGGGAGTACCCATTAGAGAACCATCCTTGAAATTGAATTTATTCAAGATCTTCTCAATATAATATGATTGAGAAATTGAAAGGCCTATGTTCTCATGTGTGATCTTAATACCTAAGATCACCTCATCCTTGTAAGGCCCCATTCCCGGGACGCTGACAGTTAGTTCCTCATCACACATAAAACCTTTAATTACATGTACTTTATAAAAATTTTGCAGTGGAAACATTCAAAAATGACATCTCGTTTCATTATAAATACTTTTGCCAAATAATACATCGTCAGTTAGTTACAAAATACATTGTTGCATAACATCACAAAAGCATTCTATAAATGGATGCCATCCCAAAAGAGCCGAGTAGCTGCCCCGTGCCATCCTCAGCAACCTTACCTGCCAACTGGAAACACATAAAAAGTCAGCGTTGCTGAGTGAGTTCTAGTTTGATAATAAAACATACTTTACTTTCATTAAAACCTTTTCTTTACTCTCATGCTATCACACGTACACATAGATAATATCATTATTATCTTCATTATTCATTATCTTTGCTTCTATATAGATCCTGTCAACTTTACCCTCTTCACAGCATGCGGCCATGATTACGGAGGTCTAGTGACAAGGGTCCCGTTTCATACTTTATCATTATGTTTCTTCCGTTCATTACTTTCCTTTGTTCATATTTTAACTTTCATTCATTCATCGTACGTATTTAACTTTTACATTCTTTCATCTTTTCATCACTTTTTCCCATTAAACCACAAACCTTACCTTTCTGTTCGTGGCACTGGGCCTAGATCTATCATAGACCTTCTATAATTGTGCATCGCACCTCCTGGCCACAGTACCTAAGGTAAAGTTTTGGGTGTACCAGTACTATATGCATTACCTTTCTGTTTCGTGGTGCTGGACCTAAGTCTATCATAGACCTTCTATATCGGGGCACCGCACCCTCCTAGCCACAGCACCTAAGGTAAAGTTTAAGTGTACCATTCCATGTGCAATACCTTTCTATTTCGTGGTATTAGGCCTAGGCCTATTATAGACCTTCTATATCGACGCACCGCACCCTTCTGGCCACTGCACCTAAGGTAAAGTTTAAGTGTACCATCGCCACATGTAATATCCTCCTGTATCGTGGTACTGGACCTAGGCCTATTATAGACCTTCTATATCGGCGCACCGCACCCTCCTGGCCACAGTACCTAGGATATGCAGCGATGGTTCTATACAATGGTTTATCCCAGTGTCAAGATTTTACCCTCTTCGTAGCACACAGTCACGATTACTGTGGTCGCAAGACAAGGATTCCACTTCGAGTCTATTGCAACAACAAGGTCGCTCACCTCCTATATTTGCTTGCAACCCTTTATTACTCTCATTCATTATTAATGCATGCATTCATTCATCATGTTCCTCTTTCATTATCTTTTACTTTACGTTTCTTAATACTTTCATTTCGTTCATTAACATAGCATGTAAAGTCACGGGAAAGATAAACATACATCGAAACAAGGAACATCGACATTTAACAGTCATCAGTCATCACCATCATACAGGGCTACATCATACTTAACATATATACATCATGCATAAACATGCAACACTATCATTATCATGCCCAACATCACCTCTAAGGCCTCAACGACCATCTTACATGCACTTATGGGAACCTCCACGTAAAAACTTACACTACACTTTTCCCCGGACGTCAGGGATTAGACTACGCTTCTCTTCGGGTACAACAACCCTATTTGGCCGTATGGACACCTTTCAGTAGCATGGCCTCCATGTGACTGAATATCATGCGATTAGACCAATGCGAATGGACTTCCATGCGAATGAACTTCCAATCGTGCGAATGGACCCTCAATCGTGCGATTGAACACTGTGCGAATGGGCACGTATGTGACTGGGCTCTCAGTCGTGCGAAAGAGCACCTATGCGACTGGACTCTCAGTCGTATGACCTCTCATGCGTCTGGACCCCCAATCATGCGACTGAACCCCAATCGCCCCTCAGCCGGCCGATTGGCCTCCAGTCGGTCGCCTAGCCCTAACTGATGTAGAATGCAGTTCATCCCGAACTGCAGCCGCGACTTTCGACCTCCAAACCCTTCCAAACTCATTCTAAGCCCAAATCAACCCTCCTAAACCTTAGGGAAGCATACTATGACACCATTCAAGCACATACAAGCCCGAAATCGCACTCCAAACACATTATACACAATCACACCCAAATGGGTCAAACACACACATTTTCAAAAACGGGTTTCTATGTGTTCCAGCCCCAAAATCGGTTAAAAAAAGTAAAATAGGTGTCCTAGAACTCACACAAATGACCACAACGAGAAGAGCTTCGATTTGGCTTGCTGCACAATGATTTTGCTCACCCGAACTAACTTTTCTTCCTCTCTTCTCCCTTTTCTCTCTTCTTTCTCACTTCTTTCTTTCTTTTTGCTGAAATGTGGGTGTGGGGAGAGGGTAAGGGCTGCCCTCTCCCTTAATATGTCCCCATTTACTCAACTTTCGTGCGTGGGCGAGTTTGGTCCCCCGACTTTGGACTTTATCTCTTTTTCTTCTTTCGTCGGCTTCAAAGAAAATATCCGGGTGTTACAAGTTCACCCCCTTTATACAGGTTTCGTCCCCGAAACCTGTTATTCCTCAAACAAACGCGGGTAATGATGTCTCATTTCTTCCTCAGTCTCCCACGTTGACTTGGATCCCTTCCTGTGCTTCCATTGTACACGCACAAAAGGAACCACTTTATTTCTCAGCGTCTTCTCTTTTAGATCAATGATCGCCACTGGTTGCTCCACATAATTGAGCCGTTCGTCTACTTCGATATCCTCCAGTGGAACAATCATATCTTCGTCTTCCAAAAACTTCCTTAGATGAGAGACGTGGAATGTCGGGTGAATTCCATTTAGCCCCTCTGGTAACTCCAATCTATAGGCCACCTCTCCTACTCGAGCAATGATTCAGAAGGCCTATGTACCTCGGGCTCAACTTGCCCTACTTTCGGAAATGAATGATACCCTTCCAAGGTGAGACTTCAGCATAACTCGGTCGCCACCTGGAACTCAATCGGTCTGCGTCGTTTATCAGCATACGACTTCTGTCTATCTTTAGCTGCCCTCATGAAGGCCTTGATCCTTTCAAGCTTTTCAGTTGTAGCCTCGATCACCTCAACGCTCCCTAACTCTTTATGACCAATATCACCCCAACAAACGGGTGTTCTACATCTCCCACCGTATAGCATCTCATAAGGTGGCATACCAATGCTGGCATGATAGCTGTTGTTGTACGAGAATTCTGCTAACGGCAAATGTTCATCCCAACTCCCTCAAAAATGGATCACGCACGCTTGAAGCATGTCCTCGAGTGTATAGATCATCCTCTCAGACTGACCGTCCATCTGAGGATGATAAGCCATGCTGATGTGTAGCCTCGTTCCTATCGCATCGTGGAATTTCTTCTAAAACTTAGATGTAAACTGAGTGTCACGATCAGACACAATAGACACCGGCACACCATGACGAGCTACAATCTCTTTGATAAATAGATCCGTGAGTCTCTCAGAAGAATATGTCTCTCGGATCGGTAGAAGTGAGCACTCTTCACCAAACGATCAACTATCACCCATATAGTATCATACCCTTTTAGGGTACGTGGTAACTTCATAATAAAGTCCATGGTGATATGCTCCCACTTCCACTTGGGTATATCCAACGGTTGGATTTTCCCGTACGGCTTCTAATGTTCCGCCTTCACTTTCAAACAAGTAAGGCATTTACTCACATACTCTGCTACGTCACGTTTCATACCCAGCCACCGGTAATCTTTCTTCATGTCGTGCTACATCTTGGTAGCACTGGGTTGAATGAAGTATCGAGTCTTATGAGCTTCATCCATAATCTTCACCCGTAGATCCCCAAAATGAGGAATCCACATCTGCCCGAAACAAGTTTTAACACCGAGTGTGTTTTCACCCAATTCCGCAACCAGACCTCTCATCCTTTTAGAGTTAAGACGATGTTCTTTTAAGGCCTCATCTTGAAACTCTTTGACTTTCTTCATCACGTTAGAGGTCATAGTCAGCTGGTATGCCTTCACCCGAATCGGCTCGGTCTCTCCTTTCGGCTAAGGGCGTCCGCTACCACGTTGGCTTTTCCCGGATGATAATGGATCTCATAATCATAATCCTTTATGAGCTCCAACCATCTTCTCTACCTCATGTTCAAGTCCTTCTGCTCGAAGAAGTACTTTAAGCTCTTGTGGTCAGTGAAAATGGCGCACTTCGTCCCGTAGAGATAGTGCCTCCAAATCTTTAACGCAAAGACCACTGCTGCTAGCTCCAAATCATGAGTAGGGTAGTTAACATCATGAACCTTCAATTTTCGGGATGCGTAGGCTATAACTTTTTCTCTCTGCATTAACACACACCCCAACCCCGAGTAGGAAGCATCAGAATAAACCACCAGATCTTCACTTCCATCGGGTATTGACAAAACAGGAGCTTGAGTCATCCTCGCCTTTAACTCCTTCATCTCAGTCGGAGCCAACAGATACGGTGCCTTGGCCGCAGGTTGGGCACCTGGTATCAGGTCGATCTGAAACTCAACCTCTCGGTCAGGTAGCACTCCTGGCAAGTCTTCAGGAAATACATCAGGAAAGTCACACACAACCGGTACATCAGACAGTTGTGGTGTTGGCGTATCCACATCCTTTGCATAGGCCAAGTAAGCACTACATCCACGTCTCATGCACTTTTCCACCACCACCATTGAGATTACTTTCGGGATCGTCGTGACCCGATCCCCATAAATAGTTACCGAACTCCCGTCAGGCGCTATCAACGAATCATCTTCTCACGACACGCTATATTTTCCTTGAAGTCCACCAACCCA
The DNA here is from genome assembly GCA_024085815.1 of Flaveria linearis. Lineage (NCBI taxonomy): Eukaryota > Viridiplantae > Streptophyta > Magnoliopsida > Asterales > Asteraceae > Flaveria > Flaveria linearis. Next base: position 28,767,494 of record CM044010.1, read on the forward strand.
TCCATCCTAAGAACCAAATCGAAATCACCTAAGGCTATCATAAATAGTCTAACCGGGAATCCATGACCTTCTAACTCCACCTCGCAGTCTCCTATCATCTCAGAAGTCCTGATAGACTTACCTTGGCGGTTTCTACGTCGAAGGGCTTATCATACTTCCACTCCTAATGGGCAACTTAGCATAGAAAAACAACAGGAACAAAACTCTTTATAGCTCCGGAATCAAACAACACAGAAGACAGAGTTTGATTACTAGATACATACCTGTCACGATATCGGGTCTCGTCCTAGCCTGCTCCGGCATTATCGTGAAGGCCCTGCGCCCTCTGCCCTTAGTTTCTTGCAATCCCTGCTTATGTGACCTTTTCCTCTGCAGTTATAGCACCGTACCACCCCACACTCTCTGGCCACGTGACCGTGCCTCCTACATCGGAAACAGACATTGGTCCCCAATCTACATTCCCCGGGGTGTTGGCGCCCACATATGGAGCAGAGGTTTGGTCTCCACATACATTCTCCAATGTGCTCTTTGGTACACTTACCACACTTCCTCGCCCCCGCATCGGACGAAGCTGCACGCCGGTCCTCCGTCCTGGCAATATTTTTGTTGAGAGTGGCACTGCCACGTCCAAACCGCTTTTCGTTCTAGTTCTTGTCGTCACTACCCTTCGTGCTTCCTTAAATAGCAGTCTTCTCCTTCACCGCCCTAATTACCTCAGTCACCATAGACGGCAGAATCGCCTGCATGACCTGTTGGACTCCCTCAACAACAGCCACTTTCAGGGTGGTCCTCAAACTAGCACTATCATCGCTTCCTTTCAGGTGAGGGGCCTCGGGCTCTTCGAGTGCCATTTCAGCCGCCCTAGCCATGCTTCTCGTGACACACGTTCAGCGCCACATTCAACACAACCCCCATCTGACAAAACCTTAGGAGATCTATCGCTAGCCATCCTCTAACACACACTGAAAGATTCAAACACCAACACGATCATTCAAGGAACAACTCAGTTTATGTCAAGTATAGTAAGTCCCTAATTACAGTGGCCAGTTGTGATTAGCCACTTACTTTACTCTTCGTACCCCGAGCGTTACCTATCCTGACTACATCAGCATCTAAATCTACCAGCAACACATAAACCACATAACATGCGCACAAAATACCGGTTAACATTAAGAAAATACCTGATGGCACCCAGCTACTCAGACTAGCATCCCTTCCCTTTTCGTCCCATTCTCAGTTTAAGTTAAGGTTTATTTTGAAATTTTACCTATTTCACTTAAACTTTGGCTCTGATACCAACTTGTAAGGCCTCATTCCCGGGACGCTGATAGTTGGTTCCTCATCACGCATAAAACCTTTATTACATGTGCTTTATAAAAATGTTGCAGCAGCAGAAACATTCAAAAATGACATCTCATTACATTATAAATACTTTTGCCAAATAATACATCGTCAATTAGTTACAAAATACATTGTTGCATAACATCACAAAAGCATTCTATAAATGGATGCCATCCCAAAAGAGCTGAGTAGCTGCCCCGTGCCATCCTCACCAACCTTACCTGCCAACTGGAAACACATAAAAAGTTAGCGTTGCCGAGTGAGTTCTAGTTTTATAATAAAACATACTTTACTTTCATTAAAACCTTTTCTTTACTCTCATGCTATCACACATCATACGTAAACATAGATAATATCATTATTATCTTAATTATTTGTTATCTTTTGCTTCTATATAGATCCTATCAACTTTACCCTCTTCACAGCACGCGACCATGATTATGGAGGTCTAGTGACAAGGGTCCCGTTTCATACTTTATCATTATGTTCTTCCGTTCATTACTTTCCTTTGTTCATACTTTAACTTTCATTCATTCATCATACGTATTTAACTTTTACATTCTTTCATCTTTTCATCATTTCTTCCCATTAAACCATAAACCTTACCTTTCTGTTCGTGGCACTGGCCTAGATCTATCATAGACCTTCTATAATGGTGCATCGCACCTCCTGGCCACAGTACCTAAGGTAAAGTTTGGGTGTACCAGTACTATATGCATTACCTTTCAGTTTCGTGGTGCTGGACCTAGGTCTATCTTAGACCTTCTATATCAGCGCACCGCACCCTCCTAGCCATACACCTAAGGTAAAGTTTAAGTGTACCATTGCCATGTGCAATACCTTTCTGTTTCTTGGTACTGGGCCTACCTATTATAGACCTTTTATATCGGCGCATCGCACCCTCCTGGCCACAGCACCTAAGGTAAGTTTAAGTGTACCATCACCACATGTAATATCCTTCTGTATCGTGGTACTGGACCTAGGCCTATTATAGACCTTCTATATCGGCGCATCGCACCCTCCTGGCCACAGTACCTAGGATATGTAGCGATGGTTCTATACATGGTTGATCCCAGTGTCAAGATTTTACCCTCTTCGTAGCACACAACCACGATTACTGAGTCGCAAGATAAGGATTCCACTTCGAGTCTGTTGCAACAACAAGGTCGCTCACCTCCTATATTACTCTCGTTCATTATTAATGCATGCATTCATCATCATGTTCCTCTTTCATTATCTTTTACTTTACGTTTCTTAATACTTTCATTTCATTCATTAACATAGCATGTAAAGTCACGGGAAAGATAAACATACAGGAACATCATATTTAACAGTCATCACATCACCATCATACAGGGCTTCAACAACATACATACACCATGCATAAACATGCAACACTATAATTGTCATGCCCAACATCACTTCTAAGGCCTCAACGACCATCTTACATGCACTTACGGGAACTTCCACGTAAAAACGACCATCTTACATGCACTTACGGGAACTTCCACGTAAAAACTTACACCTGCACTTTCCCCCGGAAGCGGGGATTAGAGACTACGCTTCTCTTCGGTACAACAACCCTATTTGGGCGTATGGACCCCTTCAGTCGCATGGCCTCCACCGACTAAAAACATCATGAGACTAACACTGGAATGGACTTCCATGCGAATGAAACTTCCATCGTGCGAATGGACCCTCAATCTGCGATTGAACACTGTGCGAATGGGCACCTATGTGACTGGGCTCTCAGTCGAGCGAATGAGCACCTATGCGAGAGTACCTATGTGACTGTGCTCCTCAGTCGTATGACTGACCTCTCATGCGTCTGGACCTCCAGTGTGACTAAACTCATTCGTGCGACTAAACCCCAATCGCCCTCAATCGGCCGATTGGCCTCCAGTCGGTCGCCTAGCCCTAACTGATGCAGAATGCAGTTCATCCCGAACTGCAGCCACGACTTTCGACCTCCAAACCCTTCCAAACTCATTCTAAGCCCAAATCAACCCTCCTAAACCTTAGGGAAGCATACTATGGACACCATTCAAGCACACACAAGCTCGAAATCGCACTCTAAACACACTATACACAATCACACCAAAGGGTCACAACACACACATTTTCTAAAACGGGTTTCTATGTGTTCCAGCCCCAAAATCGGTTGAAAACAAGTAAAATAGGGGTCCTAGAACTCACACAAACGACCACAACGAGAAGAGCTTCGATTTGCCAAGCCTGCACAACAACGATTTTGCTCACCCCGAACCACTTTCTTCGTCTCTTTCTCCCTTTCTCTCTTAGCTTTCTCCTCTTTCTTCTTTCTTTTGCTAAAATGTGGGTGTGGGAGAGGGTAAGGGCTGGCCCTCCTCCCTTAATATGTCCCCCATTTACTCAACTTTCGTGCGTGGACGAGTTTGTCCCCCGACTTTGGACTTTATCTCTTTTTTCTTCTTTCGTCGGCTTCAAGAAAAATATGGGCGTTACAATCCTCCCCTATGTCTTTCATGGCAAACTAGATGACAAGAATGATTTTGTTTCTACACTTGATCTTGTTCTTGGTTAGTGCAAAAAAAAACACTGTTATCTACATACAAAAATATCATGATTCCATTTCCAGAATCATCAAAATTACTGTAAACACATTTATGAGCCTGGTTTAAGAAAAACCATTTGACAATACAACCTCATCAAACTTTTGATGCCACTGTTTAGGGCTTATTTCAGTCCATAAAGAGATTTACTTAATTACCACCTTGTTTTCATGTTCAGGCATCAGAAACCCTTCAGGTTGTTTCAGCACAAATCTCTTCATCTAATTCACCATTTAAGAACGTAGTTTTCACACCTTTGGTGAATTATTACAAGATTATGTATAGCAGTAAGTGCTAACAACAATCTAATGGGGGGATATCCTAGCAACAGGAGCATATGTATCAAAGAAGTCAATACCCTCCTTTTGCCTAAAACCTTATTCCAATCTGGCTTTGTACTTATCAGTAGTACCATCCACCTTCATCTTCCTCTTGAAGATATTTACTTCCTAATGGTTTACATCTAGGAGGTAAATCAAGTAATTTCCATGTGTGGTTTTGCAAGATAGAATCTATTTCATCTTGGATGACTTTTTTCTAGAAGAAAACATCCCTTGAAGCCATTGCTTTACTGTATGTTCTTGGATCCTCATCAACATTGAAACAATATGATATTGAAAATTAATTTCATCCTTAGATCCCTCAACTAAGTAAAGTTGAAAATCATCACAAAAGAAGATTGTTCTTTCTATTCTCGTACCTTCTTGTTCCGTTTGAGTCACGAGGAATTCTGTTAAACCGAAACCTTCATACTAGGGGATACTTTGGCCTGAATAGATGTGAATTTCTTTCTTATTATTGAATTCATCTTCGACTCTATTACCTAATTCAGAAATAGATTCTAGATTCTAATACATAGAATCTATATGCATAAGAATTTTCAGCATATCCAATAAATATGCAATCTATACTCTTTCACTAAAGTTTTCCTTTTAGGTTTGGTGAGCTCACCATACCCTACATCCCCAAACTTTAAGATAACCCAGAAAACTCAAGTTGTGGTATTTCTTGGCAAGATGAGTTTTCTTGTTATTCTTATCGGGAATCGGTTTTTAACAGATGAAGGTGTAAACTAGCTCGTCCCTAATCTTCACTTAAACCAGAATAGGACATCAATGAATTTACCATTTCTTTTAATGTTCTATTCTTTCTTTCAGCCACACCATTTTGGTATGGTGTATTTGGAGAGGTGACTGCTGGTGTATTATTCTAGTAGATTGAAAATACACTGGATCATATATTCCTCTCCACGATAAGTACGAAGAGTTTTAACCAAATCTTTTATGAAGCTACCTTTTGTTTATAAATTCAAAATTTATCAAGAGTCTCATCCTTTGCATGTAACAAATAAACACAACAATATCTTAATGCATCATCTATAAAGTAACTACATATTTTTATTACACAAAGATGGTGTAGCATGAAAATCACACCGATCGCTATGAATAGATCTAAAACTTATATTCACGTTTAGCATTTTAAATGGTTTTCTAGTGATCTTAGTTAACATACAAGTCTTACATCTATCATTTTTCAACTCAAACAAAGGAATCATGCTCATTTAGACATCTCTTTCATCCTTTTATTGTGAATATGTCCTAATTTAGCATGCCATAATTCCAATTTAGATAAATTTACATAAGAACGAATCAACCATGCGAATAGAATCATCACTAAAAGGCACATCCAAATTTAACATAATCATATCATTCCACAAATAACCAAATCGATAAAAGAACCATGTCCTAAGATATACTTGTCACATTCCAACACTTGTTTATACCCACACTTATTTAATACTATACCGGATAACAGTTTTTTTTCGGATACCGGGTACAACAGATCATACTTAAAAGAAAGTTTTTCCAGAAGTAATACAGTTCTACTTTTCCTACTCCATGGACTGATTCAGTTGCAACGTTGCCCATCTTTAAGATAGATCCAGCTTCAATTAGTGTAAGATCTTTGAACCATCTTTGATTAGTGTAAGATCTTTGAACCATCTTTGATCCTACACACATGGCTTGTTGCTCCCGCGTCAACCACCAAGCAAGACAATCATCCTGCACATAACATGCTTCTAAAATTAGTGAAAATAATTCAAATTTGAATTATTATTAGAAATTAAATTCTGACCTTGTTGCTTGGGACTTATTGGATCCACTAGAACAAGCCTTGGTTTTCCCTTACCAACACGACAATCTCTTGAAGTGTCCGGTTATCACATTTCCAGCAACCTTCATTCTTGGCTTGTTTGCATGTTTCACAGGCCTTTTGTTCTTGTGTTAACACCTTGGAATTTTCTTTTGTTGTTTCCCTAGTTAGAGTTTTTGAAAACAGGATGACCTGTCTTTAGCTATCACCCAAACCAATTCTTGAGCCCGTAGGACTCTTTAATTAGAATACTACTACCAAGTTCAACCAGACTCACTCCTCTTTCTTATGTTTCATATTATATTTATAGTCGAGGGAGGAAGTTTGTAATTATACTTGAAATAGAAATTGCTTCATCCATTTTTAAACCGTGTTGTTGAAATTGACCAAGAATTCGAAGACATTCATTACATTGTTCTATAACAGGCCTACCATCAACCATTTCTATAATTCATAAAATCACTTGCAAGGAATTCTTACTAGATGAATCCTCTGCCATGTTTGGCTTCCAGTAATTCCTGTAATTCTTTTGCAGATCAATGTTTTGATAAATATCAAAGAGGGAATCACACATACCATTCAAATGTGTCCACGACATATGTAATTATCGTTGACCACACTTAGAGCGCTTCCTAGTTTGTTCCAGCGTCTCGTCTTCCACTTCCTCCGGCAATGGGGTACTCAAAACATATACCACTTTGAAAGTTGTAGTATAAAGTGCATCTTCTTATGCCATCTTCAGAAATTACTCAAAACTATGCGAATGAACACTGTGCGAATGAACACCCAATCATCAATGGACTCTCAATCGTGCGAATGAACACTATGCGAATGGACCTCATGCAAATGGACCTTATGCGAATGAGCACCTATGCGACTGGGCTCTCAATCGCATGACTCCCCATGCGACTGGACCCCCAGTCATGCGACTGAACCTCAATCGTGCGACTGGACCCCAATCGCCCTCCAGTCGGCCGTATGGCCTCCAATCAGTCGCCCAGCCCTAACTAGTGCAGAATGCAGTCCTCCCGAACCCAATCTGCCATTTTGACCTCCAAGCTCATCCAAACTCATTCTAAGCCCAAGTCAACCATCCTAAACCTTAGGAATGCATACTATGACACCATTCAAGCACACACAAGCTCAAGAAAATACTCCAAACGCATTAAACACATCACACCCAAATGGGTCAAACACACACACATTCAAAACGGGTCTACTATGTGTTTCCAGCCAAAATCAGTTGAAAACGAGTAAAATAGGGGTCCTAGAACTCACACAAACTACAAGAAGAAGAAGAGCTTCGTGTTGACTCGCTAACCGACGATTTTCGTGCTCGAATCCACCCGAACCAACCCTTTTTCTTACTTTATTCTTTTATCTCTTCTTTCTTTTCTCTAGCTGAAAATGAGAGTGTGGGGAGGGGGTAAGGGCTGCCATCTCCCTTAAATACTCCCATTCACCCGTCTTTCTTTCGTTGGCGAGTTTGTCCCTCGACTTTGGACTTTATTTCTTTTTCTTCTTTCGTCGGCTACAAAATAGATAAGTAACCGGGTGTTACAAGTCCACCCCCTTATATAGGTTTTGTCCTCGAAACCTATTATTCCTCGAACAAGCATGGGTAATGCTCTCTCATTTCCTCTTCAGTCTCCCACGTTGACTCGGATCCTTTCCTGTAGAAGACCATTAAAGCTCGGCAAAACAACGAAAGAAAAAGAAGAAGTCAAGCGAAAGTAGAACTCAAGCGAAAGCGGATTCCACGTGACAAATAGAGCTCGCGCGAAAGCAGTACCCCGCGCGAAAAGTGTATCTCGCGCGAGAATAGTTGTTTTAGTATAAATATGTAATTTTTCTCTTTTTATAGTAAGTTTTTCAGTAGTGTTCGTAGTATTCAGTTCAATATTCTCTGTAATCGCTCTGTGCGATTTCGCACAGATTAATCACTATTGATTATCAATTGAAGTTGTTTTGGATCATTCTTTGTCTTCTTCCAATCATAATTTCATTCCGCGTTATTGTGATTGAGATCTTGGGTCATCTTGGAATTTGACTGAATTTACAATGGTATCAGAGCGATAGGCTCTAGAACCAAGATTTGAAGACGTTTTTGACTGAATTGGCTCATTCTTCATCTTTCTATTCACTTGTTTGATTGAGAATTCAAAATGGAGATGTTATGCTATGAAATATTGAAGAAAAGTGATCTTTGGACTGAATTAATTGAATTTTGGACCTAAAATTGAAAGAACACTTATTAACTTGAACTAAAGTACCTCAAAATGGAACTAATCAGTTAATTTGTGGTGAAAATTGGCAAAATTCGCAAATTGGAAAACCGATTATGTGAAAAGATTCAGGAATTTTCGCGTGCGAAAACTACCTTTTCGCACAGGCAGTTATTCTACTTTTCACGCGAATTCGCTTGGAGGATAAGTGGGTATCTCGCACGATCTGTTGTCTCGCGCGAAAATCATTGTCGCGCGAATTGTTTGTCGCACGAAGTCTGCTCTCGCATGACAAATCTGTTTTTCTGATTTTCTGATCAACATGTCTTCTTCAACACCTAATCTAAAACACCTTACTGTCTCTCATCTTTGCTTGATACTGAAATTGGTACTGGAACAAGCCACCTAGACTTCTCAGCGAAGGTGATTATGCTGATTGGGCTACAGGGTTAGAAAATCATGAAATCTATACTGAACCAAAGATGTGGAGGTCGATCAAGTATGGTCCTTATATTCTCCTGTACAAGAATGATAAAGAGAGATGGTCCAGAAACCTGAACACTTGTGGGATGAAGATGACATAAAGAGATTAGAGCTTGATGACAAGCTTATGCTGCTATTACCATGGCCTTAACTATGGAAATATCTCATAAGTTTAAAGAGTTCAAGGGTGCAAAGGGTTATGGGATGCATTAGAAACTCAGATCATGGGCAATAAAGACATGAGGGAAAGTAAAAAGGATATGCTGAATCAAGAGTTCAACATGTTTAATCATGTTGTGGGTGAAGCGTTGGGATGTTCAGATAGCCAGGTTTATTAAAGGTAACAAAAATGAGAGTGCTGGGATATACTGGAACCGATCATGATAAACAAAAAGTTATTGAACTCACTTCCATACAGTTGGAATCACAACTGTACACTGATCAAAGAACTAAAGACTTGTATTTTCTTTCTCTGACTGACTTAATATCCACCATCAAGTCATATGAAATGGATGATAAGCAGAGAGCTGCAAATCATTTAAGTTCTTTGGGTGCTGAAGCAACTGCTCTTTACGCCAAAATGGCTAGTAATCCAAATTACTATGTCAGTTATACCCAGATGTGTCAGCAACAGCAAACTGGAAGTCCAGCATCTTCTGATATTCAACCAGTAATCAACCCTCAAATTCAAATTCCAGCTGCTCAACATTATTCCCCTATCATCCATCAACAAATCCTCAAACCCCATCTCCACAAGTGGTCAACATGCTTATGTTGCTACCATTAATTATTCAAAGCAGACAGTCTAGATTACTGAGGACATCTTGCCCTATTCACTACATTCATGTCAACTACATCTTGCCCTAGTCAAGCTGAAGGTCCAAAAAGAATGGTGACTGTTGAGATTGAATCAAAGAAAGATAAAGCTAGTACTTCTGGTGGTAACAAAGCATTGGTTTCCCAAACTAATGCTGAATATGACTGGTCAGATCAGATGGAAGCTCTTGATCAGAAATTTTCTACTGCTTTGATTGCCAAGATTGTTACTGAACCTGAAGAGGAGGAGAATCTATTTTCTGAATTTGTTCTGATGATCTGTTGGAAGGTGTGTTTGGTGAGAAAGAAGAAGAGAAGAGGAAGTTGAAAAAGAGAAGGAGGAAGTGGAAGAAGAGAAAGAAGAAGTTAAATGTGAAGAGAAAGCTGAAAAGGAAGAACAGGAAGAGAAAGTTGCTGAGAAAAGGATAGAGGTTGAAGAGTACACTGTTGAGCCTCCAGTCAAATGCCAATGTGAAGATCTAAAGACAGTTGAAGTTGCTCCAGTGGAAAACAGGTTGTTGTCATAAAGGCTTTCATGGTAAAGAAAGTTGAAGAAACTGAAGGAGAAAGTTCAGAACCAAAGGTATATGATGATTTATGCACAAATTCTTGTGTTGATAAAGTTCAAAGGTATAGAGTTCATAATGAGAACTTGATAATGGAAGTTGAAAAACTTCAATATCAAGCTCGAAAACATAAGTCCAATGAAAAGATTTTAAAGAAAAACTTGATGGTTTAAATAAACGGTTTACAACTTACAATTAAATCTTCATGATAAAGAATGTGCAAATAATGATTTGACAAATAGAATTAATGAACTCGCCTTAGAAATCAATAGACTCAACAGTGAACTAGCTTCGGCTAAATTGACTGTTGAAAAGTTTGAACTTTCATCAACTATGGTTGAAGGTATTATCAAGTCACAAATGACACAGAAGATAAAAGGAGGAAAGTGTGGTGTTGGATTTTCAAACATCGCTCCTCCAATTAATCATGATTATTCATGTTTACCTTCATCTGATGTCATTTCTTTTCTGTTCTGATATGAGTTATAGGATAGGTTTTTCTCCATCCTCAGACTTAAAACCTTCAGTCAAGGTAATTTGACAGTTGATCCTATCATAATAACTAAACCTAAACAATCAACTGAAAATCTTTGTGCAGATAATGTGAAGGTAGATGGTTTGGTTGAAGAGTGGGAGAGTGACTGTGAGAGTGAAAATGAAAGTGAAAGTTTGAAAAATAAGAATGTAAACGATTTCAAATCTGATTGTAATCAAACTTCATCAAGAAATGAAAAGATTGTTGATTTGAATGTGCCAAAATTAAATATTAAATGTAATTTGAATGAAAATCAAAGGGCAAATCAGAAAGCAAAACTTGAAAAGGACTTTAAAAGTAGATTTGTTTCTAAAGGTTTAATTGAAAATGAAGATCATATTTTTAAAGAACGAATTTTCGATTCTTTAAAAATAAACTTCATCATAATGCTAACCTTGTGAACCAAGATATTTGTAGCCCAGATTTACAAGTGAAAGCTCCTTCTTCATCCTTTCTGAAAATTGAAAAGCCTGGTCCTTCTCCAGTATCCATTCGTATATCAAAGCCTGGTCCTACTCCAGCAAATTCTAAGACTGGTCCAATTCCAGCATCATCACTTCCAAAAGTCACAACTGCTAAATCTCATATTACAAGTGGTCACAATTCACCAATTTCCTCGAATTTGCAAAAGATGAACAAACAATTATCAAATGAAACAAAGATTCGAGAGACTGTGCAGATGTTAAACCAAAAAGTCAATCTGACTTTGGTTTTTATGACAATTTTTATAATTGTCATCCATAGTTTGTTTTCCATACACAACAAAGAAAATGTTATCAGTGTGTAAACATAAATCATTTAGCAAATAATTGTGCTTTTCGACAAAATCATTAAGCAAACAACGATTTCATATTCTATTGCTCATAATAGAAAAATGTTTTCACTTGTGGAAAATTTGCAAAACAAATGAAATCAAAAGTTGATAATGCTTATAATGTCGAAAAGCATAAGAGTTTGAAAAATGATTTAAAAGAAAACATCAAGGTGAAAAGTGTTAATGAAAAGTTTGATGTGCTAAATAAATATAACAATCTAAAATCTTTTGTCTTAATGCAACAAATAGTGTGCTCAAGTCATGTTTGACTTGGGTACCAAAAGCTAAGTAAGTTTGTTACTTATGCAGGGACAACCGCAAAAGACTATTGAAAGCCTATGGCATGTAGACAGCGGTTGTTCAAGACACATGACTGGGAATTTATCTTTACTACAACATGTTCAGTCTTATAATGGTGGAAGAGTGATTTTCGCAGGAGACAAAGGAGGACGAATAACTAAGCGTGGTACAGTTACTAATGGTGTCCTTAGCTTTGAAAATGTGAACTTTGTTAAGGAATTAAAACATAACCTGTTAAGTGTGTCTCAAATTTGTGACAAACAATATTCTACACACTTCACTAACAAAGAATGCTTAATCATAAAACCGGGTTTTGTTATTCCTGATGAATGGGTTTTGATGAGGACTCTGAGAGACAATGACACATATCTTCTTGATATGCATTGTTCAAATTCTTTGGTAACTGCTTCTTGCTTATTATCCAAAGCCTCGGAGAATGATTCCATGTTATGACATCGTCGGTTAGGACATGTCAATCTTAAAAATATGAACAAACTGGTACGTGGAAATTATGTCATTGGTTTATCCGAAAAAGAAGTTCAATTAAATGAACACTGTTTGTCATGTTCAAAGGGTAAACAACATAAACTTCCTCACAAATCAATTGCACACAACTCAATCGAATCAATCTTACAACTCTTACACATGGATCTTTCGGTCCAGTGAGTGTTTTAAGTTTGGGTCGAAGATCTTACTGTTTGGTTGTTACTGATGACTTTTCTTGATTTACTTGAGTGTTTTTCTTAGCATCTAAGGATGAGACTCCATACCTTTTGATCAAGTTCATTAATTTGGTGGAGAATCAGACGGATAAAAAAGTAAAATGCATCCGAAGTGACAATGGAACAGAGTTTTGCAATCAAACGTTGAATGAGTTTTGTGAATCCAAGGGCATTGCTAGACAATTCAGTGTTGCAGGCACTCCACAACAGAATGGAGTTGCAGAACGAAGAAAGAACAATAATTGAAGCTGCTAGAACAATGATATCTGCTGCCAAATTACCTCTGTTCTTTTGGGCTGAAGCAGTTAATACTGCATGTTATGTTCAGAATCGTGTTTTGATCAATAAAAGATTAAATATGACTCCTTATAAAATATTTATAAACACAAACCCAAAGTCAAATATTTTAAAGCCTTTGGTTGTTGTTGTACTTTGTTACATACAACTGAATCAACTTCAAAATTTTCTGAAAAGGCTGATGAATGCTACTTTATGGGATATGCAGCTAATAAGGTTGCATATCAGGTTTATAATAAAAGAACACGACAAATAATTGAGTAATTTAATATTGATTGGCACGAGCTTAACATAACTGATGCAGGTTCAGCTCCGTCATGGGTTTATGATTATGAATCTTTGTTCATAAATTTTAAAATTTCTAATCCTTCGTCTGCAGATTCTAACTCTCAAGCAATATCTTTGGAGAACAAAATCATTGAGGAACTTCCATCTATTATATCTGATGATTCTGTAATTTCTTCATCATCCAAGTCTATTCCCACAGCTTCTGTGCAAGTTTTTGAAAGTTCTGAGTTATCAGACATTCCTTCAGAACAAATTCACAATCAGGAGCTGGAAGAATCATTGAGTTCACCATTGTCTTCATCTTCTTCAGAAGCTATGGATACACCAATAGAAGTCATTCAAGTTCCATTTGAAGAATCTCCAGATGTGTCCACTGCTTCTGAAAATCCTATTTCAGATGACACATTTGAAGAAAATATTGTGTATCAGTCTAGACAATCTGAAGAAGTTCATGACAATGTTGAACATCTCACTAACTTGGAAGAAGGGATGGTTGCAGATGATATTCTTCAATTAAGAATTCATAAAAGTCATCCAACAGAAGCAATCATTGGTCCATTGCATGAAGGAATCATTACCAGAAGTCGATCAGGAGCAATCAACACATGTCTATATGCTTGCTTTCTATCACAAATGGTGCCTAAGAATGTGGAAATGGCACTCAAGGAAAACAGCTGGATAGAAGCAATGCAGGATGAGTTGATGCAATTTAAGAAGCTGAATGTTTGGCATCTTGTAGAACTTCCAAAGGATAAGCTTCCGATTAGAACAAAATGGATATTCAAAACAAGACGGATGAAAAGGGTGTTATAGTTCGGAATAAAGCACGTCTTGTGGTGCAGGGATTCTATCAAGTTGAAGGATTGGATTATGAAGAAGTGTATGCTCCAGTTGCAAGACTTGAAGCAATACGCATATTCTTAGCCTTTGCTTCATACATGAATATCAAGGTGAATCAGATGGATGTTAAAACTGCCTTTTTATACGGAGAAATGAAAGAAGAAACCTATGTGTGTCAACCTCCTAGATTTGAAGACCTAAATCATCCTGATTATGTTTACAAGTTGGATAAGGCATTATATGGTTTACATCAAGCACCTCGTGCTTGGTATACAACTCTGACTGAACATTTGCTTGCAAATGGTTATTCACGAGGAGCTATTGATCAAACCTTATTCATTCGTAAATCAGGTGATGACATCATTCTGGTTCAAATCTATGTCGATGATATAATTTTTGGATCTACAAATGACAGTATGTGCACGGAGTTTGAAGAAGTGATGAAGAAGAAATTGAGATGAGTTCTCTTGGAGAAATTTCATTTTTCTTGGGTATCCAAGTTACACAATCTGAAACTGGTATTCTCATTCATCAAGAAAAATATGTTCAGACTATTCTTAAGAAATACAAGTTTCAAGATTCCAAAGTAGCTCCAACTCCTATGGCTTCTCGTCCTACTCTCACTCCAGATCCATTAGGCGAATCCGTTGATCAACATCTGTACAGATCAATGATTGGTTCTCTAATGTATCTCACTGCAAGCAGGTCGGATATCATGTTCCCTGTTTGTCAGTGTGCCCGCTATCAAAGTGATCCAAAAGAATCACACATGAAAGCTGTCAAGCGGATTTTCAAGTATCTCAAGGGTCAACCCAAACTTGGTCTTTGGTATCCTCGAAATTCTGATTTCAATTTATTTGCTCATACTGACAGTGATTAAGGTGGTTGTAATTTAGACAGGAAGTCGACTACAGGAGGATGTCAATACTTGGGCAATAGACTCATTTCCTGGCAGTGTAAAAAGCAGAACATTGTTTCCACATCCACTGCCGAAGCTGAATATGTGGCTGCATCGAGCTGTTGTTCCCAGCTTGTCTGGATTCAACAACTTCTCGATTATGGTCTCAATATTTATGACACACCAATTTGGTGTGATAACACGGCAGTTCTGAACATAGTTAAAAATCCCATTCAACATTCCAAAACTAAACACATTGACATCCGAATTCATTTTATCCGTGACTGTTTTGATCAAAAACTTATTCATTTAAAACAAGTGTCGTCAAACGAAAACATTGCTGACTTATTTACCAAGGCATTTGATCATTCTCGATTTGATTTTTTTGTGCAATCATTGGGAATGATTAACTTTGGATAAATTGATTTCTTGAATCTTCACAAAAATATTTTTCATTTTTTTAATAACGAATAAAATTGCAATTGTTTCTTTTTCTTTAAAAAGACAATCACAATTTTAGGGGGAGAAAATTAGAAAAACACGTTCTAAAAAATATTTTTGGTTTTAGGGGGAGTCAAGATCAAAGGATTGAAAAATAAAAAGAAAAGAAATTTTCATACTTAAATGAGAAATGATATTACAAAGTTCTAAAAGAGTCTAAGTACTTTCAAAGGCTTAAATACGAATAGACTTGGATTATGATTGATGTGTCGATAGGCTTTGCTTTCAGAAATAAAAAGATCATAATTGAGTGATTAAACTTGAATTAAAGTGATATGATTTAGTGGGGAATATATCAGGATTCTATGACAATGTCAAAAATGTTCTAACACAGACTGAGAGTAATAATCTTATCATACTCAAGCCTGTATTTGTTTGATTCAGTGATTATCATAACTATGTATATATATATAAAAGAGAAATACAAAAAGACAAAAAGAAATAAAAAGACAAAAAGAAAATAATTGAGCAAAAAGATACCAAAAGGCCATATAGGATATAAGATGCCAAGAAGCACAACAAATTAAAAGATATGTCTAAAGACATACATACTATATGGTATATATTTTCTGTTTTGAGAATATTTTCTGATCATGAAAGGCAAAATCAAAAGATGGCGCATGTAAGTCCGGATGGCTTGTAAGTCCTAAACATCTTGAGAGGGCAGACGTAAGTCCGGATGGCTGTTAGTAAGTCCTTAAACTTGTTAATATTCCGTGATTAAGAGATATTTTTCAGGCTAGTTATGCTCAAATAGTTATATTTTAGGAATAAATAAATGGTATCACTGATCAACAATGCATGGTTTAAGTCAAATTGGGGTGACTTGAAATCTCGACAGTGTCTTGAAGGATAATAATTATTTTACAGAAGTTCTGATTGTGGGATCCACTGAATTATATTAAATCAATATAAAACATGATATATATCACTCCTTATGTTTCTGAGTGAAACCTGAAGTATAAGTTTAAAAGGGACAAAAGATATTGACAATCGACTTAGCCAGTTATTTTAAATAAAGCTGGACAGAGTCTTGACTTAATAAAGAACTATATGATCTCATTATGAAATTCTTACAAAACAATATTGATTAATAAACAAATCCGATCTTGATTCTTTAATTGTTTTCATTATTTTGTTATTTTGTGTATATTGGTTTCATTTTACTTCTGTGTTGTTTCGTTTTAAGACAAATAAATAACAGATAAATTTTAAAAATTGAAGATTCATTAAATTAATTGGTCACTTGGTAAATAAAACTTTTTGTTGATATACATTACGGATAATAAATGTTTGTGTAAACACAAGAAATGTTGAAATCTGAAAAACATTGAAAATTGTTCAAAGGATTAAACACAATCACGCGAATGGAAGTTGTCGCGTGATAAACGATGTCGCGCGAAAAATGGGGGTATGCGAAAGGATTTCTCGCATACACAATTTGACTTTTAAATATCATCAGTCAAGGCGAAAAGTCATTTTACGCTTCATCTTTCATCCGAAACCCTTTTTCGCTTCCCTTCATAAATTCAAAATCTGAGTTCATCTTGTTCTTATTCGACATTCTACTACACGTAGCCATTCACATTACATTCATATTGTGATTTTAAAGGTATATCTTGATCTATATGGTTACTAAAGAGAAGAATTTCAAATAGACCTTAACAACTTAAACTAAAATCTCATAAATGGACTTAAAAGTTGAAATTGAAAGATGAAATAGACATAATGATCCTAGGCGACAGTTGTGGAATGATTGTCTTGGATTAAAATCATGTTTTTGACAGTCAATTTGATGATTGAAATATGCGAATCGCACAAGTACAATGAACAGGCGCGAAATTTGTTTTCGCATGAGAAAGCTTTTCGCGTGAACTCTATTTTCGCATGATAAAAGTTGTCGCATGATTATTGGTTTCGCGTGATGTTTGACATTCGCATGACACTTGTCTTTGCACGAAATGAGAGTTTCGCACGAAAGGAATTTTCGCTTGATTTGATTTTCTCATGAAATGAACTTTTCGCTCAATAGGAATTTTTGCATGAAACTAGATTTCGCACGATAGAATTTTAATCTCTAAGTGTCAGATGTTTTTTGTGTGAATGAGACACTTAGTTACTGAAATTTTCTAAGTGTTGAAAATTTCTTTTTCGCACTATTGAAACACTTACATGCTGAAAAATTTTCTAAGTGTTAATTGTGTTATATTCACGTGAAAGAAAACTCGAATGATGAAAATTTTCTAAGTGTTCAAATTTTCTTATGTGTGATTAAGTTATTTCAATGTTCTAATGTTGTTTGTTTGTAACATTACAGATGGCTCAAATGATTTTTAATAAAAATCATAACTGCGTAGCAAACTTGGATGATGTTCCTGAGGGAAAGGAACTTTTCGCTTCTATGATAGAAGGGCTGAAGAACTCTCATATAGTCTATGCTATTTCTGCTGATCCAGCTATCTACTCTGAGTTGATTGATTCTTTCTGGAGCACTGCTGCTTTAGAAAAAGATCGAGCTGGAAATCCAATCATACTGCTACAGTCAAAGATAAGAGAGTGACTGTTTCTCCAGTTATTCTGAATAGAGTGTTACTTTTTGATGACCAACAAGATGCTCCAACTAGATTGGAAGATGACGTTATTATTGATTGTCTGACTAGGATGGGATACGAGTATAGATATCCAAGTCTGGAAAAGAAGTGGTTGCCACCCTATTGGAAGTATCTTTTCATGTGGTGATTCACTGTCTGAGCAACCTGAAGGCTGGGATGGACAGTCTGAGTGCTGTGTTTGGATCTTTATTAGTCTCCCTGGTGGATGATCTTCCATTCAGTATTTCTGGAGTAATCTTCCAGGAGATGCAGAAAAATGTCACAGCTAATCCGGTAAGGAAGTTTATTATGTATTCTCGATTTATTCAGCTGGTGATTAATGACGCCTATCCTGAGTTTGCCACTATGAGGTCTCCAAAATATGTGGTTCAGACGATCAAAAAGGAGATTTTTACTCATCTTACTGGAGCACGTGGAAACAAGTGCTCAGAAGAAAGTTTTGCTAAGATTGGTAAATTCTCTAAGATAGATGACACTGTTGGAGATTTGGAAGGAGAAAATGCTAACACTAAAGAAGCACAGACTGGCACTTCTGCCTCTGATGCTAGAGACGATATTGATGAGGAGATAGAAAGAATGTTTAAAGAGGAGCCAATCAATGAAGGGAGAGTGGAAGGTGAAGTACACACTGCTTCCAGTTCTGAGACAGATAGTGATTAAATTGGAATGTACCTTACATTCTTCAAAGAGATCAACCTCCTATTACTTCTACTTCTTCCAGGATAAGTACTGATGAGAGAGATTCTGATTATAATCATGTGCATTCACCTAATACTTCCATGAGAAGAAAGAGAATGGCTAGGAGAAAAGATTTCCCGGTTAGAAAAAGGGGAAGAGGTGAAATTCCAAGAAAACCCGTACTCAGGTGATTATTACAGAAACTGAACAGCCTATTATTTGTTATACTCAAAGATCACCTGAGAAAGAGACGACTGAGGAAGAACATCCAGCTGGCTCAACTGCTACAGCTACTGAGACTGAACCAATTCATGTTTTTGATCCACCTAACGTCTCTGATCCTGTTTTCTCAACTCCACCAAGACAAGAAAATCTGGAGTTTGATGTAGATACTTTTCTAAACACTCCTCCAGATTTCCAAGAAAGAGAAGAATCTACCAGTGCTCCTCACTCTATTACTTTGGAAGAACGAATCAAGAATTTGGAAAAGGAGAGTTATGAAAATCTGAAGGTTATATCTGAGTTGGAAAAGGAAAATGAAGAGAAAACAAAGCTAATTACCATGATTCATCTAGATTCTGCAATCAAGGATACAAGAATAGCAACTCTAGAGCACAAATGAAGAATATTTTTGACTATTCATCGGGTTTGGAGAGGCAGCTGAACGAGCTGAGAGAGTTTATCTCTCAAACCTATTTCCATCAACCACCAGTTATCAGGTCTACTATGGTGGTTGGTGAGATGAGCAGGCGTTCACCAAGTCCATCTCCTGCAAATATTTCTGAAGAGGAAGAACAGGTGACTAAAGCTCAAACTTCTGATATACAGCCAAGTATCAGTGTTGCTGAAGAAGTTCCAATTACTTCTAAGGTACATGTCACTTAAGCTTGTACATCCACTGCTTTTGTTGAACCTGAACATATGATGCCTCTTCCTATCATTAACAAAGAAGAAGATGAAGATCTGATTGATTATGATGATTCTGATGATGATGATGAGGATGATGATAATGGTGATGATGATGATGAGGATGATGATAATGGTGATGATGATGATGATGGAGGAGATGATGGTGGACATGATGGAGGAAATAATGATGATAATAATAATGATGATGATGATGGAGGTGATATTGGAGGCTTATCGTCTGATCCAACTGGTGATACTAGCACTGAAAATGTCTCAGGACCAAGTGCTAGTAATCCAGAAGGATATGATCCACTGGATCCTGATACTGAAAGTCTGTATGAGAAAAGGCTATACTCATTTCAACAATCAACTTCAACTGAAGCTATAGAAGAAGAGTTTGGGTTATTTGATGATGTTGAAGAGAAAAATGAGTATACTGACATTTTTGGGAACAACTTACAGGACTTATTCAAAGACATTGATCTGGAAGAAGGAGAAATTCCTACTGAGTCTGTAAGTGATCCAACTCCTTTTGGTACAATACAAAAGGACTCTACTGGGCAGATTGCTTTATATACCAGAGGAGGATTACAATTCAAAGCACCTCCACCACCCAAAGAGACTCATTTCTTATTCGTATCAAAGCCAAAAGACAAGTATGGTGAACTTTCTCATGTTATTAGTTGGGCTTATGATGGTGAAAAGAAGATGTATGCAATTAAGAGAAGGAATGGAGAAATTGATTATCTGAAAAGCCCTCAAGATTTTCATACTTTAAGAGCTGCTGATCTTTATTCAATGGGAAAAGTTCCATTCTTCAATGAAAGCAACTATGGAGAAGCTGAATTAATGAGATCAAAGATAAGAAGAGAGATGAGAACTAACTTCAAGGACTTCAAAACTGCAAAGTCAAAGGTGATTGATGACTCTTCCAGAATTGATGAAAATACTAAAGCTCCAACGAAAATCAGAGTCTATCAACATCCCAAATACAAAAAGAAAGTCCCAGTACATGCTCCAGTTCCTCCAAATTCTTTGAAGCAATTTCTATCTTGGAGTTGTGAGAAGGATTCAGGTCAGGCTGTGATCAAATGCATTGATAGATCATATAGAATCATCGATCCAGCTGACTTAATGAAGTTTGGCAAAGACGACTTGAACAAGCTGCTACATTGTCCTATCACAGCTGACGAGTCTGTTTACTTTTTGTCTTGCCAATATGTCTGGATGACAGATCGAATCCTTAGAAATAAATGGTATGCTTATTCTGGTTCTTACAAGAAAGCCAATGTTGACTTTGACTGATGATGTTTCATCGAGCCTAGGGGAGATTGCAAAAGACCATTAAAAGGCTCGGCAAAACAACGAAAGCAAAAAGAAGAAGTCAAGCGAAAGCAGAACTCAAGCGAAAGCAGATTCCACGCGACAAAGAGAGCTCGCGCGAAAGCAATACCTGCGCGAAAGTGTATCTCGCGCGAGAACAGTTGTTTTAGTATAAATATGTAATTTTCGCTTTTTGTAGATAAGTTTTTCAGTAGTGTTCGTAGTATTCAGTTCAATTATTCTCTGTAATCGCTCTGTGCGATTTCGCACAAGATTGTAATCACTATTGATTATCAATTGAAGTTGTTTTGATCATTCTTTGTCTTCTTCCAATCATAGTTTCATTCCGCGTTATTGTGATTGAGATCTTGGTTGATCATCTTGGGAATTTGACTGAATTTTACATTTCCTGTGCTTCCACTGTACACGCACAAGTGGAACCACTTTATTTCTCAGCCTCTTCTCTTTTCGATCGATGATTGCCACTGGTTGCTCCACATAATTGAGTCGTTCGTCTACTTCGATATCCTCCAGTGGAACAACCATATCTTCATCTGCCAAACACTTCCTTAGATGAGATACGTGGAATGTAGGATGAATTCCACTTAACTCATCTAGTAACTCCAATCTATAGGCCACCTCTCCTACTCGAGCAATGATTCGGAAAGAGCCTATATACCTCGGGCTCAACTTGCCCCGCTTTCTAAACCGAATGATACCCTTCCAAGGTGAGACCTTCAACATAACCCGGTCACCCACCTGGAACTCAATCAGTCTACGTCGTTTATCAGCATACGACTTCTGTCTATCCTTGGATCCTTTCATGAAGGCCTTGATTCTTTCTAGCTTTTCAGTCATAGCCTCGATCACCTCGACGCCACCTAACTCTTTATGACCAATATCACCCCAACAAATGGGTGTCCTGCATCTCCTACCGTATAGCATCTCATAAGGTGGCATACCAATGCTGGCATGATAGCTGTTGTTGTATGAGAATTCAGTTAACGGTAAGTGGTCATCCCAACTTCCCCCAAAATCAATCACACACGCCCTCAACATGTCCTCTAACGTCTGAATGGTCCTTTCTGACTGACCATCAGTCTGGGGATGATAAGTCGTGCTAATATGTAACCTCGTCCCCATGGCGTCGTGGAATTTCTTCCAGAATTTGGATGTAAACCGGGTGTCACGATCAGACACAATACACACCGGCACACCATGACGAGTTACAATTTCCTTGATGAACAGATCAGCCAACCTCTCAGATGAATATGTCTCGCGGATCGGTAGGAAGTGAGCACTCTTCGTCAAGCAGTCCACAATCATCCATATAGCATCATACCCTTTTGGAGTACGCGGCAGCTTCGTAATGAAATCCATGGTGATGTGCTCCCACTTCCACTCCGGTATATCCAAAGGTTGGATCTTTCCATACGGCTTTTGATGCTCGGCCTTCACTTGTAAAAAAGTAAGGCATCTATTCACATACTCCACCACATCATGCTTCATACCCAGCCACCAATAGTCTTTCTTCATGTCTTGATAAATCTTTGTAGCACCGGGATGAATAGAGTATCGAGTCTTGTGAGGTTCATCCATAATCTTTGCCTGTAGATCCCCAAAATGAGGAATCCACATCCACTCGAATCGGGTTTTAACACCAAGTGTGTTTTCACCCAACTCCGTGACCAGACCTCTCATTCTTTCAGAGATAAGATGATCTTCTTTCAAAGCCTCCTCTTGCAACTCTTTGACTTGCCTCATCACGTCAGAGGTCATAATCAACTGGTACGCCTTCACCCGAATCGGCTCGGGCCTCTCTTTTCAGCTAAGGGCATCCGCCACCACATTTGCTTTGCCCGATGATAATGGATCTCACAATCATAATCCTTTATGAGCTCCAACCATCGCCTCTGCCTCATGTTAAGGTCTTTCTACTTGAAGAAATACTTCAAGCTCTTATGGTCAGTGAATATGGTGCACTTCGTCCCATACAGGTAGTGCCTCCAAATCTTTAACGCAAAGACCACTGCTGCTAGCTCCAAATCATGGGTAGGATAATTAACCTCATGAACCTTCAACTGTCAGGATGCGTAGGCTATAACCTTTCCTCTCTGCATTAACACACACCCCAACCCCGCATAGGAAGCATCAGAATAAACCACCAAATCCTCACTTCTATCGGGTAATGACAATACCGGAGCTTGAGTCAACCTCGCCTTCAACTCTTCGAACGCCTTCTCTTGAGATTGACCCCATACAAACTTTACATCTTTCTGGGTCAACTTGGTTAGTGGAGAAGCAATCTTAGAGAAGTCTTGAATAAATCTTCGGTAATAGCCCGCCAAACCCAAGAAACTACGGATCTCAGATGGTGTCTTAGGAGACTTCCATTGTATCACTGCCTCCACCTTAGCCGGGTCCACCATAATCCCTTCGGGATTTACCACATGACCAAAAAACTGAACTTCGCGCAACCAAAATGCACACTTAGAGAAGTTGGCGTACAACTTCTCCTTTCTCCACGTCTCCAAAACCTCCCGAATGTGACCGGCATTCTCAATCTCACTCTTCAAATAAATCAGGATATCATCAATAAACACAAACACTGATTTATCCAACATCGGTCGACACACTCGATTCATCAGATCCATAAAAGCAGCTGGCGCGTTGGTCAAACCAAAAGACATGACGAGGAACTCGTAGTGACCATAACACGTGTGAAAATCTGTTTTAGGAATATCCTGCTCTTTCACCTTTAACTGATGGTAGCCAGATCGAAGATCTATCCATGAAAACTAACTGGCACCTTGAAGCTGATCAAACAAATCATCAATCCTCGGTAACGGATACCGATTCTTCACTGTCAGCTTGTTCAGCTCACGGTAGTCTATATACATCCTCATACTACCGTCTTTCTTCTTTACAAATAAGACTGGAGCACCCCAAGGAGAGATACTCGGTCTAATGAACCCCTTATCCAGTAGCTCTTGCAACTGCTCCATCAACTTTTTCATTTCTGTCGGAGCCAACCGATATGGTGCCTTGGCAACAGGTTGGGCACCTGGTATCAGGTCGATCTGAAACTTAATCTCTCGGTCAGGTAGCACTCCTGATAAGTCTTTTGGGAACACGTCGGGAAAGTCACACACAACTGGAACATCGGATATTTGTGGTGTTGGCGTTTCCACATCCTTTACATAACACAAGTAGGCGCTACATCCACGCCTCATACACTTTCCCGCCACCGCCATTGAGATTACTTTCGGGATCATCGTGACCCGATCCCCATAAACAGTTACCGAACTTCCGTCAGGCGCTATCAAACGAATCATCTTCTTGCGACACACTATATTCGCCTCAAAGTCCACCAACCAATCCATCCCAAGAACTAAATCAAAACCACCTAGGATCATCACAAACGTCTAACAGGAAACTTATGGCCTTCTAATTCCACATCACAGTTCTCTATCACCTCAGAAATCCAGGTAGTCTTACCTACGGTAGTTTCTACATCAAAGGGCGCCTCAACACGTCTACTACTAACAGGCAGTTTAGCACAGAAAGCAGCAGAAATAAAACTTCTACTGGCACCCGAATCAAATAACACGGAAGCTAAAGTTTGGTTCACCAGAAACATACCGGACACAACATCGAAGTCCGTCCTAGCTTCCTCCTGTGTCATAGTTAATGCACTGGTGCTCGCCCTCGGTCCTTCACTCCCCGTCTTCTTCACCCCTGAACCCTCGCTTCTCGACTTCTTACAGTCTTTACTCATATGACCACTTTCCCCGCAGTTGAAGCACCTCGTACCCCTGCAATCTCTAGCCATATGACCAGGCTTCCTATACTTAAAACAAACATTCAACCCCCATCTACACTCACCACTGTGCTCCTTCCCACATTTGCCACACTTTCTCGATCCCGTGCCCGGCGTGGCTACACGGCGATCATCCACCCGTGCCTTCTTGCTACCCGCCGAGGCCTCACCCCGACCAAACCTTTTTCCACTCCAGTTTCGATCACCACCACCCTTCTTACTACCTTCAGCCACCACCACTACCGTCCTCTCATCATATAACCTCCCTGCCAAGTCCACTGCCGACCTAAACGTGCTCGGTCGGGCAGCGATCATGTGCCTGCGAATATCCGCTAGTAAACCCTGAATGTACCTCTTAATCTTCCGTGACAGAGGCATCACCTTATCTGGCACCAGACGTGCCAGCTCTTTGAACTTCGTGGTGTACTGCTGGTGTGTCATGGTTCCCGCCTCTAGTTGCAGAAACTCCCTCTCAACCTTATCCATTTCCCGGTGAGGACAAAACTCCTCAATCACCAACTTTTTCAGTTCAGACCATCTTATCCTCCCGATGGCTCTGCTACCCTCGGCTTGGACTATATTGTCCCACCAGCACAGAGCCGAGTCCACGAAAGAATGGGCAGCAAACTTCACTTTCTGATCCTCCTGGCACTCGCTGATGTTCAAATAGCTTCCATTTCTCTCACCCACCGATGAGCAGCAGCAGTAGTACCGTTACCATCAAAAGTAGGGGGCTTGCACCTTTGAAATGCCCCGTAGTTACGGCCTCGTGCCGTCTCCGGTACAGGATCCTCTTCCTCCTCTTCTTCATCATCAGAAAGAACCGTTTCAGGCTCCGATTGCTCCTGTCTTCCCGAGGACCTGTTTCTCTTTTTGCGTTTCCTTCCCGTACAGCCTTAATCACCTTAGTCACCACAGATGGTAAGATCGTCTGCATGACTTGATGAACCTCCTCCACTACAGCCTCCTTTACGGAGGCTCTCAGATTGGCGCCCTTATCTACACCCTTCGGATGGGGGGTCTCTGGTTCTTCAGGAACCACCTTTTTGACTCTAGGCCTGCCTCTTTTGGGCCGCGATACAGCAGCAAGCCCACCACATGAGGCTTTAGATGATCTACCACCGGCCATCCTCTATCACATAGTGAAAGATTCAAACACCAACACGGTCATTCAAGGGAATAGCTCAGTTTATGTCAAGTATAGTAAGTCCCTAATTACAGTGGCCAGTTATGATTAGCCACCCACTTTACTCTTCATACCCCGAGCATTACCTGTCCTGACTACATTAGAATTTAAATCTACATACAACACATAACCACATACCATGCGCACATAATACCGGTTAACATTATGAAAATACCTGATGGCGTGCAGCTACTCTGATTGGCATCCCTTCCCTTTCCGTCCTATTCTTAGTTTAAGTTAAGGTTTATTTTGAAAATTTACCCGTTTCACTTAAACTTTGGCTCTGATACCAACTTGTAAGGCCCCGTTCCCGGGCACCTCACAGCAGGTTGATCATCGCACTAAAACGTACATTTCTGTTAACTTTAATTAACATTGCAGCGGAAACTATCAAATAACTTTTCATTTTTTCTATAAACACTTTTGCAAATTAATACAACATTCATTACAAAAGATCATTTGTTTGCATTACAATAAAAAAGCATTAAACAAAAAATGTCATCCCAAAAGAGCTGAGTAGCCGCCCCGTGCCATCCCCAGCAACGTTACCTGTCAACTAGAAACACATAAAAAGTCAGCGTTGCTGAGTGAGTTCTAGTTTTATAATAAAACATACTTTCTTTCGTTAAAACCGTTCTTTACATATATGCGATCACACAACATACGTACACATAGATAATATCATTATTATCTTCATCATTCGTTCGTTAACTTTCGTTCATATTCATTCCTGAATTCTTACTTTCATACGTACGTTCCTTACTATCATTCGTACATTCATTACGTTCGTTCGTACGTTCATTACTTTCGATGACATGTACATTAACCCGAACATTGTGCACAAAGCGGGTAACTGAGCCTGAGGTCTTTCATAGACCTCGAACATTAGGCATGGAGCTGGCTCCAGTACCTAGGGTAAGTACATTCATCACTTATCTTTCCTCTTTCATTCTGGATCAATGCCATATGCTATACCCCGAACGTTGTGCACGAAGCTGATGTTGGACCTGTGATTAAATCACGAACATTGTGCACGAAGCTGATCCAGTCATCTAGGGCAAGCGGCAAGGATCCCGTACATATGGTCAATCACAAAGATTGGACCCCAGTTTGCATCCTTCGGGGTAGCTAACCCGCACACCGTTGAGCTAACACCTTTATTAGGTGTGCACCTCCATACATTTGATTTCAAGCCTTTCTTACATTCATTCGTTCATTCGTTAATGCATGCATTCATTCATCATGTTCATCTTTCATTATCTTCCACTTTACGTTACGTAATACTTTCGTTTCATTCATTAATCATAACACGTAAAGCCACAGAAAGATAAACATACATCATAAATAGGAACAATAACATACACTATAGCATCTTCATACAGGCCAGCATCATACATACTTAACATACATCATGCATAAACATACAACAACATCATCATGCCCTACATACCCTCTAAGGCATCCAAAGTTCATCTTACACGTACCTACGGGATCTTACACGTCGAAACTTACATCTGCACTTTCCCCCGTAAGTCGGTACTTTACTAGGCTCTTCCTCGGGTACAACAGCCCTAATCAGGAGTATGGACACCCTTCAGTCGCAAGGCCTCCATGAGACTAAACATCATACGAATGGACCTATGCGGATGAACACTGTGTGAATGAACACCCAATCATGCGAATGGACTCTCAATCGTGCGAATGAACACTATGCGAATGGACGTCATGCGAATGGACCTTATGCGAATGAGAACCTATGCGACTGGGCTCTCAGTCGCATGACTCCCCATGGGACTGGACCCCCAGTCGTGCGACTGAACCTCAATCGTGCGACTGAACCCCAATCGCCCTCCAGTCGGCCGTATGGCCTCTAGTCGGTCGCCCAGCCCTCACTGGTGCAGAATGCAGTCCTCCCGAACCCAATTTGCCATTTCGACCTCCAAGCTCATCCAAACTCATTCTAAGCCCAAGTCAACCATCCTAAACCTTAGGAATGCATACTATGACACCATTCAAGCACACACAAGCTCAAGAACATACTCCAAACG
Source organism: Flaveria linearis (assembly GCA_024085815.1). NCBI lineage: Eukaryota > Viridiplantae > Streptophyta > Magnoliopsida > Asterales > Asteraceae > Flaveria > Flaveria linearis. Next base: position 28,795,441 of record CM044010.1, read on the forward strand.
CATTAAACACAATCATACCCAAATGGGTCAAACACACACACATTCAAAAACGGGTCTACTATGTGTTCTAGCCCCAATCAGTTGAAAACGAGTAAATAGGGGTCCTAGAACTCACACAAACTACAAGAAGAAGAAGAGCTTCGTGTTGACTCGCTAACTGACGATTTTCTTGCTCGGATCCACCCGAACCAACCCTTTGTCTCTCTTTTCTTCTTTTCTCTCTTCTCTTCTTTTCTCTAGCTGAAAATGAGAGTGTGGCGAGGGGGTAAGGGCTGCCCTCTCCTTAAATACTCCCATTCACCCGTCTTTCTTTCGTTGGCGAGTTTGGTCCCTCGACTTTGGACTTTATTTCTTTTTCTTCTTTCGTCGGCTACAAAATAGATAAATAACCGGGTGTTACACTTATATTGCGTTTATTCTTCTACATAATCAATCTAGACCACAACGATCTCTCTCTTTCAATTAGTATAAACAATCTTTTGGTTCTGTTTGGTACGGGGTAATAGAATGGACAGTGGAATAGAATTGACCATGTGATGAAATATTAGACAAAGGAATGAAATGAAAATTTCCATTTGATTGTCTTGTTTAGTTATCTTATAAGAATGGAATAAATCATTATCTTGTGTTATTTGGTAGGTAAGAAAAGACAAATGAATTGAATACGGTTATGGTGGTGGTGGTGTGGCGGTGATGGTATTGGTGGTGTTGGTGGTGGTGGTGATGGTGGTGGTGGTGGTGGTGGTGGCGGTTGGTGGTAGGTGGTGGTAGTGGTGGTAGGTAGTGGTAATGGGTGGCGGTGGGTGGTGGTGGGTGGTGGCAATGGTTGGTGGTGGAGGGTTATGGTGGTAGGTGGTGGCAGCGGCCGATGGTGGAGGTTGTGGTGGTAGCCGGTTGTGGATGGGTTGGCGGTGGTTGTTGTGGAGATTTGGTGGGTAGTAGGTGGTGATAGCGAGGTGGTTGGTGGTGGTGGTGGATGGTGTTTGGGGTTATTAGTAGTGTAGTAGTTGGTAGCAACGATGGTGGAGGGTAGTGGCTTCGATGGTGGTGGTGGTGGATGGTGAATGGTACTGGTGGTTTGTGGCTGGTAATGGTGTTGATTGTTGGTGGCACGGGGTGGTGGCGACCGTGATAGCGGACCGCAAGTTGAGGCGGTGGGTAATGGTGGTGGTGATGGTTGGTAGTGGCCATGGAGGTGGTGGTGCGGATTGGTGCTAGTGGTAGGCGATTTGGGTCATCGTTTCGGTCCAAAAGGCTTATTTTATGAGTTATTTTACTTTTTGTTTTATTTCTTGTTTTTATTGGACTTTATTTTTGGCCCAGTTTTTGGCTCGCTTATGTTTTGAGGCCATTCGACTTTTGACTTGCTTTTTATATTCATGTAAACAATAAGAAGTTTAGTTTTTAAAGTTTATGAAATAATTTTTTTCTCTATCACAGTGCGTGTTAATGTATGAAAACCCTGATTATCGGCTTTCTTCGTGAATCAACGATAATGGAAAGAGTTGTTCCTGATATTCTTGATGAATCAACAGATTCAATAGGTTATCTTTTGCTTTCTCCTACATCACCTTTAAATCTCATTAATTAGAAATCCGAACTTTAAACCCTTACATTTTTCTCTCATTGTAAATGGAATCATAGTTATTACAAAATTCCTAGATAGGGAAACACAATTATCAGAGCTTTCAAAGTCTGTTTCTCTTCTTCTCTTTTATTTAAAAAATCTCTCACCAAAACTTCATTTCCATCTTTACCGCTTAGATCACTCAGCACGTCACGAATATTCCATGTGTTGCATAATGCATTCATGTTGACTGGAAATCCATAACCACTCATAGAGCTTAGATATCTACATAAAAAATCATCAATTCTTAGGTTATGCCTCTGGTGCCTCCGCTTTAATTGATTTAATATAGAAGAATGATGATACAATTGTTAGATCCAGTGGTATCTTGCCAAAACAACGAAATATCCTTTTTCATTTATTCAGGTTTAATTGTCATGCCACAACTAAATGGTGGGGCGTAACGATTAATACAAACATGGAGCGGCAAAAATCAATAAGGCTAACTTCATTAAGTTAAAAAAGACAAATGGCTCCATACAACCATTACATAATTAAGTTGTCAAGAAACATTATCACATCCTTGTTAGGGTTACATCAACCATAATTATCACATCCTTGGTAGGGTTACATCAACCATAATTTTCAAAAGGTTACATCCATAACATTATAACTAGTAGGTGTCTAAACAAAGTCCACAAGATTCGCCATACTAGGTGATTTAGCTAATTCAACCGATAGTGCAAGTGAGAGCCTCCAACATCTTATAATCAATATCATATTCATCAAGAGCTTTATATTCATTAAATACCTAAAAGAACATGTTAAAAAATAGTTCAATGCAAAATTTGATGAATTTGTGAGTTTATAGACTCACTAGTATAAATAAACAAGTACAGAAGTCAGACACAACATGATATACATCTACATCACTATGAGTGAGCATACGTGAGCCTTTAATTGTACTTGAGGGTTGAGACTTACATAAGACATAAGTTCCTACCTAGTAATGTTAAAGACCCAATTCATGTCCCACTATGCAAATAAGTTTCACATAGAGAATACATGCCATAATGACCCAACACTGATCTTGGTGGTGATATTTCAACCTAATGATTGTAATAAAGATTGAAGCAACTATCAGTAAGAAAAATACATGAATAGTTTACAAAATAATTAAAAAAATAGCTTTTATCCGAAAAATAGCAAGTAAAAAGGGATCACATGAAATTCACCTAGTTTTTAGTGTGTATGAAATGTTCCTCATGGATGTACATGTTAGTTCAACCTTATTTTCTTAAGTTTTACATAAACACTACATTAACAAATCTAATGTGTGTCCACTAGTAATTAGGTGGTTTTACTTGTATTCCACTGGTATAGTTAAAGGGGCACCCTTATGTGTGATTATTAATTTTCTTATGTTCTAACTTCATGAGTTGGATGTGTTGAGTGTGTTATTTATAAGATTCTTATTATGTGATAAAGTTTATGTCAATTAGCTAGGTTCTATGTTATAATTTAGTTATGTTGTTATATTATTCTTGTTTTGTATCGCGTTCATTTACTTTATTTAATTTATATCAAAAATTTAATATATTTACATTTCTTTAAATATCAAATTCTTATGACTTATATAGTTTATTACTATACCTAACAACCAAACAACATATATGTTCAAATAAAATTTTATCAATAAAGTATCTAGTTTGATCAATCGTAGTCCTTAAACTTTGTAAAAGTGACAATTTGCCCCTGAAATATAGATTTTTGGCTCCATTCTGCACAGTAAATATGAAAATAATTATTTTAAGTTCACTTAAATCATTTTTGCAGTCTTATAGCCCAAAATGGCCAGAAGTGGAATAATTTTATAAAAAATATTTTTATTGTGTTGGCTATGGTAAAAGTTGTATTTTTATCACATAAATTTGTTTAAAAATCATTACCATTCATTAAATTCTTTAAAAATCATCTTTAGTTATTCCTAAGGTTAAAATTCTAGAATAAATATTATTTTTTATTGTCATGAGATTATCCAATTTTACTTTCAAAAATCCCCTTTTGTATGATAAATGTTTATGGAATTGCAAAAGATCAGAACGTTTAGATCTCATACACTAGTATTTGTGGGGGTAGTCACCGGGTGTAACCACGACAGGCGAAGGTGGTGACCTCCCAGACCTGACCTACTTCCGCCACCTCAATAGCATGATTCGTTTTGTTTTTGACGATGCAAGGATCAAGGGCAGGGAGATTATAAGACCACTATCGCTGCCATCATTACCCTTGGTGGACGTGGAACATGTGTCGCCGCCGACTGTGGATCTTACCAGAGTTCTCAAAGTGGCCATGCAACCACCGAGTCTTGGTATATAGCATTTGGCCGTAGATCTCGTCGGAAGTCTCGCCTTTAACGAGTTTGATCTTTTTGGTTTTCTACGGGGGGTAACGATGACGATCGTAGATCTTGGCGGGGTCTCAGAGTGGTCATGCAACCTCCGATTCCTTGTGTCTGGCATTTGGTTGTTGATCATGAGTCAATATTTTAGTGTTTAATTGATCTAAATGCTTGATTTTACATCATGATTATTGTGGAACAAATTGACTTTGTTTTTGTTTTGATTCATAGGTGTTTGGAGCTTAAAGAAACATAATTTGAGGCAAAAGAAGAAAAATCTAAAACTAAAGGACTGAAGATGTAATTATTAGAAGATGGAAAAGAGGGGGTTAAGAAGGAGACCTGACGTATGAACTCTAGGTTTGGGCGTATCATACGTCGAGCGGCGTATGAGGTGGCGTATCATACTGCAGGGGCGTATAAAGAACGTACAAAGTGGCGTATTTGAAATCATTCAAAGTTCCGATTTTTATTTTCAAAGTCTGTGTCATTAATTTAATCGAGTTTTGTTTGTTAAACACTTTCCACCAATTTCCTGTGTAGACGATCTTACTTACCTTTACACAATAAATGTAGCTAAGACTGATATACTAACTTGTTTTTTATCGAGACTCGACAATCAGATCAAAATGGCACTGTTGCCAGGGAATCAGTGTGCAAAGTGTTATTTTTTAAATTTTTTAAGTTTTCTTTTATTTTATTTATTTTGTTTTGTGCGGTGCTACACTAGGTCTTTTATGCCTTGCAGATTATTATAAAGTACTTAAACCTCACCACGAATAATGTTTATTATTCATGTACATGTTGCTGAGGTCCAGTTCATACACGAGATCATTTCCCTGAGTACTTGTAAAAGTGTGAAGATGCGAGAAGAAAATTATAATTATTAGATGTCTATTATGATGATGTACGCCTATGACAGTGTGCCGCGGAAACTCATCTGGGAAAGTCTACGACTTAGAAAGGTACCAGAGAGGTATATCAAAATAATAAAGGATATGTATGACGGGGCAAAAACGTGTGTACGAGCACCTGTCGGAGACACAGACTACTTCCCGGTGGAAGTAGGACTCCACCAAGGATCGGCATTGAGCCCATTCCTCTTCACAGTAGTGTTGGACGAGATGACCAAGTCTATACAAGAGCAAGAGCCAGTCCCATGGTGTATGCTGTTTGCGGATGATATTGTCTTAATATCATAATCTAAGACGGTGCTTAACGAGAGATTAGAACAGTGGAGAGCAGCACTAGAACGCAGGGGCTTAAGGATAAGTCGCTCTAAGACAGAATACATGCATTGTAACTTTAGTGGTGAGGCCGAAGAGGACACCCAAATCAGTATACAGGGCATGGCGATCCCCCGGACGTCTAGGTTCAAATACCTTGGCTCGTACGTACAGGAAGATGGAGAGATACATAGCGATGTAGCACACCGTGTACAATCAGGATGGTGCAAGTGGAGAGCAGCATCAGGGATTTTGTGTGATAAGAGGTTCCCAGCAAAACTAAAGGGAAAACTATACAGAGTGGCAGTACGTCCAGCTATGTTATACGGCACAGACTGTTGGGCCATAAAGAAATCGCACGAGAGACAAATAGAGGTCGCAGAAATGCGAATGCTGAGGTGGATGTGTGGACACACAAGATTGGATCGGATAAGAAACGACGTCTTTCGCCAGAGGCTAGAGGTGGCTTGTATCACAGAAAAAATAAGAGAGGGAAGATTAAGATGGTTTGGGCACATCAAGAGGAGAACGATGGCAGCACCTGTCCGAGCAGTAGAGAACATCAGCTTAGAGGGTAGGAGGAGTAGAGGTACACCTAGGTTGACTTGGGACGAGGTTATTAGGAGGGATATGATAGACTTGCATCTTTCTGAGAACATGATCGAGGATAGAAGTGAGTGGAGGCGTAGAATTAAAATTAAGGACTTTTAGTGGGTTTGGTGGGTGGGAAGGGTATACGGTGACATATGGCCGGACCCCACACGTTAGGTGTAGTTTTCCTCATCTACCCTTTTTGGGTGTTAAATGCCGTTTGTTTTTTATGAGCGCATTATCTAATTCTTCATGTGATATCTATCTTTGTGTTGTATGCTTTGTATCATGATTGTTATTGTTATTGCCTTTGTTAACGAGTCGGGGGTCTCTTCGAAAGCGGTCTCTCTATCTTTCAAGATAGAGGAAAGACTTGCCACCATATACCCCTCCCAGACCCTGCTCTTCAGCGGGATACACTGGGTATGTTTGTTTGTTTGTTTGTTTTATGATGATGTACCATCATCTTATCCAACTACGAGGCATCTTCTCCATATTATGAAAGATATTATCAGTCAGAGGTGAACTATAACTTTGAGCAAGATTTGTATTGCAACAATTATGAACCAGAGATGGTACAAGGCTCAAATTATAAGGAAGATCATAACGACTATCACCAAGGATACTCTCAGCTAACATACGATGATTTCGATAGGCGTAATCAAAGGATTTTTGTGAATGCTCAAACCAATCAGAACCTTCTCGATGTTATAATCTGAACTAATGTTAGATTCCTCCTCAAAAACAAGAAAATGTTATTATCCAAAAAGTTAAGCCATTTCAACATACTTATCCATCTAAGGAGAAAGAAAAGATTGCTCGATTTGAAGTGATGTTGTCCATGATCGATGAAAGTTTATCACAACACTAACTTTCAGATCAACAACACTCCACCACCTTAGCATAAAATGTGATGTGCTTTTGATGAAAAGTCAAATCGAAGGTCACTAGAGAACAAGGTAATAGAGGTGGTTGTGGATATAATACCATATTATTTCCCTTAGTTATAGAAGAATCAGGGATTGAATCCATCATGATTGAGGAAACAGTTGAAGAACCGGTTACAAATCTTTGGAGCAAGACATGGAACTCATCAAAAAAGCAGAGACTGTGGTAATCAAAGTTTATCCCAAACCTTCTCTCGTATTTATTACCTCGAGTAATAAAGTTGGAAGGAGAAGAAAGAAAGGTGACATTGTATGACATTGGATAAGTTATCATGAAGTAGCTTCCCAAAAACTTTTTATTTTATAAGCCAATCATTATTAAGCAATTATGGAACTACCATGTCAATTATCGAGCTAGGAACTTTGTAGGCAAATACGCATATCGACTACTTTAGTGGTCACAAGTATAGTCCCGTTGAAGACTTTAAACTTAGCGCTATCGAGAGGCAACCCGCAAACTTTGTGGGTCTATTCACTAAAAACCCTCACGAGACTACAACTTGTCCACTCTGGTCTACCGAGGGGTTTAAAGGCTTATTGCATATGCTAAATGCAACCGTGATTTTTATGAAAGTGAGTTTAATTCCTTCTATTAGTTTGTGTGCTTCTTATTTTGTTTTGTTTGTTCAATCACTAGACGCAAGCAATGAAGTGTGGAAAGGCACAAATCAGTTGATGACGGCTTTCACTAATGATTGTGATCAGTTCCATGTATGCCTTTCTTATCTTGTTTGTTTTGTGTTTAATTATGATTTGCTTTATTTTGTTATAGTAACTGTTTTCACTTAGTTCATACAATTTCGTTCTATCGATTAGTGATTGAATCTTAATCGAGAACCTTATCCTCACTATGTTTATACTTATTTTAAAAACCATAAGCTGGGGACAATGCATCCTAAGTGTGGGGATAGGGGGAAGCAAAGAGAATGCATTGAGAAGTTGAAGAAAGAAGTGCCAAATATGATAATTTGATTTTTTTAAAAAATTTTAAAAAAATGTCCCAAGCAAGCTTAAAAATATGTAAAGATTGAATCTAAAAATACAAATTTATACCTATTACCTGGTTTTTAGTTCTTGGTCATGGTTATATTCATTGTGGATGTTTATTTAAGAAAAAAAACTTAAAATTTAAGATTTATCTAACCGAGGATATTAAGCTATAAGGTGGATCATTCATGCATTTGTTACATCGAATTCCTAAAGTCTAAATAATCATTCATATGGCATATTTTAGGCAAAAAACCAAAATGTGCAGAAGATGATAAAGGAATTAGACTTACGAATGGAAAAATGCTTTTAGTTTTTGTTTTTTAGATCATACCTAAAGATCCATTAGAAACCAAGAAAAAGCCAAGAATTGATACCTAACATTACATGTAATGAAAAGAAGAAAAATAAGAAACCTTTTAACTTTCTAATTTTGGTTTTTTATGAAATCCAGATTGGATAGGTGATTAGATGTTCAAAAGTGGCTGCCAAGCCTCGTTCTTCGGTAATTCGATAATGACATTTTCAAATTATATGAAAATATTGGCTGAAAAAGGTCATATCATACAAAAAGTTGACAAATCAAAAGAGGGTCAATGTTAGTGTGCCCTACAAAAGTAAAAAATCATAAAAGATAGGTCAATATTTGCCTCACAATACAAAATACATTGCTATCAATAATAGACCTTCAAAGAAGGTAGCCTTATCCAATTGTTTGGATTTCATCATTTTAGCCATTTATATCCGTAGAATCCTACCCTAACTTAAGCCTAATGAAAAACCCACAAAAAAGTCCTTTTGATTTGTGTGTGATTTAGGTGGATTGTGAGATAAATGTGACTACATGCATGGGCAAAACGTGAAGGCCTATTAGGCTCGGTTAGGTGAATATGCATTTAAAGTGACATAATTTTGTTTTAAAGAAAAAATTATGCAATATGTGTAAAAAGTACGTGAATTTGGGTATGGATTTGAACCAAAACTGAAAATTAGTAAGGGACTAGAGAATTTATTTGTTATAAAAGGTTTAAAAAGTATCTAAAGACTTTGCTTAGGGACATGTGACAACCGTAAAATCCAAGGTCAGGTAATACTAAAATTTTAAGAATATCTTTAAATAGATATTATATACTTATTAGAAATTTTTAAAGTTATTTTATATAATATATTATATATGAATTTCTCATGTTTTTGCATGCATGAAAGTTAACGTGTGCATGTATCTTTTTCATGTGAATTTTGTGATTATATCTTACATGTCTAGTTATCAAAATGTACACTATGTGATTAAGTCACTTGATAGATAAATATCTTTCATTTACATGAAATTAATTAGAATTAAAACTTAATCAAATGTTACCAGACAAGGTTACACCTAGAAACTTTGTATCAAAACTAAAACCAAAACAAATCTTAAACACCTACACATTAACATAAACACAACCTTAGCCTTAAATCTCGGTTCATTAGGAAGCTAAAAACCCTTATTAAGAACTTAATCATTTGACTAATCCTAGCTTAATGACTAAGAAAGTCATTAATACCACAACTTGCCACCTAGCCAATCCTTCCACCCATCACTTCCTTCACCCACCACCTAAGCACCACTATTAACACTAATCACCACCCAAAACCGCCACCTAGCTACCTTGCCACTAACTATGCTCCCAAGCCGCCACCTAGCAACACCATTACACTAAGCATTCATTAGCAATTACCATCTATCCTAAGTAAGGTAACTAAGCAAACCAATAACCACCACCTCACCACTCTCACACTAGGCATAATGATGAACCCTTCCACTACTACCCCTCAGCCGATGGGTTCACCACAACCATTATCACCACATAACACCACTCTCCCACTCTCTTAGCTTGCTATCCACAACCGCAAACCACCACAACACCACCCTCTCTCTCTCGGTTTGCTATCACAACCATTACTCCACAACTGCAAACCACGTCAACCAAGCACCATCTCTCTCGGTTCACTCTCTCCTACTCTTGGTTTTCAAGGATTCCTGGAGCTCACCATCATCTTGTTTCGGTTTTATTATCATCATCACCATCTTTGATCATCTTACTTGTGATCCAAGGACTATCATCCTTACCCGATTATCAAGGAAATCTAGCAAAACAAATTCTTTAGTTTCTTCATCAAAGCAAGGTTAGATCTCCAAAACACATGACTAACAAGTTCAAAGGGTTGTATGTGTTTAAATAAACACATAATCAAACTCTTAAAGGTTAATCATCAAAATACTTACAAGAACTTATGAACACATGATTTTTATTTCAAAAATCAGTAAGAAATAGGATTTAAGAGTTAAAAACTTAAAGGTTTTATAAACCAAGGATTTAAACAAAAAATACTAATTAAAGAGTTAAAAATATTAGTATTCTTGATGAAGTTAGATTAAATACTTAAATGACTATGATTGTGAGAATAAAATTAGAAATTGTTATGAAATATTAGAAATAATAATCTGTAGATTTTGATGTAATAATGTTAAGTAGATTAATTTATATAATTAATGCAAGGTAAAGAAAGATAATAATTAAATGGAAGCTTTGAACCTAGTAAAAATATGAAAAATTTATATAATGATCCTTGTATTTTAAAGAAGTTCCAAAATAAATTTTGTGATTTAATTCGTTTGTATGACTGAGTTTTTACAATTTAATATAATCTGTAAATAGAAAATTAAAAGAAATAGAAAAACGATGAGTTAAATTATGAAAAATTCACATAAATTATGTATTTAGAATAGAACAGTATGTATAAATTTTAGAATTTTTAGAGATATTTAACTATTTATGCTGAATTATGTGAAAATTATAAAAATCATAGTAAACGACTTATTGTGAAATAATAACTTGGAATTTTATGAGATAATACGGACTTCAGGATAATTATTCTGGTAAAGTTTGGTGATTTTAGAAACCCGTAAATATTTTTGTTATTTTATGTAAATTTTGAAGAAATTCTAGAAAATTATCTGTAAATAGTTATTAGTTGAAATTTTTATATATTAATCTAGATTATTGGATGTTACAGCTACTAAATTTTGGTAATATATGAGTAGCGGTAGCTACTGTTTTGGAATTTCTAAATAAAATGCTGAAAATTTTAAAGAAATAAGATATATTTCAAACAGAAACTTATTTTATAGGGTTTCGCTGGAATTAAGGTGAGATTCATAGTCCCATTTTTATATTATAAGTTTTAGGAGAAAAAGCATATTCTTTTGTGATTGATACTAATAAATAAGACTTTTTAAGATACTGTCATTTTACCATAAGCTAGAACCATTAATTCTATATATGTATATATATACATACATATATATATATATATATATATATGTGTGTGTGTGTGTGTATATGTGTATATATCTGTGTGACAACCATGTTGACTTTTCAAGATCAATCAAAATTAATATTTTTTTTGTTGGAATAACATCATTACATATATATAAAAATTGTTATTTTATTTATATATGTAAATTCGTAAGCGTAAAAAGTTTACAGTAGTGTAAGTTACAATTACATTTGTAATTATTTACGAGATATAAGTGTAACTTACACTAGTATAAATTAGTTTACGCTTACGGATTTACACATAAAAATGAAGGAACATATTTTGATATATGTTTAATGAGGTTATTCCAACAAAAATATTTTGATTGATCATGAAAAGTTAACACGATTATCTTAATAATACAATGTTAATATTTGGTCATTCCGCTATATATATTGAATAGGGTTCTAATGTTAACCTACTTTTTTATTTTAAGCGTTTAACACATGTAAAGACCTTGAAATTCAACAGATCGATCTAGTTAGTAAAATGCAGAATGTAATCGCTCACGAAATAGTAACTAGAAAGATTGAACAACAATATGAAAAAGATTCAAGCAACACATGTAAAAAACTTCGATTTCTATTGCTCTCTGATTGAAAATAACACAATTTTCACACTAATCAAGAAAAACTACTTAATTATATTAAAAGAAAGCTATTTATACTAAACACAAAAAGGTCTCGTGCGAGATCTAAGTTCTCGCGCATATCAAAAGTTCTCTCACGACTTTCTTGATATTCAATATCTACTTTTGTTTTCTCGAGCCTCTAGATTCAATACTTAAAATCTCCCCATAGGCTCGGTGAATCAAATCTGTATAAGTCTACGTCTGCAACTTTGTAACTACCCCCATATGCATACATCTTGTTGTCCAGGGTCTTCGTAATCAACCAACCGTCATATGCTGCTAAAAAGTAAACAGATTGATCAGCTACAATCGGAAAAACTTGCAACTTTATCAAATCATCTCTTCCAAACTTGAGAAGATCCTTATGGTCAATGATACGGTAATCCTTATCCACATAATGAATAACCGTATTCTCAGTCTCTTTTTCACAACCCCACCACATGAACTTAGCCAAGCTGTTAACTGGTACCGGGGTATGAATAGGAATCTTCCGAGCATATTTTGGATACTTGTAAACTTGTATCATCATTGGCTTCTTAGTGTTCAGATCAATACAAGTCTCATCCTTAATGACTTTGGATTTGGCAATCTTAAAGTCCTTGAAGTTGGATTTACTCTGTCACAATATCATATTCCTAATCCAATTGGCTTTACCATAGTTACTAGGGTTGATAAATTGAACACGCCCCATAGCATAAAGATTGGACATTCTCAAATTATGAAAACCAAGCTCGTCCCGATAATACTCTATATCTCCTGCTTATCGTTTCATAACATGCATCTTCTTTTCATTGTCATACGCCCAGTTGATAATTGGCTCTAAATTTTCATACCTTGTGAAAGGTTTGGAGTGCCTAAGTATATGTATATAAGATGGCAGTGGAGATGCATCAATAGTAAGATTCTTGACCATGCAAACTACTCTCTATCTAGTAAGATCATCAGTTTTGTCAGTCGATTGATTAGCACCAGTCTCATTAACAATATCTCCTTCTTTAACCAAAATATCTGAGAATAAACTCTAAAACGCATTCCCAAATACATCTACGTAATCTACAGTCTTATCTAGATCATCAAAAGCACCAATATCTTCATTCGATTCCTCAGCAAGGATTAGTTGCTAGAATGTGTATAACTCTTTCTCATACATAGTTTTAATAGCATGATCCAAAGGTACATAGTCATCTGGATCATCAGTTCTTGGTTCGAAGAAATTATAGAACCTAATAAACCAGAAGGAACAGCAGCTGAACCTATATCACCGACCTAATCATCATCATCATCTCCTTTCTTCTTTTCATTATCATCAAGTCCATCATCACCTCCATCATCATCATCATCTATATCATCTTCCTCATCACAACTAAGATCCACCTGATCTAAATCATCATCATCAGCTGGCTCAATACATTGTATATCATACTCAGGCTCAATAAATGCCTCTCCAGTGTGATGAACCCTGGGTTAATCCTCGGTAACATCATCAAGTACTATGTTAGTCGATTCTTGCTCAACTCCTGTAGTCTCTATTGCCTTATTAGATGCCACAGGAACAATAACAAGATAAGTATCATCAGCAGGATCAGTAACATTAGCAGGATCAGCTGATGGTTGTCCACTCGATTCTCCAACTTTGGTAGTTCTTTGTTGGGTAAAGGTGAATGGAAATCTGGAAGTGAGGTCCCTGATGTTGTTCTTTAGAATCTAAACATAGCTGAATAGAAATTGTTGTTGATGTTTAAGATTCTTGATCCTTTCATCCTTATATTCATTTAGAGCACGCAGATCATAAATCTTGTGGGTTTTATCCAATATTTCTCTTTCTAGTACTTGAACTCTCTACTCAAGTGTAACACAAGCTGGTAAGCTAGAAAAGATTCCTGCAATCTGCCTTCTCTCAGGAGGTGTATTTATGAAATCCTCCATACCAAATGTGTCATTATCACCTTGACTTCAAGGAGGTGTACGTAAAATGTCATCAGTGATGGGCATCAGAGATGATGTTACAGTAGTAGATTCTGTAACTATCACTGGAATCTCATGATGAATAGCGTCACTAACAATGACTAGAGGCTCAGACACTAGCGTATAAGTACTTTTAGAAACAGTGATCATCGGGGTCCGACTCTTTCATGGCCATCCTCTTTTTCCTCCTCTGAGTAGATGGTGAATCCTTAGGAACAAAATTTGTAACAATGTCATCAGTAGTGCGCTTAGTTGGTGTAACTTGCACTTTGGGTCTTTCTTGCTGTATATATGGAACTTGTCTGATCCTTTCACTATCAGTCTCACTGTCACTAAACCATGATTCGATCTCCTCCTCTATAGACCTTTTAGCTGACTGAGAACTTCCTAGAGCATCATCAGGAGTTTTAAAAGAAGAAGCAGCTTGATCAGTATATGGATTAGTAGTAGCTTGTTGTTATGAAGGCTGATCTTCAGACTGATATCCATCAACAAATCAGCCAAGTTTGGCGAATTGATCACCCTTCCATGTATTCCCACATGATCCCATCAAATAAGTAAAGATATCCTTCTTCATCACCATAAGAACATACGTAGATTAATCAGATATAACTAACTCACGATGAGAAGCATTCACAATCATCTGGATAAACCGGGGATACATGATGAACTTCATTCCAGAATATCCAATCACATTCTTCTGCATCTCAAAAAAAATAACCTTGGATATGCTATATGGCAAGTCATCGACTAATGAAACCAGCAGTGATTCGAATATAGCACTCAGGCTGTCTAATCCATCCTTGAGGTTGCTTAAGCAGTGAACAACCACATGGAATAAAAACTTCTAGAATATAGGTAAATGCTTCTCCAAAGAAGGATAACGGTGATCATAAACCATTCTCCTTACACAATCTCGAGTAACATCATTGTCAAACTTTATAGGAGCATTAGGATGATCTTCTAATAATAAGACACTGTTGATCACCTCAGCAGTAATAACTATCCTCTTCCCTTTCACTGCAGCAGTGATACTTGATTCTTTCGGAGAATCTATCTCACTGGATGCAGATAGCCAAAACTGATTTAGAGTATCAGTGTAAATTGTCACGTTGGTTTTAATAACATGAAATATGCGTGAAGTCTTCAGCTCTTCGATAAGAGATCTAAATAACGCCTTGTCGTCTGGTATATCACCGAGATAAGCCACAGCATTATGGTTTTTGTTAAAAACCATTTGTCTTGCCATCTAAAATCAAAATGAATAAACATTTATCAGTATCAAAGTGAATATTTTCAGACTTAGAAAAATTTTAAAAATTTAAACTTTTCACGTGACAAGAAGCTTATCACATGCGATTAGTTTTATTTGAACTGAATTTGACCAAGAGTCAACTACTCGCGCGATCGGTCAAAGATTCCCATGCGAGAAAATCTGTGCGAGTCACATCTGTTCAACTTTTTGAAACTTGTCGCGTATAATTTTTTCAAAAAATCAGTTTTCAATTCGATCATTTCAGAGAGTTTTAACTATTGAAACCATGTTACTTAGGGTAGATTATGTTAGTATTAGGTTTATACTTGATTAATTTCATTCCATTTTAAGTTTATTTGTCTATTTAGATTCGGTTAAACATCAAAACCACTTAAATCTAATCAACAATATACCTTATCTAACACTTAGAAATCAAGAGGCTATCACAATGAACATGTATATCATGTAAGGCTCCTATCCCAGGAAACCTCACAGTTGGTCATTCACAGCAAAAACATAAATTTAAAGCAATCATTTACTTATATATGTATATATATATTGCAACGGAAAAAAATAAAGTAATTGCAATTCATTACAACGTAGTTAAATTAAAATATAAACATTGTCTTTAAACATCAAAAACTCTTTAAAGTCCTCTTAAATTCTTCTTCATCAGGGATGCCAGTCTTTAGATGCCAAGAAGCTTCAGTTCCATGCTCCCATCCTATAAGCCCTAACTCTCACCTGTCAACTGATATGCATACAAAAGCCAGCTTCGCTGAGTGAATTCTAGGTTTACTTTGTTAATTAACTTTTGTAAAAGGTATTAGCTTTAACAGATGAAAATAATCACCATCTATCAGAACATCAATACACACGACTGTCACTTTATCGATACTTTATCATTACTTGTTAATTATTACTCTTCTTTATCCGTCAATTCGATATCACTATCGGTGCCTATGATAAACACAGGACTTTACCGACACGGCCATCCAGGCCTTACTGTCGTACCCAAACAGGGCATTATTGTCATGCCAATCCAGGGCTTACTGACATGCCTGTTCGAGCATTTACTGTCATGAGGGCACAACAAATGCAACCCTCCTCTGTCATTTGCTTGCAAGGCTTTACTTTCTCAAGGTACACGTTATGGGCCCAATAACAGTTCTTTTAAGTTTCACTTATATCTTTAGTTTTCACATACATTTAACACATAATAAGAAGCAAACTCTTAGTCTAAGAATTCACATTTCATCAATCATGAGAGATAAACTAGATAACTGACCCTCCGCGGGACAGCGGGGGTTCGGGGGCGGCAGCCCCTGATAGCGGGGTTCTAGGGGCGGCAGCCCCTAGTGGGGTCCAAGGGGCAACGCCCCTGGCCGGGGTCAGCGCGCCCGAAAATTATTTTGAACTATTTAAATGGCACATTTTACTTTAGAAAATTTTATTTTCTTGATAAAAGGTCTTAAAAACCGTTCTCATAAAAGTATGTATTTTAGTATGCATATCACCCCAAAATATTGAAAACGGGTAAAGGAGGGGTCTAGAACTCACCTGAACTTAGCCAAATAGCTTAAATTCTAAGTCACTTAGCTATAGTCCGAATACACGAGCTGCACGGAAGTTAATACGCAAAAACGTCATTTCTTCACAATTTCACTGCCAATTTCGCTGGCAGTTTCGCTGCCAGTTTCGCTGGGCAGCACTTCTGCCAGTTTCGCTGGACAGATTCGCTGCCATGAGCGCCCAACTTTCGTTAGAATTTCCTAGTTTCGCAATGTCTATAGGTCAACCTGGGCACTAGCGAAATTACCAACGAAACTGTAGTTTCGCACCAGCGAAACTGTAGTTTCGCTAGAAATCTCCTAGTTTCGCTAGATGAATGCACAGTTTCACTGGATGAATACTTAGTTTCGCTTAATCGGGGCCCAGTTTCGCTGGACAAACAAAAACTAGGAACCAGCCCGTTTTTGACCCAAAATCTTAACTTTTTACGTCCAAATCCTTGGTTTACCATCCATGAAGCCATATCTAACCTTTTTACACGTTTTCATACGTAAAAATTTGACCTTTATGTGTTTCTTTGAAACTTTTCAAAACCCAAAACCCTAGAATCCGGGTTTGATCTACAGAAGGGTTTAGAGGTCGATTCTTACCTGGATTTGTTCCTCTTTTCTTAAGGTTTGATGCTCCAACACCCAGATCTTCAATCCTTCAACCTTCGAAGCTCCAAATCTTGAGTTTTCTTCACATTCTCTCTCTACTTTCTCTCTCTACGAATTTGGGGGCTAGGGTTGCAAATGCTGGAATGGAGCTGATCATGCATGTTTAAAGGCTGATTAAGGGCCCTTAAACCCACCAAACATAGCCCATTAAGGTTAATTTAATTCATAGCCCACTAATTTACCTTTCGTTCTTAAATTAACCCTTAAAGCCCATTATTATTAAATGGCTTGCTTCGGGAAATTTCGGGGCGTTACATATCATAATAATCGAATCAACACTTAGAAAAATTTTGGAGAATAAGTTCAACTGATATGCGATAGGAATAGTCAAACTCGCACGACTATTGAATTAATAGCTTCCTAACTTCTCGCGTGAGAGTCAGACTTCGCATGATTGAACCTTTCATACCTGATGAACTTCAAGTTCTAAATTTTTTTCAAACTTTTTCTTTATTTTTATTTATTTATCATTTGATTTATTGTGTTTAATATCATGTTTAACCAAGTTATAATTATCAACCAGAAACCCTCAATTTTTATACAACTTTTTATGAACAAATTTTGGTAAATCAAAACGTAAACAAAAAAAAGAAACAAAACAAAACAAACAAAGTAAAACACATAAAATCCTAGACTTGACATTCAAATATTTTTATGAATTTTCAAGTATAGGATCATATTTCTTTAAAATCAATTATTACCATCATCCAGTTATATTTAGAATAAGACTGGTTAACTTGATTGTCAATATAATTTCATACTTTAGTTTTACTTAGACACATATGTTGTGATTATTATCATGTTTTCATTTATTTATTCGAAATCAATGGATCCAACAATCAGAAGTCCTTTAGATCTCCTATCAAGCTTTCAAGATTAAACCTTTTACCTTTTATCACTAATTTCAAGACTATGAAATTTGACTTAAACCTTTTACCTCTAATCAGTAATTTTAAGATTATGAAAATTCTTATAAAATCTATTTAGAGCATAAATATCTTAAGAAACATTTCTGAACACAAAATATTAACAAGTTGTAGGACATATTAACAACCAATCGGACTTATATTTTGCCCTCACAAGACGTTTGACTTATATGCCAATCCAAACTTACATGCCCCATCTTTTGATTTTACCTCCTGTGTCGGAACATATTCTCAAAAAAATATTTATCATATAGTATGTATCTCTTTGACAAATCTTTTATTATTGTGCACATTGGCATATTTTATTCCTATATGGCATATTTGCATCTTTTTGCTCTATTGTCATTTTTCAATTTTCTTCTTTGTTTTTGCTTGATTTTCATCTTTATCTCTTTTCATTTTATACATATACATGAGATACTCATGAAAATCACTGAATCAGAAGTAACTGCTTGAGTATGACTAGATTGTAACTCTGAGACTGTTTTAGTATGGAATCAATGTTACCATAAAACCTTAATATGTAACCCACTTCAGTCAAAAGGAATTTAGTTTCAGTCCATCATAAATAATAGTTCTTTTTATTCTTAGAAGTCGAGCCTATCAGCACATCAATCATAATCCAAGTCAATTTCTTTTTAAGCTTTTGTATGTAATATATCAAAATCAAGAAATGTACTATCATTGCCTATTTAACATTGAAAATTAATTTTATAAGAAACTTTTGAACATAACTTTTTGATATTTTTCAAACTTACTCTTCCTAGAACCAAAATCTTTTTTGGTACATTTTTAATTTCTCCTCCTAATGTTGTGATTACCTATCTAGAAAATTATAATTTTAACAAATATAAAAGAAAAATACTTTTGATAGAGGGCTTATGGTTAGTTAAACAAAGTTAATTATTCCCATATATTGACAAAAAAATCAAATCGTGAATGATCAAACGTCTTGGTAAACGTGTTAAAACAGCAATATTTGCATTAGATTTGACTTGTTCAAGATGAATAAGCTTTCTATCAAAAGAATCATGGATAAAGTGCATTTAGATGTCAGTGTGTTTTGTTTTTGAGTGTTGAATAGGATTCTTCATGATGTTTAGAAATGCGGAATTATCACAACGAATTTTGGTGTTGTAAATGTTAAAACCATACTTAATAAGTTGTTGAATCCAAACGGTTTCAACAACTTGATGCAGCCACGTATTCAGCTTCTATAGTAGATATGGAAACAATGTTCTGCTTTTTGCATTGTCATGAAATCAACCTATTTATATTTGACACCCACCGGTTTTTATTTCCTGTCTAAATTACAGCCATCATAATCAATGTCAGTGAGGCACATAAATTAAATTTAGAATTTATATGATACCAAAGTCCAAGTTTTGGATGGTGACAGCTTTCATGTGAAACTCTTTTGGATTACTCTGATATCGTGCACACTAATAGACAGGAAACATAATATCAGGCCTGCATGTAGTGAGATACATTAGGGATCCAATCATCGAACGATACAAATGTTAATCAACATCTTCACCCATGAGATCTAGGATAAAGTAGGACGAGAAGACATTGG
Organism: Flaveria linearis; assembly: GCA_024085815.1. Classification (NCBI taxonomy): domain Eukaryota; kingdom Viridiplantae; phylum Streptophyta; class Magnoliopsida; order Asterales; family Asteraceae; genus Flaveria; species Flaveria linearis. The sequence goes on from CM044010.1 coordinate 28,815,104, forward strand.
ATTCGGTGCAAATTGGAATCTTAAAATTTGTATTTGTCTAGAATACTGTAAACATACTTCTCTTGATATATTAAAATACTCTGGTCATCTTATTTAACTTGAATACCCAAGAAAAACGAAATTTCTCCAAGAGAGATCATTTCAAACTTCTTTTTCATTACCGCTTCATACTCCTTACATAAATCTTCATTTGTAGATCCAAAAGTAATGTCATCAACATAGATCTGGACAAGAATAAGGTCATCACCAGTCTTCCTTAAAACAAAGTTTGATCAATAGCACCCTTTGTATAACTATTTACAAGTAAATGTTCAGTGAATGTGGCATACCAAGCATGAAGTGCTTGATGTAACCCATAAAGTGATTTGTCTAACTTATAGACATACTCGAGATGATCTGGATCCTCAAAACCAGGCGGTTGACAAACATAGGTCTCCTCTTTCATTTCGCCATACAAAAATACAGTCTTTACATCCATCTGATAGACCTTGAAGGTCATGTATAAAGCATAAGCCAGAAATATATGTATTGCTTCAAGTCTAGCAACTGGAGCATAAACTTCTTCATAATCAAGACCTTCAACTTGATAGAATCCTTGTATAATGAGTTTAGCCTTGTGGCGAACAATAACACGTTTCTCATCCGTCTTATTGGTAAATATCTATTTCGTTCTGATCGGTAGCTTATCTTTTGGAAGCTCACATAAGTGCCAATGTTCTAACTTCTTAAATTTCATCAACTCATCTTGCATAGCCTCAACCAACTATTCTCTTTCAAAGTCATTTCTACATTCTTTGGCTCGATTTAAGAAATAAAGAAAGTGTATAAGCATGTATTGATTGGTCATGATTGACTTCGAGTACGGACGCCTTGCGATAATGGACCAATGATTGCTTCAGTTGGATGATCCTTATGTATTCTTAACTGAGGAATGAGATCTTTAAAAATAAATTTGTCTAAATTAGATATGTGACTAACAGGTTCCTCAACACCATTTCCTCCTTCTAATTGATAAACAATATATTCCTCTTGAGTGATGTCATTATCAGTAGATAATCTTTAAACGAAACTTGAATTGTATCAATTTGAACATCTTGTGTAGAAGAAGAACTTTGATCAGAATACTGTAATGAAAGTTGGAATTTTTACCGTCCAAATCAATAATATAGATTATTATCGAACAATGAGTAATAGTTTGGATTATTAAAATCCAATTTGTGAAAAATAAAGATAAACTTACAGATATATGAAAATTCTGGAACCTTTTTTACATATTTATAGATACGTACACATAGAGATTGATTACCATACAAAGAATCATAAACATTAAAAGTGCATGAAGTTATCTGGGGTGCGACATAGATGAGTAATTTCGGTTGTGTTATATTTTCCCACAAAATGTATATAAGTACTCAAGCTATATGATAATTACTCAAGTTATGTTTCTAATTATGCAACTTATGATTATGATCAAAGGCGAAAATAATTGCTCAAATTACTAGCAAAATGACCCTAATGCAACCTTTTAGAAGCAACTTTTTAAAAAAATATTGCATTTTCCAATAAAAAAGTTGCATTGGCCTCAAAAAAGTTGCATTATCTAATAAAAAGTTCGTTTTATATCTAAACCAACTTTACCTAATGCAGCTTTTAGCAAAAGGGTTGCTTTAAGCTAATGCAGCGTTTTAAGGCCTAATGCAATTTTTTCAGGTTCTAATGCAACATATTACAAGTGTTGTATTAACTTTATTTTCTTGTAGATTATAAAAAATATTTACCCAAATTATATGATAATTACACAAGTTATATGATAATTAAAAAAGTTATGCCCATAATTATGCAAGTTATGTTTATGATTATTTAACCCATGTTTATGATTACGAGCAATAATAATTACTCAAAGTTATGAAATATAATTACGCAAGCTATATGATAATTAAGGATGTTATGTTTATAAGTATGTAAGTTTTAGAAATTATTACGTAGAATAATAATCACACAAGTAATGTGCATAATATGTAGACAAACTTTAATAATTTTACTTTTTTAAAAAGAATAAAAACAGTACTATGATTACGTAGAATAATAATCACACAAGTAATGTGCGCATGTATTAATTTTCTTATTATATGTTTGCAAAGTTGAAACGACTCCTGATGAAGCATACTACAAAATTGTTGTTGTCCTTTGGCTTTTCTAAAGGATGGAGTTAACTCTTGTTGGTTTAAAAAAACAAATTACAAACTATACAATTCTCTGATTTGTGATAAGACATTATGTAGATCCGAAATAGAAGACATGAGATAATGTGATATTATTGGAATACTTACAGATGCTAAGCCGAAATAAGACAATCCGGCCTCACTGTAGAAGAATAGAAGATATTCGATTTATTTTTAATATAGACTCACTATACGTCCTGGTTAATATTAGTTAAAACTAGTGTTAGGGCGTTGTGGCAGGGAGCGCAAAATGTATCAAGTAGCACTAATGGCACACCACCGTCAGCGACCACTAACTTCAGAAAATCTCGTGTTAAAAAAGAAATAAAAATAAAAAAAATAAAAATCAAACATAAAGTAGTCGTAAAAACGTTGAACCATGCAGGTGAAACGTAGAACATTATAAATCATAAATAAGTCTATCTAACACCCATACGTTGCAACGGGCCGTTAAACGGAAAAAAATAGGCGTAACAAAGTTTAGCCATACGCGCACTTTACGACGTGTAAACTCTCAAAATTTATAGTGAAATATATAATGAAAATCTGTAAAATATGAAAGTATAGAGGACCAAAGTTGAAAGTTAAAATTTATAAGAGTTAAGTTGTACAATATGTAAAAATAATGATCTTAAAATAAAAATATAAAGGAATTAAACGATTGTACTTTATGCATAGAAATGTGTACAAGCCACTTGGTAACTAGAATATACTAGTATTAAGCCCCCTGCGTTGCAGGGGGCCTAAAACCGTGTCAAGCCTCACCAATGGCACACAATCGCAAGTGACCACAAACACCAAAAAAGCTCGCATTAAAAAGGAAATAAAAAACAAAGAGAATAAGAGTAAACGAAAAGTAATCGTAAAAACGTTGAACCACGTAAGCAAAATGTCAAATATATTAAATAATAAGTCAATCTAGAACCAACGCATTACGACATGGTCGTTAAACTGGAAAGGTAATAATGTTTAATCACACACACGTGATGCGGTGTGTTAGTCGCAAAATTTAGACGGAAACACAAAACAAAACAAAATGTATAATGTGAAAAGTATGGGGGATCAAAGATGAAAATAAAAAAATATTAAGGTTAAATTATAAAAGATGTAAAAGTAGTAGGTTAATAAAAGTTAAAGTTTAAGAAAAAGACAAATGTGGGTATAACATACTAAACACATAATATAAACCATTAAGCATACTAAAGTTGGTAATTAGTATTATATAAATATATAATATGTATTATATCACTAATAGACATCCTATTTTTTTCGTGTTTTCACGTGTGACACAACAATAACACATCAGTTTTTCTCATTTTCCTTAATTTTCTCTTGTTTTACATAGTGTCGTCCAAGTTTTCATGTTCTCCTATTTTTCCAATTTAGTTTTCAATTTGAAAGGGGGAGGGCCGGAGAATGCTGTTGAAATCCACTGGGCAGAGTCATTGGAAAAAACCTTGAGTTCAGGGGCGTGGTGTTCTCATCCGGCCCTAGGATTTCACTAAAACTTCCTCAGTTTCACTCTGTGTGACCTTAGGGGACACGTTATGGGGACCGGGGAATATACTGGAAGAATCTCACCGGGTGAAAACACCACGCCCTCAGACCTAGATTTTTTGGCTTCATCCCCACCTCCAAAAAATCGACAGTTGTGCGATGGTATTATTACCGTTATTTTTAACAAAAAAATACATTACATATAAATTCATTACGTCTACTCTATCTATACTCTCAAAATTATCACTACCTTCCGAATTCTTTTACTCTTTCTATATGCATTACTCATTACACTACCATCACGCACAACCCAATGATAACATTTAAGCGGATCTTATATATCGAGCATTTGGAGCATTGTATTAGTCAAACCAAACAAGCTATTAGTATTTTTAGAGGTATTTGTATATGTTAATTAATTTCTAATGATGTACTTTTATTTTTATTAATAAAGTTAATTTTTTTGTTTATTTAATTCAATCATAAAAATCAAAATGTAAATACAAATTTAAAAAATAAATTCAAAAAACTAAGAAATAAAGAAAAACTGAGACAACGCCATATAAAATTGAAAAAAATAAAAGAAGATTAAAAAAATCTTATGAGACGTTGATGAGTCACACGAGAAAAAACAACATGATAGTAGTAGTGGCCTTCGAGCTGAGATCTATATTTATGTTTTCAAAATTTATGACAAAATTACTGAATATTTTGAACCTTCTTCCAAGAATACGTTTTGCGACAACTCAAGTACGGATAATAAAACAACCGCATTAACTTGTATAGAATAATATAATAGCAGTAGTAGTAACAGCAATAATAATAATAATAATATAAATAATAATAATATTAATAATACTACTAATAATAATACTATTAATAATAATAATAATAATAATAATAATAATAAAAGTAATAGTAATACTACTACTAATAATAATAATAATAATTAATAATAATAATAACAATAATAATAATTATTATTATTATTATAATTAATATTATTATTATTATTATTATTATAATGAGTTGATTTTAATAATCTCAACTTTTATTTATTGGCCGGGATTAATCCTAACTCAAGAAATATTTATAGTCACTCATAACTTTGAACTAATTTTCCTCCAATGATTCCTTATTAACTGAGAGTTAGCCATCATTAGTTTTTCTAATGAAATGAGACAAACTTTGAGTCATTTTTCAACTTAAGCACCGCGTAGTCTCAATTAGGTTCGTTTTCCAATGTCTAGCCTATGTTATCGCCTAAAATCTACCTCTAACGAGTCAGTTAGTTCAAATCAGGAGGTGAAGATTGACGGCTTTTTGATGTGCAAGTTTCAAATTGACGGACCTGATGATAGATTTCAACTTTTCGCTTAGTGTTTTGGGCACAAAAGCAGTCCACGTCACTAAAAACTAACGGGGTTAACTCTCAGGTAGTAAGGATCGTTGGAGGAATATAAACTCAAAGTTGAGAATGTGTGTAAACATTTACTGAGTTGGGACTAATCGTGGCCGATAAATAAAACTTTATATTATTAAAACCCAATAACCCAATTATAATAACAACAACAACAATATAGTAATGTACCTTATGGCGACGAAATGTCGTCGTCATAAGGTTTTCATATCCCGCGCATAATCCCAGCACGATTATTGGCCAAAAAAACTTTTAATCACCCTATTGCGACGACATGGGGTCCAGACAGATATACACCACTAGCCGCATTCTGCTTCACAATTTAAATCACCTTTACCCTATTCACACTTCACAATTTCGATTTACTTCGTTCCCTTCACCCAAAACCGCAAAATTGAAGTTCCAAGCCACCACAACCTCTCCCATCTCCCACCCACCTCCAAGTTGCACCATTGCCTTCATCCCGTCACCCACCACCGTCAAATCAGTCGTTGTCCTGTGAAAGCAGCCACCACCGCCGTCAAATCGACCACCAACACCACAAGTCAGCCACCGTTTGCCATCGCACACAATGTTTTAGGGTTTTGGCCACCCTCATTGTTAAACTTTGAAGGTTTGTATATATATATATATATATATATATATATATATATATATATATATATATATATATATATATATATATATATATATATATATCTCTAAAGTAGTTAACATTTTGTTTTTATACTTTTGATGATGTTGTTGGTTGTTAGATTTATAAGATCAAAATTTAATTGTATTATTTTGATAGAATGTAGTTGTAGGTTGTTAGATTTATATGATATGAGGTATAATTGAAGTTTGGTTGAATGTTAATGTTATAGGTTAAGATATAAAGTTTAACTGAATTATTTTGGTTGAATGATAATGTTATAGTTTAAGATATAATGTTATAGAATTATAATGTATAATGTTTAATTGTTTTTTTTTATAAAATGAAGTGTTGAAAGTTATTACAGTGGTAAGATATAATGTTTACTTGTGTTATTTTGATAGAATGTAGTTGTACAAGTAGAACCAACATGAGGTCCGGATGTGTGAATGGTTAATACAAAAACAAATCAAAATAGAAAACTATACCGTAAAGGTTTAACTATAGCAACTGTTTTAACTAAACTTTAGTTCTTTTGCATCATGTTCACCTTCACTACTGATCCAAACAAAATAAATTATTATATGTTAAATAATTGTAGTATAATTAAGATACTATGCCTTGATGCTGTTCTCAATGTCATCCTGAGAATTATTGGAGATCCTTTAATGGTGTGGGAGCCTTATGTCTAGGTATGGGGCCAGGGAGGTACAAATCAACAAGACATTGGGGTCATCTTTGTTTGGTCATTATTTTCAATTGTTCCAAATTAACCCCTTAAATTTATTTATAAGTTAAAATGAAATGTGTGATTTTCTATATTTCACTACTAGAATACGCATAAAAATCCATCTACGTATGCGATGAACTCTAATACGCACAAAATCCTTCTACATGATGAAATCTAATCTCAGTTATTAGTGTTAGATAAGGAATGAATGGTTAGAGATTTTTGACAAAATTATTTTGTGTGCAAAATACTAAAATCTATAATCTAGTAATAAAAATGTAAAATCTCTACACTTTATGCAACTAGGTGAAAATAGTATGTTTTTTACTTTCTACTATATCACACTCATGTAGGTGTGATCCACACTGACAAGTAAATAAAAAGATAAAATACAAAATTTTAAATAGATTTTACACATAAAAATGTGATGTGTTACGAAACAAACTTGCAACATGTAAATACGCAGACTTAATTAAGAATATACTTTTAAGTATTTGTTATGAAACAAGTTTAATAGTAAAACAATATGAAAATTTATATAGGATTAGAAAAATTTTTGGTGTAACTAATTGGTGTGTTATACAAAAGAGAGACAATGAAATACAGGACACTTAATCACCTCATGATGCTCAAAAAAATGAAACTTAATCACCTTATAACTCCAATAAGCATTAGAATAATATGATAAACCTTTAGGTAAGCATATTTATAATAGATCGAGCTACATGATATAACTAATCACGTATAACTAGCAATGGACATTAATGTATTGATTTTAATTAACTATGACACTTCTAAACGAATCATTTCTATTTTTGGATAGAAGATAGTAAGGACCACTTTCCATATCAAGTTATTGGACATTTTAAATCTACTTAGAGGATAAGTTTTATCAATAATAATATGTCTCAACATCTTCTAGATTTATATCAGTAGATGGATAAAGTTATCATTATATAAATAATTAAGAGTAAATTACCATTTGCATCCCTGATATTTACTCATTTTAACCACTTGCATCCCTGTAGTTTCAAAATTGCCATCCGCCCCCTAACGTTTCATGTTATCTTCATTTGAGTCTATATCATTTCATTTTTATCTCCATTTGAGTCCAAATGACTAACACTGTTAGTTTTTCTGTTAAAATTATCATTGAAAAGACTAAACTACCCCTACTATTATATTAAATATATAAAAAAACTTGTGGGTCCCATCTATCTTATCTTCTTCTTTTTCAAATCACCCCATCACCACCACCGATTCCTTCACCTCATTCCCACCCAAACCCCCCATCAAACCCACATTATTATTGTAATCCACACCAGGGACAGGTTCTTCGGCGAGTGCTCCGGGAGGTTTTCTCGTGCTACTGTTTCGCCGTTGTTTCCCCCGATTGACGTCGTCTTCCCACCGGAATTCGCAGAAAATGTCTTGATTGATGAAGAATCGAACTTTGTTCGAGAGTGGGTATGGTGGTCGGTGATGGATTCGACGGTGGCGGCAGGTGGCGCTGCGGCGGTGGCGAAGGTGGTTGACATTGAGTGGACGCTGTAATTGGCTAATAGGATCATCACATACACCATTAAAGTTGGGGTTTGAGAGAACACCTGCTGAAACAGCCATACGATTAAAGTTGGGGTTTGAGAGAACACCTGCTGAAACAGCCATACGAAAGAGGCGTTCATCTCCTTGTGAACTCTCACAACAATATCCTACAAATCTTCATAGAACAGAAGCTCTCTCATTTGCAGAGTGTAGCTTTGAAGCTCTCGGATGATGAACACCATTGAAGAGAAAGCTTTCTTCACTGAACAATAAGCAGATTCCCCTGCTTCTCGTATTCCATCTTGCCATTGCTTCTTCCGTTTGATGATTCTCAACTAAAACGGCAAATCGACACTGTTCGCCTTCCGTTCAATACTCGTCGGAATCATATCTCCGTTCCAATCAAACTCCGATTCCGATTCAACTTCATCGGAAACCTGAAACCGCAGAGCCAATTCATGAATCTTCTTCGAGAATTCCTCATCGGAAAATTGGGCATCTAAGCTAGCGGAAACAGATCGTTTGATCGGAATAACTTGTCTCGATGTCTCCGATCTGTTCAATTTCGCTCCGAATATCTCCGATCGGTGAACGTATCGGTAAGCGAGAGCAATATGAGTTAAACTCCGGTGTTTCGCCGACGGTGAAGAGACTGCAGAAGCTAGGGTTTGCAGTGAAGAAGAAGGAGAGTGTGGAAGAATCGAATGTTGTGAGAGATTCAAACAGCTTTTTGATTTTATAATAAAAGGATCTGCAAGGTCTATAAATTTGAACAGATTGGAATACGATGGTGACAGAGACGGTGACGGTGGCGATGGTGATTCGGGGTTGGGGAGCCACAGGAGGCGGTGGTTGGTGAGGTTGAGGTGACGGTGGTGTTTATGGTGGTGGGTGATGAAGAGATGAGAGTGAGTATGTGTGTATGTGTTTGGGGGTAGAGAGATGGGTGGTCCTACAAAGATTTTTAAAAATATTTTATTATTAAGGGGCAATTTAGTCATTTCACACAGAGTTAACTGAATAATTTAACGGAGTTAGTCATTTGGATTCAAACGAGGACAAAATTAAAACGTTAGGGGGCGAATCAAGACTTTGAAACTATAGGGATGCAAATGGTTAAAATGGAAAAACGTCAGGGATGCAAATGGTAATTTACTCAATAATTAATCTACGTATCAAGTTATAAATTCGTTATATCATTTTTCATTTCAAATTCTACTTTTAAAATTTGGAACTCTTTTCAATCTCTTCTAGATATAGGTGTGACATGTTTTCTTTTAATAAAAACACAATAACCAATTACATTGTATTTATCTCTCTCTTTCCGAAGATAATCATTGAGTCGCATGTACAACATTTTGCTCCATTATTTTCGTCTGCACATTCTTTTTACGTTCTTTAGAACAACTCTTACGGCTCGTTTGTTTCATAAAATTTGTTAGAATTGAAATTAGAATTGAAATTTAAGTTGAAATCAGGAGGAATTGATTTTCCAAATGATTTGAAATTCAAGGAAATTTAAATCTGTAAAGGAAATTTAAATTTCAAATGTATTTTTTATGACAAAACATATATAAAGAAATTAGAATTTATCATCCATTGCAAACCGCCACCACCTCCATGAGGCCCAACCGATCACGCACGTCGTTCAAAATTGACAGTCGTCGTCGAGCGCATTTAAAATGGACGTGGTTCAGCAACGACAGTCGGCAGTCGGCCGTGTGCACGGTCGGTTGAGACGGGCATTTGTAGGCAGCAGGTGTAGTTATCGGCGACTGTTGATTGTCGACAACGGTTATGGCATGATCAGTTGTCAGCGGGTTTGGGTTGTCAGGGCGACAAGCGAGCATTGAGTAGGGCATTGTATGAACGATTTTGGGTGATTAACATAAATCGGATGGCGACGTAGTCGGAGGTGATGTTCGGCGACGGCAGCGGTCGGAGGTGGACGCCTCAAAGGCGAACGCGCGCGGCTGTTGATCGGCGGCTATCAAGGTTGTCGGCGACCGGCGGTCAGGGTCGTCGTCAGGTAGCGGCAGCCAGCGGTCAGGGTTGGTGGTGGTCGAGCAGCAAGAGGAGGTATCGGCAGCTAATGATCGAGCGGCGGTGGTCGGGGTCGGCGGCGGTCAAGGGCGTTGGTGTCGAGGTCGGTGGTGGGCGGCAGCGGTTGGGTGCATTGGCAAGGGTCGTCGGTAGTGTTGGTCGGCAGTGAGCGGGGTTGGTGGCGGTCGGTGGCGAAGGCGGGGGTCGGTGGGATTTGAAATCTTTTAAATTTTGAAAGTATTTTGAAATACTTCATTTAAAGGAATTTGAGGGAATCAGTTCCGATTCCAATTCCAATTCAAATTCCTTCCGCAACCAAACACGTTAATAATGGAATTCCAATTTCAACAAATTTCTATTAACCAAACACAATAAACCATAGAATTCAAATTCAAATTTCATCACATTCAACTGAATCCCTACATACCAAACGTCCATTTACTATTAATCACCTATATTTGTATTTGAACCATCCACTTGGATGGCCGGGAAAACACCTATATACTAGGAGGAACAGCTTCTAGTCCATGCTTATCTTGTTAACTATATATAATACATTTCTTAAGATTGTATACAGTCCTTACAAAATTATTATCTATTTTTACTAGTTATTTACATGCATAATCAATAATAATGACAAATATACTTTCTCATTTGTCAAATTGATTTCTATATCATCTATACTATATAATATAAGAGTAACTAGGATGACACGTGGCAATCTCATGTTACTCCTCAAAAAAAATTTCCCGCCTAAACTAATATATTATTTTAGTCAAGTTTTTTATTTTAAGAAACTCAATTAATAGTAATAATTCATTTTATTTTAAATTTATTTTTTTATATTATCAACTTAATTATGTAATCATATTGTTTTGAACTATACATATTTTTATAGCTAAATAAGATTCAATTTAAAAAAAACTAAAAAGAAAAAAATATTTATTGATATATTTATTTATTTAGATTAGTGTGATTTTAACACAACTGGTTTTAATTTTTTATGAGTCAATTATTTATTATATTATTCAAAAAAGTATTTGAATATTTATAATTTATAAATGTACCTTTTTATTTTTCATTGTTATAGTTTTACGTAACTTAATCATACGAATATTTATACATTTATGAATTATATTGTTTTTATATTTTCAACCCGTGTATTACACGGGTTTACTAAAACTAGTATGCATATATTTCATCAGGAATTTCTTTATTTTTAAAATCCATATTGTACTGGTTCTTGTATGGTTAATTTTAATTCTAAGGCAAAATTTCATCATATCCAAGTTTTTCTTTCAAATAATTTTTTTAATTAAGCATTCAATTATGTTAGGAAACTTATAAAAAGTTTCAATAATTTTCAAGTCATCAACGTATACAAAACCAGAACTTATTCTGATCTGAACATGAATATAACAAACATAATTGTTTTCAAAACTTACTTTACATGAAGTACTAAAGTTAACTTATGTCTTGTATGTCTGTTAAAAACAACCAAGGGTGGTAGAGTCTCATGATAATTAAGCTAACTTTCTATTTATTGAATTAGAGTTAAACGTTTCTTATATCTCTTCTTTTGCAGATCCTATTTTTAGTAGTGAACTATTATCCTACTTCTATGAGTGAAATATTATGAAAACGTTTAATTGTTGGCTAATTGTTTTATTGTTATTAATGTCGCTAATATACCTAATAAAGTCTACAGAACATATTTATTGTCCATGTAATAATTTTTTTTATGAAATCCAGTGCCATATAAGGCTACAACAAGTTTATAGATCATTTTTTATATGTAGTAAAGTCACAATATCAAATATTGTCACATCCCGGCGGAAGCGTGAAATGCGGTTCGGGTGTGACTTGCTTTATCAGAGTACATTAATTATAGCGGAGTAAATAATAAACACGCATGCTTAAAACAAGAAGGTAGGACATGCATTTATTTATAATATTCGAGATTACATCTTATACATAAATTTTCAAAATTAGATATAATCTTTTTGCTACATAATTAAACTACTGCATGTCTTCAGATACGGTGGAAGTGTGCGTCAACGTACACGCTACCATCAACGATGTCGACAGTTAACGTGACACAAACCCTTCCTACCACTTCTCCTCAACCATTATGCACTTCAAAGCTAAGGTCAAAAGAGTTACTCATTATTTCCTGAAAAAGCATACTTAAACCAGTCAATAAAAAGTTGGTGAGAACATAGGTTTATATCCAAACAAAATCTTTTGTTGATGTACCAATTACAACCAAACCTGCTCACAGCATAAACATACTGTCATGAAATAATTCACAAAATCAGATAATATTACATCTCAACCCTCATTCGGTTAGGTGCAGGAAAATAGCAGCAACACTCATCCTGTTGGTGCAAATATTCTCCTAAGTAGCGCTACTAATATTATCGGACGGATTCTCATTCGAACTACTGATTGTATCACAAATGACAGTAAGTATCAAAAATATTTTCAAAATAATACATCAACCCAAACAGTATGCTTTTTCCCCAAAAAACTTTGTGAATACTAAATGGTTGAAAATGGGGCTATGAACTCACCGTGTTTTCAAACTTGAACCTATAAAATAGTTCACATTATCAGACAATATTTTCTCTAAAATTTTTAGAACCTCAGATGTAAGTATCTTTTGGAAGTTCTACCAATAATGTTATTACAAAATTTCAACAATTAGTTTTTATACATAATTTGCTTAAAATTTGTCCAAAGTCTCCATAAATCATCAAAATTACCTACGGTTAACCAAAAATCACCAAAAATTCATAGAATGTTATTTCAACAGTTAGTAACATCTCATAAATTTTATAACCTCTAACTCCAAACAGATTATTTTCTGTAATTTTTATAATATTCCCATAATGAAAATTATATATTCTATAGTTTCAGATTTAATATTACATCTATGATTTTCTCAGATTTTATTATTTGCGTTAAGTATTTATTCTTATTTTTCTACTACAGAACACATAAAAATTCATATCTTAATTATAATAAGGAAATAAATTCTGAAATAATTCCAGAGACTTTTATACTTTAGAAGGATCATCCTTTGAATTTCTCAGAATTTTCCCGAATTTATTTATATTTTTGATATTTCTTTATTTTTCATTATTTAAAATAATTTATATAAATTATTTACTTTATCAAAATTTCGTCAAAGTTTCCAGAACAATATTTCAGTATATTAATAAGGATTTTCAATGTTTATTCCTACAATTGCATTTGTTTAATATTTTTCTAGATTTTCTTAATAATTACAAGATTTAACTTTTGTAAATTCAAAATATATCTTTCATCACAAGTTTTCTGAGTTTTGTAACCCATTACTTGTGATTAATGAACTAAAAATACTTTCATGGTTGGTTTTGGTGTTTGAATACCAAACTAACCATATATATGTGTTTTGTAACACATATGTAATTAAAATGATAAAGATAAGTAACTACATCTTGTGAGGGTTTTTGGCTACTTTAAGAATAAGAGAAAGTTGTAAGAGTGATGGTGATTACGGTTGGTGATGGTGGTGTGTTGGTTGTTTGTGTAGAAGCCGAGAGAGAGTGATGGTGGTGTGGTTGTTGAGTGGAAGCCGAGAGTGAGAGGGAGAAGGTGGTGTTCGGGTGTGATGAGGCAAAGCTGGTTGTAACCGAGGGATAGAGAGGGACAGAAGGTGGTTGTTGGCGGCTAGGGGCCGAGATAAGATGATGGAATTGATTGTAGTTGGCGGTTTGAGATGTTCCAAGGAGAACCCGAGAGAGAGCAAGAGGTTTAGATGGTTTGTGTTTGCAAGCACCGGATGAAAGGGTGTATATAGACCCTCGGTTGACCGCCCTCACCAACACAATCATTATGTCTACTCCATAGATTTGGTGAGTCATCCACATAGCTTAGATGTGTTGGTTTACTAGGTGACTTAGGTGGCGGCTTAGGGAGAGACCGAGAGAGAGATGGCAATTTTTAAGGCAAGGTGGCGGTTTGGAGGAGATTCTAGTGGGAAAGCAAGGTTGCTTGGTCAACCTAGGCATCTAGGTGGTATGATATGGTGGTGTGGTGGCGGGTTGATGGTGTGTGAAAGCATGGAAGGTGTGAATGTGAGGTGGTGTTTTGGTGTTGCAATGAAGCCGAGAGCTTGCCACCTCTTTGGTTGTCATAATGGTGATAATCCTAGGTGGCAAGTAGTGGCGGTTTTAAGGAAACAGGGTGGTCGAGGGTGGTGATAGTCGGGTGGTGTTCTTTAGGTGGTTTCAGGTGGTGGTTTGGTGGTGTTCTTGACCGAGGGTTTGGGAGGTTTGGGGTGTTAGTTTTAGGTTTTAGGTTTAGGTTTTTAATTAGTGTTTGATTTGGTTATGTTTATTTTTGTTTTAGTATGTATATATATACATATATATAGATGTATATTCATGCATGTATATGTAGATTTGTAGTAAACATGTAATCATATGTACCTATAGTTTACATATATAATATAATGAATTGCAAGCCTATGACATGTGTATGTATATATATGTATATACATGTGTGGTCGTAATTACAAAAATGCATGTTTCATCTTTATGTATTTGCATGCATACGTAGACTTTTAATATATATATGCATGCAAACATGCATACGTATAATTCACATATATATATTAATCATAATATTAATGTGATCTTAACGTAAATATAATCGTAATATAATAAAAGTTTTGGGGTTGTCACATTCTCCCCCGTTAAAAGAATTTCGTCCCGAAATTCCTTGGAGTGTGCTTTAGAAAACTTAAATAATTATTACCTCCGAATAGGTGGGGTATTTCTTCTTGATTTCATCCTCTCTTTCCCAGGCGTATTCCGGTCCTCTCTTTGCGTTCCACTTAATTTTCACTATGGGAATTTTACTTCTTCTTAGCTTCTTTATTTCTTTCTCTACAATGGCTATTGGTTCTTCCACAAAATGCAGTTTCTTATCTATCTTGACTTCTTGAATTGGTACTTCTAAGGTTTCATTGGTTAAGCATTTCTTGAGGTTTGATACATGAAAGGTATTGTGTACTTCACTTAATTCTTGAGGTAATTCCAACTTATATGCTACAGGACCAATTCTTTAGATAGACTCTGTCTCCAATTTGAAATTCCAATGGTTTCCTTCGTTTGTCTGCATAGCTTTTCTGTCGATCATGAGCTGCTTTTAACCTGTTTTAATCTCAGTGATCTTATCTGTGGTTTCTTGGATTAGTTCAAGACCTGTGAGTTGTCTATCACCTATTTCATTCCAACATAGAGGTGACCTACATTTTCTTCCATACAGAGCTTCAAATGGAGCTAATCCAATACTAGAACGATAACTATTATTGTATGAAAATTCTATTAGTGGTAAGTGACTGTCCCAATTTCCGCCAAAGTCTATAGCACAAGCTCTTAACATATCTTCCAGGGTTTGTATTGTTCTTTCACTTTGTCCATCGGTCAGTGAATGATAAGTTGTACTTAAATTTACTTGGGTCCCTAAGGCTTTTTGTAAAGTTTGCCAGAACCTAGAGGTAAATCTACCATCTCTATCTGATATAATGGATACAGGTATTCCATGTCTGGACACAATTTCTTTATGTAAATTCTTGCTAATTTCTTGATCTTATAATCTTCTTGTATTGGTAAGAAATGAGCTGACTTAGTTAGTCTATCTACTATAACCCAAATTGTGTCGTATCCATTTCTGGTCCTGGGTAACTTAGTTATGAAGTCTATTGTAATTTGATCCCATTTCCATTCTGGAATTTCTGGTTGCTGCAGGTATCCTGAAGGTTTCTGATATTCAGCTTTTATTCTTGAGCAGACATCACATTGTTCTACAAATTCTCCGACTGATCTTTTCATGCCTGGCCACCAGTATTGACTTTTCAAGTCTTTGTACATTTTATTGTTTTCTGGATGCACAGAGTATCTTGACTTATGAGCTTCTTGCAGTATAGTTGTTCTAATCATGCTGTTGTCAGGTATCCAGATTCTTCCTTTAAATCTCAGAATTCCATCTGCTTCCTCTTTCACGTCTTTTAATTGTCCTTTTAGTTTTAACATATCTTTTTGTTGAGCTTCCTAGATTTGTCTTAACAGATCTGAACGTAGTTCCATTTTCATAGCTCGTACCCGTAAAGGTTTTATTCTTTCTTTTCTACTTAAAGCATCAGCAACTATATTTGTCTTACCTGGGTGATACTTGATTTCACAGTCATAATCACTTAGTAATTCTACTCATCTTCTTTGCCTCATATTTAACATCTTCTGGTCAAAGATGTGTTGCAAACTTTTGTGATCCGTATATATTATACACTTAGTTCCATGCAGATAATGCCTCCAAATTTTCAGTGCAAATACTACAGCTCCTAATTCTAAATCATGGGTGGTGTAATTCTTTTCACTACCTCTAAGTTGTCTGGATGCATATGCAATCACTTTGTCTTTTTGCATTAAGACACATCCAAAACCTTGACAAGATGCATCACAATATACTATGAAATTATCTGTTCCTTCTGGTAGAGCTAATACGGGTGCACTATATAACTTACTTTTGAGGAGTTCAAATGCTTCATTTTGTTTTTCTCCCCATACATATTTTCTATCTTTTTGGGTCAATTCTATCAATGGTTGAGCTATTCTTGAGAAGTTTTCTATAAATCTTCTGTAATATCCTGCTAAACCTAAGAATTGTCGTATTTCAGTTGGGGTTTTTGGAATTTCCCATTTCTTAACTGCCTCAATCTTTGCTGGATCAACCTGAATTCCATTCTGGTTAACTATATGCCCGAGAAATTGTACTTCTCTTTTCCAAAATTCACATTTTGAGAATTTTGCATATAAGTTTTCTTTTTGTAACAATTCCAAAGTTAACCTCAGGTGTTGTTCGTGGTCTTCCTTATTCTTAGAATAGATCAGAATATCATCTATAAAGACTATAACGAATTTATCTAAGTAAGGTTTACACACTCTATTCATTAGATCCATAAACACTGCTGGAGCATTGGTTAACCCAAATGGCATTACAAGAAATTCATAATGTCCATACCTAGTTCTAAATGCAGTCTTAGAAATATCATCTTCCTGTACTCTTAATTGATGATATCCAGATCTTAAATCTATTTTCGAGAAATAACTAGATCCCTGTAATTGGTCAAACAGATCATCAATTCTAGGGAGAGGATACATATTCTTTATGGTAACCTTATTGAGTTCCCTATAATCATTACACATTCTAAAAGTTCCATCTTTCTTTTTAACAAACAGAACTGGTGCTCCCCAAGGTGATACACTAGGACGTATAAATCCTTTATCTAATAATTCCTGTAACCGAGTCATGAGTTCTTTCATCTCAGTTGGTGCTAACCGGTAAGGTGCTTTGGCAATAGGGGCTGTTCCTAGTATTAATTCTATTTTAAATTCGACCTGGCGAGGGGGTGATAATCCAGGTAATTCATCAAGAAAAACAGCAGAGTATTCATTTATAACAAGAACACTTTTCAAATTTTCCTTATCAAGCTTTGCATCAATCACATGAGCCAAGAAAGCTAAACATTTCTTGTTTAAGCATTTCTGTGCTTTTTCACAAGAAATCAGTTTCACAATATTGTTTGGTCTATCACCATATATGCAGAGAGTTTTGTCTTCCTTAATCAAAGGAATCTTTATCATTTTCTTATCACAAATGAGTTCAGCATGATTTTTACTCAACCAATCCATTCCTACTACGATATCAAATCCTCCTAACTTAATAGGTATCAGATTTATATCAAAACAATATTCATCTAAATTCAGAATCCAATTAGGAATGATTTCATCAGCTTCTATTATTTTACCATCAGCTAATTCTATCACATAGTTGTCACTTAATTTCTTAGATGTTAAACTAAGTGAGGGTCTAAAAGTATGTGAAACAAAACTACGAGTTGCCCCTGTATCAAATAATACTTTAGCGTACTGGTTATTGATAAGGAACGTACCCATGACTACTTCTGGTTCATGACGAGCTTCGTCAGCTTGTATCACAAAAGCTCTTCCACGGGGGTTGTTCTGGTTAGCTGGAGCCTTGCCCTTTCGTTGTGGACATTCATTACGAAAATGGTTTTCACTTCCACACTGAAAGCAGACGGTTTTAGGGTTGGTAGGGTTTTTGCAGTCTCGAGAAATGTGTCCCTTCTTTTTGCAGTTGTAGCAAACCACTGTCATATAGTTTCCTGTATGATACCTTTGGAAGATATTACACTGTGGTGGTTTATCCACTTTCATCCCCTGAGCTGTTCCCAAGAAATTTCTTGGTGGAGGTCGGGTTACTCTTTTCTGGGAGCTTTCTCCAAATCTTCTTCCAGAGTGGTTTTCAGTCCATTCCTTTTTCTCTCCTACCTGCGGGTGACTTAATGATCCATTTCTGATCATCTCATCTGTCAGACTTCCTGACAGAATCACTACTTCTTGAAAGGTTTCGGTTCTTGCAGATTTTACTAACCCTCTTATTTGTGGTACTAATCCCCAAATATACCTTCCTATCCTTTTTGATTCCGGGGTTATTAGATGTGGTACTAACCTAGATAGTTCATTATACCTATCAGTATATTCCCGGTGTGCGGCTTCTTTCATTTCTAGTGCTAAAAATTCAGCCTCTATTTTCTCTATCTCATTATAAGGACAGTATTTTTCTACCACTAGATTTCTAAATTCCTCCCAACTCATTCCATTTATAACATTCCTACCCCTAGTATGTACCTCCATTTTCCACCAGGATTGTGCTTCTCCTTTTAGTGAATGCGAGGCAAATAGCGTCTTGAAGTTTTCAGCACAGTTACTGATTTTCAAAACTCCTTCCATTTCATCTAGCCATCTTAAAGCTTGTACAACTCCACCTTTTCCATCAAATTCCTGGGGTCTGCAAGACATGAAGGTCTTGTAAGAACATCCCTTTGAGATTCCATTCAGAATTTCCTTTCCTGTCGTTCCTCTGGAATAATATTTTCAGGCCTTGTTGATGGGTGTGAGGTAGTTCCAATATTTAAGTTTTGCTGGAGTTGGGTTAATAAGGTAGGTAGAGTAGCTTTTATTTGTTGGGCTATTATCTGAGAAATCCTATCATTCTCACTTGTATCAGTGTTTACGGGTGTTTCTTCCCCAAGTCTGGTTCTGGGTCGTCCCACTCGAGCTGTTCTCCAGACAGGCTGAGTGTTTCTTTTTGGCGGCATGATTCACTATAGTGAATTTTAACATTAGTATCATAAACAAATATTTTAACACAAAATCATTTAACACATATCCAATAAATATTTTAACCTAAAGGTACATATATCAGTTAAGCTCTTATTTCTTTTATTTGGATAGGTTAGACTACAGTCTTTTAGTTTCTGTGAATCCAATTCCAGATCCTTGTGAAGATACTTTTCTTGGGCGTCTTGAGCTTTTTGATGTCCTTCTGGATTTTCCAGATTCCTAGCTGTATTTTCTTAAGTTTTCTAAGAGTTAATCGAGCCGTTTTCACCTGATCCAGTTCTTGTCCTTTAGTAACCTTATCTTTATCTTTGGGGGAATCAGAAGCTTGTCTTTCTAGATCCTCAGTTTGCTTAGCTCTAAACTTGTGCCCACGTTGTATCTTTTTCCTAGGAGTCTTAATTGTATATCCTCCCACGTGTACTGGTGCACGTCGAACATAAAATTTTGATTCTTTTTCCAGTTGGGGAATTTCCATAGCTTGTTGGGGTTCTGGTTCAGGAGTTATTTCCTTAAAGTTGCTATGGTCCGGACATTCTGAAGGATCGGTCTCATAGTGGTAACTATCTGAATTCATAGCTGCACGGATTTCTTAACAGTATTTCACAAAAATGGTTAGTCAAATAACTATTAAAATTTTGTTAGAATCTTAATCACAAAAATCACATAATTTCACATAATTCACATACTTCACATAAAGTCATAAAATTATATATATATATTTTGAGCTTATGGTTATAGTCTAGATATTTTGAAAATATCTAATTTCCTATAACCAATGGATCTGATACCAGCCTGTCACATCCCGGCGGAAGCATGAAATGCGGTTCGGGTATGACTTGCTTTATCAGAGTACATTAATTATACCGGAGTAAATAATAAACACACATGCTTAAAACAAGAAGGTAGGACATGCATTTATTTATATTATTCGAGATTACATCTTATACATAAATTTTCAAAATTAAATATAATCTTTTTGCTACATAATTAAACTACTGCATGTCTTCAGATACGGTGGAAGTGTGCGTCAACGTACACGCTACCATCAACGATGTTGACAGTTAACGTGACACAAACCCTTCCAACCACTTCTCCCCAACCATTATGCACTTCAAAGCTAAGGTCAAAAGAGTTACTTATTATTTCCTGAAAAAGCATACTTAAACCAGTTAACAAAAAGTTGGTGAGAACATAGGTTTATATCCAAACAAAATCTTTTGTTGATGTACCAATTACAACCAAACCTGCTCACAACATAAACATACTGTCACGAAATAATTCACAAAATCAGATAATATTACATCTCAACCCTCATTCGGTTAGGTGCAGGAAAATAGCAGCAACACTCATCCTGTTGGTGCAAATATTCTCCTAAATAGCGCTACTAATATTATCGGACGGTTCCTCATTCGAACTAATGGTTGTATCACAAATGATAGTAATTATCAAAAATATTTTCAAAATAATACATCAACCCAAACAGTATGCTTTTTCCCCAAAAAACTTTGTGAATACCAAATGGTTGAAAATGGGTCTATGAACTCACCGTGTCTTCAAACTTGAACCTATAGAATAGTTCACATTATCAGACAATATTTTCTTTAAAATTTTTAGAACCTCAGATGTAAGTATCTTTTGGAAATTTTACCAAAAATATTATTACAAAATTTCCAACAATTAGTTTTTATACATAATTTGCTTAAAATTTGTCCAAAGTCTCCATAAATCATCAAAATTACCTACGGATATCCAAAAATACCAAAAATTCATAGAATGTTATTTTAACAGTTAGTAACATTCCATAAATTTTATAACCTCTAACTCCAAATAGATTAGTTTCTTTAATTTTTATAATAATCTTAAATTTTAGAAAAAATACTTGTATTGCTCCAAAAATTATGAAAATTATATATTCTATATTTTCAGATTTAATATTACATATATGATTTTCTCAGATTTTATTATTTACTTAAATATTTATTATTATTTTCTACTGAAGAACACATAAAAATTCATATCTTAATTATAATAAGGAAATAAATTCTGAAATAATTCCAGAGACTTTTATACTTCAGAAGGATCATCCCTTGAATTTCTTAGAATTTTCCCGAATTTATTTATATTTTTGATATTTCTTTATTTTTCATTATTTAAAATAATTTATATAAATTATTTACTTTATCAAAATTTTGTCAAAGTTTTCAGAACAATATTTCAGTATGTTAATAAGGATTTTTCAATGTTTATTCCCACAATTGCATTTGTTTAATATTTTTCTAGATTTTCTTAATAATTACAAGATTTAACTTTTGTAAATTCAAAATATATCTTTCATCACAAGTTTTCTGAGTTTTTGTAACCCATTACTTGTGATTAATGAACTAAAAATACTTTCATAGTTGGTTTTGGTGTTTGAATACCAAACTAACCATATATACGTGTTTTGTAACACTTATGTAATTAAAATGATAAAGATAAGTAACTACATCTTGTGAGGGTTTTTGGCTACCTTAAGACCGAGAGAAAGCTGTGAGAGTGATGGTGATTACAGTTGGTGATGGTGGTGTGTTGGTTGTTTGTGTAGAAGCCGAGAGAGAGTGATGGTGGTGTGGTTGTTGATTGGAAGCCGAGAGTGAGAGGGAGAAGGTGGTGTTCGGGTGTGATGAGGCTAAAGCTGGTTGTAACCGAGGGATGGAGAGGGACAGAAGGTGGTTGTTGGTGGCTAGGGGCCGAGATAAGATGATGGAATTGATTGTAGTTGGCGGTTTGAGATGTTCCAAGGAGAACCCGAGAGAGAAAGAGAGAGCAAGAGGTTTAGATGGTTTGTGTTTGCAAACACCGGATGAAAGGGTGTATATAGACCCTCGGTTGACCGCCCTCACCAACACAATCATTATGTCTACTCCATAGATTTGGTGAGTCATCCACATAGCTTAGATGTGTTGGTTTACTAGGTGACTTAGGTGGCGGCTTAGGGAGAGACCGAGAGAGAGATGGCAATTTTTAAGGCAAGGTGGCGGTTTGGAGGAGATTCTAGTGGGAAAGCAAGGTTGCTTGGTCAACCTAGGCATCTAGGTGGTATGATATGGTGGTGTGGTGGCGGGTTGATGGTGTGTGAAAGCATGGAAGGTGTGAATGTGAAGTGGTGTTTTGGTGTTGCAATGAAGCCGAGAGCTTGCCACCTCTTTGGTTGTCATAATGGTGATAATCCTAGGTGGCAAGTAGTGGCGGTTTTAAGGAAACAGGGTGGCCGAGGGTGGTGATAGTCGGGTTGTGTTCTTTGGTGGTTTCAGGTGGTGGTTTGGTGGTGTTCTTGACCGAGGGTTTGGGAGGTTTGGGGTGTTAGTTTTAGGTTTTAGGTTTAGGTTTTTAATTAGTGTTTGATTTGGTTATGTTTATTTTTGTTTTAGTATGTATATATATACATATATATAGATGTATATTCATGCATGTATATGTAGATTTGTAGTAAACATGTAATCATATGTACCTATAGTTTACATATATAATATAATGAATTGCAAGCCTATGACATGTGTATGTATATATATGTATATACATGTGGGGTCGTAACTACAAAAATGCATGTTTCATCTTTATGTATTTGCATGCATACGTAGACTTTTAATATATATATGCATGCAAACATGCATACGTATAATTCACATATATATATTAATCATAATATTAATGTGATTTTAACGTAAATATAATTGTAATATAATAAAAGTTTTGGGGTTGTAATAAATATTATATTAATTTCAATATTTTATGCTCATTCCCTGAGAACCATGACATTTCAGTATTATTCATATGAATTTTTTTGGTTTCTTTTTACTTTTTTTTACTTAAGCATGAATATTGTGGTTAATTTCTATTAAATTATTCTTACCAAAGAATTATTCAAAAATTGACCTTTAATTATAAGCTACGTACTTGCTTAATAATTAATATAATCATCTCCGTATCAATGTTTTGTAATATACATTTTCCTTAAGGCGTAGCGTGGGTTGAATCAACAATTCCTAAGTGTATTTTCTACATATTTATATTTTTTGGAAGAAACACATATCATGTGTTAGATTGCTAAATTCGTTTCACGGTAATATGTCATTTATTTGAAATTGAACCTTTATATATATATATTCTAGTAGAAATCACTTTTTTATTGTTTCCTCATTGCTTTGAATATGTAGTGCTGTTTTCTTCTTAGTAAAATTAAGGTAAGCGTTACTTTGAAAAACCAAATTGGACTGCGTCTGTCGGTTGGACCGGGAACCGGACTCTAATTCGGTTCGGTTCGATGCTTAAACCCGTTTTGACGTTGAACCGTTGGTCTGACTGAACCAGTCGAACGGGATTTCAGACCGGTTGAACCGTTTTGTTATATATATTTTTAATTTTTCAGTATTTTTTCACATATATTAATCAAAATAATTATAAGTTTATCGGGTTCTTATGTCCAATTCGACCAGCGGACTGGTAAGATGTCTAGTTCACTATTATGTCCGGTTCTGAAAACATTAATCACTAATCGTAGTTTTTTCATCGTTGGATTTTTCAATCCCTCTCATGCTGACCCAAAAAAAGACGACTAAACTTTAGGCAAACATATCTATCTTTGGATGTCATTGTAGGATTATTTAAACAACCTTTATTAGTTTAGCAACTTCAATTCACCTTCGTAATTCATAGGACTTCAGAAAAACTTGGTGAAATAAGACATAACGTTATTAGCATGAAAATCCAACCAATATCTATCTAATTCTCTATTAGAGATGACCCTTGTAGGTAATTAAACCAGACTTTTAAAACCTTTTCAAAGAGAGAGTACAACTTCCTGGGTTTTCATGTTTATTTTTCTTATCTGAAACATTTTTCCGCGACGTGCTTTCATGAGAGCTTGTATTAACTTTATAACTAGTAGATATGATTGACCCATGCTCCGGTTGGTTTGGTTTGGTTTATTTTGGTTTTGGTCAGGTTTATATGTTTGGACCGGACCAATAGAAAACAATAACAAATATCATGTTGTATACCATAGACTTAATTACAAGATTTAAGGATCCTTTTTTTATACTTTTGAATTCATGGCTTTTGTTAGTAAAGTTGTCAATTGAGGATATACATATATCGTATTTATGTTCCTACACACTTAGTGGATCATCAAGATTGAATATCGAAATCGATATACACATACAACAAAAATGATCAAGCTCGAAAGTTCAAAACCGACTACAACGTACAAGAATCAAGCTTAACCTGTCAACATGAATATATTGAAAATTAAGATAGATTTATAAATATGTTCCTAAATCGATAACCATTTTCTTAAACGAAATGAT
Source organism: Flaveria linearis (assembly GCA_024085815.1). NCBI lineage: Eukaryota > Viridiplantae > Streptophyta > Magnoliopsida > Asterales > Asteraceae > Flaveria > Flaveria linearis. Next base: position 28,839,794 of record CM044010.1, read on the forward strand.
GTTTTCTAAAAGGATTTTTGTAAAAACTATATATTTGTTAATTAAAATCATATCCCGTAAGGATTTTACAACCAACTAGTTTAAAACCATATGAGATTTGAATTTGAAATGGTTGGTGGATGAATTCTAGACCAAAGTGAAAAACAGAATTTACAACCAACTTCTCATGTGTGTTTGTATGGAAGATAAAAACATCTTATCATGTTTAAATCTAGACCAAAGTGAAAAACATTTTTCTCTATTTATAAATTACAAAATATAAGCATACATTTTTTACGTAAAAAGATTATCCATGTCTGCAAGGCTTAAACACCTTTATGAAGACTTGAAAATAAAAAAATAAAAAAGAGTGAAATATAGTTTAGAAGTATGAATGTGACTAGATATAACATTCACAAGAAAAGTAGAAAAGACAAACTTAACTTGTCGTCAAGCAGTCGATAAAGCAATCACGCCCATTGATCGTGGTTTGGTTAGTTTACCTCTTTGGCTTTTCTTGTTTTGTGGCTATAAATAAAAGTCTTCCATAAGTTTTTTTCTCACCCCTTTTGCTTTAAACAATTTCTAATATTTATCTTGTATATATCTCTTTAATTCCTTCATTTTCTATCTTCTGAAATGAAAAAATTAATCAAAGCTCTCAAGAGCAAAAAGAAAAGTTGTTCAGCTTTTAATCATATCCTTCTTGTGTTTAATAGCTTGGTGGTTTGTCGCCTTGTTTGAATCTTGTAAGGGGCCTCACTACATATGCTAGTAATTTGTGAAAGAGGTAATCACTTTTAAGGTTAGAAGATGGCCACTACCTTGATAATGAAAAGATTATACAAAACGATCACTTATTTTATAAAGGTGAGAATTGATGTACCGATGATCTCTTTCGTTAAAGAGAAACAACTAGTAGAACAAATTTTTGAGTGAAAATCAAAGAGAACGTACAATGAATTAGTTAAAATCCATTTAAATCTTTATAATAGCCTTTATATCTTAACTATTTACATTATTTGAAATATTGTTTCACTTGGCTATTAACAATAGTTTATCATTCAAACACATTTCTAATCAAGAAAACATTAATAAAACCTGTTCACTCCCCATGTGGTTTTCAACATATTAGAACCAAGTAAACAACAACCTGACTAAATGAAGCATCATTGGCCCAGTTCCAGGACGCACTACCAGTTCAGCCAGTTTTTGCCCACTCGAACTACATTTTCCTCAACCGGAACCTGGCAATGTTACTTTGGTGCATCAAACCTTTATCGCGCACAATATTAAGATTTCCATACAAAATACAAACATACGACAAAATTCGTCAAGAACACAGGCAACAAACTATTGTGTAGAATATGTTCTCAAAACCATTGCTCATAATGAAAAATATTACTCAATTCAGTAAAAATTAGTTAAAATCATAGCACGCGATTAGAGTTCAGGGTGTGCCCCGTTCATGAAAGAACTGCAAAGCAACAAGACAAGTTACTTTGTCTCACGAAAGCGTCCTCTTATTGAAGGACTCGACTGTTAAATTGGCAGTGAAAGCGGGAATAGAGTTCAGCTTCCGAATGAAAATCTCAACCTGGAAAAACCAAGCAATCCTTGTAAACTTACCATACCGCTAAATGCTAATTCAGTTAAATCTTTCTAACCAAAATTAATAGAAAAAGTGTTTTTGCCAATTGATTTTCAATGATACGATCCAGTGTTATCTGACCCGAAGCCAAACGTACCTGGTGGGATATCTCAGGCTGCTGTGTGTAGTTATTTCCCTGTAACATTATAAAGCAAATATACATTGTAAGACTTGTGGGCTTGTGGCTGAACATTTTGATACAAATACTCTTGGAATCTGAAACGTGCTGCATACCAGAATTTTTGTGTTCCCAGATTCATACTCAAATTGAAGTTTTTCATCATCACTTTGAGCATATATAGACTGAAGGGTAAATCGTGTAACAGGGATCCCATCTGATCGTTGGTGATCATCCATGACAATCTGTACATATATATATGTTTATGATGTATCGAAAATAATATATAGATATGAATGTTGCCCAAAGTCTAACTTTAGTTGCATAAAAACCTTCTAACTTGTATTATTCACAAACTTTAGATTCTGATTGCAGTGTTGTTGAGACCGGATCGGACCGGCTGGTCCGACCGGTTCGACCGCGAATCGGGGGTTGGTCCGGTCCGGTCAGGGTGATTCGTTTTTGTGGCTTTGAACCGGCCGGTCCGAACCGAACCGGCGGTTGGACCGGCGAACCGGGCCGGTTCCGACCGGTTTTCAGTTATTATTATTTTTTTTAATTTAGTTGGTAAAAACGGGGTGTTAAACCATAAATTAGTACGTAGGATATACAAATATAGTTAAGTTTTATATATAACTATAAAATATATGTATAAATCATATATAAATTACTTATATTTAATTACATATATATAAATATAATTAAAATATAGTTAAATCCGGTCCGACCGTCCGACCGGTCCGACCACCAACCAGTAAGGCGTCCGGTTCGACGTCCGATCCGGTTCTGAAAACATTGTCTGATTGTGATAATAATGTTTTGGTAATAATAACAATAAAACATGAACTATTTATTAAAAACTAAATAAAATTAAAGGTAAACCAAGTGTTAGCAGCTAAGCCACGCCCACCCATCTTTCCACCTTTACCATGAATCATGGAGACTCAGTTTCCTCTGAATAATATTAACGGAAAAAATAACCTATGCAAATTCCACAGGTACCTTGTAGCCAAATAGTTCACAGCAAGCCCGTCGGAAAACTGAGATTCTATCTGCAAAAACTGCCTTATACCTGCATCATAATGCAACCTCTTTAAATTAAACGTTTAAAGAACCAAAAAACTCCAGACGAACATGTCACCTACCTTTCCTCACGTTTCTCAAGGGTGGCAATTTGCTCCTTTAATTGAACAACTTTTCCAGAAATATACGAGTCTACCAATGTCCCAGCATCACCTGTACAACAAAAGAGCAATCAGTTTGGAAAACAAAGATGCACACGATGATTAGATTTGGATGTCCAAAATATTTCCAAGGAAAACTGCAATATAATAAAGTTCACTCGATGACTGGAAGTCTGGAACAAAAACTATACGCATCAGAAACACTCGAGTCTGAATGTCAATAGTGTCAGCTTGGCAGGTTATGTTGTTGAACCCCAACACTACCCGTATATTAATATGTATCAAAGACTTCATCAATCCTAACCTGAGCACACTTAAAAGTGTGTAACCCGATTCATTTAACCCATTGATCAAAACAAATCAAACGGATTGTAAACAGATTACAACCAAGTTGTAAACATATTAAAAGGGTTGGAGGGTTGTTGTAATAACGAGTTAAACGGGTCATAAACATGTTGGTGTGTCAACCTATTTTTAATAAAATGGGTTGGCAGGTTGACGAGTTCAATTAAACAAACTTAAACAGGACAACCTAGACAAGACCCGTATAATTAAATGAGTCAACCAAAACACAGCCCTTTTATTAAATAGGTTAGGTATGACAACTGAAAATCTGATTATTTTCAGGTCGCGTTTTGGGTCCTCTCAGGAATTGTCACCTCTGTTTATGACCACTTTATTAACTTTTACCCAAATTTTAAAAATAAAAACAAGTACGAGTCAAATGAGAGAAATGGTCATGAAAACAGAAAAAATGGACCCCCAGTCCCCATCACTTCTGCATATATGAATTAGCAGGCACTCTCACACACACAGTGACAGTGCATGTGTATATGTATCTATGTAAGAAGAATATTTAAAAGAGGTGATATGTGTTGGAATTTGATTTTAATCAAGAAATCTCAATCAATTAGATTAATTTAGAAGTCAAATTAGAAAAGTCAAACTTGTAATTAGTCAGATTTAAAGGGTTAACTATGTTAGTTTAGTTAGTTGTTAACCGCCATTGTAAGGGTATAAATACCCTATTTGTATGTCGAATTATGTGTGGAATAAGTGTGTGTTTGTGTGTGTATTTTGTTCCACCGAGTCCCTGCACAAATCTATGCATACTCATAATCGATGTTCATCCACGAATGATCTAGATAATTCGATCCGAAGGGGCCTCAACGATATGGCATATATGCTTCTTTAACCAAGAAAACATTATAAACATTTGGAGTTATTCAACCTCAGCATATATAAAGAATTGCCAGCAGCCAATGTAAGAACCATCAATTAAACAATAAACCTAACATAATTCGAATTGAGAAAGAAGAAGAGAGGAAGTTCACAGTAATGAGCTAACCAATTTGATTAGCTTTTCCCCCTTTTATTACTAACGTGTTAAGGTAGTTACACATAACAGAAAAAGTACACATTCAACCCCTAAACTACTAAATGTTGCACTTAACCCCTTCTAACAACAAAACTAGCCGTTACATTGAATCCGTGCCTAACAATACTCCCCAATTGAAATCATTTTTGTCCTCAAAAATGGAAAGTTGGAAAACGAAGTTTGAACTCGTCAGTAAATTCCCACGAAGCATCCAACAAGGGTAAATCTTGCCAATGAACTAACACCTGCGATGCAAAGCGGCGACCACGCTTAACCACCCTTCGATCAGTCACCGCACGTGGCACCAATGAAAAATGAGGACTTGCTGGTAAAGGAATCACCAGTAAATTGTCACCATGGGCAGGTTTCAACAATGAAACATGGAAGGTACTATGGATTAAAGCATTAGCAGGCAAATCCAATCGATAAGCAGAGTTACCCTGACGTTCCATCCATAGTCACAGGATTCGCTCCCCCACCCCACGAATCGCAAACCAGATCGCCCGTACCGGATTCGGGTTCATTCGCGTACCAATCGCCCTACGATTCGTGATCCGGTTCGCTAAAATAGGCGAATTTAGATTTCAATGGGAACCGAATCAGTCTACTCCGATTCGCGAACCGGATCGTAGCGATTCGTGAATCCGAACACATAGAAACGCAATTGGGCATCAAAAAGGCATGTTTAGACTTTCAATCTTATTAATTAATGGTTGATTGCTTTGATTGTTCACTCTTCGTCAATAAAATTTTCCCGCTATTTGATAATGGCGCCAATATAATTGCATCTATTATAAATTGGCACCTAATAATCCACTAATTATCTTTAAAAATATAATATAGATTGTTTTTAGAGGATACGGCGTACCACACTATATGGTACACTATACCGCGTACCGAATTGACGTTTCGAATGAACCTACCCCCAGTGTACCGAATTTATAAATTGACGAACCGCGTACCCGTTTCCGTACCGCGTACTGAACGTACCGATCCATGTTTCCACCACCAAGAAAGGCCCATAGAATCAAGCACCCAGTTTCTCATGTCGGTGCAATTTGAGTGAAGACTGTACCCGAGGTTGAAGCTTAAAATAAATTCAATCACCCACTGGAAACACACGATCAGATCGATGAGCATCAGCGAATTGCTTCATCCGATCACGCGCCACATACAAATGTTGTTTAAGTGATTGAATCATCTGTTCATGATCGTGATGCAAATCTTCTACAACTGCTATCATGGTATTGTTAAGTTGTGGGCTCCGACCCATCTTGGGTGGGCCCGGTATTAACTGAAGACAGAATTAGGAGATTAAGGGACGGCCGCCCTAAAGCCCAGTTTGCTATTTTAGGCAAAGAGTGTAAACCCTAATTGTCTAGTTAGTATAAATATATCTATTGTACCTGTAAACATTAACACCTCAATAAAAAGAAAACCCTAGTTGCCCCAAGTGGACGTAGGTTACACACCGTAACCGAACCACTATAAATCTCGTGTCTCGTTTATTGCTTTTGATTATTTGTTCTCGTGATTGTGTTCGTGTGTTTGAGCTCTTTGATCCTAACAACTGGTATCAAGGGTTCCACCGCCATTAACAACCACCGCTGCCGCCACTGCCTAACCCCGATTAGGGTTAAGCCGCCGCCGCCGTCAACCGCCGCCGCCGCCTAACCCTGATTAGGGTTAAGCCGCCGCCGCCGCCGCCGCCGCCGCCGCCGAATTAAGGTTCCGGCGCCGACTCTGCCGGAATTCTCCCCTGCGGCCGCCTAAAACAGCTGCTGCTGTTTTCTGTTGCTGATTTTTTTTGTGTTTTTCGATTGAAGGTGCGTTATCAAACGATTGCTCGCAATTTTTTGAAACTGATTCCATTAAACAGTGCTCAATAGAACAAACTCAAGTTCAGGCAGCCGGCCACAGTTGTGTTTGGCATTGTTTTCAGTTTCGACTCGATTGTTGAGCACTTAGTTTGGAATAATGGCTGATGACGGGAGAACAAAGATTGATAAATTTGATGGACATGATTTTGGGTTTTGAAGATGCAAATTGAGGATCTGCTGTGTCAAAAGGATATGATGGCAACCTTGGATGAGGATAAACCGGCAGATATGACTGATAATGATTGGAAGACTTTGGACAGGAAAGCAATTGCTGTTATCAGATTCTCACTGGCAAAGAATGTTGCGTTCAATATTGTGAAGGAAACTACTACTCATGGTTTGATGAAAGCCTTATCGAATATGTACGAGAAGCCGTCTGGATCTAATAAGGTATTTTTAATCATACAGTTAGTTAACACCAAATTGAAAGGTGGTTTAGTTCCCTCTCATATCAATGATTTCAATACCATTATTTCTCGCTTGTTATCTGTTGAGATCAAGTTTGATGATGAAATTTTAGCTTTGTTATTGTTATCTTCGTTGCCTGAAAGTTGGTCAGGGACAGTTACTGCAGTTAGTAGTTCATGTGGTACTACTAAGCTTACCTTTGACAGGGTCCGTGATTTGATTTTTGGGGAAGACATTAGAAGGAAAAATGCTGGTGAATCATCTAGTTCTCTGCTGAGTACTGAAGGAAGAGGTAGGGGAAAAGAAAGGGATAGTAGTAGGGGTCGTTCAAAGTCTAGAAGAAGAAGTCAGTCAAAGCCTAGGAAAGACATCCAGTGTTGGAACTGCAAAGAACATGGGCATTTCAGAAGCCAATGCCCTAAACCATTTGCTTCTAAAGACAAAAAGGAAATTAATCTGGCTGAAGATAATTCAAATGATGTTCTTATCTGCTGTGTTGAAGATTCTACAGAGTCATGGGTCATGGATTCAGGAGCATCATTTCATGCTACATCTAGCATGAAGTCGATGAAGAATCTACAAACAGGTAACTTTGGTAAAGTTCATTTAGCTAATGATCATGCTCTTGATATCACAGGGATGGGGGACGTTGTGTTGAAGACTCCATTGGGCACCACATGGACCTTGAAAGATGTTCGGGTCATTCCAAGTCTCAGGAAGAAGTTAATTTCCATTGGGTTGGATAGTGAAGGATATGATGTCATGTTTGGTGGGGGACAATGGAAGGTCGTGAAAGGAAATCTTTTGATTGCCAGAGGTACAAAGAGGGGCACATTGTACATGGTTGAAGTTCCTGTAGATGGGGTAAATGCAGTGACCAGTGGCCTGAGTCAATCTAATCTGTGGCACCAACGACTCAGTCACATGAGTGAAAAAGGTATGAAAATGCTCGTTTCTAGTGGAAAGCTTCCAGAGTTAAAGAAGGTCGAATCTGAATTTTGTGAGCCGTGTGTATTCGGGAAAAAGAAGAAGGTGTCTTTTGTGAAGACAGGAAAGCCACCGAAAGCTCAGAAATTGGAGCTTATTCACACGGATGTTTTCGGACCTACTCGAGTTGCTTCATTGGGAGGTGCTTACTATTATGTCACTTTCATAGACGATTCAACACGTAAGGTATGGGTTTACTTTCTTAAAAATAAATCTGAAGTTTTTGATGTTTTTAAGAAACGGAAAACTGTTGTTGAATTGGAAACTGATTTGAAGGTGAAATGCTTGAAGTCGGACAACGGAGGTGAATACATCAGCAAAGAGTTCCAGAACTATTGTGCAGAGAACGGTATTCGAATGATTTATACAGTCCCGGGCACTCCTCAACAAAATGGGGTCGCAGACGTATGAACAGAACATTGAATGAAAGAGCCAGAAGTATGAGAATCAATTCAGGGCTTCCAAAGATGTTCTGGGCAGATGCAATTAATACTGCTGCCTATTTAATTAATCGGGGACCATCTGTTCCGTTGGGTTTCAAGATACCAGAAGAAGAGTGGAAAGGTGAAGCTGTTAAATTTGGGCATTTGAAAGTATTCGGGTGCAGTGCTTATGATCTAGTGAAAGATGGTGACAAGCTTGATGCTAAAGCCAAGAAGTACACTTTCATCGGTTATGGGTTTGACAGTATGGGCTACAGGCTTTGGGATTTTGAAAGCAGAAAATTAATCAGAAGTAAGCATGCTACTTTTAATGAGGCTGAGTTATACAAAGATAGAAACACAACCACTTCAGTGGTTCAAAAAGAGCAAGTTGAATTTGATGTTGATGCTCAGAAACAACCAGATCCAGATCCAGTTAATGAACCAGAGACGGAAACTGATGATGATACAGTCACTGAGTTTGAAGATGGTGGTATGGGTGGAGATGAAGAGGCAGTGGAAGCTTCTGATAGTGGGAGTTCAGATTCTGAAGATGAACAACATCCACAGACTCCAGACCAATCTCATTGGGTCAGAAGATCCACCAGAGTTTCTAAGCAGCCTACCCGGTACAGTCCTTCAGTCAACTATCTTCTTTTAACTGAGGATGGTGAATCAGAAAGTTACTCAGAAGCAGTTAAGTTGAAAGATTCGCTTCAGTGGGAGCATGCAATGCAAGATGAGATGAACTCTTTAATGAAGAATAATACATGGGTCTTAACAAAGCTTCCGCCAGATAAAAGAGTTCTACAGAATAAATGGCTCTACAGAGTTAAGGAAGATCACAATGGTAACAAACGATACAAAGCAAGATTGGTCGCTAAGGGGTTTCAACAGAAACACGGGGTTGACTACAGTGAGATATTTGCTCCTGTGGTCAAGATGACTACAATCAGATTGGTACTTAGTATTGTTGCAGCAGAGAAGTTACATTTGGAGCAGTTAGATGTAAAGACTGCGTTTTTGCATGGTGATCTTGATGAGACTATTTATATGGCACAACCAGAGGGTTTTCAGGTTAAAGGAAAAGAAAACTTGGTGTGTAAGCTACAGAAAAGTTTGTATGGTTTAAAACAAGCGCCCAGACAGTGGTATTTGAAGTTTGATGGCTTTATGGGCAGAAACGGGTATAGGAGATGTGAGATGGATCACTGTTGCTACCTCAAGAGTTTAAAAGTTCCTATATCATTCTTCTCCTTTATGTTGATGATATGTTGATAGCAGGTTCAGACATTGCAGAGATTAACAAGTTGAAGAAACAGTTGTCTGCAGAGTTTGAAATGAAAGACTTGGGTCCAGCTAAGAAGATACTTGGCATGAGCATCACCAGAGATCACAAGAACGGTTCTCTAACTTTATCTCAGGAGAAGTACATTCAGAAGATATTAGAGAAGTTCAGAATGAATGATGAGAAGACTACTACTCGAAGTACACCTTTGGCCAGTCATATTAAGCTTTCTAAAGATCAGTCTCCAAAGACAGAGAAAGACAAGGCCGAAATGGCGAAGGTTCCTTATGCATCAGCTGTGGGCAGTCTTATGTATGCAATGGTATGCACAAGGCCCGATATTGCTCACGCAGTGGGAGTTGTCAGCAGGTATATGTCTAATCCGGGGAGAGAACACTGAGAAGCAGTTAAGTGGTTGCTTAGATATTTGAAGGGTACTTCAAAGATGGCATTATGTTTCAAGGGTAGAGATGCAATTCTCAAAGGTTATTCAGATGCTGATTTGGGTGGATGTAATGAGACCTACAAGAGTACTACAGGGTATGTGTTCACTATGGGTGATACAGCAATTTGTTGGATGTCTAGGCTCCAAAAGAGCGTGGCACTTTCTACTACAGAGGCTGAGTACATGGCAGTTGCTGAAGGCTAGTAAAGAGCTCGTTTGGTTGAAGAATTTTCTGGGTGAGTTAGGCAGAAAACAGGCAAAGTATCCGTTGTACTGTGATAATGAAAGTGCTGTTAAACTAGCAAAGAATCCCTCTCATCATGGAAAGACGAAGCACATTCATATCAGATATCATTTCATCAGAGGGCTAATCAGCAAAGGTACTATTCAGTTGAACAACATCAAGGGGAACAAGAATCCAGCAGACATGTTCACTAAATCTGTCACGCTGGATAAGCTGAAGCTTTGCAGGGCTTCAGCTGGCCTTCAGGAATAGTTGAGAAGGGGGGTAACTAGGAGAGCTAAACCAGTTCGGGTTTATTTACAAGTACAAGACAATGTGTTGAAGACATTTTGCGCATCCAGGTGGAAGCAGGTTGAAGTGTTTGACGCATTCAAGTGGTGGGTTAGAGAAGATGTCTCGAAGCCCAAGTGGGAGATTGTTAAGTTGTCGGCTCCGACCCATCTTGTGTGGGCCCGGTATTAACTGAAGACAGAATTAGGAGATTAAGGGACGGCCGCCCTAAAGCCCAGTTTGCTATTTTAGGCAAAGAGTGTAAACCCTAATTGTCTAGTTAGTATAAATATATCTATTGTACTTGTAAACATTAACACCTCAATAAAAAGAAAACCCTAGTTGCCCCAAGTGGACGTAGGTTACACACCGTAACCGAACCACTATAAATCTCGTGTCTCGTTTATTGCTTTTGATTATTTGTTCTCGTGATTGTGTTCGTGTGTTTGAGCTCTTTGATCCTAACAGGTATCACCATGAATATAAGGAACATGAATGGTTGGTTTGTAGTCAAACAAGGCTTTCGAATGGGGACATTTAAATGGTCGAGTGAAAAGTATTGTACCACCATTGAGCCATCGGAACCCACTTCACCCATTGTAGAGGAGCATCCATAGTCATACAACGAAGATACGATTCCAAACATCTATTGAGGACCTTCGTTTGACGATCCAAATGGGGGTGATACGTGCTGGAAGTGGCCAAATCGACGCCTTGTAAACGCATAAACTCTTGCCCATATGAACTCAAGAAGATGGGATCACGATCAGATACAATAGTTCTGGGGTTGCCATGAATTTTGAAGATTTGATCCAAATAAATCTGTGCCAACGATGCAGCTGTGCAGGGATGGCTTAAGGGAATAAAATGACCATACTTCATGAATCTATCTACGATTACTCGAATGGTATTCTTACCCTGCACTTTGGGTAGACCCGATAGGAAATCCATGGAGATGTCCGTACAGATAGATGTAGGGACAAGTAGTGGATTTAATAAACCAGAGAAGCATGGTTTCATATTTGGCCCTTTGGCAAGTAGCGCATTCCTTGATGGTGCGATAGACAACCTTTAAACAACCCTTCCAATAGAAGAGTTCTTTCAAGTGTTTAGGTGTGGCTTTGAAACCTGAGTGGCCACCAACAGTAGAAGCGTGACACCATTGCATAATGTCAGCTTGAAAAGTAGGATCATTACCCACCAATATCTTCCCCTTCCTAGTCAGTAACCTTCCATCCCATTGTTTGTTCTTAATCACTTGACCGGACTGCAATTTGTGATAGCGAGTAAGGACTGGATCATTTTTCCATGAGGCTTGAATGTGATCCCATAAAGTAGGATTAATGGAACTAAGGGTAAGGGTGAAAACAGCTAAGCCCGGAAATCTGGACAATGCATCAGCCACCTTATTTTCGACCCCCTTTTTGTATGAAATCTCATAATCATATCCCATCAATTTCGAAAGCCATGTCTGTCGGATTCAACAAGTGTTTTAAGCTCTGCTGATCAGTCTTTAATCACGAAATGCTTCAGAACAAGATAATGATGCCATATTTTGTTGTTTGATGGATAAAGCTTTGCTGATAAAGGCGATTGGATGATCTTGCATCAAAACGACTCCCAAACCTTTTGCTGACGCATCAGTCTTGATGACAAAGGTTTTGGTAAAATCTGGTAATGCTAAAACTGGAGAACATAAAGTTGTCTTCAAGGAGTAAAAGCTTCTTGAGCCTGCACATTCCATTTAAACGCGTCCTTCTTCAAGAGATCAGTTAATGGCTTTGCTATAATACCAAAGCCCTTAATGAATCGTCTATAATATCCTGCAAGGCCCCATAAAGCCTGTAACTGTTTCACACTCCTACAACAATCTTGTGTGGGTCAGTAGACACTCCTTCACCGGTAATTATATGACCCAAATATTCAACCCTGGCACCACCAATGAACATTTGGATTGTTTCGCCTTGAGTTGATGAGATCTCATGATAGTCGGCACTTGTTTCACATCAAGGAGTTGTTGCTCCCAAGAAGAGCTATACACCAAGATATCATCAAAAAAGACTAAAGTAGTCTTCGCATGACTGGTTTGAAAATGAAGTTCATAAGCGATTGGAAGGTGGCAGTAGCATTGGTAAGACCAAATGGTAAAACAAGGAACTCTTAGTGGCCTTGTGTGTTTTAAAAGTTGTTTTATGTAAATCTGCATCATGCATGTGTATCTGGTGATAACCGGAACGAAGGTCCAACTTAGAGAATATTGAAGCACCTCCCTACTCGTCAAGCAATTCCTCAATGAGAGGGATGGAGTAACTATCTTTAATAGTGGCCTCATTGAGACGCCTGTAATCGACACACATACGATATGTTCCATCTTTTTTCTTTACTAACACCACTTGAGCAGCAAAAGAACTGGTACTATTACGAATGACCCCCCGAATCTAATAATTCTTGAGTCATTTGTTCAATCACCGTCTTCTGTGCATTTGAATATCTGTATGGTTTGAGATTCAGGTTGATGGATTCATCTTTCAGCCTGATTCGATGGTCACAATCTCTCTTTGGTGGCAGCCCCGTAGGTAGCACAAAAACATCTTGAAATTTAAGAAGCAATTGACTCCTTTGATCATTGGGAGGCATGGTAGAAACTAAGGGGCTATGTTGGAACCCATCTTTAGTGTGTAAACTGAAGAGATGAGCCTGGACCAACTGAGAAGGTGAATGCAGTAAGAATGTTAATTTCTCCATAGTGCCCGCATGCACTCCTGCATAGTAGTGCCCTTCAATTCAATAAGTTGGTTATTGACTGAGAATTTCATCGTAAGGGATTTAAAATTCCACACGATGTCAGTCAGAGTTTGCAACCATTGAATACCAAGTACTACATCATAGTTACTAAGGGGAATTACTAACATATCAGCCTTAAACCATTTTCCATGCATCGACCATTGGAAATCCTTGCATAATTGGACACAAGATAATTGACTACCATCAGCAACAGTAACAGGCACAGCATCTATTGCTTGCGTAGAACAATTGGGATTTCAGTTACAAGATGTTGGTTGACAAAATTATGAGTGGATCCACTATCAACCAAGATTTGTAACTGTTTAGTGCCTAAAGCTCCTACCATCTTCATTATGGAATAAGAAGGGATACCTGTTAGTGCATGAAGAGAAATATGGGGATCTTGCACCTCAGTTGTCATCTCTACAGGGCATTCGGAACTATGTATCTCATCACATTTCCCTGGATCATCGACCACCTCAAATAGGAATAGCTTCTTGGAATTGGCATATTTGTGTCCTGGTGTATATCCCTACGAACACCAAAAACACTCCCCCCTTTGCTCTTTTTTCATCAAACTCCTTACTAGTGAGTCGCTTAGATGGTTTGACAGCACTAATAGGGTTGGCTTTGATCGGTGGTGTAGGTAAAGGGAAGTTTGGAGCCAGTACCAATTGAATGGCCAGTAAGAAGCTTAGGCGTGAATTTGTAATTCGATTTCCCATTGGCTATTGTTGAATTGGCTAAATTCTATTATCTAGCCAAAGAATGAGCTTCACGCAAAAGTTTTGGTTTAAACAACCGAACATAACACTTGATGTCTGCCTTCAATCCTTCAATGAAAAGGCTAACATCATATTCCTCTGGAATATCAACCTTATTCAACAACAAATCGAATTTATCACAATACTCTTCAAGGTTGTCAGCTTGATTCAAAGCCTTAAGAGCTCCCGTTGCATCTTCAATTATGGTAGAAGCAAATCGAGCTTGAATAGATCGCATATACTCATTCCATGGAATCTCAGACACCAAAGTGCCTCTCGATTTCATGAAATTATTGTGCCACTGAACTACTCTACCTTCCACATGCACTACAGCATATCGTACCTTCAACCTTTCAGGAGTCTCATCGATTGCAAAGAAGTGTTCGCATCGTTGAATCCAACTCTCGACCTTTGATCCATCAAACTTTGGAAACTCGACCCTGGAGAACCGATTATTGCTTCGAGTAAGCCGTGTTTCATCCTCTTTTCGAGAATTGAGGTTGTTGCTACTCGATCCGCCTTCACGATGACCACTGATTGCTTGCAAACTTTTAATCAATTCACTCATCTGAGACTTCAAGGATGACATCTCTGATGTTAATTGATTCTTCATATTCGACATCTCTGCCATTTGTTTCTCTGAAGCAGCTTTGATTCCTTCGAGTTCTACACGATTTTCTCACCTACAGATTCCATCGAAGTAAAGATACTTCATGCTCCTTGATTGATTTCTCGATCTCTTGATTACGAGTAGTCATGGTTGTCAGAATGGTGGTGGCCGGAGCTTCGATGAGATTGGTAGCTCTTATACAACTGTTAGGGTTAGAATTGAGAAAGAAGAGAGGAAGTTCACAATAACGAGCTAACCGATTTGATTAGCTTTTCCCCTTTTTATTACTAATTCGTTAAGGTAGTTACACATAACAGAAAAAGTACACATTCAGCCCCTGAACTACTAAATGTTGCACTTAACCCCTTCTAACAACAAAACTAGCCGTTACATTGAATCCGCGCCTAACAGAATGGTTAAGCATTATACTAATGCTGAATGGTTAAGAGGTCTAATGTTGAATGGTTAAGACCTCTTACCTGAATTGGTCAGACATTTGCCTTTAAATAGTTAAGCGATATACTAGCTATTAATGGTTCAGATCTCTTAATGGTTCAGCACTTAATGGTTCAGACCTCTTATTGGTTCAGCACTTAATCATTCAGAAATTACCAAACAGCCCATCATTGGTATTCAAGATTTTCAGCATACAAGACAGTATAATGCTGGTTGAGTTCTAACGGGCGGGACAACTTATATATGGCTCAACTAATGAAAGAAAATCAACATAATTTGAAAAAGAAACCAAGGAGCAACACATAGACTGGTAATTTGTCAGTGAACACATAGGAAGAATACCTGACTGCTTTTTTAACTCCTCAATGGCTTGTAATTTGTCTTTAGTCTTCTGTAATTCATTCTGCAAAGCCTCTATTGTCTGTTTTGCCTCACTGTCAACTGCCAAGCTGTTCACCATGCGCAATACTTTTGTACTTGAAGATGAAAAATCACCATGACCCAACTGTAGATGACAGAATATATAAATGAACAATAATTACATGAAACAAACATAACAGAAATTTGAATATGAAAAGTTTCCACGTATTCAAACTTTTTGTGATATCAAGAGACATCAGAGTACTTCATTTGATTACCTTAATCTGTTTCTCAATAGTTCTATACCTGATCAAAATAAGAAATACATTTATAATAAATGCTGAAACCTAAGGTGAAACTCTAATCTAGAATAAAGATAACCATTTTTTCAGCAGTATTTCCAAGTATTTACTTAATATATTTCAGTAGCAACTACATATGCAATGCCATATATTGGAAACAGATACAAAAAAAAAACCGTTTTGAAAATAGCAAAACATAGACGAAATTCAATATTAAAATATATACCTTCGACTCCAATATAGCTATCTCTGAACGGAGACGGTCATCCTCCCTCTCTAATGACTTTATTCTTCTTGATTCACTACTCAGCTTCTCATTAAGTAACTGTATTTCATTATGTTGATGGGCATTCACATCTTTTTGTTCGAGTATAGAGCTCTCCAATTTCTTTATAAGATCTTCCTTCATGGCAAGCGATGCTTCAAGCTCCTGTCCTTGCAAAAAGAGGTAAAACGATATTTGTTACACAAACTAGACAAAACTTCAAACAGGACTACTAGACTACAACCTTAACTGTTCCATCTGTCTGTGCAGCCCCTGCTTCAACATTCTTCTGCTGTCTCAGTTGATCAACAATAATCTTCAAACGATCTCTCTCCTCTGTAGTTGATGAAAGCTGCAAAAATATAACGTGTAAACAATAACTGACAATGAGTTGATGACACACGTTGTGATGCCTACAGAGCATGGGCACATAAAATAAGAATGCATATAAAAGTGAGATACAACAACATTAATCCATCAATTACCAAGCTAAACACACATAAAAAGGGACAAGTAATATCCAAGATTCAGTGAGTTGAAGAATTTTGCAAGCTATGTTATTTCGCACATAGGTATAGTGGTAATTTATGCCAACTTACCAGCAACTCCGTTCGCTTGAGCTCTAATTTCAAAAGTTCCATCTTCTCATTGGTTAATGTAAACTCTGTTTCAACATTTTGTCTAGCGTTTTCAGCAACATCAAGAGCAACCTCCACTTGTTTTAAGCGTGCAGTCACCTCCCCCAACTTCATCATGCCTTCAAGAACCTCCCTGCGATGCACAGCAGCTATTTAGGATGCAAGTAATACGCTAATTATAGTAAATAGAGACAAAATAGTTTGCATGATGGTTCAAAGATGATAATTTTGTTACGAATGAATATGCCTAGGAAGAGGGTAGAACCCGTATTTGCCATTATAGTAGCCAAATTTTTATTTATGAACAAGTAGGTTAAATAAATGAGAGACACAATTATATAATGAAGTAGCCAGTAGGTACAAACTTCTGTAAGGCTTCAAACTTGAGAGGCATGTCAGCAGCAGATGTTACACCGGGAATTTCTTTCATTATTGATTTCCATGAAGATAATTCATCCTCCAACTTCTTTTCATTTATCTGTGCGTCTGATAATTTCAAAACTTCTGATTCTGCCCTCTCTCTGCGACCCTTTTCTTCCAACAATTTCTCCCTCAATAACTCAATGTCCTCATGAGAAGCTTTCCATTTTCTAGCTTCACGCACTTCTGATTCCTGATGCAAAATATAGAAAACAATAATCAGTGTTTCTGCTGCGAAGAAAGAACCAACGATGTTAAAATCTTCTAAATACTTTGTTTTCAAGGTGTTGATACTTGAAAAGACAATGATGGCAAACTGAAAACACTTACTAAAATGTTATTTTTGACTAAAATCATACACACTCACTAGTAGTGTGTTACTAAGAAAAGTACACATCATCTCTAGAAACTCTGGATTCAGCAAAGATATCTTCATTATTTTGAGAAAGAATGTAGACGGTATGATTGGCATGAGATTCCAATACAACACACATAATAATCAATAACCATTGTAAAGTTATAATCATTTAAATATAAGTGGTTCAAGTAATCATTTAGACTAAAGTAGCTTCTGGTCCTAACTGAAAGAATCAACCAAAAATGCATTACATGGCAGTTGACTAGTAACTACTGTAACTTTAAAGCAAGTGATTTATGTTGCTTTAATGATAATTAGCGATCTGGTTTTATTCTTTTCAAGATCAATGTTTGCTATATTGACTATTTTACCAACTACCAGTAATTAAAGTCAAAGTTGGGTTTGTAAGGAATTAACATGAACAAAATAATTTTAATGAGAAAAAACACAACATACATAGTTTCTGAGCTCTTCTCTCAAGTGCTTCACCAAGATATTGTCATCTGATGGAAATTCTTGACATGCTAAAGTAGAAAGCTTTTTCTCTACTTCATTCTTCTCATGCAAGCACTGTGAATGTAACACAAGATACCATAGTGCATTAAGATAAGAATGTAGCAAAATAAATGAAATCAAATAGATTTGGATTCATAATTTGGGTTTTTAACAAAGGTCAAACTTATGCATATATTGTCTTCATACAAATTATAAGAAAAAACCTAAGTATAGATGCAAATACGGTCTCCACACAAATTATAAAAGCTATAATATTGCTTAATTAAACAAAGACTAATGTGGATTCAGAACAAAGTAAAGCTAAAGATGATATATAACCTCATTGAATTTAGTTTGAAGGTTTACAAGTTGTTCCTTTAGCAGAGCTGCTTCTTTCTCAGAACTGCTAGCTTTCAATTCCATCCTTTCAAGCTTAAGTAGAAGAACAGCAGTAATTAATTCCATATCATGTATAAGATTAAAAATAAAGGTTTTTCATCACTTAAGACTACTCACATCTGCACTAATTCTAGACACGGAAAGTTTCGATTCTTGTTTAAGTTGTGTGAGTTCCTTCTGAAGACGGTTTTTTTCCCTTTCTATACTTTCAGAGACGTGGCTCAATTTCCCCTCTAAAAGGCTTGCCTTTTGCTCAGCAGAGGTTAGCAAAGATTCTGCATTTTTGCGAAGATCCGTTTCCTTTCTAAATTTTACCTATAAATACGCAAACAACGAATGTGGTAAGCAAATAACAAGAAAGCACGTAAGGATAGTATAATCAATATTCAATAATGACTTCAAGAAAAGAGAAACAACAACTCAAGCTATTATTGAACTTTATAGAAGGTCCATCAGTAGAAGCAAATCAAACAAAACCTCCAACTATGGAATACTTCACCTTAAACAGAAACAATACACTTCGAACTTTGATTTAAAAAATAAAGAAAAAAACTACAATTTTTCCTCATCTTAAAATCGGCTCTTAAGACTTCAAGTATGCAATAGAGACAAGACTTCCTGAGTTTCCAGATATTATATATACTAGTTCCACATCATTTGTAAACTTAACTTCATAAATAGATTTTACCCTATACATGCATGCACAAATCCTTATGTGTTTCCGTGGTATTGTATGATATATATTATGTTGGCTATTGCTATTGTTACCGAGTCGGGGGTCTCTTTGGAAGCGGTCTCTCTATCTCCCAAGATAGAGGAAAGACTTGCCACCATCTACCCCTCCCAGACCCTGCTATTAAACGGGATACACTGGGTATGTTTGTTTGTTTGTTTGTTTATGCATGCACAAATCCTCCTTTGCTGAAACTTTATACAAGAAATAACACAATAATTGAAACTAGACAGTCTAAACCTACAAAGATCTGAGTAGGCTTGAATTAAACGAAAGCAGATTGAAATAGCTATGGTTAATTTTAAACCTCAAGTTCACTATGGATATGAATCTGCTTTTTTAGTCGCTCTTGTGATTCATTGACTTCTTTTAAGAGCTGGTCTTGCAAAGCCTGTTCACGTCCCTTGGCAGCAGCTAGTTCTTGTTCTACATATAGAAGCTGATCCCGAAATTTTATCCTTTCAGTTTCTGCAGCAAGTGAAAATCACACTTATGTTATAGAATATATTCACAAAGACATATTAATGAGAGAAAGTAAAGAAGATGTACCACTATAGGTGAGTGAAAAACAATGGAACTAAGTTAAAAAAACTGACCAACTGACAAGCCATGAGTTATCATTTTTTATATACACATAATAAGCACCCTCTTCAACCAGCTATACAACAAAATCAAACAAGGAAAAAACATGCTCATTTAGTAGCCTTGTTCTTTACTTGCCCAAATTTAGGTCTCCACCCATGAACTTACTTTTTACTGTATGAATGTGTATCATCACCAATAATACAATATGTCTACTAAAACCTATTGTGTACATGACATAGATAAGATGATTCATCAAATGCATGAAACATATTGGTAGATTAAAACTTGTACTTGAAAATGTGATTCACTCATAGAAAGATATCCTTATATCAAACCAGTTTTATCTTTTCACCTCTCCAGCTTCATACATTTTGGCTAAGCAACATAACAAATCTCTCTGTGACAAACTACGGTTCTTTTATATTTAAACTTTAAATATTGTTAAAGACATTATCTTACTCTACACTTCAACTCTAGCACAACAGCCTGCCTTCATAACTTTTATACAGGCATACATTATTATATGCACAGACTCGCATCGGCAATACAAATTATGCCAAGAGAACCTGTGTGATAACGATTTGTTGGACTTCTCTTCTTATATATCGTTGCCTTAGTGGCTAAGCGCAATAAAAAAACACAAATATCAAGTATAGAAATATGTAAGCATGTGAGGCATGAAGAGCATTTACATGGAACTCGTCGAGTTATGAGCTTTTGAGTCTGCTATTTATATATATATGGTAGGTTTGAGCGATGTATTTTCAAACCACTAGCACCCACTATAATACCAAAAAGACTGTTGCCTACATCAAAATAATTTAACACACCAGAGGTAGGCATACAACACCATCAAATATTAGATTCCATGTTTCGATGATGCAACATATCAAAATTCAAAAGCACTACTGTCTTGTAAGGAACTTTAAACTAATTAGCCCCATAAGTCACTCACCTGATTTACGCAAGTCATCACTCATTCTTTCAAGTTTAGATTGATAATCCTGTGATTGCTTTTCTGCACTGCTTAAAGCATCCAAGAAATCTGCTTTGACCTGCAAGGACAACAAGCGTATAACCAAAAGATGAAAGTAAAAAACGAGCGACTTTGTACTTAACATGTGCCCAAACTTTTTCAATTAAATAACATATCTTCATCTACAATATCCCATCAAACATACACACAAATTATAATGGCATCAATTGTCAAACATGAACACATATGCAAACACATGTCACCAAGATGGAATCTCTCCATATTGGAAAACTACAAGCAACAATAAAACCTAAACTGAATAGCATATACTCATTAAAACAGATACAAGTTTCTATCATCACAACGTTATATAATGTCCAATCACAGAAACAACTCAGAAAACCAACAACCAATAGTTCCATCAGTTAGTAAATCAGTTTTTTTATCATTACAAACAACATTACTGATTAACGGATGAAACAAATGATTACAATAAACTGGCTGATAAACAAGCAACAAGTTGCGCCACAACTCTTTTTGGATAGCAAAACCAATCCTACTAAAAACAAAGGCCGACAAATTACTATGCACGACCAGCCGAACCAAAGTTAGTTTCACTCTAGGGTTCTAAAACAAATTCAAATTCATCTCATTCTATGAACCCTTTTAAAAACAATCTGTATATCGTTTCATAAAACTTGAGTGTGTGACGGACATAAACGAAGACATAGGTTAAACGCTTTAAGGAAAGAGTAATTAATTTGTAGAGAGGATTACCAGCTGGCGACATTGGTAAGTGCAGAGCATCTGATCGGAGTGTTGGTGAGAGGGCTCGGGGTGGGGGTCGGGCTCCGGAAGGTCCTCGAAGATGATTAAACGGCCATCGGAGTTAGGGCTGTCGGAGTTGCCGGTGGCTTCGGGCCTCCGTTTCTTCGGCAGAGGGGTTCTAACAATCATTCTTCAACACTGGATTCGAAGATTCAAAGCGGTGATTTGAAATGAAAGGCGCCATGTTGTTGTTGCTTCTGCAGCTTGAAATACCTGTGTGCGCGTGCAGAAGAGGAGCACAAGTTCAGCGTATCGCGACAGGAGGTTAAAGGAAGAGCTTTCATGAGAATAAATTTAAAAGCTTATTAACATGTGGCACCAGTGGTCTAGTGGTGGAATAGTACCCTGCCACGGTACAGACCCGGGTTCGATTCCCGGCTGGTGCATTTAAGTTCTTTTTTTAAGCCCTTTCGTTGTACCCTGCCACGGTGAAGATCTGGGTTCGATTTAGCTGGTGCGTTAAGGGTGTTTGTTTTGTCTTTGGTTGTACTTGACTTCACCCTTTTTATACATTTATTTTTTACTCTATATCTTTAATAGTTTTTTTAGCAATGGAGATTATATACATGTCATCTAGATTAAAAAACATTCCTGGTCTATTATTTTGAGTGATTCTATAATGTTTAATCAGTATTGAACCGTCTTGTCACGTGACACTAATGATTATTTATATCAAGATTTTTTTTCAGTTCTTTTTACATTTAATAGATTTCTTATTAACTATATCTAAAAAGACAAGGTCGTTGGGCTGCCACCTCTCGGTCACATCTCTATTATGATTAAGGAAAAACTTTCTTTTATGATTGATGAAAAACTTTTTTTTATTTTGTTATTGTTTTTTTCCGGAATCAAGGTTTTTAAATATGTGTGTGTTTAAAGGTAACTAGAAGTTATCGGTAGAGAATATGGTTTAAGCCTTTAGTCTGCAATAAATGGTGATGCAAGTTCAAAACCTACAATCATTAGCTTTTTATTTTGGTTTTTTTTCCTTTTTTCTTATATCTTTTTGTTAAATTACATTTTTAAATTATTAAGCCATAGCTTCTATCTATATTTTAATCCTCAAAACCGATACGCTGCAAATTCACACGTTTCTCTAATATATTTAAGCATGTTTGTGTCATCATTGGAACGCGTGTAATGAAAGTTTGCAACCATGCAACCAGCATTAATGTGATCATACGATCCTGCAACAACACGCGGGTCTTAATTTCTTGTTTGTAAAATTACGCAATAAAAGATGTACAGCATTAGACATCAAAAAGGCCACTAGGCAGTGGTTTATATTACCAGAAATTACTAAAAGAATATATAGTTTCCACTACATTGGGAAGCTTTCTTCTACCTATTTTAAGTATATAAACACACAAATGGAGATGTCTACAAGTATAATGAGGCTGCAAACACAATATCTCTCTTGATCTTTAAAACTGCATCTTCAAATTTGGCTTCAAGTTCAACTTCCCCTATTGATTTTGCTGCTAATATTAACTGCTGAAGGATTTCTTCCATTCGCCTGATACCTCTGATCAAACTGCCTTCAAATACCTGGGTGATTTCCATGATCTCGTAGAACTTTGACCCTTTTGCCCATGAATAAACAGCCTCCATAATATCAGGCCGAAATGAACTCACAAAACCCTCCACATCAATTTCAACCTGTTGAAACAACATATGATTCAAATCAAATACAATATAGTGATTGTAAAGTGTAAACTGACAGAAACCAAAAGGAATATCAAGCAACCCCACTTCAATTAAAACCATGTTAGACTGTTGGATCAAGTTTGAATTTTATCCATAACAGGTCAAATGTAAAAAAATTCTAAATAAAAAAATAGCAAGAAATGAAACGGATCAAAGCAGTAAACAGGCTAGAAGCACCTGAACTGTATACAACTGTGTACAATGTCATAGATTGTTTTATACAAAAGAAATTACCATCTTAATTTAATGATGATAATTTTTTTAATCGTATTTAACATGTTTGTTATTTAAAAGTATTGGCGTGTTGGAAGTTTGCACCTCTAATCAGCCATGAAGAATATTTATGTAATAAAATAACAAAATATGGATGAAATAAAAAGAAAAAGGCGAAGAGAATGTGAACCTTGCACTCTAGTTGAACCTTAGCTACTCTTCGTGCTGTATCTTGCAATTGCATAAAGAGCATGTCCAGTTCTTCCCTGGGCTTTTGAGCATCCTGTAGCTTTTCTTGCCAGACAAAACAAGATAAAAGGGATACCATTTCTTCTATTTTTATGTCTTTCAAAACACCATTGAACATGAGCTCTGTTAATACCAGTTCATCAGCACTACTAATTTCACAAGCAACTTTCCCCTTCAACTCCACAACATCGTCTCTAGTTACATATCTGCATCAAATTGTAAATAATCTTATTAGTTTTTACGAGAATATGCAGGTACTGTTCTTAAAAAACAACTGAAAAAGATAACAGTTAAGTTGGCCCAAAGATTGACAATGATGCATAAAACCTGCTAACTCAATGGATACATATTTGCCACCTATATATTTAACATGATTTATAACAATAAAATGATATTTTTTATGCCAAAATAAGTAATTTACCCAAGTCTCCGAAGAACCCTTTTCCTTGCTTTGAGCTCATCTTTAAAGGCAAGTGCAGATGAAGACCGCATTGACTTCTTAATCGATTTAATTTGAGCAGTAATTTGTTTCTTCTTGTGCAACACCTTCAACTTTTGCTCAATAAGTGGAGATTTTGCAACTTCATGTTTCTCAAACAAGTTCTCTAAAGCCTCAATCCTCCGGACCGCCTTCCTATATGATCCACTTTGGACCTATTCCATGTAATATAAATGAACATGAGAACATTTTAACATGTGAGACTAAAAAAGCTACAACAAAAAGAAACATAAAAAAGTCAACCTTCATGTCTTCTTCAGGGTCCAAGAGGGGTATTCCTTGTTTAGCAAATCTTGAGAGAACTTCAGACACCTTTTTTAAGGTATTTTCCCTGTTTTCCAGTGGTAAAAGATCCTTTGCTATTATGAGTCGAACACTACTCAAGTTATCTATCTGTTTGTATATAAATAACACATCAGATTATCCCAATTCATATAAACTATAGAGCAAGAGTGCCATTAAAATAAGAAAATGTACAAACAAGGATATTTGTTAGGGAACAAAAACAACTAAGAGGATGTTCGTATATATGCTTTGAAACTGATTATTGCAACTTATAAGTTGTAAATATTGATTAGCTTTCCTTTTCACAAAACATTTCTCCTTTGTCCCTAAAATGTTTTCTTGGTTCACTTTATCCATTAACTCCATGATATTAGGATTTGGCAGACACTCAAAACATTTGGTTATCCAATTATCACAACTTCAAACAACAAGAACACAACCGAACAATGTAATCTACATCCCATTGTATAATACAGTTAGATTATCCGATTCCAATCATCAAAACAA
The DNA here is from genome assembly GCA_024085815.1 of Flaveria linearis. Classification (NCBI taxonomy): domain Eukaryota; kingdom Viridiplantae; phylum Streptophyta; class Magnoliopsida; order Asterales; family Asteraceae; genus Flaveria; species Flaveria linearis. The sequence continues at coordinate 28,864,481 of CM044010.1, forward strand.
TCTTAAAACTTGGAAAGTGACAGAGACATGTGTATTGACAAGAGTTAACCATATGAAGTTGAATTGCAGAGAAAAGGGCATGATATACAAAGCGGTTAGAACCTTGCCTGAGAAAGAGGAACAGAAACAACAGCCGCTTCCCCTGGCTCCTTTAGTGGAATAACCTTAATTGTTTTCTTAGAAAGCTCATCCTTGGACACCTTACATCTAGTAAGAATATCCACTGTATAATTTGCATCTTCTGGGCTTTTCTCCGTATCATCTATAAATAACATAAAGATATAATAGCTTGCCCCTAAATCAACTAACCTAAGTAGATGTGGCAAAGTGGGCAGTCAGGCAGATGGGCTGGTCAGTTAACAGGTCAAAGTATGTTCGAATCAAAACGGATATTTTTTGGCATGGTATATTAAAAGGATCAGGTCAAGTTAACCCGATACACTTTTTGCCCAAAATTGGCTTTTTCATAAATAACTAGTGGTTCAAAAATGAAACACAAGCTATATTATTTCAATAATAATATAACATTTTGAACAAAATGATTTACAAGGTTTTACGTATTAAGAATACAGAGCCTTTAAACCTGTTTGGCCAATTGGCTTTTTAGCTATAAAATTTTAGTTTAGCGGTTTAGAGATAAACATAACCCAATCAACCCACATGTAAGTAAATGGCTGAAAATGGAAAACTAAATCCAAGAAAGGAATTATCATAGAATATAGATGTCCAACCTTCTGAAAGACTCTTCACTCTTTGGAAGTTAACTATAACACCCCATGTGACATGATCCTCAATTGAAATGGCAAGGGTGCTTTCGTCGTTACTAGTGCAACGGACAGATACAAGCCTGCCAGGCTGCAAAAATGGCAGGCAGTATCTAGGAGAAAAGATAATGTCACGCACATCCTTCTTTAAGCTTTTATATTGCTGCAACAAAGAGTAATAATTTTCTAAGCTATCCTCTTCTTCAACGTGAATTGAGTCCCTTTCCTCCTGGAGAGTCTTCATTTGTCTCTGCAAGCAAAATAAAGACATGTGCAATTCAGGTGGCAAGTTATGAAAGGGACCATTCAAGGGTGTTTTACCTATAACGAGTCAAACAGGCAAAATTAAAAATAACCTTAAAAACAGGCCACCCAAAGTATACATTTTATGTATGTATAAATACTTAAAAATAATAACAAAAGTTCATTATTGTTGAAATAATATTTCTAAAGTCATATTTAACACACTAATTATCTAATTATAAATTACGATTTTGAAGAGAATTTATGGTCAATCCAACCCAAATCGTACCAATATTTATCCATTGGCTAACCCGCCCAGTAAGTATATTTACGTATGATAGATAGACAACCTCAAGATCAGGGATGGCTCGGTCAGCTTGAAATTGATAGAATGAATTACGAAGCAAATTTTCTGGATCTCCGTCTTCACACCTCAATTGATTCAAAAGCATGTTGTAGCTTAAATGGAATGCACTAACAGGGTCAACAATGAAAAATAAAATCAGGATACATATCATAAAAACAGTACCAAGAAGAATGTAACAATAGTCACAAATGCCAAATTTAACAAAATAGTTAACTTTAACTACAAAGGTATGCCTTCTGAGTTCTGACCATATTAGCAACAGTAAGAAATGCATACCTGTTCAGACAGTCAGCACTCCCTTTGACCATCATTTTAGCAGTGGAAGGTTCCAATTTTTCATCAACCATAAGAATGCAGACCCCACGATCGTCAATTCCTCTACGACCTGCACGCCCACTCATTTGAATATATTCACCACTGGACAGCCATCTGAACTTATCTCCATCAAATTTTCGAACATTTGAAAAAACAACCGTTTTTGCAGGCATGTTAAGACCTATGCTAAATGTCTCTGTGGCAAACAAGCACTGATACAAAATATCTCAATATTAAAACCTCATAAACCATACAACATATAACATAACCGACATAAATGAATGATAATGTTTTCAACCCGACCTTAATTAGACCTTCTTGGAATAGTATTTCAATAACTTCTTTTAGTATGGGGAGCAGCCCAGAATGATGCACACCTATTCCACGCTTCAAGAGGGGAAGCATATTCGACACCTGACAAAGAAAAAAATCAGATACATTTACACACGAAAAAAAATTAAAAGGCTCCATGCATTATTTAGTAAATGTAGACAGAAAGGTGACAATCTTGCCTGAGGTAGCTTCTTATCATCATCTGATAACATGTCCATAGCACTCCAAAAGATGGTTTCAGTGTTCACTTTTTCATCATCATCATTTAGATCCATTTTTGCCATCTACATGATATTTAAGCTACAAAATTGTAAATTTAATCAATGTAAAAACCTCAAACCCAAAGAAAAAAAAAACACTTACCTGCATTGCAAGGAATTCACATTCCCTTTTGCTAAAACTGAAGATTATGACAGGATCATATTGGCGTTGAATAATCATCTTCACCATCTTAAATATGTCACTATCTTCACCAGCTTTGCCATTGACCAACCCCTTTTGCCATTTCCCGTTATCCTTTTTTTCATTAACGGGAACAAGGGCATTTAAGGATTTTTGAAAACTATCCTCACGAAATTTTCCCTTTTCATCCACAACCAAGTATAAACCATCACCACCAGTGGGAAAAAGATAATGCTGAAGGGGTGTTGGGCGATAATCTGTATAAACAATATGGCATGGTTGTTGATGAACCTGCATTATACGTTATGATATTATTTTTCTCAAAATCAAGTGGGAATACTATTAGTGACAAAAGCATAATTGTTAATATATGATAAATGCTGATCTCACCTTTGCAACCCAATCAGCAAACTCCTTTGCATTTGGTACTGTAGCAGATAAGAACACGAAACGAGCATTTTTGGGAGCCATAACAATGCTTTCTTCCCAAACCACCCCTCTTTCTCTATCACGCATGTAATGTACCTCATCAAAAATTATCCATGCCACTTCCCTTGTGAGCTCTGATCCTTTGTACTGCATACTACGCCAGATTTCTGTGGTCATCACCTAACAAAAACTTAAAATTTAGGATAAAAGAAATAAATTAAAAGATATAGTGATTCACACAGATAAACATAATCACCAAACAAGAAGCATTGGGCTCAATCGTAACATCGCCAGTCATCAAACCCACATCTGAAAACTCTTCCTTAAACTCCCTATACTTTTGGTTACTCAGTGCCTTTATAGGAGAAGTGTATATCACTCTCTGCTTATTTCTCAGTGACATTGCAATAGCATATGATGCCACAACAGTTTTCCCAGCTGAAGTATGTGCTGATACCTGCAACAATACAATAAGCAACTCACATGGCTATCATCAATCCCATAGTTAACAAGCATTCTACCATCAAAGTACAAAACTTCCTAACACCATGAACAACAAATTTGAAAACAATAACTAACAACAAATCTGCATCCAAATTTGATAGCTTTGTATACAACTTGAACAATCAGATTCTTGATTGAATAACAACTGTTTACCATGACGGATTCTCCAGCATTGAGACAATTAATTGCTTCAGATTGAAAAGGGTCGAGAGTAAAGGGGAATTCCTTAGCGGGTTTTGAATCTTCTTCGATGTTTGACCGCCGAGGGCATGAACGTAGTTCTCCGGGTATGAAACATCATGAACACACGCAACGTCGTCGTTGGTTGTAAGTGGTGTCTCGTTGTTTGTGTCGTCTTTGTGTTGTTTGTGGGGTGGAGGGGTGTGATTCGAAGGGGCTTCGTCCTCCGACTTTCTCTTCACTGATCCCATTGATGGGTTCTTCGATGTTATTGCAGAAGATGAAGCTTTAAGCCCTAAATTCTAGGGTTTAAGGTTCCAATTGAGAAGGAAGAAGAAACCCTAGGGGATGATGAGTTGTAATTTATATGTGCTTCACACCTAATAAAAACAGAAAAGGGCGGCGAATGTATATGTTCAGGTATGGGTGTTTGTAGGGAATAGGGATGATATCCGATTGAGGATCCGAAATATACTCGGGTCATGGGTCGTGATCCTATCACCGATTTATCATTTCCAAAACATGTTACTTGATGTGCAAATGAGTCGAGTCTAAGCCTGGATAAGTTTAGCTACGTGATTAAATTAGTTTAAATTATATAAATGGTATGAACTTTATTTTACTCTTTGTGCTTTAATACGAATAATGTTTTGATGTTACATGTTTAAAAATCACGTTTTACTTCTTGTGGTTTTAATCTATCCAAGTTAAATTGTCACCAACCCACTAAACACCGTTTAGTTTTTTTAGTTTGAGTAAAAATGAGGTGCCAATCAATTATTGGTTAATTTAATTTAGTTTTTTTTTTTGATGGAATGGTATTTTAGACTTGTTACATATAGGAGCTAATTATGTAATAGACTCAAATTAATAAAGAGACTATTTGTGTCATATAGTTAAATGACATGAAATACCCACCACAACCCTCCTATTTAACAAAAGAACACTAACTTTCTTAGTGGGTTGTAATTATTTGAGACTAATTCAAATCCACAAGGAGGGAAATTTTATTTTTAAAACTTTAACAGCAAAGCCTTATTTAGACTGAATTACAAGAGGCAAAAGCTAATATTCGTATAAACTATAGCCATTTGGCTATCTTCACATTTTCTAACGAAAACAAATATAAAAAATTAAAAATATGGTCATAACCTATATACTACTCAATTTATATAGTATCATCATTAGTTTAACGAGTTAACACAAGAAAAAAAAATTGTATTTTATATACATCAATATGTGTAAAGATGACAAATTGTAGAAATAAAGATGTTGGCTCGACAAGCCGACTCAGATCAGCTCGGTTTTTATGAGTCAAACTCATCATTTCAGCTCCTTAAGATAAACCATAAACAAGTCAGTGACAACCTAGTTTTATGTCAAAATTCATACAAACTTTAGATGTGTTTTTACACATCATAATTTTTTGATAGACTTAATTTGCATGGATTAGATTATATTAATTTGCATGGATTAGATTATATGAAGTCAAGCAAGGCCATGCATGTCGCTGTTACATGTTGGCTAAATTTTGAGAAATTGTTGACTTACATGTATGATGGACCGATTAGTATGAACATTGGTAAATAACTATGCATGACCAGAATGAAGTCCAAGAACTATAACACTTAAATCCAATGTTACAAATTAAAAATCATAAGGTATACCATCTATTACACAAATCATGATCGTGAGTATTTAAATTCTAAGTCTACATGACAAGGGACCACTAACACATATGTAAACATGTAAATCATGTATTTATAACTCAAGTTAATTATGTTAAGTGACAAACAAAAGTAAGTAATGGAGCAACCTATTAAGATTTAGCGAATTCAATTAGTACATAAAATGTAAAAGAGTAAAATGTCATTTTTGTCCCTTACGATTAGTTGAATTTGTTATTTCAATTCAAAAACTTTTTTTTGTCATTTCAATCACTATAGTTTACCAAATGTTGTCATTTTCAACTCCACTAACACCGTCAAACCTTTGTTAAGTATAAGAATATTTTAGTTTTTTCAACACCCTAATTATCCAATTAAAAAATTAATCTATTAATATTTAATTAAAACTAAAAAACACATAAAACCGACTAATTAGATCGGACAATTCGATTTAAAAGTTTTGATTAACCCTAACACATATTGTTCGATTGAGGTATGTTGTGGAGTTTTAATTAATCTTCATATATTGTTTGAATTAATACTATTGTTCGATTGAGGTTTATTGTTGTCATGCTTTGTTTGATTGATGTGTTTTATGGTCACGCTTTGTTTGGTTGTGGTATGCTATTGTCACGTTTATTCGAATGTGATTACAATATACCCCAATCAAACAAAACGTAACAACAGTAGACCTCAATCCCATATTAGACCTTAATCTCATAGTAGACCTTAATCCCACAGTAGACCTCATAAACAACAGTGCACATTCGAACAAAACATGATGATTAATTAAAATCTCACAGCAGACCTCAATCGAACAACATGGATTCAAGCTTTTAAATCGAAGCGTCGGTCTCAGTAGTCGCTTCATGTGTTTTTAAGATATGAATTGGTTGATTTGTTTTGATTGAATAATTAAGGTGTTAAAAAGGACTAAAATACTCTCATATTTAACGGAGGTTTTAATGAAGTTAGTAGAGTGCCTGAAAATGAAAATATTTGGTAAACTATAGTGATTAAAATAGCAAGAAAAATGTTTTTGGATTGAAATGACAAATTCAATGAAAGGATAGGGACAGAAATGACATTTTAATCAATGTAAAATAAAAACTTATATAATCCAAGAGACTATCAAAACTAAAATAACAAACCCATCACTACTCAAATATTACCATTAAAAAAAACAACTAAACCACATCCCCACCTTGGTTTGGTTGAGAGCCAATAGGCCCCTCTCCTATTTATTAATGATCAACCTGTAAGTTTGAAACAAGATAAATTGTGACAACCCGAGTTTTCAGGTTAATATTGCTTCCGTTATCTAAGCCCTCTCAGTTAATTTATAAATAATCATTATCGTTATTAAATGATAATATTAATATTATAATTATTAGTAATAACTAGCACTAAGCTAACTAAATTTAATTAACTCAAAATGCTTTTTAGATCAAATAGAGGGACCATTTTGTGAAAACATGCAAAGTTTTGAAATCAAAACCCCACCTTCCTTTCCATTCGGCAAACCATAACCGACCCATCCCCCCTCGTAACCTACCCCCATACACCTCATTCTTCCTCATCTGCAACCCTAATCGCTCCCAACCCTTCCTCATCTACAACCCTAAATGCTCCCAACCCTCCAATCATAGCCTCCCCCGACGGTTTCCTCCGGTAGCCCTATTTCGTGGGCGAACAACACCGGTAGTCAAGCAACTCTCCTTGTCTCAAATCGTAAGCATCGAACGATCAATCGTGTCGGCAGCCGTAAACGGTGGTCGAAGCATCCTTATATTTTGGGTCGGTATGATCCTTTGAATCCTTATTCATATTTTGAAACTACGGTTTCGAGTGCGGGTTGTGGTTTTACATGCGATTTAATGTGTGTGACTGGGTTGTGTGTAGGTTTTATGATCTATACGTGCGTGTATATATGTATATATATCTGCGGGTTTTTGTGTGCGCTTCATGTTTTATTCCAGTTATGCGTGTGATTGTATTCTGCCTGTGTATGTACTCGTTGTGTGTGTGTGTTTGGAGTGCTTTGATTGGGGTCGCGATTCTGTTTGGGTTAACCTAGCCAATAGTTGTGTGGGGTGTGCGCGTATGTAGTGGTGTAGTGTGTATATATGGTTGTATATGGTCACTTAAACATGGGAGTCAGTGGTTTGTGAGTGGTTTTTCAACCATATATGCTTCTGCATATGTATGTGTATATATAAGATGTGTGTATATGCATGTTGTGCATATGTGTGTTGTTTGGATGTAAATTGTTGTGTGTATATGATCCGAGTGTATGTATTGATTGTAGGTGTGAATGCTCTGCGTGAATATTGTTTGTGTTCAAAGTGTGTGTGTAATCATATGTTTGTTTTTTATATGGGTTATATATGATTGTTATGGGACATGAGATGGAGCTAATAATATGTATCATTAAGCATGTATGTGTGAGTAACATGTGCATATACATAATCGTAGGTACAATATGGGGATGTGTTATATATATATATATATATATATATATATGTGTGTGTGTGTGTGTGTGTGTGTGTGTGTACATTATGTGTGTGCGTAGTTAAAGTTATTGCATCAGAGTTGAGTATTTGGGTTGTATGCATAAAATGTATTTGGGTTGTATGCATTAATAAAATGTATAAAGAGTGCCTTATTACGTGATCTAGTATAAGCAAGAGTATTTGGGTTGTACGCATTTAAGGTGATTTAGTGTTTGAGTGTGCTTGCATGTGAATGGGGAAAATAGATAGTTTGTATCATAACCAAACCGTGAACGTGAAACCATACCATCCTTATATTATGATTAATAAATAATATTTCTTATAAATTAAATAAAATTCGGGTTAATCGAAACCCTAATCCTTGTGCTTTCGTGTACTTGTTGCTGTGAAATCAAGGTGATTTTACAGCCCCACTTTCATATATTCACTCTTTTTGGGGGAGAGAAACATGTTGTTTTTCATAACGATACAAACCTTAGATTTCGTAATCCTGCATGTACCTGGGTACTTTTGTGTTATACTACGCCTCTTCGGACTGTTAATATGTTATTAGCGAGGTGATTATTAGTAGATCTACTCGGTTTGACAAACTCCGCCCGGGCTAGTCGCCCTAGCTTGACTGGAGGTCAAACGGGTGAATGGTTAGTCTATTTTAAATTGTTGTGGTCTAGTTTCCACAGTCGGGGCATATATTATTATTATTACTGTCAGCTCGGTCGCAACTTCATACACATAGTGACTTGCTGTAGGCTAGCTACCTACTTATATGCTTTGATTACTAAATCTGGAATTTCACTACTATTAATTACTGTTTTCTAGTAAACCTGTGAACTCACCGGTCTTTGTACTGACTTTAGCATGTTTTCTCTCAGGTCATTGATGTGGCACATCTAGGAGCACTGCATTCATTGCATATTTAAAACTGATTTTATTATTTAATCATGTTTACCTTTACTTAAATTGGTTTGGGCACGTGTTTGCGCAGATTTCAATAGTTGTTTAAATGTTTTCTAATTTCGCTTCTGCAATACTTAAACATGTTTGCTTTATTTCACCATTATCAAGTAACTTATACGTTTTATAATTATCAAGTCGTTTGGTGTAACTGATGCTTATCTGAGATCCTGGTTATATCGCACGCCTGACGGCAAAACCCCGTTTGTGGAAATTGAGGGTGTGTAACAGATTGGTATCAGAGCTACTCTTGTGTCATTTGGGATGTGGGACATATCTCACCAAGGATGGTGACTTCTCGGGCTCATCGAGGACGATAAGTCCAAAGGGGGGGTGATTGTGACACCCTACATTTATCCCACATCGCCTGTGGACAGGAGAGATTCCTGGTTCATAAGGAATGTATGGTCTCTAACATCACCAACGTGTTTTGGGCGTATTGGCTGTAGATGAGAGGAGAACTCCACAGTTAAGCATGCTCAGGTGGCAGCAATCCAGGGATGGGTGACCTCTCTAGGAAGTTTTCCCCCGGAAACCAAAAGCAAATCCGTGAGCTCCTTGTGGGAAAAACGAACAATATTGGTGGTATGAGGGGCGGGGTGTTACATAAATACCCATTAGTTCTAACACAATCTGACACTTCCAAAATATTCACAAAAAAGGCTCACTCTTTCTCTCTTTTGTTATAATCATCCCTGTCTATCTTTCTTTATATCCATTCAAACCTACAACCTTCAACATCCGTCAAGACTCCAAGTGACGGTGAAGATAAGCTCTCAAACCCCATTCTAACCTTTTTTTTTGCTATTTACTCAGAGCAAGTGTTTTTTATTTGCCTATCAAATTCCTAACAAACGCTTCATAGTTGACATGCTAGTCTCGTTGTTGCTTCCCAATAATCAGTAAATCTGTTGAATAGTTGTTGCGGAGCCACATCATGTTGATTTGTCCAATGCCTTGTAATATCACCTTTTTTTCTTTTTCCTCAAACCCTCTTCCCTAACTTTGTTGCTTGGAGTAATAAGCATGAGAGAATGACCAGGATAAACTTGGATTATTTTAGGCTTTGGCTCCTCTAAAGTTGCTATATAGGTTAATCCTCTTTAAATCCCTCAAGATTAGGTCAAAATCCGTCAAAATGCATATCCTGGGGTCGGTGGTGCCATAAATGGCCCCAGCGCCAACTGGGCTGAAATCTACTAATTAACAGCGGCTCTGACGGTGTTTCTAACGACAGCATTGTTGATGGCGCCACTACCTACAAAGACCAAACCCTTTCAACAGCAACTATATTCCTTACGAATTAATGCCTAAACACTGGAATAACGCACTTAAACATTGACTTTTCACCTCTCGATCAAGTATCGTAACCTATTTTTCCATAAACTTTTATTTTATGGGAAAAACCATATTGTGGTGTTGTTACCGATGTTTTTAAAACCGGACCGGTCATCGAAGTGGCCATCAAACTGGTTCGTTAGTCGAACTGATTGAACCGGGTGATGTCAGAATATATGAAAATAGTTGAAAATATATAAATACAATATAAGTATCTTTACAACTACTAAAAGTATATAAATACCATATATGTATCTATGTATAAAACATTACGGTTAATATCAAGTTAATAACCACGGAAACATAAAATAATTATGCTAAAAGTGATTAAAACATATTTAAATATAAAAGAAATAATTAATCAAAGGCAAAGTTATTGAAACAAACGAAAGACCATATATACCATTTTAAGTGGAAAAGTGTAAAACTAAAATAACTATGTCAATAAAGGAAAAACCTTGTGCTAATCCTACAATACCACTGCTATATTACTGCCCTACTAATTTTACTTTAAAATTTTCCCTTCTCTTTTAAATTTTTATCACAACTTCACACCAAGCTCTAGTTTTTCCCAGAAATACTCCGTCGACACTGATCGGATGATCGATTTTATATGAAATCGAGCACTAAAGCTTCCATTCAAGCACCATTGCTGCAATTCGAGACTTGGTATGTGAATAAATATACATGTAAATAATGCATATCTCCCCTATGTTAAGCGCTTTTTTGCAAATTCATCTTTTATCAATACTTAATTATGATTAATTTGGATTTTGTAGTTTTGGATGGTTGCTTGGTGATTTCAAAAGAAAAAAGACAATAAATTCATGAATATTTTGGAAGCTTAGAGTTTGTTAGGATCATGACTGATTTCTTCATGACCATAACATGCATCAGGTCTACCTTTTCTATGCATTATGGTCATGGCTGATTCTATCATAGTCATAACAGGCATCAAGAGTCCCTTTAAGCTATTCTTCTTCTTCATTTATGGAGAGACGAATTTTCCAAGTAAAAACCCTAGTTTCTCCATTCTTGTGGCAATTTTGGAAGAAGTTTCTCTAGAGTTTAAGCTAGATTGAAGATCAAGCATCTCAAAGAAAGATTCAACTTCACACAACCCACCTCTACTCATCTTTGGTTTGAAAAATCTCTAGACTTATCATGTTTTCTTCTATGAGTTTGGTTGTGTTTTTTTGTAAGCCTTATGGGCTAAACACTCTGTATCATTTAGATAAGATGAAGATGAACATATTTTGACATTTTACATGTAACTTTTAGTAATGATTAGGTTAATGTTCATTACAAGGTTATAAATGTTCTTCAATGATTGTGTATGCTTGTTGAACTTGATAAAATGGTGAATCTTATTGGTGTTATAATCACATAATGTTAGAAAATTTTATGTTTTAGAACATCTATTCATGAATTGAATACATTCTTAACTGGTTTATGGTATTTGACTAGGAATGGTAAATGAAGGTTGTTTATTTATTAAAGTTGAACAAGCGTGCCTCCTTATATATATGTTTGTGAAAACCATTGTGTTTGTTATGAATATCTTCTAACTTTCTTTATGTGTAATTATAGATAATGGCACAAATTTATGGTTCATGTATTCGTGTTAGGACATTAATAAGTTAAAGGATTTACATGGCTATTGCTTTATTACATGAATTGAGGTGGTTACCATATGCTCATCGTGTTAACTTTCCTAAGATTTATGGGTTTGTTATCCTTGACAAGAGTCCTAATAATCTTTAACTTTGAGTTAATTATATCATTAGTTATTAATGACATAATTTTAAGTGGCTATTATATGTGTATCGTTTTAACTTTCCAAATTGTTATATACCTAGATAACCTTGACAAAAGTCTTGTTTACATACATGTTTGATCTTAGGTTCATGCAGTTTGTCACTATTTTGCTAAGTGGATTCGAAATCTAAATAATATCTTCCTCTTATTGATTATCTTCATCTTTATTTTTGTCTTCAATTAGATTCATTGTTAGTTAAATTAGTTAATCATAATTTTCATAAATCATCTTCCATCGGTTAGATAATGATAAAGATTTAGTATCAGGAGCTCTCGTGTCCACGGATCGATACTTGGTTTTACCAAAGTCTATACTACTTTCTGAATGGTACAATATTATGTATGTAGTTAGTTATAAAGTGAAAATCGTTTTATAATTTTAAAGCTTTACTGTGTAAGATCCATTGTTAAAAATTTATATATCAAAACGCACATCAAGACCAGTGGCTTCCATTAAAGCAGTATTGCTATCATTCAAGACTAGTTGCTATTATCTAAGCTTCGATTCGGATCAGAAAGTGTGGATAACACCGTCAATCCGGTTTAATCGCCGGTTCCGGTTCAACTGTTCATCCATCAACCAAAAAACTAGCCGGTTCAAACAAAAACAACCCAAAATTACACAACCGGACCAGTGGTGCACCTGGTTCCCTGTCCGGGCGGTCCAGTCATAAAAATGTTGGTTGTTACTATTTGATGTATAATTAAGGAATGAGTATGAGATTTATTGTCAATTTTTATATGCCCTATTATGAGAGTTTCATGACAATTAGTTCTATTTGGAATGCCAAATAGTATAGGTATCGGTAGGTGTTTTGCCCTACAACAGTTGAAGGCCCATCTAAGACTATTGATATGGGGTCATGTGTTACATTATCTATTTTGAGTGTTTATGTTATTTGATAAAACATAAAATTGTGGTCTTTGTGTTATGAGACCAGTTTGGGTTGTGCACTTGTTTAATTATGGCATCTAATATATAAGTGTTTGGTAATTGTTTTAGTTATGTAAACTCTACGTGTTTACTCACTTTATATTGACATGTTTGAGTATTTTTTTCAGGTAATCAGGATGCTCTATAACTTTGTATATGCCTACACGATATGCGATATTTGGTCTGGCTATGGTGCATGGTTTTATATATACATGTTTCTCTATGTCGAAGAGCACATCATTTTGGTGTCTATTTATGTGTATTAGCAGGTAATAAACCTATGTGGTCATGTTTTGATGTAGTGATGTAATGGTTTAAACTTGACAATGTTCTAGAAGTCCTGTTAGGGTAAGTTATGGCATGTAATCAGATATACTAGTGAATGACATATTAAGTAATAATCTAAACCTGCTAAATGATTTATGTAATGATCGATAAATGGCGTGTTTTGCGCCATAGTCACATTTCAGACTCCTAACGCTTGCGTTAAGATGTGATAGAATTTTAAACAAAGCTTACAAGACTTGATACTTTAATCATCTAGGCGTTACAAAATATACTAGGACTTGAAGAAGAATTATCGGTTGCCAAAATAAGATATAATATCAAGCGGTACATGAATAAGTGTTAAACAAGTTCACAAATCAAAGCCTAATATCAAAACTCATATGTGAATATCCACTCTTTATATATCCCTAAATGAAAATAGAAGCATATCACAATAGATTTTTTATAACTAAGTTGTCGCGTACAACAAGAGGTCATGACACCATTTGAATAATAATAAGCATGGTTTTGAAAACCGGACCGGACCTGCTGGTCTGACCGGTTGGACCAGGAACCGGACTCCAATTCGGTCCGGATCGGTGCTTAAAACCATTTTAACATTGAACAGTGGTCCGACCGGTTGAAACGGTTGAACCGGCGGTCGAACCGGGAACCGGACCGGTTGAACCGGTTTTTTATATAGTTTTCTATTTTTTTTGTAATTTTTACATATATTTATAAAAAATAATTATAATTTTATCCGGTTATTATATACGGTCCGACCGGTTGAACCGCTCCGACCAGCGGACCGGTAAAGCGTCCGGTTCACTGTCCAGTTCGGTTTTGAAAACATTGATAATGAATTAGTTGACGAATAACGCTCATTCTTACCAATATAAGAAACGTATAACTCAGAGCAGTTAGCTGAGCTGTTTATTAAAGAGTTAGTTGTTCATCATCGTGTGTCAATATCTATCGTTTTCGACAAAGATACATGATTTACATCGGAACTCCGAAACAAATTTCATAACAAATTGGGAACAATATTACATATTAGTATGTGGTTGTTGAGATTGCTTATTTACAAGCTACTTTTGACTTATTAACTTTTGAGAAGTTAATAACTTAAAAAAAGTGTTTGACAATGGAAAATGACTTCTAAAAATAACTTCTAAGATAGAGTTAAAAAAGGTGTTTTAAAAAAGTTAGGAGGGGTGACTTCTTGAGAAGGAAAACTCCTTTTAGTCCACAATTTCCTATTATACCCTCTAAAACTCATTTAGCTTATTTACTTTTAAATGATGTTTTTTTGGTCATTTTACATGAATAAGCTAAATCAAATACTTTTTAGAAAACAACGTATTGATTTTTTGGTTTATAAGCTAATTCAAATATTTTTTTTAAAAACTACTTTTGAAAAATCATAAGTTAATAAGTCTTTTTTTGTCAAAAGTCCTTTTTAACATAATTAAGCAACCCCAAACACCCTCTATGACATATGATCGGCAAATCGGTGGCCATTCTGAGAGGATTATTCAAACGTTAGAAGACATAATTTGGGTGTGTATTATATGTTGGGATTTCCTATGTAATTTTAGGTTTCAAAAAACCAAATCAAAACGTATAGCAAAAGTTTTAATCAAATCAAGAGGGAAAAACTATTCTAGTGATCGACTTGTAAATCAAAAGAAAACCAAAACAAAGACACGCCATAGGGTGTTTAGAATGCATTATTTGGACCGGTTAGTCGAAATTACCACTAAAGAGATGACACAAGGTGACACATGTATTTGGAGCTAGTGCAATTTTCACGCATCCTGAGTCACAAATGCTTTGTGATTTATATTTCCCCAGATCAAAAGTTCTAAACTTTTGAAAAATACATTAATAATCACGATCCAATCACGATTGTAAACATAACCCAATAACTGATAGTCTACAATGGTGGCGGTGGTGACATGTAGTGGCGGTGGCTACGGGACGGGGCGACGCCAATTGGGGTAGGGGTTGACATCCGGTAGTGGCGATAACCCCGGCGGTAGTTGTTGATAAGGGAGAGGAGGAGAAAGGAATTTTCAGGTTAGAATTTTTTGAACCCCTAGACCCCTACTTATACCGTTAAGGATGATCAAATTAGATCTCATTGTGAGTATTTAGTTTCAAATTCAAATCTTTTTTTAAATATATTACATATATAACTAAATTATATCCATGAGTATGCATTAGAGTATATTATAGTTTTCGTCTTTTAGGTTTGTGAAGAAATAGAGACTAGTTGCGTGGCGGTGGACGGGGCCAATGAAGTTGATCAACGGAAAGACTCATTGTGTTACGGTGGACAGTGGTTTAGCCATGGTGGGGGATGATGGTTGATAACCTATGATGGTGAAGGCTTTCAAAGAACAAAACATGTGATGGTGGTGGCGAAGATGATGTTGATGTTTATTTAACTTTTTTATGTTTTAAGTGGATGTCTACTTTTATTGTTTTCATATTCATATGGACTAAAATGACTGAATTGCCCTAATAGACTTAACACGAATTAATGACCGTTAGTGGATAAAACGAACGTGTAAGCTTTTTTAAAAGTAAAAAACGTTTACTAAAATTTCCTTAGTTTAACTATGAAACTTGAAATGTACTATAAACCTAAAGGATTAAAAATGTAATCTACTCTATTTATTATTTAATTATTCAAATATATATTTTACAAGATACATGAAAACATCAGTTATCTAGTTATTGATTCAACTAGTTTGGTCCCCACACGCGCGTTGCGCGTCATAAAGACGGGCTAAACGGAGACTCAGAACTCTGTCATCATAGACACAAGCTAACACTTTCAGTTATGGCTGCTAACCGTAAACTGTAGCCACGCCAAAGCAACTCGAAACATTTTTTGAATATCATCATAGCCCGACACTATACTAAATTCAAAATGTACACCAACATACAACATGTACATGTCTCAGATGAAGACAGTTTCATCGTCACCGACTTGAAACAAAGCACCGATTCATTTTTCCGAATGCAGCATGTGATGAATGGGGTTCAGAACCGGATTTCAGTTATGGCTGCTAACCGTAAACGGTAGCCACGCCAAAACAACCCGAAACCATTTTTTGAATATCATCATAGCCCGACGCAAGCGTTTTCAAGGGGCATAAAACAAACCTGGTGTAATATTTGCTCACGGAAAGCACAAGATTAAACAACACTGCATCCCCAAGCAAAGCATAAATGACACTAAACCTCACAAACCAGCGAACCTCATAAACATAAACAATTGTTTCAAGACCGATTATGATCAACATACATCCAGACAGCAAGAACACTGTTCC
>CM044010.1:28890849-28898872 GCA_024085815.1 Flaveria linearis
TGCTTGAGGGCTGCTTGTATGATTCTGCTTTAGCCAGTGGAGTTTGTATACATAGCCTGGATATGTGAATTTATATTGTGCTTACTCTGTTCTTATATGTTTGTCATGGTTGTATCTGTTTCATGCAATAGTCAATATTAATATGTTTTGAATTTTGAAGAATGCTATGTTCATGAACTCACAAGCTTTATGCTGAGTCCCAAATGTTTTTATTTTATGGACCCACATCCTAGGTGCCAAGTGATTTTAGGAATAAGATATTTTGTATTAAGCTTATGAGGAGATAAAGTTCTAGAGTGTTGCTGAAGATTTGGATATCTAGTGTAGTTAAAATAATATAATATTTGGTGTAATATGACAGATGTATCATACACTATAATATATAATTAGAGTTTGACTTCCACTATGTATTCTTTGATTACTATGTGTTCTGTATATCTGATGCGTAACACTCCCTAGAGTGTGCCCTGGGAGGCGGGCGTTACATATATATACATTTATTGTTATCAAATAATTATTATTTATTTATTTGCAATTATATTTTAATTAATAATTAGCAATTATTTTTGTAAATCCGATTCACATAAAATAACCCCTTATAATCTCATACATTGTCTATTCCACTAATAGACATCGACATTTATTAGTTTAAATAATAGACTACTGATTTTCACTATTACTCTCGAATTTGATTCATTCCTTTTGATCTGGTGACCAATGTGTGCCTTAAAGGATTACCTCCATTAGCAATATTGACTTAAGTTGATGCTTGAGTATATAAGTTCCAACATATCGACTTCGATGAAAGCTAGGATAGTTATATGGCAGTTAGTAAAATTCTCCTATAATAACAACCATCATGCAAGTATTGGTATATTTTCGTATGAGATGTTTTATGATAAATATGTAGAACTCCCATATGTTGGGGATATATTAGGCAAAAGGATTTGGTAATTTAGAGGTTGTCGATGAAAGGTCAAGCTAGGAAGATTAAATCCTTCATGAAAGACGCAAAAGATAGACAAAAAACATTATTTTCCAACCAACAAATGCCAGTAGAATTCAATATTGGTGATAAAGTGATGTTAAGTGTAACATCCAAAAAGTTAGATATTTATTTATTTATTAGGATTAGTGTTCAGTCGCACGCCATGCGTACGAATGAGGCCCAATCGCACGAATGGTGGGCGTATGGCTCAGTCGTACGATTGAGCCGTGCGAATGGTCCAATCGTACGATTGAGTATGTCGGCTAAAAATTGGAATGTTGATAAGTAAGGCGGTTAAGGGTGTTAGAAGCAGATTTTATCTACTATATTCTCACCCTCTCGTCCCTTTGAACCCCAACACCCCTGCTCTTGCTATATTGAGTAAATTAGCTCCGTTTGGTAAGTTTTGCTTGGTGCGGATCGATTCTTGAATATGTTAAGCTGTGTAAGTGGTTGAAATTGATCCAAAAACATGTTTTTAATCTGGGTTTTTTTTAAATCTTTCTGTTAAACTGAAAAGTGAAGGTTCGGGCCCTAGTTTTTGTGAAATTTGATGAAATAAGGACCCGAAACGGTTTAAATGAGGTGTACAGGTTCTGTTATGAATATGGTATAATCTGAACGGTTAAAACTCGAGTTTTTGGATCAAATACATCAAGAACACAGCTGCTGATCCGTTTCAAGCGAATGAGCCCAGTCGCATGACCCATTCGTGCGACTGAGTCAATCGCATTGTTCAAACGTGCGACTGAAGTTCAGTCGCATGAACCAATCGTACGAATGGAGGTCATTCGCACAAACCCTAATATAGCTCATTCGCACTCTATCGTATGGTCCATTCGTACGACTAAGCTCAGTCGCATGTTCAGTCGTACGAATGAGTCCAGTCGCATAGCTTTAGTCGTGTGAAGTGGTCAGCTAGGGAAATTTGACTAAGTTAAGGTTATTGTTTTAGATTTGCTCTGAGAAAGAGAAGTTTTAGCTGCCCTAGCATATTTGGATTGATAACCACTTGTTGGAAACAGTAAGGTGAGTTCTAATTGCCCTTTTTATGTGTTATATCGTTTGACAAATGTTGTTTGACAAAATCGGGCACTGGCATGCATATAAATAAATCAAGATGTGAATATGAGTTGAAAATGATAAATTGTGGTGAATGGCGAGGTGGAGGTTTGACCCACCAAACTATAGACGGAGGTTTGACCCGACAACGCCATTTATAGACGGAGGTTGACCCGTCAACGCGCGAGGTGGAGGTTGACCCACCAAATTATAGACGGAGGTTTGACCCGTCAACGCGCGAGGTGGAGGTTTCACCCACCAAATTGAAAACTGATAAAAGATGTCCATAAATACTTTGCGGGTATTCGATATGCATATCAATACTGGGATAAATAAATGGACTGATGAATGTGTTGGATCATTCAGTGTGATAACAGTTGATGAATTGTTACTATTAAAATATGGTGTAGTTAGAACTCACCAGTTTCTCTGATTTTGTGTTTGTTTTCTAATGCATGCCAGGTAGTAATAGGGTGCTCGTGATGGTCCCCCACAGAGTTAGCTTCCGGTTATGGTGTATGATACTGGCCACAAAAGTTGGGTTTTTGGGAATGAAGTACTTAAAGCTTTAATAAAGTTCAGAATGTTGGTTAAAGTCTTCTAAATATGTTTAATGATGTAAAGTTCCGCTGCGTGTGTAGTCTCTGAATTGTTATAGTAACCCAACTAGTGGCACCCTCCTTATTATATCATTGTTATGAGATTGAGGGTGTTACAAGTTGGTATCAGAGCCATAGTTAAAGAGATTTGAACATTTGATTGCTTCAAACTTTAACTGAATGTGGAAGTGCCAGTATCTACAACCGGAAGTGGGGTGAACTATGGTATGGATGAGTATTTAATTATTTGTGATAATTCATTCGATTGTTGAATGAAAGTAATTGTTTAAGATAACGATTAGTATGATGTGGTGCATGATTCTGTGGTTTAGATAGGGTTAGAAATAAACTGTGAAAGGATAATGAGAAGAGGCAGGATGGTGTGAATAAGTAAATAATTGATAACACCTGGCCAATGTTATGAGCAATTTACATTATATACAACATCCTGGTATCACTCATTATTTGATTATGGTTTATTTCTGATCGTAGATGGAGGAAACCAGTAATACAAATTCTAGACTTGAAGCTAGGATCTCAAGTGATGAACTTAAGGCAGCTATAGGTGATGAAGTCGCCCGATGTTTGCATACTACCTTACCTGAAATGTTGAGTGACCTTAGGAAGGTGGTGAATCATCTTCCCACCAACTCCTCCACCTGTTATTGTTGAGCCTGTAGTGGAGAAACCAATATCATATAAGCATTTTAAGGAATGTGACCCCCCTAAGTTTGAAGGCCAGAAGGATGTAGTAGTAACTTACAAATGGTTACGAGAGATGGAAGCGGCGTTTAAACTTAGTAGATGCAAGGAAGATCAGAAGGTGGGCTTTGGTGCATTCTTTTCAAGCAGAAGCCTTGTACTGGTGGGATACAGTGGAACAAGCCATGGGTGAGGCCGCCGTAAGTCAGATGACGTGGGAAACTTTTAAAGAACTGGTGATAGAAAAGTTCAGTCCGAAGGGTGAGATGGATAGAATTGAGATCAAGTTTTTGCAGTTTCAAGCAGGCAGTTTAAGTCATAAAGAGTATACTTCCAGATTTGAAGAAATGGCTCGTTGGTACCTCATTTAGTAACTCCTGAGACAAATGATTACTAGGTATATTCAGGGATTACCTCCTACGGTGAGAATGTTAGTAAAGTCTAATTCTCCTTCTACTTACCAAGCCACGGTGAATTTGGCTGCGGATATGTATGAGGAGTCGCTGAGTCTGAAAAACTTGTAGTGAAGAGGAAGTGGTAGTCATAGGAAGCTTCACTGAGTTCTAGGCCTATGTATGGACAGAGTGGGCCGCAGAAGAGGAAGTTTAATGCTAGGGGTTTTGTAGGTCCCCCCCTCGGTGTAATAAATGCGGGAATTTCATAGGGGGAATGTAGATTGAATCACCCGGCATGTCGTAAATGCGGAAGCCTGGACATTTTGTTTCCAGATGTCCAGAACTTTGGTGTTATGGATGCGGGGAGATGGGCCATGAAATCTGAATGTCCAAAACTTAGACCTGGACCGGTTCCTATTCGTGTAGTGGGAGGACCGAGTAAGGCAGCGTGAGTGGTAGTAGCGGTACTGCGGGAGAGCATTTATAATGACTACGGAGGAGCTAAGGCATTACCAGATGTTGTGTCGGGTACGTTTCTTGTTAATGATGTCCTGCTAGAGTTTTATTTGATTCAGGGGCTAATAGAAGTTTCATATCAATAAAATTCCATGCCATAATAAAGTTAACCATCAAACTAGACGTTGCCTTTTCAGTAGAAACTGCCTCTAATGAATTTATAGTTGTCAGTGAGGTAATAGATGATTGTTTTATGGAGTTAGAAGGTGTAAAATTCCTGCTAGGTTACATATGATGAAATTAGGAGGTTTTGATGTAGTATTAGGAATGGACTGGCTATCTACGTTGAGGCCCAGATAATATGCAAAAGAAAAAATGATTGTGTTGCGAGCACAAGATGGTAATTCGGTAACGGTTTTTGTGATGATCATGATAGTGGGGTGAAGGTCATATCTATGATAAAGCTGAGAAATTATTGAATAGGGGTTGTGTCACACCCCCGCTAATAGCGGAACACGGGAATGTGAGCTAGACGGGATCGTCATAACACATGGCATATGATAGAGTAGCAATAAAAATATGATGACAAGCGTGTCATGACGACACCCGAACACAAATGGAGACTGTGTCGTGTATAATCAATGTTCACGACAGCATAGTCATAAGCACAACATAATGATCACATAAACATTGTAATAGCTTGTAATGTAATATTCCCACAACTCGGGAACAGGTATACAAAAGATCATGTTCAAGCTTTACAAAAGTAATAAACACAAAATACATCCTAGGGTCTCCTCTAAAAGGCAGCACTCCTAGATCTTCAATTACCCTGATCACCTGAAAAGAAATGCTCAAAACGGTCAACATAATTGTTGGTGAGCTTCGCAGGTTTTAAGTAATAAAAGGTGTTATGATGAATTCCGTGTGTAAGTTTAATAAAAGTTACCGTGACTACACTTACGTATAGGCGGTTTCACTAGTTATAAATAGCTACAGCCAAACCTAATGTTCGGTTCCTCACGGGAATTGATGACTGTAAAGAAAGTATTCTCAAAGCATAAATAGTTTAATAAGACGTAGCAAGATCCACACAGCGCATACGTATAGTGCATAACCAAACCAGTCCTTAGGTCCCATTACCGGGATTAATGGTTATAGATAAAAAGGTTTTCATAGCATAATAAGTTTAACTTGACGTAGCAAGATCCACACAGCGCATACGTGTCAAGTTAAACATGACGTAGCAAGATCCACACAGCGCATACGTATAGGTTACAACCAAACAATCTTTAGGTCCCAATTACCGGACTAATGGTTGTAATGGATGATCGGCTTAGAAGAACCATACAGAAGAACCACACAGAAAACCACACAGCTGAGAGCATCCAAGGTCAATGGCATCCACAAGTAGTATAATTCAACACGTAGCATTAAATAGTAGTGCATGGTAGTGTAAAACCCCTAAGTAATATACATAGGGTAACGTAGCACATAATTCAAGTTCATATAGCAGCAACAGTGGGATCATCATGTAACCCGTTTGAGCACATTCTAGTATACCGGGGATGCTTATATATAGGGTCCTCCGCAGCATTCCCACCACATCCGCATATACATAGAATAATACTTAAACCAGTTACATGACATCCATTTAACCTTAGTATCAATCAACAAGTTAGCAAGGTAAGTTACTCATATAAGTAGCAGCCAACTTCCACTAGGGAAGGTGCCTGAAATTAAGTAAATAAGTGAGCATTCTTTTCCCCCAAGTAGAAAATGTTTAGAAGGTTTATAAGCGTAAAAAGGGGCCATGAAACTCACAGAACGATGATAGGCACGTATGATGAAAGATTCCAACGGTAGGATGCTATGAACAGTCAAACACCTATTGACAGTTACTGACAAGCTTAATAATGATCATAAGGCATAAGATGGTATCAATAGGCTCGGCAGTTTCGGTTCGGTCATGGGTAGTACACACACAAGCAGTCACACACATCTCAGACTAGGTTTTTAAATAGTATGTGCCTGTTAATAGCGTTGACTTTAATCTTGTGGTCAGCTATGACACTTTATTATATTACATTATCGTCGTGAGATCTCCGAAGAGGGATCCATATGCCACACACGTCATTAGTCATACAATAGGACCGGACGCTCGACTGACACTCCATTCGCACGAGTGGGCTTTCAGTCGTACGAATTTAGCTACTTTCGTACGATTGAACCTTCATTCGTGCGACTAAGCACTCAGTCGTACCATGCAAGACTCAGTCTATACGACTCAACCTCCATACGCCCGATTGGACCTTCAGTCGTACGAATCAGCTTCATTCGTACGATTGAACATTCATTCGTGCGATTGGACTTTCAGTCGTACGACTCACGCACAATCGCACACACCTTTCATTCGCATTGACCCAATCGCACGCACACTCACTCGCATGGACTCAGTCGCGTGACACACTCATACGCCCCTACCCAGTCGCACGACTCATCCCAGTCGCACGTCTCAGTCGGCCGGAAGGCCCAGTCGCCCTGTGCAGCAGGTCGCGACTGCTGGAAGGTGCAGAGCAGCGTCCAGCTGCTCCGAGCACGAGTTTTACACCACCAAAACTTCCAGAACACTAATCCTAACATGTCTAGACAAGAAGCACACTCAGAACACAACATGCAAGCCCACACGACTCATGTGGTCGGATGAACCCGAGCACCCGAAACCCTAGAAACGCAGAAGTGAAATCGAGCAAGAAACGGGTCAAACGAGGTTATCTACCTGCTAGGAGTGAGTATTCATGATGATAACCAAGATTTGACGACGAAACGAACAAACGTGATGAATTTTGGTGCTAGATTGGTGTAGAAAGGGAGACGAAGAAGAAGGTCGATGAAGATGAAGATGAGTGAAGAAAATGGCTGGAAAATGGGTATTTATACCCAGCCTAGTTTCTCAAAATGTCAAGTTTAGTCCCCCACTTTGCCCCGGGTTCCTAACTTTTGTTTCGGTTGAAAAACGTTATAATTTAGTCTTGTTTTATTGAAGATAAAATGTTATTACTGTTTTATAAGTAAAAATGATTTTGTTCGTGACAATTATTTTATTATAAAAATGACGTGTTTAGTGTTAACGGGGCAAATCTCAGAAAAACGTCTTAAGGTAACGACAAGGCAAGCAACGATAACACACATAGAAGGATAACTAAGCAAGCAAATATGGTATCCACGTAGTTGGTTTATAAAATGAGGAATGACTGATAACAAAGGGTAAATCAAACACGCTAAGTGACGGACCTTCGGTGACGGATGTCACAGTATCCCCCAGTTGAAGGAATTTCGTCCCGAAATTCACTGTGCTAGGTCTAAGGGTTCTCCTCGAATAGATGTGGATACTTGAGTCTTATCTGATCTTCACGTTCCCATGTAAACTCTGGCCCTCGTTTGGAATTCCATCTTATACGAACGATAGGTATCTTGCTGCGCCTCAACTTTTTGACCTTTCGGTCCATGACCTCAATAGGTTCCTCCACAAAATGGAGGCTTTCATCAATCTTGATGTCCTCATAGGTACGTGAAGTGATTCTCAGCTAAACACTTCTGAGGTTCGATACATGGAAGTATCGTGTACACTATTAAGCTCTTGTGGCAACCGTAATCGGTACGCCACCGGACCAATTCTTTCTGTGATCTCGAATGGTCCAACATATCTTGGGGCCAACTTCCCTTTCTTTCCAAACCTACTACTCCTTTCCACGAGAGACCTTAAGCAACACTCGATCCCAAACGTTAAACTCTAGTGGCTTCCGACGGTTGTCGGCGTA
>CM044010.1:28898972-29073972 GCA_024085815.1 Flaveria linearis
GTTTTAAGTGCTAATGTTGCAAACAATGATATCACGAATGTAAAAGAAAATCAAGCAAGTATGATGTCCTCACGAATAGTCTATGAAGATGTGAAATGAACGTTTTAAGGATAGTTAACGAAGTCCACGTTAAATGACGGACCTTGTGGTGACGGATGTCACATGGAGGTTGTATAAGTTTTATATCAAAATGTTTGAAGAAGATGAGCAAGTACTTATTTGTATGGATATGTATCATCTAGCCATTTGGGGATCCTACTATTGGTTACTTTGATATGGTTGACTTCTACAATAGAATCCAATAATTGTCATGAACCTTGTTCAGTGTATAAATTTACCATTTCTTAATTGAGCATGATCACATTCAAAAGTTCAAGAATTTGATTGCTTTGTCTTGTAGTCCTAGATAGGAGGCATTTTAGAATAACCATATGCTTGCCTTTTGTTGGCGTTGGATAGTGATGGTGATATATCTTGTTTCTAAAGCATGCTATCTTCCCATCAGTCCTTTAATAATGCAGTCAAGTGTTGTTGTTAGATTTATAATTTGTTGCAGCCATTTTTTTAGTGTTTGAATGTGTATTCTAACTGCTCACACTGTTTTCAAGGTGAATTCATTTTGATGATGTGTTGTGTAGTTTTGTATTAAAACTGATCTCACTGCTTTATTGAGTGTTTGAAAAACTTGGTGGTTATCTATGTAGTTTTGTGTATTTTTTTGTTTTTTTCATTTTTTTACAACATCCATAGAATGAATTGTTGCTTATTTATTCATACATGCACAATCCTAATCATGTACCTTTTTAAATTTTTTTGATACATGATCATAAGTATATGTCATGTTTGATTATCATGTTGTTTGATGTAGCCTAATAATAGTGTTCATTTTAATCCATTAAATATATTTTTTTCTTTCTTTTAATATGGAGTTTCATCATTGTTTATACTTAGCTTGTGATGTTGGTTTTTATAAATAATTTTCCTGGTCATTGTCAATATGTTTGCTGTTTGTATCGACAATATGATTGTCATGTAAGAATTTTTAATACTGTCGATGTTTTGTGGTTGTTACTTCAATAATATTATTTTAAAAATCTGTTTGATTGTTTTCTGTAAGTGTTTTGTATGTTGTTAGCACATGTGTAAGTATAAATTGTAGTTTAGATACTATTTATATGTTATTGTTAATGGAGCCCTGTGTTGTTAGGTTCATAATTTGTTTTGACAACTTGGCATCTTATTGCTAATCAGTAATAGGTATCAAACTGTAAGGGTGATAATTGTGTCAATGTTATGTTGTATCGTTTCATCTCCATGTGTGTAGCCCTGTTGTTTATTTGTTCATACATGCACATTTAAGATTGGTAATAGCACTTAGATTTATTTAATAGTGTACTTAAATTGTTGGATAATATGTGTATTATATTGCATAACTTCATTTGTAATTGTATGTATTTGGTTATAGGCATTATTTGTATTCTATTATATGTTAAATTTTTATTTGCCTAAATTTTATTTCATTTATTTATAAATGATTTTTAATTGTTGATTCAAATTAGGTAATTGGAGGCAGAAGTTGTCATAGACGAAACCATGAGTGGAGGTAGTTTTGTCTTTTAATCCTTATTTAATATATTTATGATTAATGTTTTATCATCTAACTTTGCAATTTTTCCAACAGCCCGCAAAAGCGCGAGGATAGCTTTCAAAGCAAGAGACCTAAGTAAGTCAGCAAGTGGAGACCCAAGTAGACCGATTATTATATATGAAAATTCTAAAGGTTCCATTGCGGTTGTAGACTCTTGCCCTGCCCAAGAAGGTTATAAACATTAATTTCCCCATTTTTCTCAAACTTTGATAATCTATATATTTTCATTCATTGATTCGTTAATGATCCCTACTAACATTGTTATACGTATCTATTCCAAAACAGCGCGTGCCCTGATCGACATACGATTAATATCCTCGAATCATCGCAACCTAAATGCTACGCCAAAAAAATAATAGGTTTTGTATACTTTTTATATCTGGAAGAGTAAACATAATGTTTCATTTAGAATCATATCATTAATTATATTACCCATGTGTAATGCAGCTGAAGAGGTGGTCGGAAAGGTTAATCGGAATGAAACACATCCTGAAGAGTCTGTCTCTAAAACCATAATTGAAACGCAAGCTCCCCAGGTTATCATTTTTATTATTCTAATAATATTTTTGTTCCTAACTTTCCATTACGGTTGTAGACTCTAGCCCTGCCCAAGAAGGTTATAAACATTAATTTCCCCATTTTTTTCAAACTTTGATAATCTATATTTTTTCATTCATTGATTCGCTAATGATCCCTACTAACATTGTTATATGTATCTGTTCCAAAACAGCGTGCTCTGGTCGACATACGATTAATATTCCCGAATCATCGCAACCTAAATGCTACACCAAAAAATGATAGTTTTGTATACTTTTATATTTGGAAGAGTAAACATAATGTTTCATTTAGAATCATATCAATAATTATATTACCCATATTGTAATGCAGCTGAAGAGGTGCTCGGAAAGGTTAAGCGGAATGAAACACATCATGAAGAGTCTGTCTCTAAAACCATAATTGAAAAGCAAGCCCCCAGGTTATCATTTTTATTATTCTAATAATATTTTTGTTCCTAACTTTCAAAGTTTAGCATAGTCTAATTATTTATCATGGTTTTGGTTCTGGATGTTCTAGTTTTATGTTATAGTAAGTATAATGAATCTAGAATTAATTATTTTTGTACTATGTCGTGTTTATTTCAGGCCATTCATTATCATCTCCTATAATTACATCTGATAATACTACTCCAAGACGTTATATGAAGGCAATGATTGGTAATTTTCATTTTTGGGTTTCATCTGTTTCATACCTCTTACATTCTATGTATATTTTTCATGTTTATGTAGCCAAGGAGGTTCTAGGAAAGGTTGCTCACTATCAAGGCGAAGCTCATGAGACCATCTTCCTAACTGATTCTGATAAAAAGAAAGATGTTAATGTTAACAAGAGGAAAAGGAAGATGCCTGATTCTCCAGGTAATGAATGTTAGGTTAATATATTATAGTAGTATGGAAGGTATGAATTTTTTTTAAACATGTCAATCTGTAAACTGTTTTGGGTTATTTTTTTCTTTAAAGTGCATTTCTTTTATACTTTTTTAACTGTTTTGGGAGATGAGTTTAATGTAGTAGTATAGAAGTTACCATTAGGTAATGTTCGAAATAGTTTATGTTTTTAGTAATTAGTACCAAAAATCAATTGATTATGTATTGTTGTAAATTCTTATTGTTTATATTAATTAAAACAAAAAGGATTTAGTTACAACTGAGCCAGCGCTTCCTTGATTGATGCAAATTACCATATTATAATTTAGTTGCATGTTTCAGCTTGGTATCATGATATTAATTTTTAATGTGCCTCTAAAAATATATCTTGGTAAATCGTTAATCTAAGAGCTTTGTATATTGATTAGCACAGATTATGTCTTTGTTATTTGATGTAATATTCGTGTTTTGTTAAGATTCTTTTATGATGCTTAAAATATATAAAATTGATACTCAAGTCTATTTTTGTATTATAAAATTTCTTATTATATCTCGTATGTGAATATTATGTCAATGTAGCCAAAAGGGTTCTCCATAAGAGGGGTTTGTTGAGGTTCAACCTAAAGAGGTTTTGACAGTACCTAAGCCAACTAAAAATAAGGCAATTAACGACAACAAGAGGAAGGGAAAGGCGCCTACTACTGTAGGTATTTATCTGTCTTCATTATTTTTAATTAAATTTGTTTTGTAGATGTTCATAGCTTCAATTTCAGTCAATAAAATTTATTTTTTATAATATATTGTTTATTAAGAGCAAGAGTTATATACAAATTTTATGTGTAACCTTTTTTTCGGTTTGATTGATTTTTTATTCTTGTTTCATATACCATCATTATCTTACATTGATTGTAAATATTTATTTATGTTATACATTGGTTTATATAATTCATGGTCATAGATGATGTCACATATGATGTCAAATTAGAATCATCTTCTACGGCTTTATTTAAGCAAAGTGATCATGTTTTTTTATATTGAATGTGCAGTGATGCAACTAAGAATATATTTTGTTTCTATGTCCTCCGATAATATTTTTATGTTTTTTTCATTCGAGGTAAAGGTATTAAGGCCAAACCTATGAAGGGTGATAAGATATCTCCAACCACAAAGAAACAAAAGGGGTGCAACAAAAAAATTCCCTTCCCTTCATGTACGTACCAGCCCACGTCCTCTATGTCAAGCTCTGAAAAATATCGGATCGTCTCAGGAAAATAGCCTGCGTGAGATAGGGTTTGAGCGAATGCGGTTCTTTAGTGTTGATGGGATTCCAGCTAGGCTTGCATATTTTGTTGTTGATGCATTTGATCCTGAATCGATGTCTATTCGTCTTCCTAGTGCTCAAATTCCAGTTACTGTCAATACAATACATGATGCCATTGGGCTACCTTTGGAGGAAGAGACCTTACTAAGGTTGAAGATCCGGTTTCCTCGCATGATGTTATTGAAGAATGGCTCAAGACATATGGTCGTATCAACCTAACGCCAATGATATCATGGAAAATATCATTATAAATCAAAATGATGACCGTAAATTTCAGATTGATATTATTATGTTGTTTTGCACTACTATGATTGAGTGCACAAAATCAGGTCTCATCAACATCAAGCTTTTAAAGAGCCTTAACTTAAGATCTGGACTTGGTAATCTAGATTGGTGCGGATTGATACTAAAGAAACTTAAGACATGTAAAAAGAAAGGTCCTCAACAAGTCTCGTCCTTTAATGGTCCTGTGACTATCTTGACGGTATGATTTAACCCTATTTTATTTGTAATTGATTACTTTTTCCATAAAAAATTAATTTTACTTATCAACTATATAACCAAGTCCATTATCGCAGTTAATTTACTTGGACGGAGTAGAGGTTGAAGGATTGCATAGAAATATTCGGCTTTTGCCGAGTTGTAACTGGACGTTGGGAAATATGCGAGTCCGTGAGGAAATTGAGATCCGCAACGGGGGGTTTGGAAGGGGAAGGTTGGTTGATGGTGGGGAAGGTTGGTGATGGTAGGGAAGAAGGCCATATCATCTCTAAACAGGTATCATTTTTTACTTATTCTAACATATTAGTTGTATATTGTAGTATAAAGATGTGATTAACATAATGGCTTGAGTTACTTTAAAACTTTGATATTATTGTATAACTAAATTGCCGTATAATATCAATCTATTTTTTTATCAATAATTTGATTTAAGATGTGCTAGTTGTAGATTTGTTTGGGAATATTTTCTACCATATTTAATGAATAGTAATTGTTGGTATCATGGATTTGTAAAGTTGAATATAATCTAATTATTATTTTAATTCTGGTTTTTATTATATGTATTGTATATGTATACATATGTAATTGTTTATATTTGTTCTGTGTAACATGGATAGAAATCATGCATTACTGAACATATTTCTAGTCATCTTTTCTGAATGATGAGCCATATCTTGTTTCTTATGTAGGAGTACAAAGACACTTTGGTCAGATACATTAAAAGGGTCATAACTATTAAGAACATTTATCGAAATACATTAAGGGATGCAAGTAATGATTATCCCGAAGATGAGGATTGGTCACAGTTTCAATAGGAGTTTAATGATTTATTCCAAAATGTTGAATCAGGAGTTGATCCTAAGCAATCAGATCAAGTCCCTGTTCCAAGGGATATCCTTACCACCAAGACCACTGATAAGGATCATAAACAGTCGGATGAATCCAATAAAGAACAAGAGAAAATGGTTAATGAGACATTTGAAGATGAAGCCTTCTGGTCTGATCCGGCGGTTACTGCTCAAATCATGATCAGATGGATCAAATAGAGAAAACAAAGAGGATAAGAAAGAGACAATCGAAATGGGTTGTCCGTCATTCAGCTTGGGTCTATCCTAGTTATTTGATGAGGTTGCATCGAGGCACGATGGAGATGATTTAGACGATGTTCCTTTAGCCGACCGGCTAAATGAAATGAAATCAAAAACTCGTTGGTCCGTAATAAGAGGAAAATCACAAAGGCAGTTTTGGCCAAATCTCCTTATGTAAATTGTATTGTTGATGTGTCACAAAGAACAACGGCTTTAGAGTAGAAGATATGGTGATATCTGTTTGGCCGAATCGATACGGACAAGTAAGCATACTTACATTATTTTGTACAATGTGATTGAATTACATTTGTATCTTAAGTATGTTGTTTGTTCCTGTTATATTCCTTATGCATGCCAAATTAAAATATATGCATATATGTTCACAGTTTTATATTTGCCAAGGTGATTGTGTATGTTTTAAGAAATGCATTGCAGCTAAGTTTGATATTGGTAATTCTTTATTTCCTTTATGTAGTAATATCATTTTTCGTACGAAAGAAGGCGTTCAAATGGATTTTGAGTGTTTTGAGTCCCTGGAGCCTGAAAGTTGGCTGGTGAATGGTGGTATTGATTGTTGGGCTGTTGTATTGAACCATGAGGAGACATTTAGATCTGCTGAATCTCCCCACATCCTTTTCTGCACGACGAATGTATTAGTAAGTTACTGTTGTAAATTTCTTTTCTATTTGTATATGTTAATTTGTATGAATTTTAATGTTGAACATTAATTATCATGTAGTCTCTAGGGATGCTCCAGGAGGGGCAAATGACTGAGGATGCAAAGTTAGATGTATTCAAGCAAAACATCTCACGTATTATTGACAGCAATACTCAGCAATCAAACATTACTGAATTTGTTTTGTTTTCTTCCCTGTACATGATGTTCATTATTTCTACCTAATTTGTTTTGATCTTTCGAGCCCATCCCTTATTGTGATAGATAACATATCACCCGGTAGTTCCAAGGCCGAATTCCCAGATGGATCTATCGCATTGGTGGTTGAGAACCGTGATGGGAGCATTTCCACCCTTATTAAGGATGAGACACCCACTACTGTTAAATATGTAAGCAAACTATTTACTTTGATATTATGTTGTCACTTAATGTTTGAAATTGATAGATTTTAATTGTTTATATTTTTAATTTAAATCTTTGTAGCGTTCAATATTTGCAAAATATCTGGAGTCTGTTGGTCATCCAGCAGCTGTGAAGATGAAAGATGCACAGATAATTAAGCCGGTGCTTAGTTGGGCGACGAAGAAGAACTTCAATGATTGTGGCATCTTCTTGATGAGGCACATGGAAACATTCAAAGGGAATTCAAGGGAGTGGGTCAATGTTTTCGAGGAGGAGGGGAGGAGACAGAAAACACAGATTAGGCAAGATTCTTTTATCCGAGCTTAATGTTTATAGGCATGAAGTGACCAAGTGTGTTGAGCGAATTTGGGAGGAACTCAAGCAATGAAGGCGACAGCTAGAACCAATAAAAAAGCATCATCCAAGTCTGTGGCAACACGGAAGAAAGTTAAGGCTGTTATGAAACCCAAAAAATGATTATATGTTAAGACATGGTTAGTTAGATGTTTTGTGGATTTGTCATATCCTTAGGTTGATCTTTATCGTGAACTAACATTTGTTTACAATTTGCATCTTTTTTAATATCCCAAGTGTTGAATAGCTTTTGTTTACTTTTTATGAAAAAGTTAAATAATTATTATAGTGGTTTTTATGTTATCCTACTATAACACTTGTTTTATTATAATTTTTTTGTTAATTTTTGGTAGGCTAGGGATATTTTAATATATTACTATATATGTTCTTAACTTAATCACCTTTGTATGCATGGTAATTTTCATGCATAAATGCATAATATGTGGATGTCTCACTAAATACAAAACATGTGCGGTAATGCCCAATATGCAGAAACAACTTTTTTTTATATATTATTTATAATATTTTAAAATATTGATGATAATTGCAGTAGTTCTCAATGTATTTATATTCAAATAAATTATGTTTTCTTATTTGTTTGATAAATGTTTAATTTCTTATGATTATTTACGATATCACCATTATGTATTAATGATCCGATATTTATATTATGGAGAAACAACTTATAAAGATTTATCATTAATGTTCAAAAATTTTTATGCACTAAATACTACGTTGCACATTTCAATTAATGAGTGGTCATGCTTTCTTTACTGATGTATGAGTAATCATAAGTTTTATCAACGAATATTCATTCATGTATCAATCAAACTCACGGGTAATACCACATCCAAGAAAACAATATATAATTAAACATGAAACTTAAGTTAACGTTTGGTTTCCACATCATTCACTCTTTCAAGTACCAATTTTTTGTTCATACAAAGATTTAATAACCCAATTCACCTAAATTTTATCACTTCATAGCTATGTGGCCTTTATTGGTGGTCTCCCGTGTTTCCTCTTTTTGAGATCTTCATTTTGTTGATGTTTTTGGGTTTAAGTCACAATTTGAGAATCATGATACACATACTCATCGCACATATTGCAATGTCTTAACTTTTTTTGGATTTGTTGACAGCCTTTTCTCCCGGCCCTATCATCTTTTGTTGGTACCACAACCCTTATTCCTCGCGCCTTGTGGTACAGTAACTGTCACCTTATCCAGAGATTCAGTATCAAAAAATGTCTTGAATACTTCCCTGTTGATGTTTTCCACCGGTTCATCTGGAAACATCTTTTCTATTTCTTCTTCTATTTTATTTATTTATCCACAAACAGCCTTATCTCAAAGACATCCCCCTTAACCTTGTAGCACACTTCTCCATAACACTCACTGCTTTACAAAATAGTTCTTCACGCTCATCATTTCCCCCGTGTTAGATGCTTGCATCAATGCATAGTTCTTAGAAAGTGCATCTTGTCTCCATCATTTCAGAACATATTTACTTGGTATGGTATCAATCCCCATATACTTTAACACACAGAATATGTGTCTGCACAAATACCCAATCCTCCCAAAATTTAGACAAGAGCAGTCCATCTCTTCGCCACTAATATTTATAGTAACCTACTCAATGTCAAAAATAGATATACATTTAGATATTCAATTGTGGTGAGATGTAATATCATATTATTTGATGATTTAAGAATAAGATTCAGATTCATGAATACCTTAAAATCCTCCATGAAATTCAGTATTTTGTCCTTATGCGTCACTGTGAATATGTCAATTTCATCTTTGTTGGTGAAACTTTTAATTGCACACGTCACGTCACCCTTCAAAATTTCCTTTCTGACTTCTAGAAATACTTCACACGTATATACCTTTGCTACGTACATCTCCAATTTTAGATTGGTCTTAAAAGATGGCCTGCTATCCTTTGTTGCATGTTCAAGTTTTTTCTGCTTGTATCGTTGTTCATCCATAGCAGCCTCAAAACTAACCATGAATTGTAAAAACGTGTTTTCTGGATTAGCATATATCCTAAAAAATGCGTTTGCGCTCTCTGATGTTATTTTCATCAAACAACACATGGGCAGATCTCTGAAAAATCCTGGAATCCACCGTTCTCTATATCATACATATCTTGCAACCACTTGTTGTCATGCAACTTGAAGTCATCCACAATCTTTATCCATCCAGTCTCAAATTGAGATGGTATGAGATTTGTGTTCCAAACTAGTTTATTGATACGCTTTCTCATATCCGTATTTGCCAAAACATCTCCCGAAATCTGTTTATGTTGGACAATATATTATAATACCAATCTGTTTATTCATAATATTTTAAACCACTTATCCAAATACATCAGCTAAATTTAATATTATTTACCTTTATTGGCAACTTGTCCATTATGTTCTGACAGGATCTCAGCCTCTCGTTTGATCAATCAGATTGGTTTGCAGCGGATTTAGCACGTTAATTAGCAATTATAGTAAGAACATAAAAGATATTGCATTAAAAGCACAAACATAGAGAGAGAAAAGAGTTCTGCGAAAAAATTAATTGTTCTATTGCTCAACACGTTTCGGCAATTAAAACAGCATGGTTCACCATCCTTTTATAGGCGGCAAAAGGATGGTGGTGATGTCCTTTCTCTGACATCAACCTATTATTAAAATTACAACTGACGGAACATAAAACTACTGAAGATGTCAACAGCTGACATCTTCTTACAAAAGTGTTCCTATCTTTTACAAGTACTGACAAAAGTAAACTACTGAAATCCTACAACGACTGAAGAACAAACTCTTCAGTTGTTTTAACTACTGATACTAACAGCTGAAGAACAAGCTCTTCAGCTATTGTACAACTACTGAAACAAAATAAACTACTGAAAGGGAAAAACCATCACAACAACTGAAGAAGACTTCTTCAGCTGTTGTGACAAACTCTGATTCTTCAGCACTTGTTCTTCAGACTTGGCTTCAGATGATGTAACAGCTGATGACTTCAGTAGATGTCATCAGCTGTTGTCTTCAGTCTTTGTCTTCAGACTTTGTGCTTCAGTAGAAGGTCTTTAGTTCTTCAGTTCTTCAGCTTTTGATTCTTCAGTACTTGTCTTCAGTACTTGAAGTCTTCAGTACTTGTATGATCAGTACTTCAGACTTCAGTACTTGTCTTAGTACTTTAGAGTCTTCAGCTGTTGTTCTTCAGTTCTTTGATCTTCATACTTTGATCTTCAGACTTTGTCAGAACAGCGGATGGGAGTCTTCAGCAGTTGTTGCAGTGGCATGTGGGACTTAGAGGTTTTCCTGATCTTGGCTCATTGGTTCTTTTGGTCCAACAAACTCCCCCTAAACCAATGCAGCCAAAACCTCTAATTATTTGTTGTCCCACTTATTGTTGGCAGAAATATTGGTCTATTTCCTTCTAGATCAGATTAGAAGTTGACCCAGATAAGCACTGGCCTGGGAGAAGGTTTCTAGTATTTTTGGCTAAGTATGGATGGGAGCTCTGTTTGGGGAATTGGACACAGAGCTGTTATCCCATCCATGAAACCTACCTCCCATGTACTAGCCTGTAGGATTCTCTGGTGTAGGCTCGGACGAAAATCATTTGTTCTTCTTTGGTCATGTCTTCAGCCCCACCATCGAACAATCCTTCACGACCGTACATCTCTGAGACAAACTTGACCTGTTTGCCATTCTTGAGCTCAACTGTTGTGATTTGCTTATATGCAAATTCATCTGGGTGTTTGCCTTCTAGCAACAAGTTGAGCTCATCTTTGCGGAAGTTCTCAAGCTTCTTATAAACTAAGCCTTTCCTCACCATCCTATTCTCAACATCATTTCAGGAGGTTGCTTAGATTTATAAGCCTTCTCGAACTCATCCACAATTTCCCAGGGTGTTAATACAAGAGCCACAGTTATTACTTCATCTACAATCCTCTTCATCTGGCTCTTGTACCTCACAAAATATCTTTCTTTGTGATCCTGTGAGCCACCCTAGGATCAGGCCAAGTCCTCACTCTCTCTTTGTCATATTGGAAGGTTTGTTTGAGAGTGAAGAGTCTCAGAGCTTCCTTCTTCATGTTCATGATAGAGGTAGAGGCAGCATATGCTTGGTCAATTGACTTAAGCATTTCAGCATCATGAAGTTGCTGCTGCTCCTCTTCCTCTATCTTAACCCTCACAGTATCCATCTGTGAGGTGGGAGTGATGGTTTGTGATTTGGCTTTAGGTAGAAGTATAACTGCAGAAATGGGCAGACTATCCTCCTCATCCTCTTCTTCTTCTTGCAGCCTCAACACCCTTCTCTTCTTCTTCAAGGGTGGATCATTGGCTGCGGGTTTTGATGGTGAAGGGGTTGGTTTTGTGGGTTGTGGTTTGGTGGTTGGTGTGGGAATGTTGGCAGGCACTGCTAGCAACCTAGAAATAAGAGCAGGTTTGGTTTGTTTTACTAGCAGGGTCCTGTTCCCAGCACCGGCTTCTGAGAGGGCCTCAGCGACCAGTCCTTTTGTGAAGTCACCAGCTGAACAGATCTTGGCGGCTATAGCCAAGATTCTGTCCCTGGTCCATGCTTTGACATCAAGGACTGGCCTGCCCAGATACTTCGAAATGAATCTACTCATAGCCTCGAGTCTCTTTTTGTCCTCTTGGCTATAAGTAGACCATCGGTGTTCGATCTCCCTAGTCTCCATCTTCCTGAGCTCCTGATCTAGCAATGCTGTGTCCTTGTCAAAGCCTTGCCTGAACAGCTGACCAATGGCAGAGTCCATTGATCTGCTTTGTTCAGCATCAGCCTCCTTGACAAGGGCTGCTAGATCGGAGTCAACCACCTTCTTTCCCTCCTCTCCCTTTTTCTTATAAGTGACACTGAAATCCTTTTGGATTCCAGCCACTTCTATATGCTCAACCTCCCTCTCTTTCCTCTTCCTTTCTCCCTCACCCTACTACTCTCCTCAGCCCTCTCCCTCTCAACCACCACCTCTTTCTCTGCCTCTAACTCCTCCTCTCCCCTCTTCCTCTTGGCTTGCACTGATGTCTCCCCCTTTTTGGGTGCATTGGTTGGGGTTTGACTATCAGCAAGCGCCTTAGTAATGGCAACCTCCACCATGGGTTGGATAAAAGTGGGAAGCTCTCATCAATGGTTTGAATGGTTTGAATGGCTATATCTTTTAGTATGGGTGTGATGAGAGGCAGGGATTTCTGGAGGATAGCATCCAGCTGCTCAGGGGGTTCTGACCCTGAGAGCTAGTGCCAGAAGCAGGGGCTGGTGGCCGAGTTTGTGGGAGTGGCTCAGTGTTTGTGAGACCTTCGGGTGAAGGTGCCATCTATGGGGTTGTGGTGGCAGATGGACTTCTATCTTGAGTTATCTGAGCAAGCAGCTCTTTGAGTCTGCTTATTTCATCCTCTAAGATAGTGTTGTGAGCTACAACATCGAAGAAGAAGCTCAGGTCATCATCAGTATGAACTGAATCACCTGACCTCCTGACAATGTCAGGATGTACATGCTCTGAGTGTGGCTCAGGAATAGCATGTGCCCCTTGTTCATGGTACTGGGGACTTCCAGCCTCCGGATTGGATCCATCATCGGCAGTTGCCTCTGGTGAGGTCTTATTGATGTTACCAACTTCACCCTGCTCAGATGTTGATGCAGAGGAAGTGACAGCCTTACCAGATTGTCCTATCTCCCTAGCCACACTGGGAGATTGGACTTGTGATTCTCTGTGCTGTGGGCTCCCCACCGGCACTTGTATCCCCCTTTTCGGTTGAAGTCTCCCTAGTTGTAATGGGTTTCTGGGGAGAGGGTGGAGTGCTCAGATGGGTCAGCACTTTGGCTATTGCCAATGTAGGGCTTTGTGGGGCGGTCTCATCAGTAGATGGGCTCGAAGCAGTGTGCACAGGGGGAGGACTGTGCTTTTCAATGGCAGTCTTCTCAAGTGAGATAGACCCCAGAAGTGTGGCTGCCCCAGAAGTGGTTGCATCAGGCTCCTGTTGAGAGGAAGCCTGTGCGGTTATGGTGGGTGGAGTCGTGGTAGCTGCTGGGAGAATCGAACCAGCAGCCACATCCTGCATTTATGTTGCAGGGGCATCCTCAGGGGACTCATCTCCCTGAGTAGCCTTTTTGGGCTTCTTTTTGGCTTTTGGTTTGGTGGGGACTTTGGATTTGGAGGTGGAGGCTGTGGGTTCCTGCTGCGTGGGTTTTCGCAGCCGGCCAGCCTGTTTGAGTGTGTGGTCAGTGTTGTGCCTGGAGTATACCTCGGCTAGAACAGCCATGGCAGGGACCCCAGTGCCAATAAGTCCCTCAGCCTAAAGCTGGTTATCTATTATGGCCATAATGAACCGAGGATACAAGATCCATCGGTTAGAAACTGGTTTTGTGGCCATATCCTTGATTTCCAAAATATAATATCTGTTAAGTTTAAAGGTTGTTTTTCAAGGATAGAGAACAATACCTTGTTGACATCTGGTCCCATGAAGAGGTTTTGGGAGCCAGACACACATTCACCATATGAAAAATGAGGCGTTGGGGATCAGAAAAGTGTTTCTTCAACAAGGTTGTGGCGGAGAGGTCACCCTGGTAGTCGTTGGATGTGAAGGATAGATCCAGGGCACCTTTGGGGTAGGAGGTTGGGTAGGTGGCATCGTCCAGCTTAGGGTTTGGCGCAGGGTAGCTGGAGTGATAACCACGGGGTGGTTGTTGACGGAGGACGGAGAGAGACCTCGCCATCCTGCTCTCCGGTTTGGACGGTTATGTTCTTCCAAAACTCCGTCAAGGAGTCGTGTATATGGTGGGGTTTAAAAGAAAAGTCGTTTTGTACGGTGAGTCGGTCATGAGATCGACGGCTTGGTGAAATTTGGGCCATAATGGCGATTTGGTGAGATGAGCAACACAGTTGTGTCGAGGTTTCAGTTGCATGGTCGCCATTAATGGTGTATGGGAAGTTCAGAGGTTTAGAAAGGTTAGGTCAAGTGAGGAGTAAATGCTCTGAACGTTGGGTATTTATAGGGTAGGGCAAAGGCTGAAAGAAAACTACTAAAGGTTTTGGTGTTAGTTATCAGTTGTTGTAACGACTGATGACGTGGTCTTAACCTTCAGTGGTTGTAACATCTGAGGACTTGGTGTTAGTCTTCAGTAGTTAAAACTACTGAAACCTTGGTTTTGTCCTTCAGATGTTGTAAACGGCTGAAGAGTTATTGTCAGCCTTCAGTAGTTATGAACTACTGAAGACCTAATATTCTTCTTCAGACGTTGTAACAACTGAAGATTGGTGTTAGCCTTCAGTAGTTGTGAACTACTGATATCAGTAGTTATGAACTACTGAAGACATGGTATTGCTTCAGTTGTTGTTATAACAACTGAGGACTTGGTGTTAGCCATCAGTAGTTGTGAAACTACTGAAGACATGGTTTTGTCCTTCAGTTGTTTGGGTATGAAACAGCAGTGTTGGTGTCAGCTGATGAGAAATTACTCATCAGCTGTTTCCGTCAAATCAGTTGTTTCATGCTAGCCTCCACACTTACTCATCAGCTCTTTGGCTGACTTTCAGATGTTTCATTGACCCTTCAGCTCTTGTGAATATTGGCCTTCAGCTCTTGTGATCAGATGTTCACAAGTGCTGATGATATACTCTTCAGAGCTGGTAAACAAATTTTGTCTTCAGTACTTGTGTAAGATTACACATCAGTACTTGTGAGCAAAATTTGTTCTTCGGTACTTATTTATTGAAAATCATACATCAGTAGTTGTAATCCACCTCACTACATCAGTTGTTTTCAATAAATAATGTACAGCAGTACTTTAAGTCAATTTAGTCTTCAGTAGTTGTGAAAGAGCTGAAGACTAATTACTCATCAGTACTTGTATTTGACCTAATGCTCATTAGTAGTTGTGAATTGAGAGCATCAGCATTGGTCAAATTATTCTAGCTGCAGCATACCTAGCCTTAGTACCAAGTTTTGGAATGTGGCACTATCTAAAGGCTTGGTAAAAATATCTGCAAGCTCATCAGCACTAGGAACAAACTTAGGATCAATCAGACCTTTTTCATAGCAATCCCTGATAAAATGATGTCTGATCTCAATGTGTTTGGTCCTAGAGTGCTGGACTGGATTTTTAACAATACAAAGAGCTGAAGCACTATCCATTAGTAATGGAGTCTTAGTCTCAGTAATGCCATAATCCAGAAGTTGATTCTGAAGCCAGAGTATCTGAGAGGTACAACTTGCAGCAGCAATGTACTCAGCTTCAGCAGTGGATGTAGCAATTGATGTTTGTTTCTTACTCTGTCAAGAAACTAAACAATTGCCTAGGAATTGGCAACCACCAGAAGTGGATTTTCTGGTGACTTTGCATCCTGCGTAGTCACTATCAGAGAAAGCAACCAATTTGCAAGAATGCCCAGCTGAATACCAAAGACCTAGTGATTGGGTACCTTGCAGATATCTAAAGATCCTTTTGACTGCAATCAAATGGGATTCTTTAGGTGCAGCCTGAAATCTAGCACAAGCACATGTTGAAAACATGATGTCTGGTCTAGAAGCTGTAAGGTACATCAAAGACCCGATCATACATCTGTAAAGGGTTTCATCAACCGCTTTACCTTTCTGATCTACATCTAGTTGTGTGATGCTGCTCATGGGAGTAGAACATGGCTTACAGGTTTGTAAATCAAACTTATTCAACAACTCTTTGAATATTTGGACTGATGGATAAAGATTCCATCATCCTGTTGTTTGATTTGCAAACCTAGAAAGAACTGTAATTCTCCCATAGCACTCATTTCAAACCTTAGCTTCATGAGCTTTGTAAATTCATCACACAACTTTGGATCAGAGGATGCAAAGATGATGTCATCTACATAGATTTGAACAAGGAGCTTATGTTGTCCCACAGTCCTGATGAATAAGGTTTATCAATGGTGCCTCTAGTGAACTTTTTTCTAAAAGAAAAGTTGATAGTGTCTCATACCAAGCTCTAGGAGCTTGCTTCAGCCCATAAAGAGCCTTATCAAGCTTGTACACCCAATCAGGATGTTTATTGTCCTCAAAGCCTGGTGGTGACACACATAAACTTCTTCTTTTATTTTTCCATATAAGAAGGCACTTTTGACATCCATTTGATAAACCTTAAGATTGTGAAAGGCAGCATAAGCCAAGAATAGTCTGATTGCTTCCAGTCTGGCCACAGGAGCAAAGGTCTCATCATAATCGATGCCTTCCTCTTGTGCAAACCCTTGAACAACCAGCCTAGCCTTGTTCTTTACAATTGGCCTTCTCATCTGTTTTGTTCCTAAATACCCACTTGGTGCCTATAGCACACTTACCTTTGGGTAATGGAACAAGCTCCCACACTTGCTGTTTCTTAAACTGAAGAAGCTCAAGCTGCATAGCTTCCACCCATCCATTGTCTCTTAAAGCAATATGATAGTTCTTTGGCTCTTGCTGACTGATGAAGAGAGCATAGAAGCAGAAGTTGGACAATTGATTCCTGGTTGAAACTCCGGCATGAATATCACCAATGATTTGAGATGTGGGGTGATTCTTGAGCTCTTGATAGACTATGATATCTGTGCAAGTGTTTGTAGACCCATCAGCAGCAACAGATGGTGATGGAGATTCCTAAAACCATGTAGAGGATGGCAGCTCAAACGAAGTAGAGCAAGCAGAAATCTCATCAGCATTTGTGGTGGATGGAGCTGCTGAGGCTACAGGAGCATCAAGTTCAGTGGACTCAGGCAGGTTGTCACTAAACCTGAAGAGGTGAGTACTGACTACATCATCATCAGTACCACCAGGTGAAGATCTGTTGACAGGCTCAACAGATGGAGGTTGATAAGGAACATATTGCAGTATGTCCAGATCAAACAACTCCACAGGGTTTTATGGAATCTTGTCCTTTGGAGATTCATTGAACTTAACATGCAGAGTTTCTTCAACCCCCTTTGTTCTATAGTTGAAGACTCTGTATGCCTTGCAAGTTGATGAATAACCAACAAAATACCCTGCATCCACCTTACTAGCAAACTTCTGGAGTGGGTTGCTAGTGTTGAGAATGAAACATGGACACCCAAATGCTCTAAAGAATGAAATCAGAGGGGCCAAATGATGAAGAGCTTCATAAGGAGTCTTCATCAACCTCTTATTCACTAAAGCTCTATTCTGTACATAGCAAGCTGTATTGACAGCTTCAGCCCAAAAGGTCAGTGGCAACCCTGAGTCAGCCAACATTGACCTTGCTGCTTCAATGAGGGTCTGTTCTTTCTCTCCACCACTCCATTCTGCTCAGGAGTTCTAGGAATGCTAAACTGCCTTCTAATTCCCTTGGACAGGTAGAAGTCATCAAGTATGTGGTTTATAAACTCTGTTCCATTGTCACTCCTCACACACTTGACCTGTAGGGAATACTGCTTTTCTACAAGTAACACAAAGTTCATTATTGTCTTTGCTGCTTCATCCTTGGAGTGCAAGAAGAAAGTCCATACAAATCTGGAATAATCATCCACAATTACCAGGCAGTATTTCTTCTTTGCCATGCTCATCACTCTGACAGGACCAAAGAGATCCATGTGCAGAAGCTGTAAGCAGGCAGTGGACTTTGGTTCTTCTATTGAAGGGAATGAAACTTTGTGTTGTTTTCCTTTCAAGCAAGCAGTGCAGTCATCTTCACACTTGAACTCCTTCTGAGGCAATCCTTTACTAAACCATGGTTTATAAGCTAATTCATGTTCTTGAAATTAACATGACCCAGCCTTCTATGCCATAGTGTAGACTCTTAAGGAGATGCCTTGGAGAATAGGCAAGGATGGCCTTTTAGATCCATCTTTTTAGAAAGATCTAAGGCATACACTCTTCCTGTCCTGTTGGCCTCCAGGAGAGTGTGTTCATCAATGCCTTGTCAATCAAACTCAGAACTTTGGATGACAGAATCCGACAGTTCTGGCTTGTGAAAAGGGCAACATGGCCTTTGTCACACATTTGACTGACACTCAAGAGGTTGTACTTGAGATTCTCCACATGGTTAACATCATCAAACCTTATTTCCCCATTGGAAACAAAGCCTTTTCCGATGATGTAACCCTTTGCATCATTGCCAAAGGAAACAAATCCCTTCTTTCCTTGAGAGTAGTCATTAAGAAGGGAGCTGCTTCCTGTCATGTGCATGGATCCTCCACTGTCTACATACCAGATGCTTCTATGGCATGTTGAAGAACCCTGCAAACACAACCATGTGTTAGTTGGTCTTGGAGACCCAAACCTGCTTGGTTTTGGGTCTGTTCTCAGCTACAGGTGCAGCACTAACAGTTGTGTTAAGTGTGACAGCCTGAGGTGAAAAAGATGGTGCAGAAGAGGAACCCTTTGGCTTGGGCTTCCTTTTCTATGGTTTCAACACAGGAGCATCTAAGTGGTTGACTCTTCCCACTAGTTGTTGAACCATCATCACCAGCTGTATCTGATTTTGTGATAAAGCCTTCAGCTCCTCAGACACACTGGAGTTTGCTGATGATGGATTCCTATGTTGTACCATCTTTTTCTGAGCAACCTCAGCTGTTGCCTGAGTAACCCCTACCTTCTTTTTGGATTTAGCTTTGGGCTTAGGGATTTCAGGCTTGGATGTTGCTAGTACAAACTTGGTTTCAAACTCATTCTTCATTTTATTGATGTCCACATTGATTTTCTCCTTCTGTTTGAGTTTGGAACCCCTTTTGTACCAGCAATCATCAGTAAGATGATTGAACAAGCCACATATCTCACATGGCTTCTTCTTCATCTTATGCTGATCATCAGCTGAAGAGGATTTAACTGCTGAAGACTTGTTCTTTAGCTGTTTGCCATCAGTACCAGCAGTTTTCTCCTAGTGCCTGCTTTCCTGGTATCCTCTTTAGCTGTCTTCAAACCTTTCCTACTGTTAGTTTTCTTCTCTTTAGTGCTAACAGTATTTGAGGTTTGAACTTCAGATGTTATCACTTGCTCTCCAGTACCTTCAGTACTTCTAGTGACAACACCTGAGTTGATCAGCGTTTTGGTCATGTGACAGTCAGCATTTGAACCATCAGCTGTTGTAGCATCAGCTGATTGGTTTTGGCAGGAGTTAATGCTGACTTCTATCTCTGATGATGCTGATTCAGAAGATAGTAGGTCACATGATGAGAAGGATTGGTTATTGCTCTCCCCATCAGATTCAACTTCTGCTCTTGAAGTGAAATCTGTAGGAGGAGCAGTGTGATTGTAACCAATGCCAAACTTCACATTGGAAGCTGATTGCTTGCTAAGAAGCATTTCAAAACCCTTGCATGATTGCACCCATCGATCACACTCAACTTGGGTGGTTGCAAGAGTTTCCTTGAGGTCTCTGTACTTCTCTAGAAGTACATCTTCCCTAGCTTTATCATCTTTGATTTGGCATTTAAGCTTGTAAATCTCATCATTTTTATCTTTTAGTGTAGCCTCAAAATCAGCTTTTCTTTTGGAAATAGTGTGCTCAAGCTCAAGATTTTTATCTATTAAAGCTACATTTGC
Source organism: Flaveria linearis (assembly GCA_024085815.1). Classification (NCBI taxonomy): domain Eukaryota; kingdom Viridiplantae; phylum Streptophyta; class Magnoliopsida; order Asterales; family Asteraceae; genus Flaveria; species Flaveria linearis. The sequence continues at coordinate 28,918,915 of CM044010.1, forward strand.
TTCTCTAATAGAAGCAAATGCTGCTATGCATGATTCTGAACAAAGCTTGGCTTTTGCCTCAGTGGATACCTGAGATGAGGCATTCGATGATGACCCCTCAGCAGAATCAAGGGCCATCAGAGCAAGATTTCCAAAGGTTGGTCACCACCATGTTGACCAGCACCTTGGAGTAGTTGTTCCTGACCAGATAGCTCTTCTGGTAGACTACTCCAGTCAACAACACTTGGGGTGAAAAACTATGTTGTTGAGGTTGTGTGTGATGATGAGATTGGGAAGATTGAGGCTCAAGAAGAGCATGAGGTGGTTGAGCCGAGGGTGCTTGAGCTTGACTAGGCTGAGGCATGTAGTAACAGGGGTAAGGATATGGCATATGACCCTGTGGCACAAAATAAGCAGGTGGTGCCTGTGCTTGTGATGGATGGCCAGAGCTGGAGGAAGGTTGCCCTCTATGCTGTGAGCTATTGCTAGGAAAAGTCACAAAGGGTGCAGAGGAGTTAGATCCAGACGATCTACACTCTCTTGCAAAGTGTCCAAGCCTTTGGCACTTGTGACACCTCAACTTGCTCTTGTCAAAACCAACTTTGGTTTTGCCAGAGAGTCCAGGGAATTTCCTACCAGTTCTCTTGTAGAACTTTTGAGAGCGGATATTTATCATTGCCATTTGGTTCAAAATATCCATCTCTTCCAGATCATCATCTGGAATGCCCTTCAAGTCCTTCATCAAAAAACACAAGTTGTCACCACCACCTCCTGAACTACTAACACCAACAAAAGCTTGTTCTGAGTTGGTAGAGAAATCAATATGCTCATCATAAGAACTTTCTGATGAAGCATATTCTGACTCATGACTTATCAAGGCAGTATTACCTTGGACAAAGTCATCAGCGAGCTTGCCAGAAGAGGACAACTTCCTCTTTTGCTCTATCTCTCTCTCAAAAGTGAGCAGTTTCCCATGAAGTTGGGTGAGAGATAGAGTTTCCAGATCAGCACTGGAGCGTAGGACAATGGTATATGTGTCCATCTCTCAGGCAGTGACCTGAGGAACCTGTTGTTCATCTGGCTTTTGGAGTACTCTTGTTTGACTATCTTCAGCTCAGAGATCAAACAAAAGAACCGCTCAAACTGCTGGGTCAGAGTCTCACCCTTTCTATATGAGAATGTCTCATATTGTTGGGCGAGGATTTCTTTATTGTTTGCTAAGACCAATCAGTTCCTCCAAATTGTTCCTTTAGAGCAACCCATAGGTCATGAGGAGACTCATGATGCAAGAGCCCTGAATAAATCTCATTAGGAATAGCCATGGCTAAAATTCCATGGGCTCTAGCATCAATTTCGAACAGCTTTAGATCTTCGTCCGAATATTGTTCAGGTTTCTTCGCAACCTGTTCATTAGATTCAGGGACGCTCACCATGGGCTTGTATGGTCCATGCACCACTGACTTCCAACAACCAGCACTGTTGACAGCCAAGTGGTGAAGCATACGTCTTTGCCATATGTTATACTCGTTCCTCACAAGCATCGAGGCTTGGTTGAGGAACCAGTATTATGAGGATCATTAGTTAGTGTCGTCATCTCAGGTTTTAGTCAAAAACAAGTTTAAACAAGACAAACGTAACTCAAGACCACCAGAGAACCTCAAGATTTTGGCCAGAAACAGCAGAAACTCACTCTCTATGGCTAATTCTTGCAAATTGCTAATTCGATCAAACAGAGAGATCAAAAGAGCAGTTTCAAATGATCAATAGTGAAATCGATCAATGATTAACCCGCTTTGATACCATTTGACAGGATCTCAGCCTCTCGTTTGATCAATCAGATTGGTTTGCAGCGGATTTAGCATGTTAATTAGCAATTATAGTAAGAACATAAAAGATATTGCAATTAAAAGCACAAACATAGAGAGAGAAAAGAGTTCTGCGAAAAATTAATTGTTCTATTGCTCAACACGTTTCGGCAATTAAAACAGCATGGTTCACCATCCTTTTATAGGCGGCAAAAGGATGGTGGTGATGTCCTTCTCTGACATAAACCTATTATTAAAATTACAACTGACGGAACATAAAACTACTGAAGATGTCAACAGCTGACATCTTCTTACAAAAGTGTTCCTATCTTTTACAAGTACTGACAAAAGTAAACTACTGAAATCCTACAACGACTGAAGAACAAACTCTTCAGTCGTTTTTAACTACTGATACTATAACAGCTGAAGAACAAGCTCTTCAGCTGTTGTACAACTACTGAAACAAAATAAACTACTGAAAGGGAAAAACCATCACAACAACTGAAGAAGACTTCTTCAGCTGTTGTGACAAACTCTGATTCTTCAGCACTTGTTCTTCAGACTTGGCTTCAGATGATGTAACAGCTGATGACTTCATAGATGTCATCAGCTGTTGTCTTCAGTCTTTGTCTTCAGACTTTGTGCTTCAGTAGAAGGTCTTCAGCTCTTCAGTTCTTCAGCTTTTGATTCTTCAGTACTTGTCTTCAGTACTTGAAGTCTTCAGTACTTGTATGATCAGTACTTCAGACTTCAATACTTGTCTTCAGTACTTTAGAGTCTTCAGCTGTTGTTCTTCAGTTCTTTGATCTTCATACTTTGATCTTCAGACTTTGTCAGAACAGCTGATGGGAGTCTTCAGCAGTTGTTGCAGTGGCATGTGGGACTTAGAGGTTTTCCTGATCTTGGCTCATTGGTTCTTTTAGTCCAACATGTTCCACATGCATAATCTGTGAGATGATTCTAGAAGGACTGCCTCAACTGCTACCTTTACTGCAGGATCTTGATCAGGAAGAACCAGCTTAGGTTGCTTGCTGTGAGCATATTTGAATGCTTCTAAAATCCATTTGTATGATTCAATGTTCTCCCTCTTAATCAAAGCTCCTCCAAATGTAACGCTTTTTATGTGGTGATCAACTCCTGTGAATGGTACAAACACCATCTTGTACCTTCGTGATCAACCAAATTCTAAATTATTCATTTAAGAATATTAAACAAATTAACTAACAATATGTAACACCCAGAAGTTTGACTTTTTGGAGGAATATGCGACTGAGTCTCAGCCGCATGGAATTCATGCGACTGGAGGTCCAATCGCATGATGCTCGGATGATAGAAGGATCAACCGCATGGAACTCATGCGACTGAAGGTCCAGTCGCATGGTGTTCATGCGACTGAAGGTCCAGTCGCCCCTGGACCTTAGGCGACTGAGCTGTAACTATAAAAGAGGGGCAGCTCTCTTCTCTTCCCAACACTTACACTCATTCAGTCGGGAGAAAGAGCAGCGAGCGAGAGAGCAGAGAAAGAAGAGAAAGAAAGAGAGAACGTGGTGATTCGGGCTCAAGATTTGTCGAGTGGCTAGCCAAATCGAAGCCCTTCATCTTCTCCGTGATTACGTGAGTTCTAGGACCCCTTATTTACATGTTTTCAAACGATTTTGGGGCTGGATCACATATAAACCCTATTTTTGTAAAGTGTGTGTTTGACCCATTTGGGTGCAATCATATTTAATATGTTTAAAGTACGATTTTGGAATTGTATGAGTATGTATGATGTCCTAGCATGATTCCATAAGGTTTGGGAGAGTTAATTTGGGCTTGAATTGAGTTTAGAAGAGTTTTACAGCCGTAGCTCGCGACTGCTGTTCGTGATGAACTCCAGTCGCTGCCCAGTTAGGGCTAGACGACTGAAGGGCCAGTCGCCCGACTGAGGAACGACTGATGTTCCATCGTACGATTGAGGCTTAGTCGCACGGCAGGCCATACGACTGAGGGTTCAGTCGCATAAGTCCAGTCGCATAGAAATTCAGTCGCACGACCGAGGGTTAGACGCATTGAAGCCCATACGTATAGTGTCCATTCGTACGATAGAAGGTTGGCCACACGACTGAAAGTTCAGTCGCATAAGTATTCATTCGCATGGTTACTCAATCGCACGACTGGGGTTTCAGTCGTGTGGAGCCCGATCGCATAGTGTTCAGTCGCATGGAGGCCACGCGACAGACAGGTGCTCAATCGCCCAAATAGGGCTGTTGTGCAAAGAGAAAAATATAGTCCAATTACTAGCCTTCGGGGGAAATGCAAGGGTAAGTAATGATACTATAGTCCCTGTAGGTGCATGTGTTATGGCCGTCAAGGCTTAGATGTCATGTTGGGCATGATGATAGTATTGCACGTGTATGCATGACATATGTATGTGTGAAGTGGCCCTGTATGATGATGATTAATGACTTGTATTATCGATGTTCCTTGACTTGATGCATGTTTATCTTTCCACAGTTTCACGTGCTATCTTTAATAAATGAAATGAAAGTCTTGCATAAAGTAAAGTGAAAGAGTAATAAAGAAAGAGAAGGAACATTAATAAAAGTTAACAAGTCTTGCAAGCTTATAAGAGGTACACGACTGTGTGTCGTTAGCTCAACTGTGTTGCGGGCTAGCTACCCATTGATGCACACAGGGTCAATCAACTGAGATTGGCAGGACCTTTGTAGCGTGCCCCGGGTGATTGGGTCGGCCTTGTACACAGTACACATAGCCCTTTCGGGGGATACAGTTGACCCTTCGGGGGATACACATAGCCCTTTCGGGGGATACAGTTGACCCTTCGGGGGATACACATAGCCCTTTCGAGGGACATAGATGGCCCGTCATCCGCTTTCCATCGCGCATATAGTTGGGGTATTGCTCACTGGTCCATACAGAAAGGGAAACATAAAGATAAAGTTTAAAGACATGGCATACAGTACAGAGAACGAATGTTATTTGTTCATACAGTTGATGCGTGCTCGCAAATACAGTACAGTATTGTATTTTACAGAAAAGAGTATTTTATATACAACCTATAGAAAGTGTTTTACCACATATAAAACTAGAACTCACTCAGCAACGCTGACTTTTTATGTGTTTCCAGTTGACAGGTAGGGTTGCTGAGGATGGCACGAGGCGGCTACTCAGCTCTTTTGGGATGGCATTCTCCTTTTGATAATGCTGCAACGTCATGTGTTGTGAGCCCATAATGCACGCAACACATTATGTTGCATGCCAGCGCAAGGTTCCTTGAGGATCAACATAAATGGGATTATTTAAGGAATCTTCTTTATGATGAAAAATTTTAATATTTCTATATTAGAGGTCACTGTTTATGACCTTTTGTAATAGTGCTATTGTGATGTAATGCAACATTAGATGTTTTGTAATTGACGTACGTTTATTAAATGGCAAAAGTATTTATAGTAAAATGAAAGTTTATCACAGAGTTTCCGCTGCATGGTTTTATTAAATTATAGTAAATTATGTATGTTACGTGCAATGAATGACCAACTATGAGGTGCCCGGGAACGGGGCCTTACAAGTTGGTATCAGAGCCAAAGTTTAAGTGAAATGGGTAAATATTTCAAATAAAACTATACTTAGACTGAGAATGGGACAGGAAAGAGGAAGAATGCCATCTGAGTAGCTGCGTGCCATCAGGTATTTTCTTAAAGTAACCGGTATTATGTGCGCATGTTATGTGTTTATGTGTTACTGTTTGATTTAGAAACTAATGTAGTCAGGATAGGTAATGCTCAGGGTACGAAGAGTAAAGTAAGTGGCTAATCACAACTGGCCACTGTAATTAGGGACTTACTATACTTGACATAAACTGAGCTATTCCTTGAATGACCGTGTTGGTGTTTGAATCTTTCAGTGTGTGATAGAGAATGGCTGGTGGTAGATCTTCTAAGGCCTCACTGGGTGGAGGTGGTGGCGGACGTGGTGCTGAACCGCGTGTCACGAGAGGGAGACCTAGGGTAGAGAAGGTTGTTCACGAGGAAAACGAGACCCCTCATCAGGAGGGAGTAGACGAGAGCGCCAACTTGAGGGCCTCGGTAAAAGAGGCAGTGGTTGAAGAGGTGCATCAGGTCATGCAGATGATCTTACCGTCTGTGGTGACCGAAGGAATTAAGGCTGTCAGGGAAGGTGAGAGAAAAGAGGGGAACCGGTCCTCGGGAAGACAGGAACAATCAGGGCCGGGAGCGGTTATTTCTGATGATGAAGAAGAAGAGGAAGAGAAGCCTGTGCAGGAGCAAGCATGAGGCTGTAATTACAGGGCATTCATGAGGTGCAAGCCCCTACTTTTGACGGTAATGGCAGTGTTTCGGCTGCTCATCGATGGGTGAGAGAAATGGAGGGTGTCCTCGATATCAGTGAGTGCCGAGAGGACCAAAAAGTGAAGTTCGCTACCCACTCTTTTACGGATTCGGCTTTGTGCTGGTAGGACAACATAGTCCAAGCCGAGGGTAGCAGGGCGATCGGGAGAATGAGGTGGCCGGAACTGAAGAAGCTAGTGATCGAGGGGTTTTGTCCTCACGGGAAATGGACAAGGTTGAAAGGGAGTTCTTGCAGCTGGAAGCGGGAACCATGACCATCAACAATATACTACGAAGTTAACGAGATGGCACGTCTGGTGCCGGATCAGATGACGCCTCTGTCCCGAAAGATTAAGAGATATGTTCAGGGGTTGCCGGCGGATATTCGCAGGCATATGATTGCCGCCCGACCTAGCACCTTTAGGTCGGCGGTTGACTTGGCAGGGAGGCTGTATGATGAGAGGACTTTTGTGAAGGTGGCAGAGGGCGGTAAAGGAAGCGGTGGTGACCGAAACTGGAAAGGGAAGAGGTCCGGTCAGGGTGATGCCTCAACAAGTAATAAGAAGACGCGGGTGGATGACCGCCGGGTGATCATGTCAGGTTCAGGAATAAAGAGGTGTGGTAAATGCGGGAGAGAACACAGTGGGGAATGCAGACTGGGGATGAACGTATGCTTCAGGTGTGGTCAGCCTGGCCACATCGCCAGAGACTGTAAGAAGCCTAGGGCAGAAGCTTCAGGAGTGAAGAAGACAGGGGGTGAGGGACAGAGGGCGAGCACAAGGGCAATCACTATGACACAGGAGGAGGCTAGGATGGACCCCGATGTTGTGTCCGGTACGTTTCTGGTGAACCAAACTTTAGCCTCGGTATTATTTGATTCAGGTGCCAGTAGGAGTTTTATTTCTGCTACTTTCTATGCCAAACTTCCTGTTAGCCGTAGACGTGTAGATGTACCGTTTGATGTGGAAACTGCGATAGGTAAAACTGCCAGGATTTCGAGGTGATAGAGGGTTGTGATGTAGAATTAGAGGGCCATAAATTTCGGTTAGACCGTTTGCGATGACTTTGGGTGGTTTTGATTTGGTGCTTGGGATGGATTGGTTGGCGGACTTTGAGGCGAATATAGTGTGTCGAAAGAAGATGATTTGTCTGATAGCGCCTGATAGTAGTTCGGTAACCGTTTATGGGGATCGGGTCACGACAATTCCGAAGGTGATCTCAATGGCGGTGGCGGGAAAATGTATGAGGCGTGGATGTAGCGCCTTCTTATGTTATGTAAAGGATGTAGAAACGCCAACACCACAACTATCCGATGTTCCGGTGGTGTGTGATTTTCCAGATGTGTTTCCCGAAGACTTATCGGGGGTCCACCTGACAGAGAGATCGAGTTCCAGATTGACCTGATACCGGGCGCCCAACCTGTTGCCAAAGCACCGTATCGATTGGCTCCGATGGAAATGAAAGAGTTGATGGAGCAGTTGCAAGAGTTGTTAGATAAGGGGTTTATTAGACCGAGTATCTCACCTTGGGGTGCTCCAGTCCTGTTCGTGAAGAAGAAAGACGGTAGCATGAGAATGTGTATAGATTATGTGAGTTAAACAAGCTGACGGTAAAGAACAGATACCCCTTGCCAAGGATCGATGACTTGTTTGATCAACTTCAGGGTGCCAGTTGGTTTTCAAGGATAGACCTTCGATCGGGCTACCATCAATTGAAAGTGAAAGAGCAAGATGTCCCTAAAACAGCTTTTCGCACGCGCTACGGTCACTACGAGTTCCTTGTCATGTCTTTTGGTTTGACCAATGCACCAGCTGCTTTTATGGACCTGATGAACAGGGTGTGCGGCCGATGTTGGATAAATCAGTGATTGTATTCATCGGCGACATCTTGATTTATTCGAAGAGTGAGACTGAGCATGCCGGTCACATTCGAGAAGTTCTGGAGACGTTGAGAAAGGAGAAGTTGTATGCTAAATTCTCCAAGTGCGCATTCTGGTTGCATGAAGTTCAATTCTTGGGTCACGTGGTAAATCCGGATGGAATTATGGTTGATCCGGCGAAGGAGGAAGCAGTAATGCAATGGAAGTCTCCAAAGACGCCATTCGAGATCCGTAGTTTCTTGGGTTTGGCGGGCTACTACAGAAGATTCATTCAAGACTTCTCCAAGATTGCTTCTCCACTGACCAAGTTGACCCGGAAAGATGTGAAGTTTGTATGGGGTCAAGCTCAAGAGAAGGCGTTTGAAGAATTGAAGTCGAGATTGACCCAAGCTCCTGTTTTGTCATTACCCGATGGAAGTGAAGATCTGGTGGTTTATTCTGATGCTTCCTATTCGGGGTTGGGATGCGTGTTGATGCAAAGGGGAAAGGTTATAGCTTATGCATCCCGGCAGTTGAAAGTTTATGAGGTTAATTACCCTACTCATGACTTGGAGCTAGCAGCCGTGGTCTTTGCATTGAAGATTTGGAGGCACTATCTCTACGGGACGAAGTGCACCATCTTTACCGACCACAAGAGCTTGAAGTACTTCTTCGAGCAAAAAGATTTGAATATGAGGCAAAGGAGATGGTTGGAACTTATAAAGGATTATGATTGTGAAATCCACTACCATCCGGGCAAAGCCAACGTGGTGGCGGATGCCCTTAGCCAAAAGGAGAGGCCCGAACCGATACGGGTGAAGGCATACCAACTGATCATGACCTCGGATGTGATGAAGCAAGTCAAGGAGTTCCAAGATGAGGCACTGAAAGAGGATTATCTTAACTCTGAACGAATGAGAGGTCTGGTCGCGGAGTTGGGTGAAAACACAATGGGTGTTAGAACCCGGTTTGGCTGTATGTGGATTCCTTGTTTTGGGAATCTACGGGTAAAGATCATGGATGAAGCCCACAAGACTCGATACTCCATTCATCCCGGTGCTACCAAGATGTACCAAGACATGAAGAAAGATTATTGGTGGCCGGGTATGAAACGCGCTGTGGTGGAGTATGTGAGCAAATGTCTTACTTGCTTGCAAGTGAAGGCCGAGCACCAGAAGCCGTATGGAAAGATTCAACCCTTGGATATACCGGAATGGAAGTGGGAGCACATCACCATGGATTTTATCACAAAGCTGCCACGTACCCCGAAAGGGCATGATACTATATGGGTGATTGTGGATCGTCTGACGAAGAGAGCTCACTTCCTACCGATGCACGAGACATATTCATCCGAGAGGTTGGCGATCTTTTCATCAAAGAGATTGTGACTCGTCATGGTGTACCGGTGTCGATTGTGTCTGATCGCGACACCCGGTTTACATCCAAATTCTGGAAGAAATTCCACGATGCTATGGGGACGAGGTTGCATATTAGCACGGCTTATCATCCTCAAACTGATGGTCAATCGGAAAGGACCATTCAGACTTTGGAGGACATGCTTCGGGCATGTGTTATTGACTTCGGGGGAAGTTGGGATGACCACTTGCCGTTAGCCGAATTCTCATACAACAACAGTTATCATGCCAGCATTGGCATGCCACCTTATGAGATGCTATACGGTAGGAGATGCAGGACACCCGTTTGTTGGGGTGACATTGGTCAAAAGGAATTGGGGAGTGTCGAAGTGATCGAGGCTACGACTGAAAAGATTGAAAGGATCAAGGCCTACATGACGGCAGCCAAAGACCGACAGAAGTCGTATGCTGACAACCGACGCAGGCCGATTGAGTTCCAGGTGGGAGATCGGGTTATGTTGAAGGTCTCACCTTGGAAGGGTATCATTCGGTTTCGAAAGAGGGGCAAGTTGAGCCCAAGGTATATAGGCCCTTTCCGAATCATTGCTCGAGTAGGAGAGGTGGCCTATAGGTTGGATCTACCAGATAAGCTAAGTGGAATTCACCCGACCTTCCACGTATCTCATCTGAGAAAATGTTTGGCCGATGAAGATCTGATTGTCCCACTGGAAGATATCGAAGTAGATGAACGGCTCAATTATGTGGAGCAACCAGTGGCAATCATCGATAGGAAAGAGAAGCGGCTTAGAAATAAAGTGGTTCCTCTTGTGCATGTACAGTGGAGGCACAGGAAGGGATCCGAGTCAACGTGGGAGACAGAAGATGAAATGAGGCAGCATTACCCACGATTGTTTGAGGAATAACAGGTTTCAGGGGGGTGGACTTGTAACACCCGGAAGTTTGAATTTTTGGAGGAATATGCGACTGAGTCTCAGCCGCATGGAATTCTTGCGACTGGAGGTCCAATCGCATGATGCTCGGACGGTTGAAGGATCAACCGCATGGAACTCATGCGACTGAAGGTCCAGTCGCATGGTGTTCATGCGACTGAAGGTCCAGTCGCCCCTGGACCTTAGGCGACTGAGCGTAACTATAAAAGAGGGGCAGCTCTCTTCTCTTCCCCAACACTTACACTCATTCAGTCGGGAGAAAGAGCAGCGAGCGAGAGAGCAGAGAAAGAAGAGAAAGAAAGAGAGAACGAGGTGATTCGGGCTCAAGATTTGTCGAGTGGCTAGCCAAATCGAAGCCCTTCATCTTCTCCGTGATAATGTGAGTTCTAGGACCCCTTATTTACATGTTTTCAAACGATTTTGGGGTTGGATCACATATAAACCCTATTTTGTAAAGTGTGTGTTTGACCCATTTGGGTGCAATCATATTTAATATGTTTAAAGTATGATTTTGGACTTGTATGAGTATGTATGATGTCCTAGCATGATTCCCTACGGTTTGGGAGAGTTAATTTGGGCTTGAATTGAGTTTAGAAGAGTTTTACAGCCGTAGCTCGCGGTAGCTGTTCGTGATGAACTCCAGTCGCTGCCCAGTTAGGGCTAGACGACTGAAGGGCCAGTCGCCCGACTGAGGATCGACTGATGTTCAATCGTACGATTGAGGCTCAGTCGCACGACAGGCCATACGACTGAGGGTTCAGTCGCATAAGTCCAGTCGCATAAAAATTCAGTCGCACGACCGAGGGTTAGACGCATAGAAGCCCATACGTATAGTGTCCATTCGTACGATAGAAGGTTTGGCCACGCAACTGAAGGTTCAGTCGCATAAGTATTCATCCGCATAGACCCATTCGCATGGTTGCTCAATCGCACGACTGGGGGTTCAGTCGTGTGGAGCCCGATCGCATAGTGTTCAGTCGCATGGAGGCCACGTGACAGAGAGGTGCTCAATCGCCCAAATAGAGCTGTTGTGCAAAGAGAAAAATATAGTCCAATTACTAGCCTTCGGGGGAAATGCAAGGGTAAGTAATGATACTATAGTCCCTGTAGGTGCATGTGTTATGGCCGTCAAGGCTTAGATGTCATGTTAGGCATGATGATAGTATTGCACGTGTATGCATGACATATGTATGTGTGAAGTGGCCCTGTATGACGATGATTAATGACTTGTATTATTGATGTTCCTTGACTTGATGCATGTTTATCTTTCCACAGTTTCACGTGCTATCTTTAATAAATGAAATGAAAGTGTTGCATAAAGTAAAGTGAAAGAGTAATAAAGAAAGAGAAGGAACATTAATAAAAGTTAACAAGTCTTGCAAGCTTATAGGAGGTACACGACTGTGTGTCGTTAGCTCAACTGTGTTGCGGGCTAGCTACCCATTGATCCACACAGGGTCAATCAACTGAGATTGGCAGGACCTTTGTAGCGTGCCCCGGGTGATTGGGTCGGCCTTGTACACAGTACACATAGCCCTTTCGGGGGATACAGTTGACCCTTCGGGGGATACACATAGCCCTTTCGGGGGATACAGTTGACCCTTCGGGGAAAACACATAGCCCTTTCGAGGGACATAGATGGCCTGTCATCCGCTTTCCATCGCGCATATAGTTGGGGTATTGCTCACTGGTCCATACAGAAAGGGAAACATAAAGATAAAGTTTACAGACAAGGCATACAGTACAGAGAACGAACGTTATTTGTTCATACAGTTGATGCGTGCTCGCAAATACAGTACAGTATTGTATTTTACAGAAAAGAGTATTTTTATATACAACCTATAGAAAGTGTTTTACCACATATAAAACTAGAACTCACTCAGCAACGCTGACTTTTTATGTGTTTCCAGTTGGCAGGTAGGGTTGCTGAGGATGGCACGAGGCGGCTACTCAGCTCTTTTGGGATGGCATTCTCCTTTTGATAATGCTGCAACGTCATGTGTTGTGGGCCCATAATGCACGCAACACATTATGTTGCATTCAAGCGCAAGGTTCCTTGAGGATCCACATAAACGGGATTATTTAAGGAATCTTCTTTATGATGAAAAATTTTAATATTTCTATATTAGTGGTCACTGTTTATGACCCTTTTGTAATAGTGCTTTTGTGATGTAATGCAATATTAGATGTTTTGTAATTGACGTTCCTTGTATTAAATGGCAAAAGTATTTATAGTAAAATGAAAGTTTATCACAGAGTTTCCGCTGCATGGTTTTATTAAATTATAGTAAATTATGTATGTTACGTGCAATGAATGACCAACTGTGAGGTGCCCGGGAACGGGGCCTTACACAATAAAAGTATGATTGATAATAGTTAAACCTGTTCATACGGAATGTTGCATCAAATGCAAGTACATCTCCAAATGCTTCATAATTTGATTATGCAATTTCATCCGCCCAAAATAATGAAACCAATTCATTTTTTTTCGTTTTGAAGTCAAATGCATACTTTGGATTATTTTTTTTTCCTTTTTTCCATTCTGTTTATTAACATTTGTGCATCTCTTGATCCAATATAAACGTTCATATCTCACCTAAAGTTTCTGAAATCTTCAACATTCCCATTCACCTGGCTATGTCCACCACTAGATAATGTTCTAAGTCTGTAAGCAATACTTGGTCCTATATTACTAGTTGACAGTTTAAGGATATACCTTTTTTCAGCGTATTGTAGTTTTCTTCTTGCCTTACTAAAGTACTTTTAATCATCATCTAATAGTTCGTGATTATGTGCCTCGACAAAGTCATACAAACAATAAATTGTTGTTCCCGGCATGACTCTAAACTTCACACTTGCTTGGCAATTTGTAACTTTAAAGTTGCTCATACGTTTTGAACATCCTCCTTGTTTTTATTCCAGAGTGTCATATGGAACTGTCTTTGACTTTCCATATTTATTACATACTATGTAACGATGGGTGATCTCTCCTTTAGTTCGTTTCACTGTCCCCCTTCTTGTTGAAAAACCTGCATTATCTGAATAGCAGTCATACATCTTCTTTGCTTCCTCGTAACAAGAGTAAATAACACCAACAACTGGCTTCAGTTCTTCTGGTACTATAGGGATCCAATATGTCGATCCATTTGGTGGGTGAATAATGGATGTGTCGCCTTCTTCGTTAGCTTGCTAATCTACTGTTACCAAAAATTTAGAAGTCATATAATGATACTCATTGCATTATCATTATAGTGTGTAATAATCAATATATTAAAATAAAAGTAGTAAAATTTATCAATTTTGTTGTATTTTGTATGTCCTTTAAATTCTAATTTGTTATCAGCATAATATATATATATATATATATATATATATATATATATATATGGTTTGATATTTTTTGATGTTGTATTTCATACAATCACCGTTTGTTTGACATACTGAAACAAAGTTCCCATTTGGATTATATGCATATATGCATATTTTTCAACTTTTCTACTTTTCTATGATAGGTTTCAATCCACTATTCGTATTTCTGTGATCCAGTCCAACATATTATATTCCTTTTCACAATCTAACTGTTGCTGTATTTTCCTATTCCGATATCAATCAATTTCTATCATATATAACCAATAATTTCAGCTACTACGAATTCAATCAAAATATTTTTAAATCAAGATTTCTTTTTCATGTCCATTTATACTAATATTCAGGTTATTTCAGTTGTCATGAACAAGAATACCTGTGTCATCCCAGTTTGATATTGTATCAAATGTTGCATCATTCATTCTTTTATCTACATACTACTCCATATCGTAACCGCAATCAATTTCATATATGCGATCTGACATTACTTCTTTCCCTTTACTCGGACCATGCTTAACTACAATTCTGTTATCTAATCCCGTATCTTCATTTGATTCTAAAATATCTACATCAGTACATATATTCTTGCTGCTTGTTTCAACAATTGTGCTTGTGATCTCATTTTCCATACATGAATTTGTTTGTATCCCGTATATTTCCGTTGATGAACTCCCAAATCCAACATTGTGATCTGCAATTCCAATGATAAAAACACGTTCAGTATGGCATACCCCTGATTATTTATCTGCTCCATAATTTTAAATCATAATCAGAAGCTAATATCATAAAAATAAAATCTGAGGGAAACACGATTCTTATAAAATCCGCCATAAAAATGCGATGTTATTGCAGTAAAAAATTCGAACCATAATTTTTCCCCATGATGAATTCCGTAATAACTGATAATGCGATACGAATTTGTTCATGCGATGTAGTAAAATAATGATAATGATGTATGTATTTGATGGATCTGGAGCAAATCATTGTTCTTCAGATGCAAAATTGGTCGATTATGAATGTGATTAGAGGGAACAGTTAACTTCAAACCCCACTAACATTTTACAAGTTCCAAAATTACCGGATTACCCTTTTCACATTTATTCATTTTATTTAATTAAATATATTTATAAAGAATCTGATTGGTTGGTTTTAGTTTTCATAGTTTTTTCTAAATTAATGGTTTTTATATGAATGAGTCCCTATGTGTGTGTGTGTGTGTATATATATACACACACATATGTATGTATATATGTACATATGTGTGTGTGTGTGTGTGTGTATATATATATATATGTATGTATGTATGTATATATATATGTACATATATATATATACATATGTATATATTTATATATATATATATATATATATATATATATGTATATATATATATATGTGTGTGTGTGTGTGTGTGTGTGTGTATATATATAATGGTGAAATAACATTGTTGTATATCTGTAATATGAACTACTAAGAATATATTTACAATTAATCTAATACATTAAATAACATTATGTTTTTTTATTATCATTGTGTTATCTTGAACACTGTGTTTTGAAAAATAAATTGGTGAAATAAGATTAATATGTACTTGTAATTGTAAAGCACAATAATAGATAATAATACGTTTATATAATATATAAAAAACAATGACAAAAGTAACACTTTGTGTTTTTATTAACACTATAAGATTTAAAAAATGCATTGATGAAAGTATATTATTTTGTATTTTTAATCGTAAAACACAATGATAAATAATAAGTGTATATAATTTATAGAAACAATAACAAAATTAAAACAAAATGATTTGAAACGTAAAACACAATATATAATACATATAGCAGATTATGTAAAATATATAACACAATGAACTAATAAGACACAATTAGCTTACGTATTTAACACAATGATTAAAATACATCCTCTTTAAAACAATAGAAGAATACTTGTTAAACTCACATTTTTTCTTAACTTTTTAGCTTAAATATCATTTTTACTATAACTCCACCTGAAATTAATTGTAAATATATATTTGTAACATATTTACTTTTATTTATGTTTCATTATAAATTTCATTTATAACCAAACATCTAGAAGCTAAGATGAAATGCCCATAACATGTAAACATAGGAAATCGTGAGTTCAAGTCTCACTCTGAGTAAAACGTTTAGAGTTGAACCAGTTATTTTTTCAACAATTAGTTTCTTTTGATGAGTTGGAGGTACAGTCTCAGCTAAAAAAATAATAAGTCCAATTTAAATAACACTTATCATCTAAAATAGGGTTGTACTTTTGGAGCTAAAAAAAAGTTTTTATATTTCCATCGTCGTCACGCACAGAAAGATATAAATAACTCGACTTCCCGTTGAGCTTCAAAATTCAAACCACATCTTCATCTTCTTCTTCCCCACATCGTACACCGGAGTAACAAACATCAATGATCAAACGCTAACGACAACAACCGTAATAACACCCAATTCCACCATGGAAGACGACACCTTCTGCTTCACCCCTTGCCGGAGAGACGCCAACTGCACCTGCAAAATCTGTCAAGCTAGCATCAACGCCACTCTTGATTTGCTCCCAATAAGCGCCCAAAGACCATCTTCAAAACCGTCTCCACCTCAAACCCCAATCGTCTTCGATCCGGACACCATGTTAACTCCTGAATCCAACACTCCTCCTCAAATGGTGCCTCCCGCTGTAAATTCATTCAAGACTGATTTGCCGTTGGAGATCAAGAGGAATAAGAAGAGAGAATTTGGATATGGGTTCATGCTGAAGTGTGTTTTGGTTTTGTGCTTGAGTTTGGTAGGGAGATTAGGGTTTTCAGTTGTTACTTCTAGGATCATGGAAACGAAATTGTCGCCTGAAATGGTCAGGAATTTGAGTGAGAAGTCGTTAGGGTTTCAGGATGTGAAAGAGCGATTAGGGTTTTTGAACAATGAGGTGCAGAATCTTCTTGGGGGTACTGAAGGTAGCTCTACAGTTCCCAATTGGGAAATAGTTCAGGTGCCCTGGCTATTATTATTGTTATATGCTTTTATGTGCATGATGTGTGAAACATCTGTGATTGATTAGTTTTGTTTGATTTGTTTAGGATGGTCTGATGTTGAGATCTCGTTGTCAGTTATACAAGTCTGCAATGGAAGAAGTGAGTGTTTGGGGATGGCCTTTGCAGACAGCTGGATTGCTTACAACTGATTTTGCTTCGAGATCGTTCACTATCTTGTCAGGAAGAGTTACAGAGGTATACTAGTTTAAGTTTTTCATTTTTTTTGTTTTGCATTTATTCAATATGAAGTTTTTACAATAATGGCTTAATGTATGGCAGTGGTCGAATGGAGAGTTAAGTTGTTTGATTCGAACAGCAAATACTTCATGGGAACAAGGGAAGTGGAGGTCTTCTGTATGGCGATTAGATGAAAATACTTGGATTCTCGAGTACAAAAGAAGCTTTGTGTTTGACAACACAAGACCATTTTCATCAGCTATGGAGTTCTTGAGATTTAAGATGATGAGATCATTTCAATGGATGAAGCATCTATGGAAATTTCCTAATGCTAATCGCTTAGCTCCCACGTGAGAAGAGTCTACATGTGTTCAATTTTGGTGTCAATCTTCATTACAAGTTATAACTGAATGCTTTTTAAAACAAACTAATGTTCTTAGTAATGAGTAATGACATGTTCAGTTTCTTTTTTTCTGAGAAAAACGATAACCAAAATCATCCTCTAATTAGTGTTCTTAATTTGGATATTAGAAAGTAAAATCATTTAAATTAGGTTAATATTTGTCTCAGGGTTGGTACTTGGTATAAAACTAAGAACATATTATTATTTTACAAGCAGGGAGTTATAATAAGTTGGATAGTAACCATACAACTAAAACATGAAAAACAAAAAGAAAAGACTACACAGTAACTAAAGAAAGATAACCCATGATCCATCCATCCATACATATTGGAGAAAAAAAGCAAAGTGCTTGTTGCTTTGAATGCATCATGGTTCAGGGTTGGGGGTGAGACATGGAAATGAAGGAATAGATTGCAAAATCAACTTCCTGCTGCTTCTTTGACCCATACTCGAGTGTGGTGGTGACACCCTCTTGCTGTTTGGCGAATGAGATTTTACACCACCGATCGGAGAATCGTTGTTATCTTCAAGAATATCAGGTATCTCATTTTCTCCCACTGTTTGTAGTTTGTTCATTCCACCTTTGAAATGATTCAACTTTCCAAATCTTTGGCTAGAGGATGATCCGATTGATAGAAATGATCTTGGTGGTTTGCCCTTTGAGGAGTTAGGTAATGGAATAGAATGCCTAGCAATATGAAAATAAATATATAATTAGTCATCTTTCAAATAGAACAAGATAAAACTTCAATAATCACAGGGATTAAATGTGTCAAGTTTGACTTGTTTAACTACAAATGAGCTGATTTGAGATGGGGGTTATGTTTTAACTCTAAGTCTCTAATATGTTTATCTACAAATGATTCAAACGGGTCAAACATATTAAAACAGAGTTATTGTTGTAAATTGCATTCTTTTTACCTGCCAAAACGTGAAGGAGTTGCAGGTGTAGCAGAAACAGGCTCAGCTTCATTGTACAATACCACCTGTAAGCTTCCATCACTCCCATTCCCTTCACACTCGACTTCTAGCTCCATTTCCGAACCTATACAAAAATTAAACCACCGTCAAATGACTTTCAAACTAGTAAACCATCTAATAAATGCAATCAACTTCATTATATAACACAAATGAAAACTGTTTGCAGTAAGAAATATTAATCCCATATGTTTACGAAATGCGCACATACCATCCTTGCGACCAAATGTATTCTTACACCCTTCACATCTGCAGTTTATGGAGCATCCAACACCGCCCTTTTTTCATAGAAACCATATAACCAAAATTAGACAATCGTACAACAGCAATGTGGACCCATTTACTAATGAGCATTGAGCGGATTAATATAGTTATGTTTTATTTGTAACATGTCAAACAGGTAAAGTAAAAAATATTAGAGGGAACATGCCAAAAGGGTAGAGTAAGTCAAACAATTAAAAGATTTCCACAATTACTTTCCATGAGTTTATAAAAGTTAAAAAGATTTAAGAAAAGGTTTTTTGGGTCAACCCAGAGTGACCCGTTCCATTACCTGTTTTGACTTGTAAGAAACATTGTGTCACCACTTTACAACACTAACACCACACAAGTACAGCAAGAGGGAAGAACCTGATAGCATTCACAATATTTCTTGAGGCAACCAGATTTTTTACAATTGCATCCTCTTTTATGCCGAGCAGAAGCTGGAGTGTTGCTAGATTCATCCTGTATGATAAAGTATAATCATGAGATATATATAACTAACTTTGGATCCACTATGGCTCTAATGTATTCTAAAGTTTGTGACCCTGACCTCTTGCGTAGAATCAGAGGTTTTAATAACTTTGGGAGCAAATGCAAGAGGATTGCGAGATTCAATCTGCTTGCGAGTTGCAAGCACTGTATCTTCATGTATCGGTTTGTTGAAACATTCTTGACATGCACATGGCTCCACACAGTACACGCCAGCAGCAAAGCATTCACAATAACTGAAATTGGCAATAACAACCACCATACTCAGTAAGTGCTCAAGCAAAACCACAAGTGATAGTGCAAACACATACATAAAACTAGGTCAGGTCGCTAGTCAAAACAGACATGCGTTGAAAGGGTTGGTTTTTTAGTACAGGTTGAAACAGCTCAGACCAGGTTGGGACCAGAAAGTGTTTGTTTGTCCATTAAACTAACTGTTTTTATAACCAAGAATGTGTCGTTTCAAATTACAAAAAAAACTGCTTCAATAAAAACTAACTCAATTACACGACTTAGGAAATTGTTTGCTGCTTTTGGTGACTTTCAAGTTTCAACTCATTAGACACATTTGACCCATTCCCTTCTTTGCTAACTTTTTACTCGACTCATTTACCTGTTAGATAAAAACACAAATCTTTTGAAAAGTAAAAAGTTGTTATATTATCTTAAGGTTTGAAATCTGTCATGAAGTCAAATCGACAAATTCGTAATAAATGGGTCAAAATTGCCACATCTACGTAAAACCGTTATTCTCCTAAGACTGCTTCTTCCATTCTGTCCCGTCTGAAAACTGAAACAGTTAAGGTACAATAATATCATCATGCTTTAAATTGGGAAGATGAATGATTTAGACTAATAATAAATGCATACAGGTCTTTACAAGTAGCACAAATTTGTCAATGAAATCACATGGAGATTAAGAAAACTTACAGCTTCAAGCACTTGGATTTTTTACAGTTACAACGCTTGCAAGCCTCCGCATCGCCAGTATTTTCCGCTCTGCGCCTGTAAAAAAAGTTCAATCAAAACATTAAATGCAGAATCAATGGTAATTAACAACTATGATATAAGGAATGTTTGGCTGTAGTTTTTAGAAGTGGTCATAAGTTACCCAACCCACCCAATTTGTCACCTCTATGCAGTATGCACATCCAAACAAACCCATTATCCTCATTATGCTTAACATTTAACAAATAGGAATGGTTTACACCAACAATGATATAAGAGTTCAAGTAACTTGCCTCTTCTTTCTTGGGCTAGTTTGACTTTGACTTAACTCATCAGTACCTACAAATCCAAGTGCTTTAGAAGCATCTTCTGCAACATTTTGGGTGTGCCCTATTTCATTGTCAAAAGAGGGTGCGTCAGACAATTTTGTAATCAAGTCTTGACCAGAGCCCATGGAAGGATAAGCAGCAGATGAAGGTGCAATTATAAGTTGTCTAGCAGAGCCTGAGTTTTCATGCTTAACTACTTTGTGATCCACTAAATTTGAAGCAATAGCATTTAAATGCAAGCCAATTCCGGGTAATTTACATTTAGAGGAATCATTTCCAGTCCTCAATGGAGGCAACTTATTATTACTGGGAAGAACTGTTTGATTGGATTCTGATAAATTTACAGAACCGCCATTTGAGACATCTTCTAAGTGCTTTCTTCGAGACCCCATCATCTCAAAAACTAGACAACGTCTTCTCATGCCACGATATAAATTACCACCCTACAGATTTACAAAAAGATTGCAATGCCAATTAATATACCCTTGTTAATAATCTTTGAGTTCAGATAAGTTATTTGGTTACAACCTGATAACATAACCTCCATTAAAGGTGACATGATAGACGATACAGACGGATCATATCAAGTTCAGATCAAAACAAGTAATTCTCGGTATTGGAGCAGGTCAGGTGGATTTACACAAATAACCTTTTGCCCAGATTTATTTTATAAATGATCGGTGTGTCAAATATGATTAAAAATAATATATTATCAAATTAGTAATGGTCAAAATTTTAATATATAATGATTTAAAAGGTTTTATGATTGCCACCACTAGAATATAAAGAATATGAGTTTGCCACATATGAAGTAGACAAACTTAATAAATTCTCACCTCATTATCTGTATCCTCCACAGGTTCTCCAACCTCAAAATTGTTTAAAGACGTACTAGCAATCTTTACATGGTTTTCTACTGTCAAACCTTCATTATTTTCTAAAGGATTATCAACATCACCAGTAGCTTGTGCTTCCGCATTCATAACTGAAGTATTGAAAGTTGTAGAATCTAAAGTGCTTTGACCAGGGCCCTTATAGGCCACGATGTCACTTGGTGAGTCAAAATTAAGCAACTCTGAAGCGTCAGATATCAAACTATCCCAATCACATGTACTTAGTTCTTTACCATGATGGAGTTGATTTATCCCTTCAATTGGACCATTTTCAGAGCCTTTGTTGATGAATTGACCAGATGATGCTGATGGACCCACCAATTTTAATGTGTTCATTGTGACAGGGCTAACAGCTTCATAGTTAAGTTTTCTTGATTCAAGATTTGAGCACTGGTTTAACGGAACAGCAGAAGTTTCAGTAATGGGATTACTTGGATTGATATCAGTATTCTGTTTTGATGTGTTTTGACCAGCGGTTGAATTTGCTTCACTGGTTTCGGCTTTCTTTGAATCCTCAGAAGTAAGTTCTGGTTTTGACGGATCAGCAAACTGGTGCCTAAAAAGCCAAAATTTAACAAAATAAAAACATTTAGCGAGAATAAACTAAATGATTTGGCTCAGCAATAATCTCTTAATGGTGATAAAGTGGGTGATTCACAACCGGTTGGGTAATAGGTAAAAACAAGTAGCTTTTGGTACCTGTCAAAATGGCCAGGTCAGGTTGACCCAAAAACTTCCACCCATAAATATTAAGTTTTTAATAAATAATTAAGGTGATAAATATGATTACAAAAACAATATTATTTCTTTAATTATCTAACTTATAAATGAAACAATTTAAGAGGTTTTAGGGGTTGAAAGTACACTTTGGGTGACTTTGGATCCATTTGACAAGTTTTCTTTTACACTAATCTTTGCAATGTAACCCATTTAACCGATTACAAATGAAACATAACTTGAATTAACCCATTCATGAGAAATTGGCACCTCTAATCAATATAATCAGTCTCAATACCTTCTAAGGAATTTAGAATCTTTGAGGGAACTGACATGAGGTGAAGTGAAGACAGATGGAAGGGATGCAAAACTTATATTGCTGAATGTCTGAGTAAAGTGCACAGATTTAACTGGCTTGATAGGTGAAAGACTGTTGATATAATTGAAAACTGGGGAATCCTGCAAACAAACAACACAAAATGCCTTAGTATGACTGGTTATTATGAATATTTATTTCTTCAAATGTTAAGCAAAAACGAATAGCAATAATCAAATTGGAAATGAACATGTTAATCATTCAGAAAATCCACATCCAAACACTCTCAAAATACCGATTAGCCTAAATTTAATATGTAACAATTACACTCTGCTCGTGACATTCAATTTGGATTTGATAAACAGATCAAAACCTTAATCTGTTTTTGACATACACTCTAAATTGATAATCAATTGATATACAAAACCCTAACTTTAACAACAGAAGACGCAATTCCTGATATCGCAAGACTGGGAACAAAATCACAAACCAAGAACACAATTGGTGGAACACAATCCAAAAACTGCATGAGTATTCATTGATCTTGTGAAGTAAACTTTCAAAAAACATCATAATGAACAATTGAGACCAAAAGCACATCTTGATTACTTCAATTTTAGACTTAATTCTTGAAATCAGCAAATAAACCCTAATCCTAAAGAACAAGTAGATCCCTCACAAGTGACAATCAATCTGCCATAAAAGCCCTAAAAAAGACCACCAATTCAAAGTATAATCAACCCAATTAAACAGCAAACAATTCCTCAAACTGAATTGACCACAAAACCCGAATTTCCCCAAAAATCAAAAATCAAACTTGATTTCAAACCAGTGTCAGAAAATTGAAAACCCAGAAAACCCCATGAAATCAACAACCAAACCCTACACAAACATCAAAATCGGCGCATCAGATCGCCAAAACACTTGAAACAACAGAAGTGAAGACCCAATTCACCTCGAATTTAGAAATAGGGTTAGCGATCTGGGTCCTCTCAGGAGTATCCGTTACAATAGCCTTATCTTTTTCTTGATCTTTGTCATTACCCATCTTGTTAAAGGCCGATTGAGCGTCGGCTGCTGCTGCTGCTGCTTCTTTTATTGTATTGATGTTTGTTTGATTATTATGTGGTGGAAGTAGAAGATGAAATGGGATGAGATGAGATGAGATGAGATGAGATGAGATTCAAGAAGAAGCGGGAAGGGCGGGAAGAAAGTTTTAGTTTTTATTTTTACTTGATGTTGATGCTGATGAAAGAAGCAAAGAAACCCCACACACACACACACTACAGGCCCACGCCAAGAAGATAAAGAATGGTTATAAAACTCATGTAAATGTGGGAAAGTAGTAAAAGGTAACGTTTGTTAATCATGATTTTGTAATTAAATGGTGTCAATGGTTATAAACCTATAAAAACCTTAATCTTTCAAAGTTAAAATTTTTTTTTATGTTTGAGTGAATTGTTGTTTTTCTTCATGTGATTTGGTTATATTTGTTATTTTCATCTAAAACTGGCTTTACTTGCAATTGGCTCCCGAAGGTTGAAAATATTAGTCATTTCCATCAAAAAATATTAGCTTAATTATTTTAAAATGTTAAATATTTATCAACTAAAGGGAGCTTATATAAGTTTTTATATAAAAATAAAATCTTAATTTATGTTTATGTGTTGTTAATAAAATTTCATTCACAAAATTCATGTTTTTGAATGAAAATGACTTTATTTTCAATCTTGGGAAACCAAATGTAAGAAAAAAGCTTTTTGTTTGAAAATGACAAGTATAATCAAATCACAATAAGAAAACAACAATTCAGTCTTTATGTTTAGTGTGTTAATGCGAATGTTTTTCTTGAACGGAATAAAATAAAAAACTATTAAAACATAAATAATTGCATGTTATTTAGTTTAAAAATATGGATAAGTATGAGAAATGATGTGTAATGTTTTTAGAAAATAAAAGATAAAATTAGAAAAATGGTTTTAGTTACATTGTAAAGATGAAGATATGTAACCTATTATGAATGCTCTTAGGTGTTATCGCATTTTATGACTTGGGTTTGGGTTTAGAGTAGGGCAGTGGTTAGGGAGAAGGGTGGTGCAACGCATCAATTTAGGGGTATCGATTTTGTGTTTCATAATAAGAAAAGGGTTAGATATAGGAAATTTTATGGTGGTGTTTATGAGGTGAGATGGTGGTGATTTATGGTGGTGGTTGTTAGAAGTTAGGGGTGGTGGTGTGATGATGGTTTAAGGTGGTCTTAGATCTAATGTTTCATCAAAGAGGAGGATGAAATGTTAAATCTTTAAAGTTAGATAAATATTTAATTTAACATTGAGTTTTAATTGTTGATTGCGAGTTGTAGGACCGATTAATGGTTAACAACAGTTTCACAGCTGAAAATTATCAACTAACCAAACAAGAAAACAATGAATAACAAGTAATGAACACTCAAGAAAGATTGGTTTTTCAAAGATAATTTATATTGCTCTCAAATGTTTTACAAGTGTTACAAAGCTTAATCCTAAGACTGATGCATGAGATACTTTATAATACATCCTACAGGCTATAGGTAGTCACACTTTGAAGACCAAGTAGACACTAATATAGACAACAAGATCAATGTAGAGTCAAAAGACAGATTGTCTTTTGACATGTGACTATAACATGTCATAGCTCGCATCTTATTGTATTACAATAATGATAAAAGTACTAAAGTAGGAAGTTACAGATAAAAGACCATGATGTACGGTTGACAAAAGTAAAAAGGTAATTGCCAACTTATATAAGTTGGTGAGTCTTAATAACTGACAGTGAAAAGTTCTTCTACTTTTGTCAAAAGTGTGTCGGTACACACATGTCTTCTTAGTGTTCGAAAGAGTTTAGTGTTTAAGGTTCGGAAGACTTTGTCTTCAAGCTTTGGAAGATTTTACTTTTGGCTTCAGAAAATTTCTATCTTTAGCTTTGAAGATTTCACACTTTGTTATTTTTTCTGTACATTGTCAAATCTTTCAAAGTACTTCTTTGTACTTCAATGGATCCTGAAAGATATTCGGTTAGCATCAGCTTTTAAGATAAATATCTTAATCTTACACAACTACAATACCAAATGTAATGAAATAAATTAAAGTAGTAGTATGGTTTGACATTTTACTTTACAAGGAGTACATCTTTTTATGGGTTATAAAAATATGAATCATTGATCCAAACAGGTTTTAAACTAGTCAATTTATATAATTTTTTTAGCTTAAAGGACTAGGAAAATAATTACTTATTTTACACATATATCAATTGAATAAATAACAATTAAATAGTAGATTTTTTTAGAATAAGCACATCACAAATTGCATTCTATAAGATTTGAATTTTTGACCTTTAATTATAGGATTCATCATTAACCATCGGAATATCTTTTTGTTCTGTATACAAAAAATGTTAGTGTATCCATTTAAGTTAAAAATTATTGTGGATAGTTCGTATTTTTATGAAACGTATGGGCATTCAATTATAGTGAGACTATCCTTCAAGTACTTATTTAATTATTTATGGATTAGATTAGATTTTTTTTATATTTAATCAATATTATTAATTATCAGAAATGTGAAAGTTAAACAAATAACGTGAGGATGAAAGTTTGATCATTGAACTTGAGATAAAAGGTCGTTCGTACAAGTTTCAAGAAGCCATTCACGTTAATTTCAACCTTAAATAAATAAATCAGTAATATCATATGATATATTAAATAACAATCCACTTGTTTTCTTGTGTAACGTCTTCTATCGCATTGACTATTATAACACACAATATCCCAAGTACTAATGTTAACTTGGTTCAACTTTCATTGTCGGAGTTTAATCTTTTACTAATAATATTTTAAGTTGCGAATTTTAACTTATTACATGTAACATTAGTTTTATGATTTCGAAGTTATTATTATTATTTCATGTTTGTAAATTTTTAGTAAAAAATAAAAGTTGTAAATCCAATAAAAAAGGATTAATAAATTTAGTAATATTCGGGAAAAAGAAAGACAGGACAACCCATCTAAGATCTTCCATTTACTTTTCTGAGAATCTCGCAAATTAAATATTTTATATTTGACCTTTATTATATTATAAGAAAACTAGTTTTAACGAGGTGTCTTTATTTAAAAGGTATTATCACCTAAACTCTCAAGGTTGTTTTTTAAAATTCATAAATAATAATAATATTATTATTACCATTACTGTTATTGTTATTATTATTAATATTATTGTTGTTGTTATCGTTGTTGCGGAAATCATAATTAAATGTTTTAAGTGAAATAGTATACCACATGATTGTAGATTTGTAGGTTTTAATCATACAAAGTCACATGATTTTTGAAGTAAACTAAACATTTGTGTTGAGTGTTTCCCTAAATATTATTTGTGTTGAGCGATTCCTAAAATATTATAAAAGATAGTCAAATTAGATTTTAATAATTCAAATTATTATTTATTGGCCGATAAAAATTCATACTATTGATTTAGCCAGTAACAATCCCAACTTTCATTTTTATTAGTCCCAACAATCCCAGTAATATAGTTATTAAAAATTTACTTTTATTTCGACTCGATTTCATTCACAATAATGACTATGAACAAAATGAAAAAAAACATACAAGCTAAATTGAGTCTAAAATAAGTAAAAATCGAGTGTGAATGCATGATAATTACTAATGAGATTGTTGTTGATAATAAAATAAAAGTTGAGATTATTACAGACCAAATCAATAGTATTGATTATTATCAGTCAACGAGTAATAGTTTGGATTACTAAAATCTTATTTGCGTAAAAGATAACATAACAACTATTTTAATTACATAAAATTTTAGTTTTTCCAACTACACAAAAAGCTACAGAAATTAATTTCACTGCCAACATAATCGATATAATTAATAATAAAAGTTATAAAGTAAATATCCGTTAAGTTGCACATACGAGGTTAGAGACTAATTATGCAAATTGTTGTAACTTCAACAGGATAGTCTATCCGTGAATCTCACAAGTTTGTTATGTGGTTCTAAAATTTAGGGTTTTGGTATTGACCAAGTTTATGTTAACAAAATACTAGGTCACTATATTTTATTAAGTCGACCTTTTAAATATAATTTTGAACCAAAAATGGTAAATAATGTTTAGGTGATTATACCTTTTAAACAGATTTTGATAATTACAATTCTAAAACTCTAAAAGTTGTGGTGAAGGGAGTGACATACAACGATCACATTGTTAACGATAATTGTGTGACCCTGCTTCGGAACATAGTTGTTATCTTAAGTGGGCCCATATCTCCGTTTCTCAGTTGAGACCGCACCCCAAACGTCCTCAGGGGAAACTTATTGTTGAGAAAACACACTGGCTCGACTCTAAGCATTTTGCTTAGAGTGATTCTCAACCCACGATCTTCCAATATTTACATGTCATGAGCATCTCACATTAACCAGTTAAGATAAGGATCATTGATATTCAACAATCACATGATTATAACTCCTTTAACATCTTTGATTCTTTTAAAATTTTGCATTTCATTTATCGAAAATTTTAAAATATAATAGTTTTTTAATTCACACAATGAGGTTTTGAAAATTATGATACATCGGGAAGAAAATATAAATTTCAAGAGGCGTTTAATAGATGAGAAACAAAATATTAAAGTCAATATTTGTTGAGGAAAAAGATGGCTTTTCCAATATAACAACCATACCAACTTGTGACGATATACTAATTGATTAATTGAAAGCAACAACCAGTTCAAATCCACAGCCTAATGACATGATTTGATGGGTTATATATATTTATGGAAAAGTCATGAAGAAATTTTTGTTTATATGTTACAGACATGTCAAAAACTAATAAATTATATAGTTATATAGTTAAGTGTCACATGACATGGTCGTGTAGACGTGTACCTATTTGTCCTTTATTCTATCATCGTTTGTTTAAATTCGGTGTGAGCATCTCTTCTTTCACATCTCACCATTGCTGTTGTGCATTAGTTAATAATAAAAGTGGCAAGCCATTATAATGTCTGATTGAATAAGAAGTAACATCTGAATAATTCGATATCTTTCTAAAACTTTACTCATTAAAAGACTACATGAACTATTAAAAGAGTTTTTAATAAATGAAACAAACACACTCTACCTTTAACCAATAACACTTAAAACCCTCTAATGCATTCACCTCCACTACTAGAAAAGCTGCAGTACATGACGCGCAATGCGCATCATTTTTAGAGTCAAATGACGCGCAAATGCGTGTCAAGGAAGGGTAGTCATAAACGAACGATGACAGACATCCACCCGTTCATCTTCTTATGACGCGTGAAAGATGGCGTGCATTTTATGACGGTCAATAGATTATGCGCATTGCGCATCATGAAAGGGTTGTCACAAATGACTTGATGACGCACATGCACGTGTCATCTTTGTAATTTTTATGACGTGCTAAAGATGATACACAATACACATAATAAATTAGCTACTTTTTCAAATACTTTTTTTATTTTTAATAAATTTACCTGCTGTTTTATATAACAAATTGTCGAATAACACCGAAACAAAATCCATTTAATTAAATACCAACAAAATTTACAAAAGTTGTTTCAAATTGAATTCACATGCAAATACAAATACTACTCCAAATTCATTGCAGGCCTACATATAAATGAAATTCGATACGTAACACAACCAATCTTCATGAACTTCATCCACATCACCATCGGTGTATTTATCTTTACCTCCTCTAATCTAAGACAATACCAATTTCACCAAATTAAACTTGTCATTTTTGACCCAAACCGCTTCCACCAACCTGACCAGTTTAAGATAAACAATCTCAAACACTTGACTAGTTTATTAGATCATGTGTATGTATATAGATAGCCGTACAGTGTATGTATATAGATAGCCGTACAGTGTATGTATACATAACCAGCCGTACTAGAATTCATCAATTATCAAATCAGATGTATGTAGATCAGAATTCACCAATTATCAGAATTTACCAATATTTCTACTTACTAACTATGATAATTTACTAATAAAAAACTCATACATAGACAACCATATTCAATATATATCAACTAAAGCAACAATGGTAAATGTATTATATGATGGTTTACTTACATTATTGACTAGTATTTCAAGCCCTTCATCAACTACTTCTTTCATGAACTTTAGCACGTAGTATCCATATTCGGTACTTCCTGACTGACGTGTACACTATAACATTTTTTAATGATCAACCTAATGAAGTTAATTAAAGGTGCAAATTCAAATAAGAATTAAGTGCTCACCGTAGAATTGACCCATTTGAGTTTAGTTTGCCTCTTCTTAGTACGACTTTATGCAGCATATAAGCCCATTGCCCTACAAAAAAGTTGATCAATTAAGATATATATTAAAAGAATATAACATAAAGTTTTAATAATTTGTATTACTTACGTATCTTCTAGATAGAGGAAAGACATGCCACCATATACCCCTCCCAGACCCTGCTCTCCAACGGGATACACTGGGTATGTTTGTTTGTTTGTTTGTTTGTTTTGTATTACTTACGTATCAATGGTTTGTTTCAACAACAGATTCATAGTGCTGACCCTTAGAGAATCAAGATAATAGCAAGTGAATGTTTTCATATCTAGCACGGTCAGCACCTAATGGTTTCTACAAAAATCAAATTAAGTCAAACAACTTATTTATACAGTAGAAAATAATCAATTAAGTCACACCCGAGATTGTAGGGCAATAGGATGATATCATTGTCTCTTCTTGTAGACAGCCGATTTGCAATGCTCTACTTGAATCATCAATATTTTTGGATTTCACTTGTGTGACATTCGTCATTTTCGACTAGCTTTGTGTTTGTTATTCTGTATTGTAAACCCGAACCGTTTTGGTATTCGGATCTTTGTATATTAATAAAATGATGGATTTTATGCTGTAATCATGTTTCATACTTGTCGTGGTGTGACCCACAGTTCGTTTAAGCAAAATCAGCTTTTTTAACGTTTTTGGTTCGTTTAAGCTCGTTTAAGGCCCAGACTCGTATTTTAACCATTCAAATCAACCAAGACCTAACCCATAATTATTCTAGAACCCTCCAAACATGTTTTTATACCTGTTCATAATTTATTTAAATCAAAATTAATTTTAAATAAAAGAATCAAAGTGCTTCCTTTTACCCACCGGACAAACGCATTACCCATTCTCTCAAACCCTAATCCTTCCCTATAAATACCACTCATTCTCAACCATTTCACCTACACATTTTCATCTTCTTCTTCTAATTTTTTGATCTTGCAAGTTGTTCTAGCTAGTTTTGCTTAACTTTGACTTTAAAAAGTCAACGGAACCGAATCTTGCATTTCAAACCATTTTGGGTATGTGTTTTTGGATATTTTCAGTTATTCTAAGTTATTTTATGTTGAAAAAACTATTTTTATCTTTATTTAAGGCTTGTGGGCATTCAAACACATATTTATGCATTTTAGACCCGTTTGGGTCGTTTTCGGGAAGTTTACTCGCTTAACTTTCATGTTTGAGTTTAGATCTGGAACTTTTACCTTATTTTTAGTTCTATGGTTTTGGACATGTGGTAACCATCCTCGGGTTCATACCGAGTCAAGGACCGAACCAAACCGAACGCTCGTTTAAGCACTATAAATAACTTTTAAGCAATCATGTTACATCAAACACTTTAGATCTGAGTTTTTCTTTATATTTTAGTTATTATATGGTTGATATGGAGGTGTAGAACAAATCTTGGCTTGAACCCAAGTTTCGGGTAAAAACCGAGTAAAACCGAACACTCGTTTTAACGAGTTAGTCAATGTTCAAACCACCAAAAGTTCAACCTATCTTTTTAGTTATGTTTTAATTTATATTACTCATATTACTTAAGATTTTGGAAGTGTTGGAACAAATATTAGCTCAAATCAAGTTTCGGGTAAAAAAACCCGAGTAAAAGTCGAACTTATCGTCTTAACGAGCTAGTCACCGTTCAAACTACAAAAAATCTTTCCTAACTTTTTTTTTACTTATGTTCCACTTTATATTGTTTATATTTCTAAGATTATGGTATGACGGAATCAAACTTGGTATTATACTAAGATCGAGTTTAAGCGATTTTTTATTAATTAAAGTCTCAAACTCGAGTTTAAGAGAGTGTAAGTCGGATCTTGATGTTTACATTAACAGGATCGTGCACACTAGCACTAAACCAACTCCCCTATGTAAAACTTAACAATGGTTGAGTAAAACTAAAGATCAAGGACCCGGTTTCTTGTAAAACTCATTTTATCCTTACGTTATTTAAACACACTTTGTAAAATATAATTAAAACTCCCGAAAACACAAGCCTTATTTTTATAAACTTTTATATCATTTATATTTTATCTTCAAGACTCAATACTTACTCAAGATCTTTCAATCTAGGACACGCACGTTAAACCGTCGGGCTCGCTTACTGTGAAGTCACTGGATCGATGAACATCCGAGCGTGTTCTTGACGGAAGGATAAAAACCAAAAGACAATCAATAATACGAACAATAATCGAATGATTTTATTGATAAAACATAACGATTTTAAGCTCGTTACAACTTAAGAATCAAGACTTTTGGCAAGGGGAGATCGAGCATAATCTCCCCTCTCATCCGGCAGCACCTGGGCGCCAGGAACCCTATGAAAACCCTTAGGTTTCTACACATTGAAACTGGTATATATATAGGCCTTGGCCCATATCTGATGCGACTGGGCCCATTCGTCCGATTGGACCATACGTATGGTCCAATCGTACGACTGGACCATTCTTATGGTTCAGTCTTACGAATTCCCCAATCGCATCTTTCTGTCGCACGACTGGCCCATTAGCATGGCTCAGTCGTACGACTGAGTCTCATTCGCATATGCTCCTACGAATGACCCAGTTTCATGTGTTTACAACATATCAGGTGTATTACATTAAGTCTAGACTATTCGTCAAGCGACGGACACACTATATATGACAATATATGCTCCAACAAATTCCCCCTTGGACGTTGCTTGCGAATAGTAGATAACACCTCTTACAATCTTCAGTCAATCTTTGCTCTGGTTTCCAATAGAATCAAACGAAAAACCATATTAGCCAACGTTGCCGATCCGTCAGGTTACTACCATATCCCTGAAAATGAATTTAGGCACAATAGCTTTCGTTTACTTTGCAGAACACCATCATAGCAGCAAGATTCCCCATATGACTGATTTTTCCAGATAATGACATGAACAGTTTTCCATTGCTTCAATCTTCACACAGGCTGGCCTGATTAACATTAACGACTGTAGAAATTCCCCCTCACATTCAGCATATCCCAATATATAAACGTTGTGCTCTCCTTGCGTCTTCATACGGTGTATTGGGCAAAAGGTTGAAGGTTCCAATCCACAGCTGACAATATCAAACAAATCAGCATGCATGTAGATTCATTATCAGAAACCTGCTCACATCATCACTTTCTGATTGCGTCTTCAATTTCTCTATACATGGATTCCCCCTTAGAATAAGAATCCTTTCTGTGCGAAAATAAATATTACTTGGTTGGCCCATAAGTAGTCAGATGCTCCTGACTACCCCACAAAATCAGCACCGACTGCTGATATCTTCTTTTCTCTCTTTCTTGTTCTCACAACATTCACCTATTCTGGAAGTCCAACGAATAATGGGGTATCCATCAAACTTGTTTGACATAAGAACCTCAGGGTGAATGTGCTTTGCTCATCCTCAAATCTGTGCAAACGGTAGTTCCAGATTTTTTTTTTTTTTTTTTTTTTTTTTTTTTTTTTTGGAACGCCGTTCATTCGTATGACATGGAGTACAATTATCACATTCGTGTGATTGGATAATACGAATGATATCTTCGTGAGACTGGTCCAGTAGCATGACTGGTCATAAGACTGGTCCAGTAGCATGAATGGTCATAAGACTGGTCCAGTCTTATGACTGGTCATAAGACTGGTCCAGTCGCATGGTCCAGTCGTACGGATGGTCCAGTCGTATGGTCCAGTCGTACGGATGGTCCAGTCGTACGGATGGTCCAGTCGCATGGTCCAGTCGTATGGATGGTCCAGTCGCATGGTCCAGTCGTACGAATGGTCCAGTCGCATGCTCCAGTCGTACGAGCGGGTCTGCACGCAGATTTTCAGATCTGCATCCGCCATGGCCGCCAAAAACCCTAATCTGATGAATTTTACATGAACCGAACCGAAATAGACATCATAAGATTCGTAGGGGTGATGGGGACGTGGTTTCAAGTTCGATTTTAACATAGAAGCACCACACGTAACCTGATCTGAGCAAAACACGAAGAACACAAAGGCGGTTTAACGTCAAAGAACCTGAAATAGATCCAGAGATCAAGAGCTCGGGTTGCTAGATTGATTGTTAGATCATTCTAGCAGTAACCGGCTCTGATACCAATTGTGAAGTCACTGGATCGATGAACATCCGAGCGTGTTCTTGACGGAAGGATAAAAACCAAAAGACAATCAATAATACGAACAATAATCGAATGATTTTATTGATAAAACATAACGATTTTAAGCTCGTTACAACTTAAGAATCAAGACTTTTGGCAAGGGGAGATCGAGCATAATCTCCCCTCTCATCCGGCAGCACCTGGGCGCCAGGAACCCTATGAAAACCCTTAGGTTTCTACACATTGAAACTGGTATATATATAGGCCTTGGCCCATATCTGATGCGACTGGGCCCATTCGTCCGATTGGACCATACGTATGGTCCAATCGTACGACTGGACCATTCTTATGGTTCAGTCTTACGAATTCCCCAATCGCATCTTTCTGTCGCACGACTGGCCCATTAGCATGGCTCAGTCGTACGACTGAGTCTCATTCGCATATGCTCCTACGAATGACCCAGTTTCATGTGTTTACAACATATCAGGTGTATTACATTAAGTCTAGACTATTCGTCAAGCGACGGACACACTATATATGACAATATATGCTCCAACACTTACTTGAGTGTTTATTCTAAATTTATTCATCAACGCCATTTTTTTTCCAAATGTGTAATTTCATCCCCGTTTTCTCTTCTATACTTTTGGGGTAGCAAGCATACTTACTCAACCGAAAATGATTTAACACTTAGATCCTCAACCCACAACCTCTAGGTTATGTATACTTAGAATAATTATCCAATTGTATGTTATATACCTCATATGATTAATTGCTACATGTTTATTGCTTGTGATCGGTTAGCCTCATCCTCATCCTCAATAAGTATGACTATATGCTTCTCCTTGTAATATGGTAGTTTTATCTATTAGAAAGGAGCCTCATTTACTTATGATTTATATACCTCAATTGTCGCTTTTATTTACGGTTTCATATATTTGAGTTGTGGATTTTTGCCTTATATTATATTTATAAAGTCATGGAATTGCTCACCAACATACATGTTGACAAAATATATTTTATGCAATGCTACAGGTTTGATTGTCGGTTGATTGAAGATTTAAAGACGTTACTATATTTTAGACCGTTAGGTTATTAGTTAAGAACTATTTATTTTCTTTTATTTGTAAGAACATGTTGTGAAATTAATTAGTTGATTAATTATTATTACTTTAATAGTGTCGTGTGCATTTGAACAATCATAGTTGTGCCCCGGCATGTTCCGCCGCTTTGGTCGGGGTGTGACAACTTGATGTTTAACTTGTGAGACCGCAGAGGGGCTCATAAAACAAATTCCATGATTTTTTTTCTCCCATTCTGGAATTTCTTAAACAAGTAACTATATATTAACATAGAAAAACAAATTGATTAAAAATAACTCGGATTTCATAAATATTAAAATTAAATTTAAAAACTTACATCATATAAGTAGTAATGACAGCCCCGCTAAGCACATCTAACTTAAAAACTGCTTTAAAATCATCCCAACTTAAGTAAGAAAAACTTTCATACCCAAATAACTTGTCCTCACACTGCACTCTTATAGAATCAACCTTTGCCACTTGTCCATCAACCATTATTTCAGTCATTTTCAAAATAACCCTATTTTCAATCCTTACCCTTACATTTCTTTAAGCTCGGGTAATCCTTCTTTGCTTCACAGCTTTTTCATCCACCGTTTCAATCCTCTTTTCAGTTCTTTTACTTCTCCTCTTTTTGGTTTTCCATTGTCTCCTCATCCTTATTTACATTCTCATTATCCTTAGTTCCTCTGACCTATTTTTTCTTTCTTTTCTTCAAATTGATTTAATGGTTTTTCAAGAATGATTTTCTTTAGTTTCTTTGTCACTTTTTCCTACAATAATATATATATAAATTCTTTAGATTAGAACCAATTATCTCCAAACACTTCTACTCATACACATATAATACACTTGTATTCAAATTGTATTACCAATTTAATGCACTGGATGACTAGATGCCTTGGCCAAGTTAGTAGAAACCCAACTGCATCTTTGATATTCTCAATGAGCAGATCGTCTTTTGGTCGAATTGGCAGTAAAGCGTCTTTCTGTAAACATAATTCCAATAAAACTTCAAGGATTTCACCTATTATATGTACGTAAATAAATGATAGAAACTGAAAATAATTAAACCATAGTAATATAGCATAAATATGGAGTAATACGTACCCGATACATTATAGTTCGTTATGGTTCCTTTGGCCAGGGCCGACCCATATGAAAGAAATGTAAAGCATTTGGCTTGGGGCCCTCAAATATAAGGCCCCTACTTTGTTCAAAAACAAATTCTATTGGGCTTTTGAGTTTCAAACAAAGTTATCTTGGCCATTGTTTTCTTCCAAATATTAGTACATCTACCACTCCAGCAGCTATTCTTAAACATAATAATTACATAAACCAAAAATCGAACAGTCGGGAGGGTTGATCTCATCATCAGAAGAGACAAGCAAGTAGCGATTGAACAATATTTTCTTGATTAGGCAGCGATCCATCATCCTTAATCTCGATTAGGCATTTAGATTAAACACCAACCAACACTTGAGTAGGCGTCATAATCTCCTAACTCCGATCAGTAAGATTGCGTGAATGAGGCACTTAGGCGGCGATCCTTTTTTCAGTTTTCTGCCTTCTTTGTTCAAGGAATCAAGGTTAGTTTGCTTTTGTTGATGGATTCAAGGTTTATTTGTTTTTTTCTTTGGTAATTTATATTAGTGATTATGTTCAACTCATACTAATGTGGTGCATTTGTGTTTTTTTTAATTGTGATTATTTTATTTTCAACCTTTTTCTAAATTGTGAACAACTGGTTTAGTTTGTTTTGATTAATTTGTCTTTTGATTGCTGCCTTTTTTGTGTTTACACGCATTTAGATTTAGGCTTTTTTTTATTTGGTATTTACTTGGACATTTATGTTTTACAGAACTCGCAAGGCACTTAGGACAAAGAGAATTTATTCTTGTTGCTTTTGAATTAACTGTTTGGGTTTTTTTAATTGCAATATCAAGTTGAATTTAAAAGTTTATTATTATATGTCACAAAGCCTAGATGAAGAATGATGATTTTTATCAATTCTTATTTGAAAAAGGCCCCAATATTTAATTCGATTCGGGCATCCGAAAACATTAAGTCGGCCCTGCCTTTGGCAACTATATTATATGCAATATTAACAACAAGATAGCATGAATTATTCTACAAATAATAGATGTTAGTTGTAGCCAAGAGTTGCAACAAATTCTTAATAAAGAACCAGAAGTACCCAAGACTTACAAGTGATTCATCATCTAGTTCGTGTTCAAAATCTTCTTCATGGCCACCAATTTGGCATTTTACGGCTTCAGAAACACTTGTACCTCTTTTCAGTTTCTCTATCTCCTCTTCAAGTTTGTCAAAGCATTAGTCTACCTTCTTTTTCTCAATGTCCAAAATATCCTTTACTGTCTTCGGAATGTGAAAATAGTGTTGTGGAGTTACGAATGTACCCATCCCACGTACACGCCCACGTTACTCCTCGGTACCTAGGGCTAATGTAAGTAAATCGTTTGTTCCAGTAACCTCTCCTAAACTTGTTGAATCATGTAGCTCATCCTGAATTGGCATTAAAAATAATAATTATGTAGGTCATAAATATGTGTATAATATGTCATCCAAAACTTATAATTTTCTTAACACCATGTTGAACATTTGAGTTATAACCTCCAGTTTTAAACTCTCTTGCTTTTTTCTATAGCATTGCTCTATTGATCTTCTCCTCTATCTGGCTAGTTTCTTTTATCTAAATAATTAATAATAAAAATATAAATTAACAGTGAACAATATATTACATGTAAAAAAATCCAATTAACTTAATTCATATAATTTCAGCGATGAGTCCAGAGTATCCCTTTCGGCTTAAACAATAATTATATTTATGCAGTGCCCGGAGGTTTTAGCTTTCTTATTATGTTCCTGCAACAGAAACAAGTATTAAACTGTCATGAAAGTTTCTAATAACTAATGTAAATTTAATAGTAAAAAATACTAAATATAGACATGCACGGTTTAGCGAACCTCCCACTTTTTTAAAGTTTTTTGTGATACAAAAAGTCTTTAATCTTGTTTCTTTATAGACGGATACTCAATAAGAGGATTGACCAGACTTTCCACCTTAGGATCATCTTTGTATGGCTTAATAAACTTCTTATTTAGATTATACTTGAAGTTTCTCCATTTGCTACCAACTGATTGAATAACATGTTTCCGGCTCTTTGAGTTAAGTATGAATTGTGTCTGAAAAAAAATATATTTAAAAGATAAAAGTCATATTTTAAAGAAGATTTACCAATACATAGTGCTATAAATCATCTTTATTGTCTTTAGGTACATCCAACCAATTTGAATAGGTTATGGGAAACATGATTCTTGCTACCATTCCCTCAAAAGTGGATAATTTCTTTGCCCCTTGTTCGGTTGGAACACCTCTTTTATTGTATCTTATTATTGTATTTCCTTTTTTAATTTTAGGTTTTATTGTTGGGTCTCTTTGTGATCTTGTATCTCATCATGATCTGAACCCAAATTTTGATCTTCTCCTCATCATTAGTATTCGAATCCATATCACAAAAGTTAACCTGTTCCAAAAAAAATAGTTAGTTAGCACACATCAATCATATTTTAACAACTAAAATTAAAACATACAAAAAAATCTTATTTTAAACAAAATACTTTAAACTAATATGTCCTCGCCATCCGGGCGTGTACATATAAAATCATCATCATGGTCTAGTAAACTGGAGTCTTGTATAACATCAACACTATCATCAAATGCCAACAAATCATCATCATTTTCACTACTTTCTTCATACTTGTACATTTTATGTTGTGTGAAGCCAACAAAAAACAGATTCCTATCTTGTTGATCTTGAACATAAAGAACTTGTTTGGCTTGACTAGCTAGTATGAAGCGATTAGACTGTTGACTAAGCCTATCAAAGTTAACCATTATGAATCCAAATTCATCCTTTTTACACCACGATTATCAACCTAATCACACATGAAAATAGGAACAGAAAACATGCGATAATCAAGATCCCAAATCTCCTTTACACGACCAAAGAAAGTAACAACGCCATACACGGGATTGAAGTCTTTTGCACTAGCAATTTGCATGGTATTTGCTACTAAGTTACTCCACTATATTGAGTTGTTCTAGATTCATCTAAAGATGTTGTATGAAATTGATACACATTTATGGCAAAGCTGCTATATTTAGTAATAGCATAACTAGACCCTTTGGCCAACCAACGAACACTGTCACATATATCCTCCCCGTTAGCCAAACATTTTTCAACCTCGATCTTAAGCCATCTAATAAATGACATGTTGTGCTGGCTCTCCAACCATGTAATATTTTGAGAGGCACGAGGGTTTCGATCATTTAGTTCAAACATATATTACCTGAGTTATAGTAGAAGTTAGAAAGTCTTATGTATTAGATAAGCTATAAAAATAAATAGTTTTATGTAAATCTTACTCTATATACGACTTTACAGTAGTAGTGATTCATAATACGTAAAAATGAGCTTGATCAAATAACTTAGCATTCTCAATAATGATTGTAGCCCGTGATAAAGGCTTGCCGGTATGGATTCTTTCATCAACACGTTCATGAGGGTTGCTAATTGATTTTAGGTTTTTAGAGTAGTTCGAGCAAAAATCTAAAGGTTCTTAATGACTTAAAGACTTGTGAGGATAGATACCATCAATGGAGAAAGCTAATCTAAGATTCCTATTTTCATTTCCAAAATCTTTCCACACAAGCTTCCAGGAGGGTGAATCATGAGGATGAGTAAGCTTACCATTATTGAACCGACCTTGCGCATGCCATGTTAAGTCACATGCAATTTTTAGAGACGAAAACATTCTTCTAAATCTAGAAAGAGGAGGAAAGTACCACAAAACTTTTAAAGGCACGTTCTTGGTATTCTTCTTCCAACGAGGTGCCACAGTTGAACACTCAGAAGCATCCTTATATTCTTTCCAAAATAAAAGACAATCATTTTTACATGCATGAATCTTTTTATATTTTAGACCAACTCCTTTTAGTAACTTCTTGGCTTCGTATATCGAGCTTGGGATTGTATTGTTTGACGGGAAGATATCTTTTAGGACGCCCAACAAAGCATAAAAACTTGAATCAGACCACACTCTTCAAATGTTGTAATTTTAATAATCCACTATGTATGTTATACTTTAACCCCACATAAAGTGGTTTATCACATTCTTCAAGAAGCGGTTTCAATGAATCAAGATCTTTATCTACATGTGTGAAAGCATCATGTAGCATTTCCTATGTATAATCAAATTCAAAAGGTCTAGATGTATCAGGGCATCTAGAATTAACTTTCGAAAGTTTCTCTTCATGAAAAGACCAGACCTTATAATTTTCAATGAAACCATAGGCAAATAAATGATAACGTACATTGGCAATTAAATGGTGACACAAATTGATACAATTAACACAAGGACATGGAATAACATCTGAATTTGGATTATTAGTTTGCCCAAACTCGAAGAAGTCCTCCACACCTTTGTCATATGCATTTGATAACCTATCTGTCACAATCCATGATTTATCCATGATCGTTGTTTCTAGTTTACACAATGACAAAAACTAAAATCAGTTTTAGTGACAAGAATTAGGTCTCAAAATATGCATCACAATTTACAAAATAAACAAATCATGGCCTAACTTAGTATTATATTTGAGTAATGTATGATTTAATCTTTCTGTCAACTACGAAAGGCAATAAAAGCATTAATATCCATATGAAAAAATATAGCCAATTCTAGACCATCTCACCAACCATAATACACCTTTCATTTAGGCAACAAGTGAAAACCCATTCAGGCAATTTAACAAACACCTGGCACACAATTTCAAATTCTTATAATTTTCATCAAATAAACAAAAACTCATTCAATAAACTCAACTTTTATCAGCTGTTATTAAGCAGTATAACCTCATTAACAATACAAGAAACCCCAATTTAACTTTTTAAGGCCATAAAAAACCTAGTTCAACTTTTTAAACTTCAAATCACGGTATCAATAAACTGAGAAACATATGAAAAAACTTGTACCTTGTGGTGACCGAGAATGGAGGCACCGTTGATGTGTTGGTCATCGGATAATGGTTCTGTCACCGTCGATGTGCTGTTCGACCAAGATTGGAGTCCCCGTTGGTGTGAAGGCCGGTGGTGGTCACGTCGGTGGTGTGAAGGCCGTCGGTGGTGTGAAATGTGAAGGAAAGGGATTCGCTCGATTGTGCAGTGTGATGATCCAAAAATGAGAGACAAAATCATAAAAAATAAGTGTCACACCCCCGCTGATAGCGGAAACACGGGGAATGTGAGCTAGACGGGACCGTCATAACACATGGTATATGATAGAGTAGCAATAAAAAAAATATGATGACAAGCGTGTCATGACGACACCCGAACACAAATGGAGACTTGTGTCGTGTATAATCAAGTTCACGACAGCATAGTCATAAGCACAACATAATGATCACATAAGCATTAAAGACAACTCGTATTGTAAATTCCCACAACTCGGGAACAAGTGTACAAAAGTCATGTCCAAGCTTTACAAGAGTAATAATCACAAAATGCATCCTAGGGTCTCCTCTAAAAGGCAGCACTCCTAGATTCTTCAATTACCTTGTTCACCTGAAAAGAAATGCTCAAAACGGTCAACATAATTGTTGGTGAGCTTCGCAGGTTTTAAGTAATAAAAGTTGTTAAGATGAACCAGTAGTTAATAAGGGCCACCGCAACTATACTTACGTATAGGCGGTTGTACCAGTTATAAATACCTACAGCCAAACCTAATGTTCGGTTCCTCACGGGAATTGATGGCTGTAAAGAAAGATTCTCAAAGTTTAAATAGTTTATTAAGACGTAGCAAGATCCACACAGCACGTACGTATAGTTTATAACCAAACCAATCCTTAGGTCCCCTTTTCCGGGATTAATGGTTATATAAAAAGGGTTTTACATAGCATAATAAGTTTAACTTGACGTAGCAAGATCCATACAGCGCATACGTGTTAAGTTAAATATGACGTAGCAAGATCCACACAGCGCATACGTATAGGTTACAACCAAACCAATCTTTAGGTCCCAATTACCGGGATTAATGGTTGTAATGGATGATCGGCTTAGAAGAACCACACAGAAGAATCACACAGAAGAACCACACAGCCGAGAACATCCAAGGTCAATGGCATCCACAAGTAGTATAAATCAACACGTAACATCAAATAATGGTGCAGGGTAGTGTAAAACCCCTAAGTAACATACATAGGGTAACATAGCACATAGTTCAAGTTCATATAGCAGCAACAGTCAGGATCATCATGTAACCCGGTTTGAGCACATTCTTAGTATACCGGGATGCTTATGTATAGGGTCCTCCGCAGCATTCCTACCACATCCACGATATACATAGAATGATACCTAAACCAGTTACATGACATCCATTTAACCTTAGTATCAATCAACAAGTTTAGCAAGGTAAGTTACTCATATAAGTAGCAGCCAACTTCCACTAAGGAAGGTGCCTGAAATTAAGTAATAAGTGAGCATTCTTTTCCCCCAAGTAGAAAATGTTTAAAAAGGTTTTATAAGCGTAAAAAGGGGCCGCGAAACTCACTGAATAGATGATAAGCACAACGATGAAGTATCCCAAGGGTTAGATGCTATGAACCGTCAAACACCTATTGACAGTTACTGACAAGCATTAATAATGATCATAAAGCATAAGATGATATCAATAGGATCTGGCAGTTTCGGTTCGGTCATGGGTAGTACACACACAAGCAGTCACACACATCTCAGAATAGGTTATTTTAAATAGTATGTGCCTGTAATAGCGTTGACTTTAATCTTTGTGGTCAAGCTATGACACTTTATTAGTATTACATTATCGTCGTGAGATCTCCGAAGAGGGGATCCATACGCACACACATCATTAGTCATACAACAGGACCGGACGCTCGACTGACACTCCATTCGCATGAGTGGACTTTCAGTCGTACGAATTAGCTACTTTCGTACGATTGAACCTTCATTCGTGCGACTAAGCGCTCAGTTGTACCATGCAAGACTCAATCATACGACTCAACCTCCATACGCCCGATTGGACCTTCAGTCGTACGAATCAGCTTCATTCGTATGATTGAACATTCATTCGTGCGATTGGCCTTCAGTCGTACGACTCACACACAATCGTGTTAGGACCGTGTACGTACGGAGTACTAACTGATTCTTCGTTGTACCGAATCAAATAGTGCGGAATCCTATTTGATTGACGATCCAATCAGTGAGAACGAATTCAAGATCAAACCTAACGATTAGAACACGTTATGAATTGACTTGGAATGATCTGAAACGCTCTATGAAGTTGGAATGGTCGAACAGCACGTTCTGGGGCGATTAGGGTTTCTCGTATTCGAAGTGTCTCGTTTTTCCACGACTTAAGTGGTATTTATAGGTTACAGATCTCATTCGTGCGACTGAGTCTTGCGACTGACTCAGTCGTGCGATTGAGTAATACGACTGATTCATTCGTGCGCTTGAGTCAGACTGATGACTCAACCGTCCGATTGACTCAGTCTCTTAGTTCAACCGTGCGATTGGACCATTCGCGTGGTCCAGTCGTGCGACTGAAAAAGATGTTTAGTTAAACACATTCATGAACCTTTAATGATTCAGAACTGTGTCTCACAACTGTAAACCTATATAACATGGTCATATTAAGCTGTAACAACTAATAATATAGATATAACATTAAATAATCAACAACCATATAAAGAAGAGATTCTCATTAGATTGATTTAACATTACATATGTGTAACAAGATAGAAGTTTATTACATTTCAGCTCACTAGACTAGAACTGGGGACATGTGTACCAACAAACTCCCCCTTGGACCTAGTTCTATCTAGACTTTTACTTCTTTCTTGAACTCTTCATATCGTTTCACCCTTTCCTCTCTTGAGATCCCAGAATGAATATTCAATGCGAAGCAGATACGTATAACATGTTGGAATTGCAGTGCTTGCACAATATCCTGTGTATCAAAGAACAGTGGCCACTTGAATAAGATATAGACATCAGACTCAGACAAGTTTGTTAGCCACATCGGATCAAACACTCTTATTGTCTCGACCGTTCCTTCTTTCTCCAAAACTATGACGGCTTCACCAGTTCGCCAGTCATAATACCACCATTTGAAATGGGGTGCAAAATCCTGAGGCATCTCCTCAATGGAATACGCGACATCGTGCGCGGAGGGTGCCATCTCAAGACCACTTTTGGTCTTCCTGAGGTGGGGTCAACCTCAGTCCTATGAAATAGCCTTCTTGGCTGTTGAGGTTTAAAGTTGACCCACCTAGTATGGTACTCTTTCTTTAGTGCCTGCTCAAACC
Source organism: Flaveria linearis (assembly GCA_024085815.1). Taxonomy (NCBI): domain Eukaryota; kingdom Viridiplantae; phylum Streptophyta; class Magnoliopsida; order Asterales; family Asteraceae; genus Flaveria; species Flaveria linearis. The sequence goes on from CM044010.1 coordinate 28,963,114, forward strand.
ATCCTGATATCTTTCCTGGGACAGCATATAGGAGGTTCAAGTTGGCTAGACGATTAAGCTCAAACCCTGGAAGAGTTTTCAAATCATGAGGAAATCTGAAATATTCGATTCCCTTCTCTCTCTTTACGCATATACTTTGAGATCATCAAAGTATGCCCAGCTGATAATCTTTCCTGACACCTTCTGATGCTTTTTGATCTTGTAAAGCTTGGTGTAGGCATTTGACTTTGGAGGCCCACGCTGTTTATTCATTTCCTCAAGGCAGGCAATCCATTCCTCCTTCTTGGTTGCACGATCAGCTTCATCTGCCTGAGGAATCTCTTCTGCAGCTGCCTTAGCTGCTGTCATCTCTTCCACTTTATCAAATATATTGCTGTCAAAAGTTTCCCCCACATCTGGAAGCACTTCGCCTTCGGCATTAGTGTATTGGGGATAATGATCAGCTGTTACGTCTCAATCTCCACCTCGTCGACATCTTGAAGTTCTTCATCACTGACTACATCGACTGCGGGAGCATCTTTTATCAACTCATCCGGATTCAGACTGAACAGTTCTGCAATCTGTTCATCTGTCAAGTCGTGAATGATTTCCCCTTCTTCAGCTGAGTAACCCACAGACCGTTGCACTATCCCTTGAAGATCAAGAATCATAGTCAACTTGGTCTCAATCTGACGAAGGGGCATAAATCATGCTCATCGACTTGTGTGGTTGATCCTGTTACAAAATCAAATATATTGCAGGTAAGTATACATTGATCACATAACCAAAGATGATTTATATCCACAAAATTTTATATATAACAGACTAGAATACATAATTTCAAGTACAAAGTTTCAGCAAAATAAATAACGTCTAGTCTTGAACTTTGCCTTGTATCTCCGGTGGATCTTCAGTTGGAGTAGACGAAGAGGGGTCTTGATCATGTCGTTTTTTAGAGCGCCTTTCGCCTGCTGCACGTTCGCTTCTATCTCCGGAAGTTTCTTCTCCTTTACTTTCACCATCTTCTTCTTATCATCACCATCATTGCTTTCATCACTACCATCATCATCATCTTCATCATCCTCATCATCTTCATCATCTTCTTCTCATCATTATCTTCATCATCACTGTCATCACCATCCTCATCCCCTTCTCCTATCTTGAGGGGCTCACTCTGAGTGCCTTTTATCTTAAGCACCAGAGTTTTGTGAGCCGACTCCAGCTTTCCCAACTTAGCATCTGTCTCTGCCTCATGTTGAAGTAACCCAGTGATCTGATCTGTCTGTGAGGTGATCACCTGGGCTTGGGAAGAAATCTGCTCGCGTAGCTGATGAATCTCAGCAGTTTGAGAGGAACTTAACTCTCTCAGCTGCTGTAACTGAGCCGTTTTCTCCGCATCAGACGCCATTAGCTTAACCACCATGCTGTTTAGGGCAGCAAGCTGTTCTACAACAGAAACTGGTGGGATGAATGAGCTGGATGGGAACGAAGATGGGCCTGTTTGTTGAGTCGTGGTGGTGGTGGTGGATGTGGTGAATATGGGGTTAGAGGTAAAGGCTGTAGATGGTGGTATAGTGGTGGTGGTGGATGTGGGAGTATTACGTGGAGGTATAGAGGTGGTGGTGGTTTGGGGTGTGTGGGATATGGTGGATTGAGAGGTATGAGTGGTTTGGGTGGTTTGGGTAGGTGTTGTGGAAGTGGTAGTTGCAGGGGAGGTAGAAATAAGAGTGATCCTCCTGCGTTTGGCTTTCATCCCATGAGGACGAGCCATGTGTTTCCTCCGAGTCCCTCTTGACCCGGAGGCTTCCCCTTGGCTGCTGGGAGAGACTGGGTTATATGATGGGTCAGCAACAGGGCTCCCAGTCTCTCCTGGGCGACCACCAACTGCCCGCAGACCTTCCTCGGTTGCCACTACCCGACTACCCACTGTCCGGGTTAGTGGTGCCTCGTCTGAGTCCTCCTCCTCCTGCATGAAATCAGGGTGGATTGGAGCTGTCTCAGGTCTTTCTTGAACATCTCCACCCTGACCAGATCCTTGGTCATCATCATCGGAGTCATCGGAGGGTAGAGCCACATGCTCTACATCAGAGTCACTATCTTCGTGACGCCACTTTCTCCTAGCTGGCGCCACATAGTCTTCACGGGCCAGATGCCCAAACAAACGTCTTACCAGGGGCTTGACCTGCTTTCCCCGATAAACCTTCATTCTGCCTAAGGTGGTGTCATCCATCACCTCTAGCACAACCGCATCCTCCTTCTGCTTCGGCAACATAGGTAGCTTTTGGTCGAAGATCATTTGCAGGAAGCGAGGATACATGCAGAAGCCTTCTCTTCCCTTAACTTCTATATTCTCCACCTAAGTAAGTGAAGATCATTCTGGAGAAGCTGAAAGGGTGGTTCAGCACCAATGCAACGTAGGCATTCTGCATTTGCTCTGAGAGCTCGTCGAAGCCTCCTTTTCGTGAGGCAATACACCTGAGCAGGACGTGGGCTAGGTATTTGAACTGGGGGCAGAGATTGCTCTTGTTGAGCATCCCTGAGTTTATGTCCCCAGTATACTTAGCCCTCAGGAAGCACCCTCTGACTGTCAATGGATGTAAACGAACAGGACAGTCACCATCATTTCCCAGTTCTAGGACTGTCCTTAAGTCCTCCTCTGTTATCTCAATAGCTTGCCCAAGAACTGTGCTTCGAATAGTATAGGGCTCCCTGGATCTGTCTACCACAGCGTGTTCCCAAAAGACTGCTGCATCGACCTATATGGTGTACACTGTGCTGAGATAGCTCTGTATATCCTGACCTTCTCAGAAATGTGATAATGCCAGAAAAGTCAGCGGCATTCCTAGATGTCAAGTCCAAATGAGCACAAATGTTGTGCTTCGTGCTCATAACCCAACGACTCGCCATCTGCAACACAATGTAAGTTTACGTTAGTACACTTAGAAGAGAGTAAACAAAATCAATGAGTTTCCCACTTTGGTTAGTCGGGCGACTGAGCAACCGAATGAACATAGCCGTGCGACTGAGTGGAACGAATGAGTCTTGAAAGGTGAATTTATTCATACGGGCGACTAAGTCAAGCGAATGAGCATAGTCGTGCGTTTAATTCATTCGTTCATCTCAGTCGGGCGACTGAGACTAATCGTCTTCTCAGTCGGGCGATTGTAGTTCATCAGTGTGTCCAGTCGCATACCCGACAGTTTGTCCATTCAAATTCGTGTTTTGAGCTATACTTGAAGTTAAACGTCGAAATTGTGCTCATTACACTCGGAAACTACCGATAATTCATGTTCTAACTTCTATTCGAACGTTTAAGCTAGTTTGGACAGCCTATTTGTTCATTTTTCGTTCGGTTACTGTTTGGTCTGAATTCTGGAGATTTTGAACATCATTTATCAGTGTTATCGTTGAAACACTTTGAGTAGTACCTGTATAATCACCAGTGAGTGTTAGAACACGTAAACAAAAGCAGATATGGATCAAAGGAAATTTCGACAGCGGTTCCTTAGGTCGGGCGAATAGAGGGGGCGATTTGGGAGAGTGAACGACTGATGATGATTTGGTCTGTTTTTATACTAGGGCAAAACTTCAGTCGGGCGACTGAGTCTAGTCGCTTTGGTTAGTCGGCCGACTGAGTCTAGTCGTCTTGGATAGTCGGACGACTGAGTCTCAGTCGTGCCATCTACCCAATCGTTCATCTCCATTCGGGCGATTGAGGTTCATCCAAACGACAATATCAGTCGGTCACCTCCAATCGTTCGATGTGTTTCAGTCGCATACCTCATTCGCACGTTTAACCTAGTCGGGCACATTCAACCGGCCGATTGGGTTCATTCGCATGGACCAATCTTACGATTGTATTCAATCGTACACCCCATTCGGCCGACTGGGTCATATCAGATTCAGTCGAACGATTGGTCTATCCTTGTGCCAATTTTAAGGTATGAACCAACACTTAGTTTTAATTTCCAATTGTTAAAACATTATGTGCATTAATTGATCATCTCAGACATGATCCATTAACCTTTCAGAAACAAGTTGTTTAAATAGACATTAAGCATTTTCAGTGATGTTTAACAGATAGCAATATACACAGTCCGACACGACACATTATACTAGGACTAAACAAAACTTAACCTACGAATAGAAAGACCTATTTTGGTGATTTTTGTTGGGGCAGGCTTGTATAGCTTGTTAGCATTAACAGTTTATCCGGAATGGACTCTCGTGGAATCAGACAGGCATATACACCATCACTTGGAACATTTAGTGCTTATTACATTTTGCATGATTTGATTGCACAGTTTTTCACTTATCGAAGACTTCTAATAACTAACTAGGAATCATGTTTGAACTAATATGTAATTCTTATTGATTTTGAACATCAGGCAATGCAGCCACGACGATTGTCAGTATGTTTGTCCACTTAAATCCATACACAGACGTTTGACACACATCAGCGATTGATTAGATGAATTAGGTCAAACCGTATTTGTGTATTCCACAGGTATATGGTAATCAATCGTCCTCAGGAGATTTTGAGTGGTCTAGGACTTAGAAGATTTGGTTCTAACAATTGTCAAAGAGATGCAGAACCTCAGGTCAGTGCCATCGCACAGCAGAGAGGCGCAAACAACAATGAATTCTTAGAACAAATAGGTTATGCTTAGCCTCAGGTCAGTGCCATCGCACAGCAGAGAGGCGCAATACCTATTTATCTTCTTAGAGCAGCATATTTGCATATACATTATTTTAATGACATTTGTCATCTTTTGCTCTGTTTTGCAGGTCTTTGCTCACATTTGTGGCATTAGCTTGCTCCTCACCCCTTATTGGACATTGATTGATTGTGCAGACCAGGGATACCATGGGAACACACAACTGGTTGAGTAAATTTAGTTTAAGCCTGTTCACTGATGATGTCTAATGGTCTATTGTGTTGAATCTACTGACACATCATATTGTGTACTTACACAACCCTAGGTCTACTTTCTCCAAGTAATTACAATACCAGTCAAAGCTTCTATCATATTCCCAATTTTGTCAGACTTAGACTTCTCCGATTTATGATTGTTATTTTTGAAACTGAAAAACCAATTTGATGTTCCAAGTAACTCGATGCCTGTGTGCTATCACTTTCCAGATTTATCGAGTCGCATTTCCAGTTTATTTGTCTGTGCCTTTTCAGCTTAACTTACCTCCCCCCCCCTTTTTTTTTTTTTTTTTTTTTTTTTTTTTTTTTTAAGTAAATGCATACTGAACTAAATCTCCCCCTAAAATTCTAAAACAAAAATCTTTTTGTGTTTTTGGATTTTATATGACATGGAAGTTAAAAAATAAATACAAAAATGAAAGAAAGAAAGAAATAAACTAAAGACACAAGTCGGACTATGAATCTGCTTCTTCAGCAATCACATCACTTTTCTTTTTAACGCCGTTGACCTCTAGGAGATATAAAAATCTTGGTTTATCAAACGGTTTGGTGTAGAGGTCAGCGCGCTGAAAATCCGTGTTAATTTTAATCACATCAATTAATAGTTTTTCATAGCAATCGCGTATGAAATGATATTTAATTCCGATGTGTTTTGTTTTTGGGTGTTGAACAGGATTTTTAGTGACAGCTATGGCAGCAGAATTATCAACATAAATAGGAGTGTTAGAAAATTTCAAACCGTAGTCGCGCATTTGCTGTTGAATCCAGATGATTTGAGAGCAGCAACTTGCAGCAGCAACGTATTCAGCTTCACAGGTTGATAGAGCAACCGAGGTCTGCTTCTTGCATTGCCACGTGACTAAATGTCTTCCAAAGAACTGACACCCTGCTGACGTCGATTTGAAATTCATCTTGCAGCCACCATAATCTGAATCGCTGTACGCAGTAAGCTCGAAGTCATCGTCATGAGGATACCACAAACCAAGTGTTGGAGTACCCTTCAGATAACGGAAAATCCTTTTTACCCCAATCAGATGGTTCACTTTTGGCTTCGCTTGATATCTAGAACATAGACATGTTGCGTACATGATATCTGGACGCGAGGCAGTGAGATACATGAGAGATCCAATCATCCCACGATACATAGTGGCATCCACCAAATCCCCATTCTCATCAGGAGCCACATCATGATTTGTGGCGAGAGGGGTACCGGCAGCAGACGTATTTTCCATGTCAAACCGACTGAGAATGTCGCCGACATACTTGGTCTGATGTAAGAAAATGCCAGTTGGTGTTTGATCCACCTGCAATCCCAGGAAGAACTTCATCTCTCCCATTGCACTCATTTCAAATTCTGCCTTCATCACAGATTCGAAATCTTTGCATAACGCTTCATTTCTAGATCCAAAGATGATATCATCCACATAGATCTGCACCAGAAGCAAGTCACCATCCTTTTCTTTGATAAACAATGTACAGTCAATCACACCCCTGCGAAAACCATGCTTTAGCAGGTGGGTGGAGAGCTTTTCATACCAAGCTCGAGGAGCCTGATGTAGCCCATACAGAGCCTTGTCTAACTTGTAGACTCTGTCCCGATGATAAGGATCTTCGAATCCTTCGGGTTGACTGACATAAACTGCTTCACGGATTTCCCCATGCAAGAATGCACTCTTAACATCCAGTTGGTAAACTTTGATTTTCATGTAAGAGGCGTAGGCTAGAAAGATACGAATAGCTTCCATTCTAGCTACGGGAGCAAAGACTTCATTGTAGTCGATGCCTTCGACTTGTCTGAAGCCTTGAACAACCAAGCGTGCCTTGTTTCTGATCACAACACCTTGGTCATCCTTCTTGCATTTTAGTACCCATTTGGTACCAATCACCTTAACTCCTTTCGGCCTGTCAACTAGAGTCCAGACTCCAAGTTTCTTGAACTGGAGTAGCTCTTCTTGCATAGCATTTACCCAGGCCTCATCTTTCAGGGCGTCGCAGACATATTTGGGCTCGATTTGTGAAACAAAACATGAGAAAGCCCCATCATTGACGTACCCTTTTCCATGACTGCTGCATACTCAGCAGAGTACAGTTGATTTCGTGTTTGCACACCGGATTGAATGTCCCCAATGATAGACGAGGGGGGATGATTCACACTGATCCTAGTCATTGGTGTGGTAGGAACCACAACCTCATTATCCATATTGGTGACTACTGATTCAGTATCTGGATTTCCTGCAGCTGGTATAGCAGCTGATGATTCACTGTGTTGATTAGCTGTATGCTCAGTGTTAGAAGCAGGAGCTTCTTCATCATCTGATGAATCATCACTCTCATCATGAGCAGGAGTCGAAGAGCTTGAGGCACCAGCAGTAGGTGTGATGTTGCTTGAATCCAGATTTGGTGAGTTAAGAACATCATACATCATCTGGGTAGCTGCATCATCCTCTGAATCAAGCTGTGGAAGATTGAAAGATTTGAAAAAGCCATCATAATCAAAGAATGATGATGGTCCTTTTCCAGCAGGAGGTGTGGTGAATCTTTGAACATCCACATTGCACCACACCTCTACCTGACCCGTCGAATTATTGTAAACTCGTTTGTCTGGGATGCTGTATCCTAAGAATATTCCTTGATCGGCCTTTTTGGTGAACTTGCCATCCTGAGTCTTCTTTAGCAATGTACATGGAGCTCCAAATGGTTCCAGATACTCCAAATTTGGCTTTCTCTTTTGAAGTAGCTCATAACAAGTCTTGCCGTGCTTTTTGACTACTAACACACGATTAAGTGTGTAGCAGGCATTTGCAACTGCCTCATTCCAGAACTGAACTGGGAGCTTTGAATCAGCTAACATGGTTCGCGCAGTCTCTATTAAGCTCCGATTCTTTCGTTCTGCAACTCCATTCATCTGTGGTGTGTATGCTGAGGTAAACTGGTGAACAATACCCTTCTCCTTGCAGAAAGCATCCATCCACTGATTCTTGAACTCTGTGCCATTGTCAGAACGAATTCTCCTACCTTCAGTTTGTAGAGTGACTCCAAAGTCGTGACGAGCACCTTGAATGATTCAAACGTTTCTGATTTAGCTTTCAGAAACATCACCCAGGTGAATCTTGAGTAGTCATCAGTGACTACAAAGCAGTACCAGTCTCCTGCTATACTCTTCGTGCTTACAGGACCAAATAGATCCATGTGTAGCAGCTCCAAGGGCATCTCAATTGTGTTGATGTGCTTGGTCTTGTGAGATTTCCTGATCTGCTTTCCCTTCTTGCAAGAGACACAAAAATCAGGAAGTTGGAAGTTCTTGACTGTAACTCCCTCAACTAGGTTGTTGTGAATCAGATGATTCATCTTCCTTTGATTTATGTGTCCCATCCTTCTATGCCATGAGATGGAGTCCTTCTCTGTAGCTTTTGAGAGGAAACATTGTGCTGTTGATTCAGAGGTAGAAGCATTAGACATATCCAAGACATATAGATCATTGTACCTGGATGCAGACATCAAAACCTGCTTCTCTGGAATTTCCATCTCCTTTTTCAGTATGTAACATTTTCGGTTGTCAAACATAACTTTGAAACCCTTGTCACATATCTGAGACACAGAAAGTAAATTGTTTTCCAGTTGTTGAACAAAATTTACTTTATCAAACTTTACCTTCTCATTACCTACTTCGCCTTGAGCAGTAATGTATCCTCCTTTGTTCCCAGCAAAAGAAACATGTCCCCCTTTAATTTGTTTGACATTAAAAAGAAGAGACTTGTTTCCTGTCATGTGCCTGGAAGCTCCGCTATCCACAATCCATGTATTTGATGAAGCACTATAGCGGACAACCTGCACATAATTGAAAACAATCAGTTAAGGAGGGGGACCCAAGCCTTGACTGGCTTGGGTTTCCCAGAGGAATCAACCATCATGAATTCAACCCACTGTCCTTTATCAGTAGGTGGAATGTCAACTTTCAGATTGTCCTGGCTGTCAGATTCACCAGATGTCTTGGCTTTCCATAAACCATCCCTGTGAAAGGATTGTTTATGATAAACTTTAGACTGATTAACAGTTTGAGTATATGGTTTAGATTCATAAACAGTTTTTCTTGCCGGTGTCACAGACCTGTCGGGGACTTGTCTGTGTTGTCTTTCACGTGGGGGGGACGAAAATGACTTAGAAGGTGTTTTATGCCTAATGGGTGTTTTCGATCTCACCGGGGTCTTAGATCGCTGTTTTGAATCTACTTTGACTTTGTCGGTTAACTCAACTTTAATTCTTGGTGTCTGATAGCGTGGACAATTGGTTGAAATATGACCTCGCTGACCACAAGTATAGCAGGATCTCCATTCATCAGGACTAGGAGATCTCTTGTGGGGCGGTGAGTAAACCTCAGGAATGGGTCGTTTGGTCTCAGTCTTTGAATATGTACCCTCTTTAACAAATTTAACTTGTTTAACATTTGGATTAAATTGTCGTTGTGGTTGAACATTATCCCTTTTAACTGGTTTAGCTTGAGTGGATTTAGAAATCTTGGTTTGAGTAATATTTGCCTTTGATTCCAAACCAAAAGTTGTTTGTACATTTGTTTCCACCTGTTTCTCAACATTGACCGTTCTTGATGCTGAGAGTTTCAGATTATCATCCGAAGAAGCAGACTGAACTGCAGTGTCCGGATCACTCACCAAAGGAGTTGTCACCACATGATCCTTAATTTGATTATTATTTACTGGACGTTGTTTTGTGTTCAAAAGGATTTCATGTGGTGGTGGAACTACCTTGTAACCCAAACCCTCCCCATTGTTGCGTTCTTTAACCAAGTTTTTCAAAATGTGCGAAGAACTCGCGAGACTATGTAGTTTTTGTTGCAATGACTCATTTTCTACCTGTAAGACTGCTTTTTCCTTTTTAGTTTCTTCAATGGTCTTTAAGTAGAATTTAATGTCATTTTCTTGGTTAAATACAACAACTTCAGTTTCCTTTAGTTGTTTCTGCAACGCAGCTAACTTCTCTTTATAACTGCTCTCATTTTGTTTTAAGACACGATTAGCTTCTGAGCACAGTTTTAATTCACTTACTAAGTTATCATTGTGATCTAATAACCTAGCAAACTTTAGATCAATGCTTTCCCTAAATTTCTCACATTCGACACAAACATGTTCATTAAATAGTTCATCTTTAGATTTTACCTGTGTGGATGTCGATGTTCCAGCCATGAAAGCATTCTGAGACGTAGATTGAGCTTCAGATTCTGTAGTCAACTCATTCTTGACGATTTCATCAACAGCATCAAACGTCTCTTCCAAATTAGCAGTATCAACTTCAGCTGAGCTTTCGCCTTCACTCGCCGAGTCTTCATTCAAGTCTTCCACGGATGCTATGTTAGCTTCATCTGATACGAATCGAAAGGACCAATCTTGTCCTTCATCTCCTTGTGCCACCATAGCTTTAGAATCACTTCCCGTGGCTGCTGTTTCTTGTCTCCATCTTGCCTGTTGAACGAAGAAAAAGGATTCCCATTTCCAGTTTTCTTGGGCTTTGAACACTCCCTTTTAAAATGGCCCTTCTCTCCACAATTGAAGCACGTGACTTTAGACTTGTCAAAACCAAAAGTTGTATCTTTAGTAGCCACGAGATTCTGCCCTGTTTTCTTCACAAATTTCTTTGCTCTTCGGACAGCGCTTGCAAGAGCCCACATGATATCCATTCTTTCCAGCTCATTCTCATCTACTTGTTCATAATCTTCATCGGCAAGGTGGCAATTACCAATCTTCCATGCCACCAAACCATCATACGAGTGCACAACAGCAGCCAATAGATCCATGTGCTCTTTAGCAACCTCCACTGTTACCTTTCCCAGATTTTCTGTTGTCAACTTAGCAGACTGAGTAGCAATAGGACTTTGACTAACACAAGATGCACCAAGAGACTCATTTGCAGATGATAAGCCTTGGTCAGAAATTGGTGATGCATTGGTCACAAAGGCTGTTTGCAAAGGTGCACCAGAAGACTTTGCAGTAGGGTTGGAAGTAGAAGCAACATTGTAGAGTGAGGGGTCTTGAGCATAAGAACCCTTCTTAGCCTTGTATTTTTGTCGCACTTCCTCCTCTTTCAGTTTTAGAATAAAGTCATTGATATCCAGGGTTTCTAAAACTGAGTTGTATCGCAAAGTAGAAATGAATGAATCCCACTTTGCAGGTAGACCATCTGCCAAGCTTAAAACCTTGTCTTCCATTGACGTCTTAACACCATGAGTGTTAAGTTCACTCATCAGATGGTAGAAACGATCGATGATCTCATCTAAGCTTTCATTCCCGATTGCCGAGAAGTTATCAAACTCCTTCTTCAAAGCTTTGCCTTTCAGTGCCTTTAAGTTAGAATTTCCTTCATACCTCTTTTCAAGGACTTCCATTAATTTCTTACTTTGTTTGTGCTCTGAGTATTGATGAAAAATAGGCTTGGGAATGGACTGAGTCAAGATAGCATAAGCCTTCTTCTCTGCATTGTAGGCGACCTTTTGTGTATCGGAGAGTCCACTCAAAGTCAAAGGAACACCATCAGCCCCTACTGGTATTTTATAACCCACCTCAATAGAGTTCCATAAGTTAGTATCTACACCATTAAGATAGATTTCAAAACGTTGTCTCCATTGTGGAAAATCCTCTATTGTCAATAGTTTAGGTGGCTTGTTATGATTCCCTATCTCATTCTCCAGTAACAACAAATTCTGAATTCGTGAATCCTTTCCAGCTGACATGGCATAATTTTCTGAGTCCATCTTTGAATTAACTTAACTTGAGAATTAAACTTCTGTGCGAATGGGCTAGATGCGATTGGACTCAAATGTACGATTGAAACAGACGACTGAGAGACTTAGACGACTGAACAGACCGAATGACTCAGATGTGCGACTGGAGTGGGCGATTGACTCAATCGGGCGATTGACACTGCGATTGACTCAACCGGGCGAATGGACTGGCGAATGACTCAAACGTGCGAAAGACCGGGGCGAATGAGTTTAGTCGTACGATTGAGATAATCGTGCGACTGGGTCGGCTGAAAACGCGATTTTTGAACACTTTTGACCTAGAACGCAATTCTTTGCACCCTAGACGGCTGAAACTCGAAAAACACTTAATTTTCAGAACATGCAAGCGTAAAGACTCGATTTTTAGCCAAAAGAATGAAACTTTTTGCGTAAAAATGTAGACTTTTTCACAAAAACGATTGAATCAACGAAGAATCAAGAGCCAAAGCTCTGATACCACTTGTTAGGACCGTGTACGTACGGAGTACTAACTGATTCTTCGTTGTACCGAATCAAATAGTGCGGAATCCTATTTGATTGGCGATCCAATCAGTGAGAACGAATTCAAGATCAAACCTAACGATTAGAAAACGTTATGAATTGACTTGGAATGATCTGAAACGCTCTATGAAGTTGGAATGGTCGAACAGCACGTTCTGGGGCGATTAGGGTTTCTCGTATTCGAAGTCTCTCGTTTTTCCACGACTTAAGTGGTATTTATAGGTTACAGATCTCATTCGTGCGACTGAGTCTTGCGACTGACTCAGTCGTGCGATTGAGTAATACGACTGATTCATTCGTGCGCTTGAGTCAGACTGATGACTCAACCGTCCGATTGACTCAGTCTCTTAGTTCAACCGTGCGATTGGACCATTCGCATGGTCCAGTCGTGCGACTGAAAAAGATGTTTAGTTAAACACATTCATGAACCTTTAATGATTCAGAACTGTGTCTCACAACTGTAAACCTATATAACATGGTCATATTAAGCGTGTAACAACTAATAATATAGATATAACATTAAATAATCAACAACCATATAAAGAAGAGATTCTCATTAGATTGATTTAACATTACATATGTGTAACAAGATAGAAGTTTATTACATTTCAGCTCACTAGACTAGAACTGGGGACATGTGTACCAACAAATCGCACTCCATTTCATTCGCATTGAGTCAATCGCACACACACTCACTCGCATAAACTCAATCGCATAGACTCAATCGCATACAACACTCAGTCGCGCGACTCAGTCGTACGACTCACCCAGTCGTACAGCTTAGTCGTACGATAGACTCAGACGCATGGACTCAGTCGTACGACTCACCCAGTCGCACGTCTCAGTCGCATGACAGGCCCAGTCGCCCTGTACAGTAGGTCGCGACTGCTGAAGTGCAGAGCAGCGTCCAGCTGCTCCGAGCACGAGTTTTACACCACCAAAACTTCCAGAACACTAATCCTAACATGTCTAGACAAGAAGCACACTCAAGAACACCACATGCAAGCCCACACGACCTCATGTGCTCGGATGAACCCGAGCACCCGAAACCCAAGAAAACGCAGAAGTGAAATCGAGCAAGAAACGGGTCAAACAAAGTTATCTACCTGCTAGGAACGAGTATACACGATGACACTCAAGATTTGCCGGTGGAAACGTGAGAAATCGAGCGGTTTAAGTGCTAGATTGATGTAGAGAGGAAGAGAAGATGAAGATCGATGAAGAAGAAGATAGAGTGAAGAAAAGGGCTGGGAAATGGGTATTTATACCCAGCCTAGTTTCTCAAAATGTCAAGTTTAGTCCTCGCACTTTGTCCCGAGTTCCTAACTTTTGTTTCGGTTTAAAAACGTTAGTTATTAGTCTTGTTTTTATTAGTGATAAACGTCGTTATTGTTATTTTACAAGTTAAAAATGGTTTTATACGTGTCAATGGTTTTTATATAAAAATGGCGCGTTTAGAGTTAACGGGGCAAATCTCAGAAAAACGTCTTAAGGTAACGGCTAGGCAAGCAACGATAGCACGCTTAGAAGGATAACTAAGCAAAGCAAATATGGTATCCACGTAGTTGGTTTATCAAAATGAGGAATGACTGATAACAAAGGGTAAATCAAACACGCTAAGTGACGGACCTTCGGTGACGGATGTCACAGTATCCCCAGTTGAGGGAATTTCGTCCCGAAATTCAACTGGTGCTAGGTCTAAGGGTGTCATCCTCGAATAGATGTGGATACTTGAGTCTCATCTGATCTTCACGTTCCCATGTAAACTCTGGCCCTCCTTTGGAATTCCATCTTATACGAACGATAGGTATCTTGCTGCGCCTCAACTTTTTAACCTTTCGGTCCATGACCTTAATAGGTTCCTCCACAAAATAGAGGCTTTCATTAATTCTGATATCCTCAATAGGTACATGAAGTGATTTGTCAGCTAAACACTTCTTGAGGTTCGATACATGGAAAGTATCGTGTACACTGTTAAGCTCTTGTGGCAACCGTAATCGGTACGCCACCGGACCGATTCTTTCTGTGATCTCGAATGGTCCAACATATCTTGGGGCCAACTTCCCTTTCTTTCCAAACCGTACGACCCCTTTCCACGGAGAGACCTTAAGCAACACTCGATCCCCAACGTTAAACTCTAGTGGCTTCCGACGGTTGTCGGCATAGCTCTTTTGGCGGTCTCTAGCAGCTTTGAGTCTGTCTTTGATTTGGAAGATCTTATCGGTGGTTTCTTGAATGATTTCGGGACCTGTTAGCTGGCTTTCACCAACCTCGGCCTAACATACAGACGATCTACATTTCCGTCCATACATTGCTTCAAATGGAGCGCATCCAATGCTTGTATGGTAGCTGTTGTAAGAGAACTCAATCAACGGTAAATGAGTGTCCTAGCTACCACCAAAATCGATTACGCAAGCTCTAAGCATGTCTTCCAATGTTTTTATAGTTCGTTCACTTTGGCCATCTGTTTGTGGGTGATAGGTAGTACTCATGTCTAATCGAGTGCCCATCACTTTCTGTAACGTCTGCCAAAATCGTGAAGTGAATCGACTGTCTCAGTCGGATATGACTGACACCGGCACCCCGTGCCGTGTCACGACCTCTTTGATGTACACCCTTGCCAGCTTATCCATCTTGTAGTCTTCTCGGATAGGCAAGAAGTGAGCGGATTTCGTCATTCGATCCACCACGACCCATATCGTGTCATGTCCGCTTGGAGTTCTCGGGAGTTTGGTAATGAAATCCATAGTGATGTTGTCCCATTTCCACTCGGGAATTTCAGGTTGTTGCAATAATCCCGATGGTTTCTGGTGTTCAGCCTTGACCTTTGAACAAGTCAAGCATTTGCTCACATATATAGCAATATCTTTCTTCATGCCTGGCCACCAGTACAGCTTTTTCAGATCATGGTACATCTTGTCTGCACCAGGATGAACAGAGTATCGAGTCTTGTGTGCTTCATCCAAGACTAATGTACGCACACCTCCCCATCTGGGGACCCATATACGATCCACAAAGTAATGTACGCCGTCATCCTTGCGAGTCATTTGTTTATCCAGCCCGCGGAATTCTTCCCCCGCAAGGTTTTCTTCTTTCAATGCCTCGTTTTGTGCTAGTTGAATCTGAGCTTTTAGATTAGTTTAAATAGTCAAACCCAGCGCTCGAGTATGTAATGGCTTCACACGTTCTTTGCGGCTTAAAGCATCAGCCACCACGTTAGCTTTCCCCGGATGATACCGGATTTCACAATTGTAGTCGCTAAGAAGCTCTACCCAGCATCGCTGTCGCATGTTAAGTTCTTTCTGGTTCATGATGTGTTGAAGGCTCTTATGGTCTGTGTAGATGATGCATTTGGTTCCATATAGATAATGCCTCCATATCTTGAGTGCAAATACTACAGCACCCAACTCCAAATCGTGAGTTGTGTAGTTCTTTTCATGCACCTTGAGTTGTCGCGAAGCGTACGCAATTACCTTATCTTTCTGCATTAGTACACAGCCCAAACCTTGATGTGAAGCATCACAGTACACCACAAAATCATCGGTTCCGTCTGGAAGGGACAATATCGGTGCGTTGCACAACCTCTCCTTCAATGTTTGGAACGCCTGTTCTTGTGCTTTCCCCCAGTCGAACTTCTTGTCTTTCTGAGTCAACAAAGTTAACGGTTGGGCAATCTTGGAGAAATTGGCAATGAAGCGACGATAGTATCCGGCCAATCCCAAGAATTGCCGTATTTCTGAGGGGGTTTGGGGAGTATCCCACTTCTTCACAGCTTCAATCTTACCGGGGTCCACATGAATTCCGTTTTCGTTAACTACATGACCCAAGAATTTCACCTCTCGAAGCCAGAATTCACACTTCGAGAACTTGGCGAAAAGTTTCTCTTCCTTCAACAGTTCTAGAATTGCTTGGAGGTGTTCTTCGTGATCTTCCTTTGAACGGGAGTAGATAAGTATGTCGTCTATGAACACGATCACAAACTTATCCAGATAAGGCTTGCACACCCGATTCATTAAATCTATAAAGACAGCTGGTGCGTTGGTCAATCCGAATGGCATGACCAAGAACTCATAGTGCCCGTAACGAGTTCTAAATGCTGTTTTTGGAATATCGTCCTCAAATACTCTTAGTTGATGATAACCAGATCGAAGATCGATCTTAGAGAAATACGAGGCTCCTTGCAATTGATCGAACAGTTCGTCGATTCTGGGAAGAGGATACCGATTCTTCACGGTCAATTTGTTCAATTCCCTGTAGTTGATACACATACGGAACGACCCATCCTTCTTCTTGACAAATAACACCGGTGCTCCCCACGGTGAATGACTCGGTCGAATGAAACCCTTCTCCAGTAGTTCCTGTAGTTGGCTGGACAACTCTTGCATCTCTGAGGGTGCTAACCGATACGGTGTCTTAGCTATCGGTGTAGCTCCAGGAACCAGCTCTATATGGAATTCCACCTGTCGTGGAGGAGGCAATCCAGACAAATCATCAGGGAACAATTCCGGGTAATCCCGTACAATCGGAATGTCTGCCAATTTCGTCTCTTCTTCCTTCTTTTCTACCACGTGAGCCAGAAAGGTGTAACACTGCTTTCGTAGACTTTGGCGTGCTCTCATGCAGGAGATAAGCTTCAAGTTCTTTCCCGGTCGCTCTCCTTGTATTCTGAGTACTTTCCCATCTGACATGGGAATCCGCACTACTTTATCTCGGCAAACAATCTCGGCTCCATGCTTAGACAACCAATCCATCCCCACTATTACGTCGAAGCTCCCCAACTCGAAAGGTATCAAATCTATGTTGAAGGCCTGGTCTTCCAACATTAAGGTGCAGTCCTTGATAATTTCCTCTGCCTGTTCAACCCTACCATTTGCCATTTCTACGGAGTAACTAGTTTCTAGTCTACTGGCACTCAAATCAAGCATTTGCACAAACTCAGATGATATAAAACTATTGTCTGCCCAGTGTCAAACAGTATAGACGCGAAGTGATTATTGAGTAAGTGCGTACCCGTGACAACGTTTGGATCTTAACGGGCATCATTAGCGCCAATGACGAAGGCACGTCCCCGTGCAGCATTAACTTGGTTTCCTTGGCCTTGAGCACCCGCTATGGCCAGTATCTGCTGCTGGTTGTTTCCCTGCTGACCCGGTGCCCTGTTCAGTCGGGGGCACATATTCCTGAAGTGATCGAGGGCTCCACACTCGTAGCATGCCCTGGCCTTCCCAGCAGGGTTAACCGCGTTGATGGGTGCCACCAGGTTTGGCGCTACTCTGCAGTCTCTTGCTTGATGCCCGAGCGTCTGCAGTTCAAACACACCCGGCACGGTGTCTGGAGAATGATAAGATTGCACCTGTCACATTTGGGTGCGGCCCAGCATATTCCTTTTTCCCTTGAGTCACGGCCACAAAGTTTCTGGTCGTTTTGGCCCTCTTATCAAACTTTCCTGTACCGGACCGGCTCGATTCCCCAGCTTCCTTCCTTTTCTCTGCTCCCTTACCCAGTACCCCTGTTCTTATCATCTCATTAGTGAGAGCGCCAGCTTTCAGAATCGCGCTCTGAATTGTAGGAGGAGCAGCTGCAGTTACCATTGCTCGGATTTGAGGCGCGAGTCCCCAAATGTACCTCTCAATCCTCTTAGATTCCGGAGTGACTAGGTGTGGAACTAGTCTAGCCAGCTCGTGGAATCGGTCAGTATAAGCTGCGTGCCCTGCCCCCACCATAGCATGATTCCAGAACTCATGCTCAAGCTTCTGCATCTCATTAAGAGGGCAGTATTCCTCGGTAATCAAGGCTTTGAATTCATCCCAGGTCATCTGCATCGTAGATTCCCTTCCTCTAGCTTGCACCTGGGTGTTCCACCAGGTTAGTGCTCTGCCCTGCAGTGAGCATGTAACATACTTGATCCGCTGGCTGTCTAGGCATTCGCTGATGTCGATCACAGCCTCCATTTTCTCAAGCCATCTAATTAGGGCTATCGCCCCACCTTTACCATCGAAATCCCGGGGCTTACAGGCCACAAACTCCTTGTACGAACAGCCTCGTTTGGCGTTAGCAGCCCCAGTTTCATTACCGGCTGTACCACCATTTCCGGTCTCTTGGTTGCTTTCATTCCTAGTCGGGTTCCCATTATCCTCATTCTCATTACCACCGTCCCCGTGGGGGTGGTTTTGCTGTTGCAATGCGTCGCTCACCTGAGCTACGATAGTTGGAATCAGGGCAGTCAATTGTTGAGCAATTAAGGCTACCATATCAGCATTTCCAGTCCCTTGGTTATTGCCAGAAGGGCCTTCATTTGCTATTGGAGGTCTACCCCTGCCTCTGCCTCTGCCCCTCGGGGCTTCACTTCCGCTACTGTTGCTGCGGGTAGATCTTCGAGGCGGCATGTTCTATTCATACAAGAGGCAACATATAAGCTTTAGTCACCTTAAGATGCATAAGTACTTTACTTATCAAATTTCCAATGTTTCGTGTTCCAGTCGGTCAAGATCACCATGCAGCCATTTTAAGCGTATTCTCGGTATACCGATGGTGTTTATATATAGGGTTTCCCGCAGCGTTCCCACCACACCCACGATGTACCGAGAATGATGCCTAATCCGGTTACATGACATCCGACCTTCCTTCACATCATATCCATAATAATCCATCAGTCAACTAAGAGCCAAACATGTAATCACGTATAGTCTAGCGGAGGTTGTCTATCTCGCGTCCTTGGGAGGACTCAGACATGGCCTCCTCGGGACGGTCTCTCAGTATATGAGGTCAAGCGCGATGTATGATCTGTGAAGATCTCTTCGGGTCTCAATACCCGAATTTGGCTACGATAACTTGGCGCAAAGAGGGAACGGAAGATCAAATAGGAAGCATCCCATAGGGGTCGAGCACAAGGGCTCAAGCACAAGGTAAAAGATCACATAATAGAAGGGTAACCAAACATGTAAGGAGGAACACATACACGAGATATATAAATGCACACAAGCTTAAGCATGCAAATCCACATGAAGGTTCCTAGGTTATAGTCTAGGTCAAGTGTAATTGCCTAATTCTCTATAACCAATGGCTCTGATACCAGTCTGTCACACCCCCGCTGATAGCGGAAACACGGGGAATGTGAGCTAGACGGGATCGTTATAACACATGGTATATGATAGAGTAGCAATAAAAAAAATATGATGACAAGCGTGTCATGACGACACCTGAACACAAATGGAGACTTGTGTCGTGTATAATCAAGTTCACGACACATAGTCATAAGCACAACATAATGATCACATAAGCATTAAAGACAACTCGTATTGTAAATTCCCACAACTCGGGAACAAGTGTACAAAAGTCATGTTCAAGCTTTACAAGAGTAATAATCACAAATGCATCCTAGGGTCTCCTCTAAAAGGCAGCACTCCTAGATTATTCAATTACCTTGTTCACCTGAAAAGAAATGCTCAAAACGGTCAACATAATTGTTGGTGAGCTTCACAGGTTTTAAGTAATAAAAGTTGTTAAGATGAACCAGTAGTTTAATAAGGGCCACCGCAACTATACTTACGTATAGGCGGTTGTACCAGTTATAAATAGCTATAGCCAAACCTAATGTTCGGTTCCTCACGGGAATTGATGGCTGTAAAGAAAGATTCCCAAAGTTTAAATAGTTTATTAAGACGTAGCAAGATCCACACAGCGCGTACGTATAGTTTATAACCAAACCAATCCTTAGGTCCCCTTTTCCGGGATTAATGGTTATAAAAAAGGGTTTTACATAGCATAATAAGTTTAACTTGACGTAGCAAGATCCACACAGCGCATACGTGTCAAGTTAAACATGACGTAGCAAGATCCACACAGCGCATACGTATAGGTTACAACCAAACCAATCTTTAGGTCCCAATTACCGGGATTAATGGTTGTAATGGATGATCGGCTTAGAAGAACCACACAGAAGAACCACACAGAAGAACCACACAGCCGAGAACATCCAAGGTCAATGGCATCCACAAGTAGTATAAATCAACACGTAACATCAAATAATAGTGCAGGGTAGTGTAAAACCCCTAAGTAACATACATAGGGTAACATAGCACATAGTTCAAGTTCATATAGCAGCAAACAGTCAGGATCATCATGTAATCCGGTTTGAGCACATTCTTAGTATACCGGGGATGCTTATGTATAGGGTCCTCCGCAGCATTCCCACCACATCCACGATATACATAGAATGATACCTAAACCAGTTACATGACATCCATTTAACCTTAGTATCAATCAAAAAGTTTAGCAAGGTAAGTTACTCATATAAGTAGCAGCCAACTTCCACTAAGGAAGGTGCCTGAAATTAAGTAATAAGTGAGCATTCTTTTCCCCCAAGTAAAAATGTTTAAAAAGGTTTTATAAGCGTAAAAAGGGGCCACGAAACTCACTGAATAGATGATAAGCACAACGATGAAGTATCCCAAGGGTTAGATGCTATGAACCGTTAAACACCTATTGACAGTTACTGAAAAGCATTAATAATGATCATAAAGCATAAGATGATATCAATAGGCTCTGGCAGTTTCGGTTCGGTCGTGGGTAGTACACACACAAGCAGTCACACACATCTCAAAATAGGTTATTTTAAATAGTATGTGCCTGTTAATAGCGTTGACTTTAATCTTTGTGGTCAAGCTATGACACTTTATTAGTATTACATTATCGTCGTGAGATCTCCGAAGAGGGGATCCATACGCACACACACATCATTAGTCATACAACAGGACCGGACGCTCGACTGACACTCCATTCGCACGAGTGGACTTTCAGTCGTACGAATTAGCTACTTTCGTACGATTGAACCTTCATTCGTGCGACTAAGCGCTCAGTCGTACCATGCAAGACTCAGTCATACGACTCAACCTCCATACGCCCGATTGGACCTTCAGTCGTACGAATCAGCTTCATTCGTACGATTGAACATTCATTCGTGCGATTGGCCTTCAGTCGTACGACTCACACACAATCGCACTCCATTTCATTCACATTGACTCAATCGCACACACACTCACTCGCATAAACTCAATCGCATAGACTCAATCGCATACAACACTCAGTCGCGCGACTCAGTCGTACGACTCACCCAGTCGTACAGCTTAGTCGTACGATAGACTCAGACGCATGGACTCAGTCGTACGACTCACCCAGTCGCACGTCTCAGTCGCATGACAGGCCCAGTCGCCCTGTACAGTAGGTCGCGACTGCTGAAGTGCAGAGCAGCGTCCAGCTGCTCCGAGCACGAGTTTTACACCACCAAAACTTCCAGAACACTAATCCTAACATGTCTAGACAAGAAGCACACTCAAGAACACCACATGCAAGCCCACACGACCTCATGTGCTCGGATGAACCCGAGCACCCGAAACCCAAGAAAACGCAGAAGTGAAATCGAGCAAGAAACGGGTCAAACAAAGTTATCTACCTGCTAGGAACGAGTATACACGATGACACTCAAGATTTGCCGGTGGAAACGTGAGAAATCGAGCGGTTTAAGTGCTAGATTGATGTAGAGAGGAAGAAGAAGATGAAGATCGATGAAGAAGAAGATAGAGTGAAGAAAAGGGCTGGGAAATGGGTATTTATACCCAGCCTAGTTTCTCAAATGTCAAGTTTAGTCCTCGCACTTTGTCCCGAGTTCCTAACTTTTGTTTCGGTTTAAAAACGTTAGTTATTAGTCTTGTTTTTATTAGTGATAAACGTCGTTATTGTTATTTTACAAGTTAAAAATGGTTTTATACGTGTCAATGGTTTTTATATAAAAATGGCGCGTTTAGAGTTAACGGGGCAAATCTCAGAAAAACGTCTTAAGGTAACGGCTAGGCAAGCAACGATAGCACGCTTAGAAGGATAACTAAGCAAAGCAAATATGGTATCCACGTAGTTGGTTTATCAAAATGAGGAATGACTGATAACAAAGGGTAAATCAAACACGCTAAGTGACGGACCTTCGGTGACGGATGTCACAGTATCCCCCAGTTGAGGGAATTTCGTCCCGAAATTCAACTGGTGCTAGGTCTAAGGGTGTCATCCTCGAATAGATGTGGATACTTGAGTCTCATCTGATCTTCACGTTCCCATGTAAACTCTGGCCCTCCTTTGGAATTCCATCTTATACGAACGATAGGTATCTTGCTGCGCCTCAACTTTTTAACCTTTCGGTCCATGACCTTAATAGGTTCCTCCACAAAATAGAGGCTTTCATTAATTCTGATATCCTCAATAGGTACATGAAGTGATTTGTCAGCTAAACACTTCTTGAGGTTCGATACATGGAAAGTATCGTGTACACTGTTAAGCTCTTGTGGCAACCGTAATCGGTACGCCACCGGACCGATTCTTTCTGTGATCTCGAATGGTCCAACATATCTTGGGGCCAACTTCCCTTTCTTTCCAAACCGTACGACCCCTTTCCACGGAGAGACCTTAAGCAACACTCGATCCCCAACGTTAAACTCTAGTGGCTTCCGACGGTTGTCGGCATAGCTCTTTTGGCGGTCTCTAGCAGCTTTGAGTCTGTCTTTGATTTGGAAGATCTTATCGGTGGTTTCTTGAATGATTTCGGGACCTGTTAGCTGGCTTTCACCAACCTCGGCCTAACATACAGACGATCTACATTTCCGTCCATACATTGCTTCAAATGGAGCGCATCCAATGCTTGTATGGTAGCTGTTGTAAGAGAACTCAATCAACGGTAAATGAGTGTCCTAGCTACCACCAAAATCGATTACGCAAGCTCTAAGCATGTCTTCCAATGTTTTTATAGTTCGTTCACTTTGGCCATCTGTTTGTGGGTGATAGGTAGTACTCATGTCTAATCGAGTGCCCATCACTTTCTGTAACGTCTGCCAAAATCGTGAAGTGAATCGACTGTCTCAGTCGGATATGACTGACACCGGCACCCCGTGCCGTGTCACGACCTCTTTGATGTACACCCTTGCCAGCTTATCCATCTTGTAGTCTTCTCGGATAGGCAAGAAGTGAGCGGATTTCGTCATTCGATCCACCACGACCCATATCGTGTCATGTCCGCTTGGAGTTCTCGGAGTTTGGTAATGAAATCCATAGTGATGTTGTCCCATTTCCACTCGGGAATTTCAGGTTGTTGCAATAATCCCGATGGTTTCTGGTGTTCAGCCTTGACCTTTGAACAAGTCAAGCATTTGCTCACATATATAGCAATATCTTTCTTCATGCCTGGCCACCAGTACAGCTTTTTCAGATCGTGGTACATCTTGTCTGCACATCATCCAAGACTAATGTACGCACACCTCCCCATCTGGGGACCCATATACGATCCACAAAGTAATGTACGCCGTCATCCTTGCGAGTCATTTGTTTATCCAGCCCGCGGAATTCTTCCCCCGCAAGGTTTTCTTCTTTCAATGCCTCGTTTTGTGCTAGTTGAATCTGAGCTTTTAGATTAGTTTGAATAGTCAAACCCAACGCTCGAGTATGTAATGGCTTCACACGTTCTTTGCGGCTTAAAGCATCAGCCACCACGTTAGCTTTCCCCGGATGATACCGGATTTCACAATCGTAGTCGCTAAGAAGCTCTACCCAGCATCGCTGTCGCATGTTAAGTTCTTTCTGGTTCATGATGTGTTGAAGGCTCTTATGGTCTGTGTAGATGATGCATTTGGTTCCATATAGATAATGCCTCCATATCTTGAGTGCAAATACTACAGCACCCAACTCCAAATCGTGAGTTGTGTAGTTCTTTTCATGCACCTTGAGTTGTCGCGAAGCGTACACAATTACCTTATCTTTCTGCATTAGTACACAGCCCAAACCTTGATGTGAAGCATCACAGTACACCACAAAATCATCGGTTCCGTCTGGAAGGGACAATATCGGTGCGTTGCACAACCTCTCCTTCAATGTTTGGAACGCCTGTTCTTGTGCTTTCCCCCAGTCGAACTTCTTGTCTTTCTGAGTCAACAAAGTTAACGGTTGGGCAATCTTGGAGAAATGGCAATGAAGCGACGATAGTATCCGGCCAATCCCAAGAATTGCCGTATTTCTGAGGGGGTTTGGGGAGTATCCCACTTCTTCACAGCTTCAATCTTACCGGGGTCCACATGAATTCCGTTTTCGTTAACTACATGACCCAAGAATTTCACCTCTCGAAGCCAGAATTCACACTTCGAGAACTTGGCGAAAAGTTTCTCTTCCTTCAACAGTTCTAGAATTGCTTGGAGGTGTTCTTCGTGATCTCCTTTGAACGGGAGTAGATAAGTATGTCGTCTATGAACACGATCACAAACTTATCCAGATAAGGCTTGCACACCCGATTCATAAATCTATAAAGACAGCTGGTGCGTTGGTCAATCCGAATGGCATGACCAAGAACTCATAGTGCCCGTAACGAGTTCTAAATGCTGTTTTGGAATATCGTCCTCAATACTCTTAGTTGATGATAACCAGATCGAAGATCGATCTTAGAGAAATACGAGGCTCCTTGCAATTGATCGAACAGTTCGTCGATTCTGGGAAGAGGATACCGATTCTTCACGGTCAATTTGTTCAATTCCCTGTAGTCGATACACATACGGAACGACCCATCCTTCTTCTTGACAAATAACACCGGTGCTCCCCACGGTGAATGACTCGGTCGAATGAAACCCTTCTCCAGTAGTTCCTGTAGTTGGCTGGACAACTCTTGCATCTCTGAGGGTGCTAACCGATACGGTGTCTTAGCTATCGGTGTAGCTCCAGGAACCAGCTCTATATGGAATTCCACCTGTCGTGGAGGAGGCAATCCAGACAAATCATCAGGGAACACTTCCGGGTAATCCCGTACAATCGGAATGTCTGCCAATTTCGTCTCTTCTTCCTTCTTTTCTACCACGTGAGCCAGAAAGGTGTAACACTGCTTTCGTAGACTTTGGCGTGCTCTCATGCAGGAGATAAGCTTCAAGTTCTTTCCCGGTCGCTCTCCTTGTATTCTGAGTACTTTCCCATCTGACATGGGAATCCGCACTACTTTATCTCGGCAAACAATCTCGGCTCCATGCTTAGACAACCAATCCATCCCCACTATTACGTCGAAGCTCCCCAACTCGAAAGGTATCAAATCTATGTTGAAGGCCTGGTCTTCCAACATTAAGGTGCAGTCCTTGATAATTTCCTCTGCCTGTTCAACCCTACCATTTGCCATTTCTACGGAGTAACTAGTTTCTAGTCTACTGGCACTCAAATCAAGCATTTGCACAAACTCAGATGATATAAAACTATTGTCTGCCCCAGTGTCAAACAGTATAGACGCGAAGTGATTATTGAGTAAGTGCGTACCCGTGACAACGTTTGGATCTTAACGGGCATCATTAGCGCCAATGACGAAGGCACGTCCCCGTGCAGCATTAACTTGGTTTCCTTGGCCTTGAGCACCCGCTATGGCCAGTATCTGCTGCTGGTTGTTTCCCTGCTGACCCGGTGCCCTGTTCAGTCGGGGGCACATATTCCTGAAGTGATCGAGGGCTCCACACTCGTAGCATGCCCTGGCCTTCCCAGCAGGGTTAACCGCGTTGATGGGTGCCACCAGGTTTGGCGCTACTCTGCAGTCTCTTGCTTGATGCCCGAGCGTCTGCAGTTCAAACACACCCGGCACGGTGTCTGGAGAATGATAAAGATTGCACCTGTCACATTTTGGGTGCGGCCCAGCATATTCCTTTTTCCCTTGAGTCACGGCCACAAAGTTTCTGGTCGTTTTGGCCCTCTTATCAAACTTTCCTGTACCGGACCGGCTCGATTCCCCAGCTTCCTTCCTTTTCTCTGCTCCCTTACCCAGTACCCCTGTTCTTATCATCTCATTAGTGAGAGCGCCAGCTTTCAGAATCGCGCTCTGAATTGTAGGAGGAGCAGCTGCAGTTACCATTGCTCGGATTTGAGGCGCGAGTCCCCAAATGTACCTCTCAATCCTCTTAGATTCCGGAGTGACTAGGTGTGGAACTAGTCTAGCCAGCTCGTGGAATCGGTCAGTATAAGCTGCGTGCCCTGCCCCCACCATAGCATGATTCCAGAACTCATGCTCAAGCTTCTGCATCTCATTAAGAGGGCAGTATTCCTCGGTAATCAAGGCTTTGAATTCATCCCAGGTCATCTGCATCGTAGATTCCCTTCCTCTAGCTTGCACCTGGGTGTTCCACCAGGTTAGTGCTCTGTCCTGCAGTGAGCATGTAACATACTTGATCCGCTGGCTGTCTAGGCATTCGCTGATGTCGATCACAGCCTCCATTTTCTCAAGCCATCTAATTAGGGCTATCGCCCCACCTTTACCATCGAAATCCCGGGGCTTACAGGCCACAAACTCCTTGTACGAACAGCCTCGTTTGGCGTTAGCAGCCCCAGTTTCATTACCGCTGTACCACCATTTCCGGTCTCTTGGTTGCTTTCATTCCTAGTCGGGTTCCCATTATCCTCATTCTCATTACCACTGTCCCCGTGGGGGTGGTTTTGCTGTTGCATGGAAATAACGTTTTTGAGTGTTAACTTATGTGTAGGCTATGTTGTGCGTGTCTAGCCTAGTAAACCTAGACGAGAAACCATTTACTTTGACAAGGTGAGTTCTAGATCCCCTTATTTACAAGCTTTTCCATGTTTTTGGGGCTATATGCATAGTAAACCTAAGGTTTTCAAGGCAAAGATTTGAAGAGGTTTTAGCAAGAAATACATTTTTCTAAAAAAATATGCTATATAAAGTCTTTAAAATAAAAATTTTGCACGCTGACCTGGCAGCCTTGCCCCAGCCAGGGGCGTTGCCCCTTAGACCCCAGTAGGGGTTGCCTCCCCTAGAACCCCGCTGACCGGGTTTGAGAATGATATTTTCAGTTGATGTGAATCAACAAGGATCGAATATGATGATTGAGTCAATGATTGAGTGGCGGAATCAAGCAATCAATGAACATAGAACACTTAATATACTCATAAATGCATACTTGTATTAATTAGATGAACTGTTACAAAGTAAATGCTAGGGTTTTTAGCATTCTACAGTAACAAGACAGCTAATCTGTATATTCTGATTGTCTATTCTTCATGAAACACAAATGTTTCAAAAATCTCAAAAGATGCAAAAAGTCACCTCACATACGAGGTTTCTAATCTATTTATAGGCTGACTAACACTTGTACAAAAAGACTAAACTACCCTTAGTCTAAGTCTTCATCAGCATTTGTCTGTTGTTCATCCGCATTGACTAATGCGGATGAGTACTTCATCAGTAGCATTGGTGTTTGGTCATCAGCATTGGTTAATACGGATGAACAAAGACGACCGCATTTGTTGCTGATCACCCGCATAGGTTAATGCGGATGAACAAATGGCTTGTCCGCATCTTATCAACTGTCCGCATTAGTTCATGCGGAAGAACAAATGCTTTGTCCGCATTTGTTCTTGGTCTTCCGCATTGACAAATGCGGATAGCCGACACTTGTTCTTTTCTTCTTATTTAGACTTCTGTATCCGTATTTCTTCTTGGACTTGGGGAGATTTCCAGCTAAACAACCATCCACCACTTGAATTGGCATGTATGATCCTTTCAGGGTCCAACAATACTCCCCCTAAGGATTATACAGCCTAAGTACTTCAAGGGTTTGAGGGTGGATCTGGTTGTGAAGATTCTGCTAGGTCTTGTGCAGTAGGAGGAGATGATGCTGAAGTTGGGTCTGTGTATGATGGGTCCAGAATAGCCTTGATCATGTTGGAGAACTGCTTAGCATCATTCAGCTTCTCTCTGTTCAGAGCATGAATCTTCATTTGGCTCATAGTGTGTATAGCTTCAATAGGAAGTTTCTTCAGTGACACAGGTTCCCAAAATGACACAGTTGATACCCATCCCTGTGAATCAATAGAGAGCCATCAGCATCCACCTCTAACTTCACAATGTTGCCAAATTGCAAAGGAGTCTTCTTCTTCCTCCTTTGTTCCTTCTTCTTAATGATCCTATCATAGGCCATCTTCAGGAGCTTGATGCACTTGAGAAAGAAGTACATGTCAGCTTCACCAAGCTTGTTTCTAATCTCCCTGAAATGCCTGGTATATATGTAGTGGATATAAGATTCATCAAGCAATCTCACTTCATATCCACTAAACAATCGAATCTCAGCTCCTTCTTTTCCTCCCCACCCCTTTCAATCACCAACTCATAAGTCTTTTCGTCATAGTAAACATTTGAGATTGGCACAGAGGTGTGAGTACCAGCAACCATCTTTCTTTTCAAGGATTCAGTGGGCTTTACCCTAAGTTCAGGGAATACCACTTCTTCAGCTGGTTTCCTTTTCTTTTTCTCTAGGGATTGACAAAAGATCTATCCTTTCTCATGCAGATAGATTTCAAAGACTTAAAACTGTCAGTTCTCTTGAACATCCTTAGAATGTCCTCAAACTCATATCCCCTGAACATAGCCCCATGATTTATCAATCTTAAGTTGGATAGTTCCTTGAGATCATGGATCATTAGAGAGTTCACCAGAGCAGAGTACTCTGTGAAGAATTGGACCAATCCAGATATTCTCTTCACCATGAACATGTTCCAGTCACTGTCATACTTCCAGGCTATAATCTTCTGATCTGTCTTTCCTCCTGGAGTAGACACGCCCTTTATCATTTCAGCAGTTATGAGGCCTTCATGTAGTTCAAGTTGTGAATGCTCAGCAAACCACTCAGGATATCTATGTAGAATGGGTGCCAGGAGTCATGATCTCCCTGAGTGAGGCTCATTTGTTGAGCTGAAACTCTTGATCGTGGTTGGGTGCTTGTAATCTCTTCCTCCATTTTCTTCAACCTGTCTTTCTTTTCAAGGATCATCCTAAGGACAGCAGCCCTTAGGGAATTAGTTTTCATGTTTCCTAGTTTTCTTTTAGTAAATCCTTGAGCTGACAGATAATCCCTCATCTCTTATCTGTCATACTGTAAGGATCGGGGAACATAGGTTGAGGAGGAGTAGTAGATGTTGCTTTAGAAGTCTTGACCTCTGAAGATTTGGGGGATTGAGCTTTTTCATACTCAGTTTTGAATGTTGGATCTAGCAGCTTGTTTAGTTTTTCTTCTTCTGCTAGCATCCCTTCATAGGTCATCCCAAATACTTCATCTGGGTCATACCCATGATCAATCAAAATACGGCCTTTTTCATCAACTCATCAGACTTGGCCGATTCATTCTTTTCAGCAACATAAGATTCTTCATTCACAGGGATTTTACTGATCACTGGCTTATCAACCATGAATCCACCTGGAATTTCACCTTCTTCTAGATCAATTACATCACCCTTCTTTTTCAGCAGAGCTTCTGCTTGTTCATGTTCTTCTAAGAATCCAGCAATAGCTGCTAGACTCCTTGGATCATCTTTCTGTTTCTTTTTGGCAGGTTCTTCTTCCACTATAGGCCTCTTTTCTTTGGCCTTTTCCTCAAGAAAGCTCCTTCTTCTGGAATATGTTTGCACGCTTGGGCCAGAAGAGGGTTCAGGCATTTCATCCTCATGTGGGGCTTCTTCAGTCTGTTCCTTTTCAGGAATGTGTACAGATACATCAGTTTGTTCTTCTTCTTGCTTTTGCTATTCACACAACTCTCTGATCATTTCCTTTTGTTCCTTAGAGAGTGAGAGAGCAGGAACTATTTGCATGCTCAACTCCTTATCAATAGGCACTGGAGATTGAGGTATGACAACAAACGGTTCAGCATCTGCATGTTGATTCACAATGAAGTCCCAGAATTCATCATTAATGATATATTCTTCAGTAGAGAATATATCTAAGTCTTTCATCATGTCACTGAACTCTTTTTCTTCAGTGTTAACTTCATCAGAAGGACTTATGTACACTATCATCTCCATGCTAGAAGATGTGTGCTTTGATCCACTTGGTTCTCCCTTTTTCAGCCATAGTGAATTTCGTCTTTTTGGCTGGAGGGAATCATCTCCACTGTCTTCAGATGATTCTTTGACATCCTCCCTTTACCTCTTTTCTTTCATTTCATCACCTTCATCATCATTGTCTTTCTCTGCCTCTGCTTCAATTTGACAAGCATTTCAAGTTCAGAAACTCTCCTTTTAAGAGCTTCTACTTGTCTATCAAGGTCATGGATGATGGAAGATTGTTCTTCAATAACTTCTTCTTGTTCTTCCATTACTATTGTTTGCAGGTTCAAGGTTTCCACATGTCCACTTATTTCTTCTCTTGAGTGTTAAAGAGCAGCATTCAACATCTCAATCTCTTTATCTTTCTCATTCTTCTCACTCTCATGTTTTTCTTTCAACTCTTTTAGTTCTTTTCTTTCTCATTCAATTCCAACAACCTGTCTTGCAGAAGAACTGATCTGTTTCTTTGCATCTTCTCAATCCTTGCAATCTTCTGAAGCAAATTGGAAATCATCTCATCTTTCTCATCAGGCTTGTTTGCTCCAGACTCATCATAACTTTCTGAATGAGCAGCCTCAGATGCAATTTGCCTTACAGGCATTTTGGTGGGATGATCCTCCTCATCAGATGATGATTTGGATTTCTCAGATGAGATGGCAGAATACCAAACTCTTGAGGATCAACTAAAGTTGGTGATGGAACAGGTGTATGGTGAATGGGAGATGGGATAGAGTGATGAAGTGGTGAGTGTATAGGAGAGATGTGGGGTGTGGTGATGGGTTGAGTTTTGTGAGATGAAATTGGTGATCTCTGGGGTGATGGTAACGGTGAATGAATGGATGGTGATGCAATAGTGGTTTCGTGCACAGAAGGTTCAGTGTGAAGATCACCACCTACATCAACCTGTGGTGACACTGACCTCTGTCTATCCTCTTCAATTGCTGATTGTTCTTCTTCATCAACATGGTCATCATGAGGAGCTTAATTTCTTGTACTCCTCCCTGATCGATCTGTTGCTGCATCCAAGGCAACAGAGAGAAGAAAGTACCACTATAAAAGTTCCTCGGATCTCGTTTTGTGATGTACCTATAGGACTTGGTATTATAGTGAGGGATGTCCATCACTGGTCCTATGGGTACAAGATCAGGAAATGCTTCATTTATGAGGCACTGTATAATCTGGGGTACATCAAAAACATATGCCTCCTACCCTCCTGTATGTTAGAGACCATTCCATTGAATACATAAGCAGACATGTTGAAAGGACGGTTAGTGCATAAAGCACAGATGGCAGAGGAGGTTGTCACTGGAATATCATTCCATCCAGTCTTCCTCTTCGATAAGCAGTGTTGATACATGTGTATCAAAAATCTCCATTGCAAATCTACCAGACCTTTGACAATTTGCTTTCCTTCATAACCACCTTCATATCCAATATTGGCAAAGAAGGACATGATCTCATCATCTTCCAGTTCTATAAGGGCATCAGCATCATCTCCAAGCTGTAGACACTGTCTCACAGTTTGCTCAGTGATAGCTAAGGAATGCTCATCAGTGATTCTTCCAGTTAGTGTTCTCACACCATCAACTTCAATCACTTCAGCTGTTCTCCAAAATGACCTAATAAAGGTCTCATAAATGATTGGTCTTACTGTCATGGCATAAGACACTCTTGTAGTAAGGAGAAATCTGATCATATCCCTCAGTCCTTCTGCCTCAGTTACATCAGGATCAAGATAACCGCTGACATTATGGAGCTTGCTCCATGTGAGGTTTGCCATGTTACACTGCATTCAAGGCATATGAATTAGAGTGATGAATAATGCATATCAACAAATGGTTTGTCATAAATCAGCCTAATTTTATCACATTTTGACTTTTCTTGGTCAAAATGAAGTGTTCATGTATACTCTTTCATATACATTTTATCTTGTCTGATTTAGTCATACATGTTCATTTTAATGAGTTATCTCTGATTACATTGATTATTCTTTCTCAATTTCAACTCATTTTAACCATTGTGATGTCTTTTGATTTCAGCATTTTAGTATTTACATGCTCTGTTCCTACGACAAACTGAACTTGTGAAAATTGATTAGCATGTGTCTTTCTGATGAAATCGACAATGGTTCATGAACATTTGTTTGATTTTGCATGCTTTCTTTTTGACCTAGTTTCCAAAGTTCGTGTTTCTCATTTATGTCCGAAATTTAGGGTTATGAGCAATTTCAGATATTCACCTATCCTTCGATAATACTGTGGCAAAGAGTCGAAGGAGTATGAATGATGATGATTCGAACTTTGATCAGAGTTTTAGAACATGAAGAAGATGACGAAGATGAACAGTAACTTTTGGTGGCACTCGTCTCACTTTGAAGTCTCTCAATTTTGAAAAGTATTAAATGACCTTTCGTTTTTGGTTTATATAGTCAATTTAATATGGATTTCAATTTTTGACAAGTTCTTAAAACAAATGCGCACAGATTAAAATTACTGTAACAAATGCGGTTGAAGATATGTTTATCAACATTTGTGTACTGTAGCAAATGCGGATGAACAAAATGTGTCAGCATTGTTGACTGTAGCAAATGCGGATGAACAAAAACTTGTCAGCATTTGTTCACTGTAGCAATGCAGATGAACAAAACTTGTCAGCATTTGTTCACTGTAGCAAATGCGGATGAACAAAAACTTCAACTTTCATCAAATGCGGATGAGTAAACTCTGTCCGCATTTCTTCAACTTGTTCTAAATCTCGAGACTAATGCGGTAGAGTATTGTTGTCCGCATTAGTATTGCACGTGTTTCAGTCCACAAACCACTACCCGCATTGGTTGAATGCTTGGGTTACCTTCACCCGTATTAACCAATACTCTTACCCGCATTAAGTTTCAAACTTAATGGTTCTGCTTTTGTTGGTTTTGGATGAATTTTCTTCAATGCTTTATGAAGTAATGTCATTGACTTTATGAAGTTTGTCAGTTGCAAGATGTGTCAGTTGCTAGATCTTATGAATTTTGACTGGTTCTGGAATCAATTCTTGCTTGGATTGACTTGTTCATCTGTGGTGAATCAAGTTTCCTATTGTTGACTTATCTTGGATTTTTGTGCATCAAGATGTCTGCAAGAACTGAGATACTATGGTATAACTTCTGCAACAACACAGACAGATTTTCTGATTTTTGTTTTTGCAACTTGTTTTTGGTTTTTCAATTTTTAAGAAAGGAAACACCTGTACAAAATTGATCAAAATTGTAAATTACTCCCCCTAAAGTTAATATCCATAATGGATAGAAACTTTGAAGGATTTGAAAATTTTGAAAGGAAATCTTTTTGTGATTTTTGTTTTCTTTATTGTACAAGAAGTAAAGTTATACCTTTCTTTGGGATCATATCAATCTTATCTTTCACAAATGCAAGCAATTGTTAGTAAAACAACAATGTCATGAACATATTGATTGTAGGTATGTTTGTCCTCTTAAACTCATACTTGGTTAATATTCTGATGCAAATGATCTTATCATGTTTTTGAGTTGATTGGGTATTCAACATGTACCTCACACTCAAAAGCATGGCAAGGTTAACCATCTGCATGCAATGTATGGTAGAACTTTCAACATCTTACATGACCAGGATACTTAAATTTAGAAATCTCATATTACTTGATCCTCATTGGGATTCTTTTAATTTTGATCCAATTATCACTTTTGATCCACATTGGAATTCTTTTCACTTCACTTTAGAAGGTGATCTCTTAGAATTCTTTTGATTCATTCATTTTGAATGATCTTTATTCTATTTGTTTCATCCAAGATGGATGTGTTCCTCATTGGGAATCTTGATGGATCTTGACATCAGCACTATGTGCTTGTTTCTCCAGGTCTTTGCTTAGCAAAACAAAGGAGGAACTGATGTGAGTAAACGAGATTAATAAGTCATCATTACCTGGGGTGTTTTGGTTACTACACACACACACATTTGGACAAGTCATAACTTACACATACTATGAGATGACAGCATCACAGTTGAATATAATCTTTAATTTATCACTGCATGTAGTGTCTTGTCCAAGTTGAGCCTACCAACATATCAGATAAGTCATGTCAGTCTTTAAGTTTTATAAATCAGCACAGTGAATGATATAACGACTGTAATTATATCATTTCCCCTAGATAAACTATATACTTCTTCTTTTGATTTCTTTTGGTATTTTTGAAATATTTGAATGTTTTTGTTTGTTTTTATTTTACTCAAGATTAATCATACCAATTGATTGAACTAAGAATTCAAATCTGGTTGGATCAAATGCCTTAGTGAATAAATCAGCTAATTGATTGTCAGTGTGAACTTGTATCAATTTGATTAATCCTTTTCAGCACAATCTCTCAAAAGTGATATTGATTTCAATATGTTTTGTTTTTGAGTGTTGAACTGGATTATTAGTAATAAAAACTGCTGCTGTGTTGTCAATGTAAATTGGAGTATGCAGAAAGTTAAAACCATAATCAAGCATCTGGTTTGAATCCAGAGAACTTGAGAACAGCATGCTGATGCTGCTATATACTCAGCTTCTGCTGTTGACCCAGAAACATTGGTTTGTTTCTTGCACTGCCAAGATACTAGTCTAGGACCAAGAAATTGACAACCACCAGATGTGGATTTCCTGTTAAAGTTACATCCCCCATAATCACTGTCAGTGTATGCATAGAGATTGAAGTCTCCTTCCTTTGGATACCATAGTCCAAGAGCAGGTTTGCCCTTAAGATATCTGAATATCCTCTTGACTGCATTGACATGAGATTCCTTGGGATCTGCTTGATATCTAGCACACACACAAACACCAAACATAATGTCAGGCCTACTGGCTGTTAGATACATAAGTGAACCTATCATAGATCGATAGTGAGTTTGATCCACTGATTTGCCTTCAGGATCAGGTCCAATTTTCACTTTAGTATCCACAGGAGTTCTGATGGACTGACAGTCAGCAAACTTGAATTTCTTCAGCATTGTTTCCACATATTTTGATTGATTGATGAAGATTCCGTCTGCTGTCTGTTGGACTTGTACTCCAAGAAAGAAAGTGAGTTCCCCCATAGCACTCATTTGAAATTTAGAATGCATGAGATTCTCAAAGTCTTTACATAGAGTCTTGTTTGTTGAGCCAAAAATGATATCATCACATATATCTGTACAAGCAACATGTCCTTTCCTTTTCTTTTTCTAAAGAGAGTCTGATCGATCTTTCCTCTCTCATATCCATTATCAAGAAGAAATGATGAAAAGTCTCATACCACTTTCTTGGTGCTTGATGAAGACCATACAAGGCTTTGTCTAGCTTGTGAACCCTGTGAGGAAAATCTGGGTCTTCAAATCCAGGTGGTTGACTCACGTAGACCTCTTCAGCAATCTTTCCATACAGAAAAGCACATTTCACATCCATTTGATAAACAGTGAAGTTCATGGATGCTGAATATGCAAGAAAGATTCTTATGGCTTCTAGTCTGGCTACAGGGGCAAATACTTCATCATAATCGATCCTTCTTCTTGTGTGTATCCCTGAGCTACTAGTCTTGCTTTGTTTCTAATGATGATTCCCCTATCATCAGTCTTGTTCCTGTATAGCCATCTGGTGCCGATAGGGTATTGTCCTTCGGGAAGATCTACCAGCTGCCATACTTCTTGTTTCTTGAATTGCAGCAACTCTTCCTGCATTGCTTCAATCCAACTATTGTCTTGAAGAGCCTCTTTGATGTTCTTGGGTACTGTTTGACACAGAAAGCATGAGAACAAGCAGATGTTAGCTATGCTTGACTTGCTTCTAGTCACCCGTTCAGTTAGTTCACCAATGATGTTGTCAACCGGATGATCTTTATGTATTCTTGTGGTTGGAATTGAGTCACCATCAATGATTACATCAAGATTGGAGACATTCAGTTCATCATGGTGGAGGCAACATCTTCTTGTACTGTAGGGGAGCTATGGAAGTAATCAAAATTTGTTTCAGTTCCTGCTTCCATGTCAGCATGGATTTGATTACTCCCATCATTTGAATTCTTTCATTATCAACAGGAGGGATGACATGAGTTTGAGTTCTAGCTTCTTCTTGGTTTCTAGCTTCAATGGATGGCATCTCTGATGGAGAGGGTATTATACTTGGACCATCCCCAATTGAAGCACTTTGCTGTTGAACAACATGTCTGACAGGATCAGCTTGTAGTGGAACCTCTTCATCCATTTGCTCAGTAGAAGTTGGAGGAATCATTGGAAAGTCACTCTTTCGTTCTACTAATGATGAAGGTGCAGCTGAATGTAGGTTTCCTGCATCAGACATATGAAATTGGTCAAAAGATTTGGTAAATGAGTCAATATCAAACAACCAATCAGGACCATTAGTTGATTTGGGAAAAGAATGTTCTTTGAATTGAACATTTGTTGATTCATCAATAATGTTTAATCTGGGATTAAACACTCTATAAGCCTTTGAAACAGAAGAATAACTTACAAAGAATCCTTCATCAGACTTGGATGAAAACTTTCCTAAATGGTCACGGGTGTTTAATATTGAGACTGGACAACCAAATGACTTAAAAAATCCAATAAATGGTTTTCTTTGAAAAATGAGTTCATAAGGGTTTTGTTGCTTTCTTTAACGATCAAAGTTCTATTTTGTACAAAGCATGATGTGTTAACTGCTTCTGCCCAAAAGGTGATTGGCAGTTTAGCATCTGCTAGCATAGTACGTGCTGCTTCAATTAGTGTTCTATTTCTTCGTTCAGCTACTCCATTCTGCTGAGGAGTTTTAGCTGCACTAAATTGATGAGCTATGCCTTTGGTTGTACAAAAAGAACTCATATCTTCATTTTTGAACTCTGTCCCATTATCACTCCTAATTGTTTTGACTTTAAGATCAATTTGATTTTCAATTTTAGTGATAAAATCTTTTTTAATTGAGATGCCTCATTTTTATGAAGTAGGAAGAAGACCCATGTGAATCTAGAAAAGTCATCTATGATCACCAAACAATATTGTTTCTTTCCCATACTCATAACATGAGTTGGGCCAAAAAGATCCATATGAAGTAGTTTCAATGGAGAATTGTTGGTGTTCACCAACTTTAGCTTGTGAGACGATTTGTGTTGTTTTCCTTTAAGACATGCTGAACAGTGGTCAATAAAGTGGAATTCTTTTTGAGGTAAACCAATTACATGATTTCCCTTAACCAGTCTGTTCATGTTTTTGAAATTTGTATGTCCCAATCGTCTGTGCCAAAGTTGTGATTATCAAAAGATGCTTTTGATAGAAGACATGTTTCTTCTTGTGGAGATGCAGAATTCAGGTTAATGACATAAGTGTTATTCTTCCTCGGTGTTTTCAATACAACCTATTCTTCAGGAATTTGAAATCCTGGTCTCAGAATGTAGCAATGAGTGTCAGTGAAGTGAGTGGAATATTTCTTGTCACAGATCTGAGATACGCTGAGAAGATTGAAGTTCAGCTGCTCGCAGTAGTTCACTCGATCAAAGCTCAGCATTCCATTTGTCACAGATCCTTCACCTGTAATTCTACCACCTTGTGAATCTCCTCCAAATGCCACAGTAGTTCCTTGAATGTGCTTAAAGTCATGAAGGAGGGAACGATCTCCAGTCATGTGTCGGGAGCATCCACTGTCCACATACCATAAACTGTTGGACCTATATGAATGACCCTACAAGCACAGAAAGAACTAATTAGACTGTGAAACCCAAGCCATGATGGTCTTGGGCTTACCGTTTCTATCCATGATGGTAACCTGTTGGTATTTTCCTTTAAATGGTGACTTTGATGATGGAATCATGCCTGTTTTGTTTCTAACAGATGAACGGTTTATCACTTCAACTGAAGAGTCAGATGAGTATTCAAACCTTTGATCCCTGTTCCTTTTCAAAAAGTTTATTCGTTTTTTGTTATAACCCTTGGTTGAGACTTATAAAAATCATTAGTTTGTTTGACTGTTTGATTTTTATTTCTTTTGAATCTGTTTGATTTTCTCGGTTTCTCATCTCATCATCAGACTTAGAAATCTGATACTTGATGAGAATCTCTGATGAGTCGATCGAATATGATATCAACATTGATTTTAGTTTTCTCAGACATGGGTGGAGAGATGGGTTTGTTCTTGGTATTCTCAGTCCCTTTTGCTTGAAGAAACACTCAGATGTATTGTGATTTGTCATGTTGCAGACAGAACAGTATTTGTTGAAATAACAGTTCTTGGTGGAGTGGTTATTCATATCACAGATTGAACAGTATTGATTATAAAAGCATTTATCTGTTCTATGATTAGACCTCTCACACACTTCACAGTACATGTGTTTGTTTCTAGCTACTGATCCTGGTGTTGCGGATTTTTTAGTTTTGACAGATTTGGAATTAGATTCATTCCTTTGTTTTGATGAGACTTTCTGATCAACCTTGTTGGTAGATAGTTTCACTACACTACCGTCCTTGTTTTTCTGAGGTTGGTTATTCTTTCTTTGTCTTTTCTGAATTTCCTTTTCAAATTGGTTCACATGCTCTTTGTTGAAAATATCAAAGCCAACTCCTTGCTTTGAGTTTGAAGTTTGAGGGTCTGAGTTTGTTTTAGTTTTGGTGGCCCGATAGACTTTTCTTTTGACTGATGGTGAATCAGTGTCTGATTTGCTTGAATTTTTAGGAGAGTTTATCTCATTATCAGATCTACTTTCAGTAGGTAGATTCACCCTTTGGTTTTTATTTTCTTTTCTTGGGAAATTGCAGGGATGAATTTCACAAAAGGAACAATAGCCTTGATTGGGCTATTTGTTTTGATTACTCCCACTGTCTTGTCAGAACACTCCTTGATTTTAACTGGGTGACCTAACTTGATTTTATCCTCATTGGTTTCAATGTAAACGCTTGGTTTATTTTGAGGATTGGTGATTTGTTTTACTATTGTTTTAGGTTCAATAGTATTAGGTTCATTTTCTTGGGTGAGTGTGACAGAATTAGGCATGACAGTGTAGTTATCATTGTATGGTGGTGGACAAGAGTTATATCCAATACCAGACATGTCTTTGGGATCCTTTTGAGAATCAAGCATCTCTTGCAGCTTTACTGATGACTGTTGAAACTTTTCAAGTTTCAGTTCAGTAAGATTTAGATCAGTTTTAGACTGAGCTAGTTTTTCAGTCAGTTGCTCATTCTCAGCTGCAAGAGTGTACTTTTCACCATGCAATTTTTCAATGTCAGAGATGAGAGATTTAATTTTAATTTCAAAGCCTTTTATTTCTCTCTTGAGCATCTCTGACTTGACCTTTTCTTCTTTGATTTTATCAGCCAGTTTATGATTGTGCTCTCTATACCCTTGAAGTTCATTTATGCATTTATCACTACAAAGGTTAGATTTTACCTCAGTAGGCATGGGAGTAGGTCCATCGTTGATGTGAGCCATAAGTGCATGATTTTGAAATTGAGGCTTTACTTCCTCAGCATACATGCTCCAATCACATACTCCATCCTGCCTAATAACAAGAGCATTTGCTGACGACTGATTGCTTCCATAAGCTTGATTGGTCAGTTGGGGTTGAGTCTGATGTGGTTGTTGATGATGATGAAGCTGTTGTTGATGACTGTTTGAGTGAAAGCTTGAAGGTGGTTGTGATGATGACTGCACCTGAGAAGGCCTTTGAGCATTGTAGTTTTTTCTGGGAGCATTGCATTCTCTGGAGAAGTGACCAGTCATACCACAATTGAAGCATTTCACCTTTGATTTGTCGTATCCAAGCTTGGTGTTTTCATTGAGTTGAAGCTTTTTCCCTTTTCTGAAAAACTTCTTTGCTCTCATAGCAATCATGGCCATTTGCCATTGCAAGTCCATTTCCTCACATCATCTGGATCCATTTCTTCCAGATCTTCTTGAATCAGATGAGCAGATGTAAGTCTTCCACCCAAATAGGCTTCAAAGCTGGCAACAAATGCATTGTAAGTTGCCTTTTGTTCTTCAGATTTTGTATCATCAGGAGCAGGAGTTGCGGAGAATCCTGATGTTTGAGTTGTTGAAGTTGATGTGGAAGTTGTTGATGGTCTATTGGATGGTGGTGCTGTAGTGAATCCAGTTGTTTTAGTTTGATCCCTTGAGGAGATGAAATCATCTTCTTCAGTAATGAAGGCATTTTCCACAGAGTGGTTATCTGTGGGAAACTTGTATGCTTCAATTACTCTGGGACCTCCCAAATTTCTGCTTCTTTCATCAAGTTCCAAGGCTTCAATCTTCGCTATCATGATATCCAGGGTGGTGCTTTCCAAATCGAGAGTATTCTTCAGCATGGTTACATTTTGTTTCCAATTTTCAGGGAGACTATGTAACATTTTCTTGTTTAGATCCTTTGACTTGTAAGTTACCCCCATGATCTCTAAATCATTTACCAGCTGCACAAACCTATGCAACTGTTTAGAGATGGACTCCCCTTTGGAGTGATGAAATGTTTCATACTGATTCACCAGCTTGTCTTTGTTGATTTCAGCCACTTCACTGCTTCCTTCACACATGATTTGCAGTGCATCCCATACAGCTTTTGCAGTGCCATACTTTTCCAATCTTTTAAGTACATCCATTTTAAGTGCTTGAGTAAGTATGGAGTAGGCTTGAGGTCAATCTTGATCTTCTTGTAGTCATCATCATCAAGAGTTAGGTCTTCAATAGGGATTCTTGAAGTCTTGTACAGTGCAGCTTGATCTGCAGATAGAGTCACTGGAATGTGTGGGCCTTTGCATATTGAGATCCAATAATCAGGATCAACACCTGTAATATAGTTCATAAATCTGATTTTCCATTGTTTAAATTCAGATTTATGTTTGAGCATGGGTGGTTTCGAAGCATGCCCAAGTTCAGAATAATTAAGAGAATCCATGGTTAACAGTGTCTTTTTAACTTGTTTTAGATTTGGATTTAAGTTGATTTATAGTTAATTAGTCCAAATGATCCAACAGGTCAAACTTAGTTCCGTAACAATGAATCTGATGATAATATGTAGATTTTGGTCTTTGTTTCTGTGTTCTTGGTGTCTGTGCAACCTGTACTGTTTGTTCGAAGATGTGTTCTTCGGATGAACAGTAGCAGTTAAGTATATCAGTAAGTATTCAGTAGTATTACTGAAAAGAGATGTTTGAAACCTCTAAACAGCAACTCAATCACCAGATCAATCGGGTTAAACCTAGATCTGAGCAGATCTGAGTAATAACTGAGAGCCAAAGCTCTGATACCAATTGACTGGGTTTGAGAATGATATTCTCAGTTGATGTGAATCAACAAGGATCGAATATGATGATTGAGTCAATGATTGAGTGGCGGAATCAAGCAATCAATGAACATAGAACACTTAATATACTCATAAATGCATACTTGTATTAATTAGATGAACTGTTACAAAGTAAATGCTAGGGTTTTTAGCATTCTACAGTAACAAGACAGCTAATCTGTATATTCTGATTGTCTATTCTTCGTGAAACACAAATGTTTCAGAAGTCTCAAAAGATGCAAAAAGTCACCTCACATACGAGGTTTCTAATCTATTTATAGGCTGACTAACAGTTTGTACAAAAAGACTAAACTACCCTTAGTCTAAGTCTTCATCAGCATTTGTCTGTTGTTCATCCGCATTGACTAATGCGGATGAGTACTTCATCAGCAGCATTGGTGTTTGGTCATCAGCATTGGTTAATGCGGATGAACAAACACGACCGCATTTGTTGCTGATCACCGCATAGGTTAATGCGGATGAACAAATGGCTTGTCCGCATCTTATCAACTGTCCGCATTAGTTCATGCGGAAGAACAAATGCTTTGTCCGCATTTGTTCTTGGTCTTCCGCATTGACAAATGCGGATAGCCGACACTTGTTCTTTTTTCTTATGCAGACTTCTGTATCCGCATTTCTTCTTGGACTTGGGGAGATTTCCAGCAGAACAACCATCCACCACTTGAATTGGACATGTATGATCCTTTCAGGGTCCAACACCCGCTATCAGGGCTGCTGGCCCCGAAACCCCCGCTGTCCCGTGAGGGTCGGCTATCTGGTTTATCTCTCATGGTTGATGAAATGTGAATGCTTATGTGATAACCGAAAAATTGTGATTTAATTCACATAATATTTATGTGATTTCTATATTTTTATTTTTATTATTTATTAATTTAATAAAAATAATGATAATAATAATAATGATAATAATAAAATGATAATAATAATATTGTTAATAACAAAATAATAATATAACAATAATACTAATAATAATAACAATGATAATGATAATAGTAATTTATAAAAAGTTTATTAAATTTAGGAATAATAAGTCCAGGGGGGTTAATTGCCATTTTTGAAACTTTAAAAGAATTTGTTACAAGAAATAATAAAACCTATAAACCTCAGGGGCTAAAGTGTAAATATTTTATAACCATCGCCCACCGCCGACCGCCATCTCCG
Organism: Flaveria linearis; assembly: GCA_024085815.1. NCBI lineage: Eukaryota > Viridiplantae > Streptophyta > Magnoliopsida > Asterales > Asteraceae > Flaveria > Flaveria linearis. The sequence goes on from CM044010.1 coordinate 29,005,675, forward strand.
GCCGGCCACCAGCGACGATCCGGCGACTCCTAAACATCAAATTTACTCGGTTTTGACTCAATTAATTGTTTCCGACACAACCGCGGTGGATGATTCGAACTCATGCCCCACAATAATTTGAGAACAAGCTGAGTGCGATCGATCTAAACCCACGTGAAACTTTCGGCCACTTTACAGCTTCTAAATCGCACAACACTCTATTATAATCGAATTAACTTTACCAAAACCATCCTATAAATGTTCCTAATCAGTCTATACTTTGAATTGCCTCTGAAACACACACAAACGACCAATTCGATCACCACACTAATTCGGACCTGCAACTCGTTCGAAATCCCACTTAGAACCGTTATAAACCCAAATTGACAGAGGGCTATCCATCCTTAACACCAATAGAAGCTTCCTGTGCAACCAATTCGATTTTAATCATCATTTGAGCAACTGGCAGATTCCACATTGGTCGCGACCTGTTCTTCAATCGTTCTTGACGATTTGAACACCAAAACAGGTAATTAAAGACACCTAAATACTCGATTATCATGAGGAACAAAAGCCCCATGATTATAGATGTTAACAGGATCGAATTCGGGGTCAATTTGACCCAAATCGAATTAGGGTTCTTGGGGAAATTAGGGGAAATAGGTTAAAAGCATTGAAAACCAGGAATACCGCGGCTATAAGCCTTTGGCTCACTGGTTTGTGTGTGGTAGTGTGGAAAGAAGGTCACGGTTCGAACCCGGCCCCCAACATATATTTTTAAAGGCCTTTTTAACCTTTTAAAAATACAGAAAAATTACTAAAAATTACAAAAATAATTTTTATAAACTTTGTTTATTTTTGAAGTTATATAATATTTTCTGGAAAATTATTCTTTAAAAACCTTATTTATTTATTTATTTATATAAATATTACAAATGTTATAAATGGTTATTTTTATAAAAATGGATTTTAAATAATAATTTAAATCATCAAATTATTAATAGACATTATGTTATTAATTATGGATTAATTATGATAAAATAAACACAAATTAGATTTTGTAAATTTAAATATTTATAAAATCTTACAAAATTAATATAAACTTACATAGTTAAATAATGTTTACAATTTATTTAGAGTATAATGATATGTTAAAATCATTATTAAACTGATCAAATTTTATGAAATATAAATCTTTAATTATTAAAGAATTAACAAAGATAATTAAATGATTAGTTATATGTTTATAGCAAATCTCCGAAAACGAAACCTTAGATCAATTGAACGCCAGGTTCAAGATCTAACTTATTTAGGTTATGGATTTGTATTTGTTTGCTTATGTGAATTATAATTCCTTAGGAGGAATTTACTAGCTTGTCAACACCACACAAGGACCGAGGTGAGTTCATAACTATTCCCCTTTTTAATCATTTAAATATTTTGGGGCTGGAATACATGTTGTAATTGAAATTACAAATTATTTTGTGTATTATGTTAAATAATAATTGAATCACATTTATGATTACATATGGTTACTATGAAAATCCTTCTCTGTATACTAGACTAAAACAAGCAGGGATCTTTTGGATAGTACTATCGGGGAGTGACTTACCCCCACAAAGGTTTGGACATGTAGTCCTTACCAAGATGCACAAAGATCTTATTGTCATTCGGGATGACTGTTCTGGTGTGAGAAGGCAGATGTGCACTATATAAAGTTTGCCATTATAGTTCCACTTACAACCCATATGAGGATAAATGTAAAGGAGGATTTGCTCCCTCTGATTTGGAATTATTATAAATAACATAATATACACATGAAAAGGATATTAAACTATGATACATGGGCAAATCCTATGTGAAGGATTTGTCGGGCTTGTACATAGTGGGTATGTGGGATAGCGGGTTCACCTTATTAAAAAGGGTTCCGATAGGTTATTCATATACCGGTGAGTAATTAAACTCACACTTTTACAGTAAATCCTAATTGATCATAATTGATGATTTATCATTATGTTTTACTTACCTATGAACTCACCAACCCTGTGTTGACACTTGATTTACATGTATTCTCAGGTATCTACCGGGAGCTTATGGACGTGCACGTAGGATCATTTAAGAGCTCAAGATACATATTGTTTTATATTTGAGATATGATTAAACATGTTGTTAAGAGACAATCTATGTTTATTTCCGCTACGCATAATATTTGTTACTCTGTCTATTAATGAAATGGTTATCTAAAACTTATCATATAGATAACTGCATCTCATGTGTGACTACTGTGTTCGATCCTGTTTGTTCACCCCTCTGTGACGGATTCCAGACCCGGAATTTGAGGGTGTGACAGATTGGTATCAGAGCCATTGGTTATACTGAGTTAGGAATTGCATCTAGCCTATAGCCACATACAATAGTTGCACACAGTGAACTTTCTTAGTTAGAGATTGATTAGGATTAAGAAGTTATATGCCTTATGTGATTCCTCTTATACCTTGATTCTTATCAATGCACACACGAATTTTAAATCATATTCAAAGCATTACGTGCCTATATCAAATGGTTTTCAAAATGAGATTTGAATCGTTATTCGTGGTTTCAAATTCGTCAAAGTTTGTGTCTTACAACTTGAAACATGTAATGCTGGAACAGCGTGATGCCTGTATCTCGAGGTGTTCTGTCTAGGCAAGGTATTCGTATAAATCCAAATCAACCGATGGACCTGTTTACCTTACCTGGGAACTCTCGGGATGAGTATCTGCTTATAGGTACGCATGTCTTCAACAAAGTTGTGATTGACCCAATACTTTGATTAGTCAACGTACTCGCTTTGATTTACGAATCAAATGATCACACCTGGAACATCTCATTGCTATTATGCCAAATTCTCGATTGTCGTTTTCATGATTTCCATGAAAATTCTTAATGATCTTTCAGAATGGCTTCTTGTCAAATCCGTTCACGGTCTAGAAACTCTGGCCGTAAGATTGCTGCTATTGTAGCACGTGAAGTTACTGCGGTCATACATAAGACTTTAAGGCAAATAGGTCAAATTACCATGATATGTTCCATTTGGTAATCTAAGCTACGCTTGTCCTAACCTAAAGCGAAACTTGTTTCCTTAGTACTCGTGCCTTGCCGAATTTAATCGAAAAACCCAGTTTTCTTAAATTCCCATCTGTCCTACAGTAATTGTCCATACTTTGAATATTTGATATAGAATGCATCTATTGAATATATCAAAGTGTGAATTCTCACCAAACAATTTTATGATAGATGGACGCACCAGCGGGCAGAGGCAGAGGTAGAGGACGGGCTAGAAGAACTGTCCCAATAGGGATGACTCCTGAAGAAATACAAGCCTTGGTCAATCAAGGTGTTGCTGTAGCCCTAGCCACTCAAGCTGCTCAGAATGGTCATCACTATTCGTATAAAAAGTTCCTAGACTGCAAGCCAGATATCTTCACTAGGGCAGAAGGGGCCATTGGGCTCATAAGGTGGTTTGAGAAATGTGAATCCATCTTTGCTATATCTGAATGTCCAGATGAGAGTAGGACGAAATATGCCTCCAGAGCATTGAGTGGAGCTGCACTCTTATTCTGGAAGACTGAAGTTTCAAGACTTACTCTCTCACTAGCCAATGCTATGGCTTGGGATGAATTCAAACAACTGATGATGGAAGAGTTCTGTCTAAGGGAAGAAGTACAAAGGTTTGAAACTGAGTGCTGGAACCATAAAATGGTGGGATCTGAAATTGAAACTTATACCACCGAGAATCATGAGTACTTTGTGTCCTCATATGATGGAGCCTGCTCACAGAAGAATTGAAGGCTATATCCGTGGACTGTCTCCAGTCATTCAATCTATGGTCACTTCCTCCAACCCAACTTCAATCCAACAGGCCATTAGGATAGCTCACAAGCTGACAAATGAGGCTGTGGCTCAAGGGAAGTTACCACCAAGAAACAAGGGTAAGGGTGTTGCTGCTGAAAGCTCAGGAAAGAGAAAGTTCAAAGATGCTAAAGACAGTGAGAGCCAAGGTACAAGCAAGAAGCAAGATCAGAAAAAGCACCATGACAATCAGGGCATTCCGCCTAGATGTCAGAGGTGTGGCAAGCGTCACCATGGCAAGTGTACTGTAATCATTTGCTACAAATGCAACAGGAGGGGCACCCTGCTCCTGAATGTAGGACCAAGACTCAAGACCAAGGAAAGAAGGATGGTAATCAGCAGAATGATGGAAAGAAGGGAGTTACGTGTTTTCGATGTGGTGAAAAGGGCCATGTTGCTAGAGATTGCACTGGGGAAAAGAAGGATATAGCCAAGGGCAGAGCCTTCGTGATTGGCAAAGGTGAGGCTTTAAAAGACCCTAACATTATTATGGGAAAATTTTTGGTGAATGATATCTATGCTATAGTTTTATTTGACACGGGAGCTGATAGAAGCTTCGTATCCAACACCTTCTATAAGCACTTGAATGTAAAACCTGTATCCCTAGATGAGCCATATGTTGTAGAATTAGCAAATGGTAAGTCCTTGACCGCCTCACAAATTCTGAAAAACTATACGCTAGGTTTGTCCGGTCATATCCTACCAATAGACCTCATGCCCATTACTTTGGGAAGCTTTGATGTGGTAATTGGTATGGATTGGCTGTCCAAAAACTCCGCAGAAATTATCTGTAAAGACAAAATGATTCGCATACCCCTACCAAATGATGAAGTCCCGTGTGTTGAGGGAGATAAGAATGGTGTTGTGATGGGAGTTATTTCCTACTTGAAGGCTCAAAAGTGTCTTCGAAAAGGACATACTGCTGTCCTAGCCTTAGTCACTGACAAAGATAGAAAGGAGAGGAAGATTGAAGATGTACCAGTCGTTAGGAAATTTCCTGAAGTGTTTCCTGACGAACTGCCTGAGTTGCCCCTAGAAGAGAGGTCGATTTCTCAATTGAGTTAGTACCTGGAGCTACGCCTATAGCTCGGGCACCATACCGTCTCGCACCTTCTGAACTAAAAGAACTATCTGACCAGCTTAGGGAACTCCTTGATAAAGGATTCATCCGACCTAGCTCGTCACCATGGGAGCACTAGTGTTATTTGTGAAGAAGAAAGACGGAACCTTCCGGATGTGCATTGACTATCGAGAACTAAACAAGGTGACAATCAAGAACCGTTATCCTTTGCCACGTATTGACGACTTATTCGACCAACTTCAAGGTTCAAGCATTTACTCAAAGATAGATCTTAGAAGCGGTTATCATCAACTGAGAGTCAGGGATGAAGATATTATGAAGACAACTTTCAGAACGCGATACGGTCACTTTGAGTTCACAGTCATGTCGTTTGGGCTAACAAATGCACCTGCCGTATTCATGGATCTCATGAATCGTGTATGTAAGCCTTACCTAGACAAGTTTGTCATTGTCTTCATTGATGACATCTTGATCTATTCTAAAAATGAGCATGAGCATGAGGAACATCTAAGAATGGTCCTTGAATTACTAAAGAGAGAGGAGCTCTATGCTAAGTTCTCAAAATGTGATTTTTGGATAAAAGAAGTTCAATTTCTTGGTCATGTGATTGATGCTAATGGCATTCATGTAGACCCAGCAAAAATTGAATCCATCAAAAGTTGGCCTACACCTTCTAATCCAACAGAAATTAGGCAATTTCTTGGCCTAGCGGGCTATTATAGGAGATTTATCGAAGGATCCTCCAAGATAGCTCAACCATTGACCATGCTCACCCAAAAGGGAGTAGCATATCATTGGGGATTCCTGCAAGAGGCTGCTTTTCAAACACTGAAGCAGAAGTTATGCAGTGCGCCTATACTATGCTTACCTGACGGCATTGAAGACTTTGTTGTATACTGTGATGCTTCTGTTCAGGGACTGGGATGTGTTTTGATGCAGCGAGACAAAGTCATAGCCTATGCCTCAAGACAGTTAAAGGCTCATGAGAAGAACTATGCAACTCATGACCTAGAACTAGGAGCAGTTGTGTTTGCTCTTAAACTATAGAGACACTACTTGTACGGTACTAAGTGCACTATTTATACCGACCACAAGAGTCTTCAACACCTGTATAATCAAAAGGAGCTGAACATGAGGCAGAGGAGATGGCTTGAACTACTAAATGATTATGATTGTGCCATCAAGTACCATCCCGGTAAAGCAAATGTTATGGCTGATGCTTTGAGTAGGAAGAACATACAAAACCTCGTAGAGTACGAGCCCTACAACTCACCATTCAAAGCAACCTACCGGCACAAATTCTGAATGCACAGACTGAAGCCCTGAAGGAAGAAAACATTAAAGATGAAAACCTCCGAGGGCTAGACCAACAGTTTAAAGTTCATTCAGATGGAGTACGCTTTATGGCAGGAAGGATTTGGGTACCCCTATACGGGAATCTTAGAAGCTTGATCATGGATGAAGCCCACAAGTCTAGAGACTCTATCCACCCAGGTGCGGATAAGATGTATTACGACTTGAAGCTTATTTACTGGTGGCCAAGAATGAAGGCGGATATTGCGACCTATGTCTCAAAATGTTTGACTCGTTCTAAAGTCAAGGTCGAATACCAAAGCCTTCAGGAATGTTGACCCAACCAGAAATTCCCGTGTGGAAGTGGGAAATGATAACCATGGATTTCGTCACTGGTTTGCCTAAATCTCAAACGGGCAATGATACCATTTGGGTTATTGTGACCGTCTCACCAAATCAGCTCATTTCATACCTATCCGTGAGAAAGACAAGATGGAGAATCTTGGAAGGATCTACATCAAAGAGATTATCTCTAGACACGGAGTGCCAGTGTCTATCATCTCTGATTGTGATGCACGGTTTACATCTATCTTCTGGGGTAAACTTCAGAAAGCTCTAGGTACTCGCCTAGATATGAGCACAGCCTATCACCCTCAAACTGATGGTCAAAGTGAAAGAACCATACAGACCCTTGAGGATATGCTTAGAGCTTGTGTTATTGATTTTGGAAAGAACTGGGAAGGTCATCTACCTTGGTAGAGTTCTCATAATAATAGCTATCATTCGAGCATCAAGGCGGCACCATTCGAGGCCTTATATGGACGTAAATGTAGATCACCGCTTTGCTGGGCAGAAGTTGGAGATAGTCAACTTACTGGTCCAGAATTGATCTTTGAAACTCATGAGAAAATTGTCCAGATAAGAGAACGCATGGCTGCTGCCAGGGATCGCCAGAAAAGCTATGCTGATAAACGCCGCAAGCCACTGGAATTTCAGGAAGGAGATAAAGTTTTGCTAAAGGTATCTCCCTGGAAGGGAGATACGCTTTGGGAAACGAGGGAAACCCTCGCTACGTGGGGCCTTTTGAAATTGTCAGAAGGATCGGCCCAGTAGCCTATGAATTAAATCTACCTGCTGAACTTGGTGGTGTGCACAATGTTTTTCACGTATCCAATCTAAGGAAGTGTTTATCCGATGAATCACTTGTTGTGCCTTTGAGGAACTACAAGTAGATAAGAAAATCAGGTTTGTCGAAGAACCAGTTGAAATCATGGATAGAGAAGTTAAACAACTAAAGCATAGCAAGATTCCGATTGTCAGAGTTCGGTGGAACTCCCGGCGTGGTCCTGAGTTCACTTGGGAACGAGAGGACGAAATGATGCGCAAATATCCTAACCTGTTCAAGAATGTTGCCAGTACTTCTTAATTTTCGGGACGAAAATTCCTCTAACAGGGGGATGATGTGACAACCCGAAAAATTTGTGATTTAATTCATATAATATTTATGTGATTTCTAATTTTATTTTTATTATTTATTAATTTAATAAAAATAATGATAATAATAATAAATAATAATAATAATGATAATAATAATATTGTTAATAACAACAATAATAATAATAACAATAATACTAATAATAATAACAATGATAATGATAATAGTAATTTATAAAAAGTTTATTAAATTTAGGAATAATAAGTCCAGGGGGGTTAATTGCCATTGTTGAAACTTTAAAAGAATTGTTACAAGAAATAATAAAACTTATAAACCTCAGGGGGCTAAAGTGTAAATATTTTATAACCATCGCCCACCGCCGACCACCATCTCCGGCCGGCACCAGCGACGATCCGGCGACTCCTAAACATCAAATTTACTCGGTTTTGACTCAATTAATTGTTTCCGACACAACCGCCTTATTGACCTTTTAAAAATACAAAAAAATTACTAAAAATTATAAAAATAATTTTTATAAACTTTGTTTATTTTAGAAGTTATATAATATTTTCTGGAAAATTATTTCTTTAAAACCTTATTTATTTATTTATTTATATAAATATTACAAATGTTATAAATGGTTATTTTATAAAAATGGATTTAAATAATAATTTAAATCATCAAATTATTAATAGACATTAATTATTAATTATGGATTAATTATGATAAAGTAAACACAAATTAGATTTTATAAATTTAAATATTTATAAAATCTTACAAAATAAATATAAACTTACATAGTTAAATAATGTTTACAATTTATTAGAATATAATGATATGTTAAAAAACATTATTAAACTGATCAAATTTTATGAAAATAAATCTTTAATTATTAAAGAATTAACAAAGATAATTAAATGATTAGTTATATGTTTATAACAAATCTCTGAAAATCAAACCTTAGATCAATTGAACGCCAGGTTCAAGATCTAACTTATTTAGGTTATGGATTTATATTTGTTTGCTTATGTGAATTATATTTCTTAGGAGGAATTTACTAGCTTGTCAACACCACACAAGGACCGAGGTGAGTTCATAACTATTCCCCTTTTAATCATTTAAATTTTTTGGGGCTGGAATACATGTTGTAATTGAAATTACAAATTATTTTGTGTATTATGTTAAATAATAATTGAATCACATTTATGATTACATATGGTTACTATGAAAATCCTTCTCTGTATACTGGACTATAAACAAGCAGGGATCTTTTGGATAGTACTATCGGGGAGTGACTTACCCCCACAAGGTTTGGACATGTAGTCCTTACCAAGATGCACAAAGATCTTATTGTCATTCGGGATGACTGTTCTGGTGTGAGAAGGCAGATGTGCACTATATAAAGTTTGCCATTATAGTTCCACTTACAACCCATATGAGGATAAATGTAAAGGAGGATTTGCTACCTCTGATTTGGAATTATTATAAATAACATAATATACACATGAAAAGGATATTAAACTATGATACATGGGCAAATCCTATGTGAAGGATTTGTTGGGCTTGTACATAGTGGGTATGTGGGATAGCGGGTTCACCTTATTAAAAGGGTTCCGACAGGCTATTCATATACCGGTGAGTAAATTAAACTCACACTTTTACAGTAAATCCTAATTGATGATAATTGATGATTTATCATTATGTTTTACTTACTATGAACTCACCAACCCTGTGTGACACTTGATTTACATGTATTCTCAGGTATCTATCAGGAGCTTATGGACATGCACGTAGGATCATTTAAGAGCTCAAAATACATATTGTTTAATACTTGAGATATGATTAAACATGTTGTTAAGAGACAATCTATGTTTTATTCCGCTACGCATAATATTTGTTACTCTGTCTATTAATGAAATGGTTATCTAAAACTTATCATATAGATAACTGCATCTCATGTGTGACTACTGTGTTCGATCCTGTTTGTTCACCCCTCCATGACAGATTCCAGACCGGAATTTGAGGGTGTGACAGCTTAGACTAAGAGTTTGCTTCTTATTATATGTTAAGTGTATATGAAAACTAAAGATATAAGTGAAACTTAAAGAACTGTTATTGGGCCATAACGTGTACCCTGAAAAAGTAAAGCCTTGCAAGCAATTAATAAAGGAGGGTTGCATCTGTTGTGCCCTCATGATGATAAAGTAAAGGCTTGAATAGGCAGGTCAGTAAGGCCTAGATTGGCATGACAATAATGACCTGTTTGGGTACGAAAGTAAGGCCTAAATTGGCTTGTCGGTAAAGTCCTGTGTTTATCATAGGCACCGATAGTAACTGGGAATTGACGGATAAGGAAGAGTAATAATTAATAAGTAATGGCAAAGCATGATAAAACGATAATCCGTGTGTATCAATGTTCTGATAGATGATGATTATTTTCAAATGTTAAAGCTAATAACTCTTACAAAAGTTATTTAACAAAGTAAACCTAGAATTCACTCAGCGAAACTGACTTTTATGCATACTAGTTGACAGGTGAGCGTTAGGGCTTATGGGATGGGAGCATGGATCTAAAGCTTTTTGGCATCTAAAGACTGCCATCCCTGATGAAGAAGAATATTAAGAGGATTTTAAAGAGTATTTGATGTGTAAAGACAATGTTTATATTTTAATTTAACTATGTTGTAATGAATTGCAATTACTATACTTTTTCGCTGCAATATATATATATATATATATATATATATATATATATATATATATATATATATATATATATGTAACATCCACATTGGTTGGGAAGGAGAATGAATGCTTCTATATAAGGGGCTTGAGACCTTCCCCACTGTGATGCGTTTTGCCTGAGCGATGGTGGTACGTCCCGGTTCAGGTGAAAACAAAACCGTGAGGCGATGGTGTTTCATCCCGGCCAAAGCGGACAATATCATGGTGCGGTTACGTTGGGCTGTTACAATATATATATATATATATATATATATATATATATATATATATATATATATATATATATATATATAGGTAGAGGTTCAACTAAGAATAATTAGTTGCCTAAGTTGCCTAAGAATAAATATCATAGTGACATGTGGCATTTTTAATTTTTAGTCATGGAGGGTATTTTTGGAAATAACATATTCTTCAAATTCTTCAAACTGTCTGTTCTTCAACAAAATTCACGATTTCAGCGGGGATCGACCTCAATTTCACACTCGAATCCACGATCAGTTCATGTACGATAGAATTCAAATTGATTTCAATAACTAATCAGTATTGCAGCGCTCGGGATGGAATCATATTCTGATTCGAGGCGAATTTGATCGAATCAAGTTGTCATCGTCATCAATTTCACGAATTAAATCCTGAGCTCGTGAGTTTTTATTATAATTTGCAATTACAACCGATGTCAATACCACTATTGCAACGTTCGATCGTTGAAACAATCATAAGGATCTTCAATTTCACGAAACCAAAGCCGCAGCTTTTTTCATTAAGTGTGCTGTTGAAATAATATAGTACATGTGCAACACAGAAATCTAACTATAACATTAAACCTACAATTATACTACATATCTGTTGTAATACAGCACAAGATAACAAGATATATGCATGAGATTTTAGAATATAGTACATATATGTTGAAATACAGCACAACATGTGCATATAGTGTTAAAATCTATGTTCATTAATTGTGTTTGTTTTCATTAAGTGTGTTGTTTTCATTACATGTACTGTTTTCCTTATATGTGATGTTATAAATTAAAAGTACCTTATATGAATCAGTGGTTTTTTCTATTGTGCTGTATCTATATATGTGTGTGCTGTATTTGTTTCGCTGTTTATATGTTTGTGCTGTATTTGTTTCTATGTATTATCATTATATGTGCTTTTTTTCATTAAGTGTGTTGTTTTCATTAAGTGTGCTGTTGAAATAATATAGTACATGTGCAACACAGAAATCTAACCTATAACATTAAACCTACAATTATACTACATATCTGTTGCAATACAGCACAAGATAACAAGATATATGCATGAGATTTTAGAATATAGTACATATATGTTGAAATACAGCACAACATGTGCATATAGTGTTTAAAATCTACGTTCATTAACTGTGTTTGTTTTCATTAAGTGTGTTGTTTTCATTACATGTACTGTTTTCCTTATATGTGATGTTATAAATTAAAAGTACCTTATATGAATCAGTGGTTTTTTCTATTGTGCTGTATCTATATATGTGTGTGCTGTATTTGTTTCGCTGTTTATATGTTTGTGCTGTATTTGTTTCTATGTATTATCATTATATGTGCTTTTTTTCATTAAGTGTGTTGTTTTCATTAATTGTGCTGTTGAAATAATATAGTACATGTGCAACACAGAAATCTAACCTATAACATTAAACCTACAATTATACTACATATCTGTTGCAATACATCACAAGATAATAAGATATATGCATGAGATTTAGAATATAGTACAATATGTTGAAATAAGCACAACATGTGCATATAGTGTTTAAAATCTATGTTCATTAACTGTGTTTGTTTCATTAGTGTGTTGTTTTCATTACATGTACTGTTTTCCTTATATGTGACGTTTTAAACTAAAATACCTTATATGAATCAGTGGTTTTTCTATTGTGCTGTATCTATATATGTGTGTGCTGTATTTGTTTCGCCGTTTATATGTTTGTGCTGTATTTGTTTCTATGTATTATCATTATATGTGCTTTTTTTCATTAAGTGTGTTGTTTTCATTAAGTGTGTTGTTGAAATAATATAGTACATGTGCAACACAGAAATCTAACCTATAACATTAAACCTACAATTATACTATATATCTGTTGCAATACAGCACAAGATAACAAGATATATGCATGAGATTTAGAATATAGTACATATATGTTGAAATACAGCACAACATGTGCATATGTGTTTAAAATCTATGTTCATTAACTGTGTTGTTTTCATTAAGTGTGCTGTTTTCACTACATGTACTGTTTTCCTTATATGTGATGTTTTAAACTAAAAATACCTTATATGAATCAGTGGTTTTTTCTATTGTGTTGTATCTATATATGTGTGTGCTGTATTTGTTTCGTTGTTTATATGTTTGTGCTGCATTTGTTTCTATGTATTATCATTATATGTGCTTTTTCATTAAGTGTGCTGTTTTCATTAAGTGTGTTGTTGAAATAATATAGTACATGTGCGACACAGAAATCTAACCTGTAACATTAAACCTAAAATTATACTATATCTGTTGCAATACATCACAATAACAAGATATATGCATGAGATTTTAGAATATAGTACATATATGTTGAAATACAGCATAACATGTGCATATAGTGTTTAAAATCTATGTTCATACTTTGTACTATCTGGAAACATATTAACACAACCTCAATATATATCAATGTTATAATGCATATAGTGCATATAACATGATATATGCATGAGATGTTTAGAATATAGTACATATCTGTTGAAATACAACACAAAATATGATGTACAAGTATATAATGGTGTTCATGCATGTATAGGTACAACCAATTTTAAAATACCAAGAATACATCACATTTATGATAAATCTATGTTCATACATATAAAATTACAAATCAAGTTTAGAATACAGTACATATATTAAAATCCATTTGAAATTTATAATGCAGTACAAGTTTTGGAATACAATACATATATGAAAATCGACTTTGTAACTAAACTAATCATCTTATATAAACAAACAATGCAACAAATCAAGTTTAGAATGCAGTACATATATGAATCTCGGTTTGAAATTTAGTATTCACTATACATATTAATCGAATTTGTAACTAAATTCAAGGAACTTACCGTCGCTATGAATTGTTGATTTCTTCTTCATTTTAGGTCGTTTTGATTTTGTTTTTCAGCAAAAAAACATAAATCAGTAATATAACTTCAACAATTGAATGGATTTCACAAATAATTAAAGAACTTACTTGATTTCGATTGTTGAATCACGGTGAAGGAGAATAATTGACAGAAGACGTGTTTTGAAACCGTAATTTTGTGTTTTTCTATTTATATTGTCAAATTACCATAATGCCCCTTTGTTCCTTTATTTGATATAATTACTAGAAATGCCCTTAAACATGTAATTAGTGGCTATAAATGCTTCTTAGATTTCTTAGGGGAAGAAATTATTCTTAGGGGAACTTTCCCCAATATATATATATTATATATATATATATATATATATATATAAACGAATGTTTAAATCTGTGTTTTTGCTGTGAATGACCAACTGTGAGGTTTCCTGGGATAAGGGCCTTACAAATAAAAAAATTCACATATAGGATCGTTAGAGGTTTAAAGAGAACTCGCTCATACGATATCCTACATGGAAGATTATAAGTGCCTAATATGGCGATCATGTGACCCACCCAATCCATACGAGTACCCCGTTGCGTACTTGGAATTGAAACCAACCGCATGACTGAATGATTTAGATACATACATGGTGACTGAATCATTTTGATGTCATGTTTCCACTTGTAGTAGTCACGCATGCAAGTCAGAGAAAATAAGAGCCATGTTTTCATTGTTCTTGATAGAGACTGAAATCCTTGGCCTCCTCATTCATAACATAATATATATAGAACAAATAATTACCAAACGCACCCTACACTATACAATATATAACCTAGTCTAATATACCCCCTCAGCCTAAGGTGAGTGTCATGGAGACTTAGACTGGAATGAAAATCAGTGAATAAGGCTTGGGGTAGTCCTTTGGTAAAGATATCAACAATCTGATATTTGGATGGAACATGAAGTACGCGCACCTGACGGCGTTGCACCTTTTCCGTACAAAATGTATATCAATCTCAATATGATTTGTGCGTTGGTGTTGAACAGGAATACCAGACATATAAACAACACTAACATTGTCACAGTAACTAAAGAAGTCCATGATGGTGGTCTGGTAAGCTCCAAAAGCAGATTACGAAGCCAACATATCTCAGCAACTACATGGCAACGCCCGATATTCAGATTCAGCACTGGAACGAGATATGGTAGCCTGTTGTTAGAAGACCAAGATAATAAATTACCACCAGAAATACAATATCCGGAGGTAGAGCGACGTGTGTCTAGACAACTAGCCCAGTCTGCATCAAAATAAGAGAGAAGAATGGAGACGAGGCCTTTGGACATCAAAAGTCCCATATGAATTGTACCTTTGATGTAGCGTAGAATGCGTTTTAGCGCATTGTAATAGTCCACGCTAAGAGCATGCATCTGCATGCAAACCTGCTGTATGTCATATAAAATATCTGGGCGAGTAAACATGAGATACTGTAGGGCACCCACTAGGCTATGAAATAAAGTTAGGGTGTCAAAGAATCACCAAAATTAGCCTGAAGTTACCATTAGTGTCCACTGGGGTTTGCACCGGGTTATAATTTGACATCTTTACGCGAGACAAAATATCCAAAGCATATTTCTGTTGAGAAAGGAACATGTCTGTGTTGGTACGAGTCATCAAATACCCAAGAAGTAGTGAAGAGGACCCAAGTCCTTCATGGCAAATTCAACGGAAAGGCGAGATAAGAGGTGCTTCTTGAGTTCAGAGGAGGATGTGGTCAGGATAATGTCATCCATGTATAGCAAAATATATGCAGTTTTGTTGCCATGTCTATAAATAAAGAGAGAATGATCCCGTAGGGTGACTTCTTTAACCTACAAACATGATCGAGAAAAGAAGGATGTCTAAAACTACAGGTTAGTGCATGAAGACCGTTTCTGATAAGTGGCCATGAAGAAAAGCATTCTTCACATCAAGCTGACATATGTCCCAATCTTGAGACATGGACAAGGAAAGTACGGTACGTATGGTTGCGCGTTTAACAACAGGCTGAACGTTTCATCACAATCAACCCCAACCTGTTGAGACCTGCCATCACAAACAAGGCGCAC
Source organism: Flaveria linearis (assembly GCA_024085815.1). Classification (NCBI taxonomy): domain Eukaryota; kingdom Viridiplantae; phylum Streptophyta; class Magnoliopsida; order Asterales; family Asteraceae; genus Flaveria; species Flaveria linearis. Next base: position 29,021,333 of record CM044010.1, read on the forward strand.
TTTATAGCGCTCTAAAGACCCGTCAAACTTTAGTTTATGTTTAAATATCCACATGGACGAACACTATTGACCCCACTCGGATGAGGGACTAATTCCATGTCTTATTATCAATAAGCGCTTTGAACTCATCTTGCATAGCACTGTTCCAAATTGGTTGGCTAAGGCGTCGTGAGGGTTGCGGGATATGGGTGCGAGGGAAGTGGTGGTATGTAAGTTGAAAAGTTTACGAGGTTTAGTGACACCGGTCATACTACGGGTTATAATGGTTCAGGTATTTTGGGGTTGTAAGGGTGGCTTGGTTGATGGTTAGCCGTAGGTTGGGAAGGTGGGTTGGAATTTGGGACGCGGGTGGTGTAGGTGGTGTAGGGGGTGGTTTAGGGAATGGGCCGTAGGTGATGTTAGGGAGTGGTTAAGTGAATGGGCGTTGGGTATTGGGGTAGTTGGTTAGATCGGTGTGGTTAGGCTAGAAGGTGGGATGTGGGCTGGAGAGGTATGGGATGGGAGGGTGGGTTAGGCGGGTTGCGCAAGGGGGTAGTTTGGGCGATAGCATGCGTGTGGTATTTGGGTGGGCGCTTGACATAGTGTTGGTGGGTGGGGTTAGGAGATGTTCCCATAGTGAAGGATTTATAAGAGGAGAATGTAGAAAATCATAGGACGGGGGTGGAGAGGCCAGATTGGCAAATGGAAAGACGTGTTCATCAAAAATTACATAGTGGGAGAGAATGATTTTGTGATTAGAGAGGTCATAACATTTGTACCCCGTATGGTATGGAGAGTATCCAAGAAAGACACACGGGGATGAGCGTGGTTCGAGTTTATTGATGGTAGTGGACAGGAAAAGAGGGTAACAAAGACAACCAAAAATGCGGAGATGGGAATAGGATGGGCGTTTGTTATAAAGGAGTTATGTGGGAGTTTGATTTTATTTAATCTTGCTTGGTAAAATGTTTAATATATGTTGCAAAAGCAAGGGCATGGTTCTAAAAATTAAGGGTAAGGAGGCATGAGTGAGAAGAGTTCGTATAATATTATTAATTGAGCGTATTTTCTCTTGGCCTTTCCATTTTGAGGTGACGTGCGGGGACATGAAAATCAGAAAACCATGCCATTTAAGAACAAAATCGATGAAACAAATGTTTGTTGTATTCGGTACCGTTATCATATTGAAACTCTTAATATGTCTTTCAAATTGAGTCTTAATTAGGGTATGGAATGCCAAAAATATGTTAAATACCTATGATTTATTAATGAGTGGAAAAGTCCACAGACAGTTGGTGTAATCATCAAGCAATAACATATAATACAGTGACCTCCCGAGCTAACTACGGGGGAGGTCAAAGATCACTGTGAGTAATATCAAAAAGAAACTAAGTAGATGTCATAGCATCAAAAAAAGGTAATCAAATTTGTTTTCCAAACACACAAGATTGACAAGTACTTTTAACATGAGAAGGACTGAAAGAAACAAAATTGTTTTTATTCAAAATATTAAGTAAATCCAAGCCGGGATGACCAAGACGCTTGTGACAGAGATCTTATGTGACTGCAGCAACAGTTGAGGAATTTGTAATCGTTGATAAACATGACAATGTGAGTAGGTAGAGGTCGCCAGTGCTATTACATCTAATAATAGGTCTTCGAGTTTGAAAATCCTTTACCAGAAAACCAAATTTGTCAAATTCGATATAGATATTATTATCAATGGTTAAACGTCGAACATACAAGAGATTTTTAATTAAGTTGGGAGCAAGTAGGATGTTGTTTAGTTTAAAGGGTGGGTAAGGTGGTTTAAGAGTGGTATGACCAGTGGGGTGGATGGGTATTTTGTAACCGTTGCCAATAAGAATAGAGTTTGCAAAACTATTATTGACATAAGAGGAAATATTACCTGCCAAATTGGTCAAATGATTGGTTGCACCGGAGTCCATGTACGACTGTTGATTTGGGTTGAGAGTCATTGTGTGTAGGGCTGTTCAACATTGGTTGGTGTGTAGTATTCGGCAGCATAATCATATGAAGGAGACGGGCCAAGACTGCCCGAGCCAGATGATGGACCAGGCCTTGGGTGGCCTCGAGTTAGGATAGTGGGATATGGGCAAGGGGGGATGGCCAAGATGGGGCATTCAAGATTGTGGATGCCATGGGGGAAGCGCGTAGTGGTCGTAATAGATGTGTGGATAGCCTTCTCGATAACCACGTCCGCGGCCCTGACTTTGGCCACGAAAACCACGACCACAACCTCAGAAGGGGGTGTCATTAGGCTGTGGGTGACGGGATTGGTGTGTTGGTGGATGGAAGGTGTCGGGTGGGTTATTTTGGTGGGTGGCAGTGGAAGGTGTGGGTAAGGTTTTGTTTTGGTTATTTGGAGGTGTATTAGTGGTAGAGGTGTGTAAGGCGGTATTAAGGGGTTGACTTTGGTTGGCTTTTCTAGTCTCCTCCATTATAAGCTTGGACCATGTTTCATAGAAATCCGGTAGTGGTTTCGTTTGTTGAATGAACATGGCCACGTTATCAAACAATTCATTTAAACCGACAATTACTTGTAAAACCAAATCATGACTACTCACCGGACTATCAACATTAGCAAGTTGATCAAAGATCACCTTGAGGGCTTGACAATAGGCACCAATATTCGGATACGAATCCACTTTGGTATTTGCGAATTGACTTCGCAATATAGTGTGCGGGTAACTTTGTATCTTGAAACAAGTTTTCCAATGTCTCCCAGGCTTGGGCAGCAGTAAGATCCTTCTTGAAAATAGTCTCTAAGAGATCACTTGAGATTGTAGCATAGATCCACTTTAAAACAATAGCATCCAATTTCAAAACCAAAGTTCATCTTTGACGGGTTGTTTGTCAGCAGCTTTTGAAGAGGATTCGGTGGGTGGTATAGTGTGATAAGGAACATCATGGGCACGGCGGTGAACTTTAAACATTCTACCCATGAGAGGTAATTTCACTCGTCCATTTCAAGGTTTTTGGGATGTCTTACAGATGTTATGACAGGGCAGCAGAATGTAGTTCTCAATGATGGTAGTGGTGGGTTCGGTTGGTTCGCCGTCAGCCATGGTATGGTATTAGGGTTAGGGTTTGCGATGAAAGGGTGGGGGAAGGGTTGTGTTGGTCGAAGAAAGAAAGAGAGGGAGGGTGGTAGAGAATGGTGGCCGATCGGCCAAGGAAGAGAGGAGGGGAACGAGAATTAGGGTTTAGGGTTTAGGGTTTAGGTATTCAGAGAGTGCTCTGATACCATGATAGAGACTGAAATTCTGGCCTCCTCATTCATAACATAACATATAGAACAAATATTTACCGAACGCACCCTACACCATACAATATATAACCTAGTCTAATAGTTCCCAGTAGTTTATAACTTAGAATTATAAGCAAGCAATTTTGTCTTACGAATAAATATTTACATCTATAATCTATAATATTTATATAAGGATGAAAGGAAGACAAAGTTGACATTTTAAAAAAAATTTATGACAATTAGACATTTAATTTATCTGTAAACTTTTATAATATCAAAATTACTCTCATGGTGTGCAATAGTTTCAGCATATTAATCATTTATTAATGAGTTTAATCAATTTTATTATTATCGTAAGACTTAATCAATTCCATTAATATTGACAACAATAATTTATTAATTATTTTATAAGTATTATTTATAAAAATTGTTATTTGAAATTATAAAGTTATTGTTTATAAAATTAAAGCAATATCATGTTTTAAATGTAAAAAACATATGTATAACCTGTACATTATAATATATACACACACACACATATATATATATACATATACATATAGATACATATACATATATATTTGTATATACATACATACATACATATATATATCTACACATCCATACATGCACGCGCTCATGCGCCCACGCGCCCACGCGCCCACGCGCCCACGCGCCATGTAACACCTGGGTATTTTGTTAAATATAAAGAAGAGAATAAAAGCAAAGAAAAGAAAGAAATGCAAGTAAACCCAAGTTGAGGGTTGAAAGTGTCCAAAAGGAGACAACTTCTGAAGAGTTGGTGAATAAAGCAACATGGCCGCCCATGTTGCTTCTTACACCTGAAATTCGATCTTTCTAGAGAGAGAAAGAGAGAAGAGCAAAAAATCTTGGGATTTTAGAAGAAATAGGGAGAGGCTAGGACGGACCCCGATGTTGTATCAGGTTCGTTTCTAGTAAATCAAACTATTGCTTCTGTGATTTGATTATGGTGCTAGTAGGAGTTTTATTTCTCCTACTTTCTGTGCTAAACTGGCTGTTAGTAGTAAATGCATTGATGAGCCCTTTGACGTAGAAACTGCTATTGGTAAGTCCACTAGAGTTCTGATGTGATAGAGGACTGTGCCATAGAATTAGAAGGTCATAGGTTTGCTGCTAGGTTACATGTGATGCCCCTAGGTGGATTTGATGTGGTACTAGGGATGGATTGGTTAGCAACCTATGAAGCGAATATAGTGTGTCGCAAGAAGATGATTCGTTTGATAGCGCCTGGCGGAAGTTCGGTGACGATATACGGCGATCGAGTTACAACGATCCCGAAGGTGATTTCAATGGCGGTGGCGGGAAAGTGCATGAGGCGTGGATGTAGTGCCTATTTGGCCTATGTAAAGGATGTGGGTACGCCAACACCACAACTGTCTGATGTACCGGTGTGTGTGGCTTCCCGATATATTTCCAGAGGACTTATCAGGTGTGCCACAGGATCGCGAAACCAAATTTCAAATTGACTTGATAACTAGTGCCCAGCCTGTCGCTAAGGCACCGTATCGATTGGCTCCGACTGAGATGAAGGAGTTAATGGAGCAACTGCAAGAGTTGCTCAATAAGGGTTTTATCAGGCCGAGTATATCCCTTGGGATGCTCCAGTCTTGTTTGTAAAGAAGAAGGACGGTAGCATGCAGATGTGTATTGACTACCGTGAGTTGAATAAGTTGACGGTGAAGAATCGGTACCCACTACCGAGGATTGATGACTTGTTCGATCAGCTCCAAGGTGCCAGTTGGTTCTCGAGGATAGATCTTCGATATGGATACCATCATTTGAAGGTGAAGGCAAGATATTCCTAAAACAGCTTTTCGCACGCGTTATGGACACTACGAGTTTCTCGTTATGTCCTTTGGTCTAACCACGCGCCAGCTGCTTTTAGGATTGATGAATCGAGTGTGCTGGCCGATGTTGGATAAATCAGTGATTGTGTTCATCGATGATATCCTGATTTATTCAAGGAGCGAAGAAGAGCACACCGATCACATTCGGGAAGTGTTGGAGACGTTGAGAAAGGAGAAACTTGTAACACCCGGAGTTTGACTTTTTGAAGTGATATGCGACTGAGTCTCAGTCGCATGGAATTCATGCGACTGGGGGTTCAATCGCATGATGCTCGGACAATTGAAGCTCAACGTATGATGGAGTTCAATCGCACGACTGAAGGTTCAACCGCATGGAACTCATGCGATGGAGGTCCAATCGCATGGTGTTCATGCGACTGAAGGTCCAGTCACCCTGGACTTCGGGCGACTGAGCTGTACCTATAAAAGAGGAGCAGCTCTCTTCTTTCCCAACACTCACACGTTTCGGTCGGGGAAAGAGCAGAGAGCAACAGAGCAGAGAAGGAAAAGAGAGAACGGGGTGATTCGGGCTCGAGATTTGTAAAGAGGCTATTCAAATCGAAGCTCTTCATATTCTCCGTGATAATGTGAGTTCTAGGACCCCTCATTTACATGTTTTCAAACGATTTTGGGGCTGGATCACATCTAAACCCTAGTTTTGTAAAAGTGTATGTTTGACCCATTTGGGTGAAATCTTTGATAATGTGTTTAAAGTATGATTTAGGACTTACACATGTTTATATGAGGTCCTAGTATGATTCCCTAAGGTTTGGGAGGGTTAATTTGGGCTTGAATCGAGTTTAGAAGAGTTTTACAGCTGAATGTCTCGGCTGCTGTTCGTGATGAACTTCAGTCGCTGCCCAGTTAGGGTTATGCGACTGAAGGGCCAGTCGCACGACTAAGGAATGACAGATGTTCAATCGTACGATTGAGGCTCAGTCGTACGATTGGGGTTCAGTCGCACGACAGGCCATGCGACCGAGGGTTCAGTCGCATAGATCCATTCGCATAATAGTACAGACGCACGACTGAGGGTTCAGTCGCATAGATCCATTCGCATAGTAGTACAAACGTACGACTGAGGTTTCAGTCGCAAAGATGCCCATTCGCATAGGGCTCATTCGTACGATAGAAGTCCATCCGCACGACTGTATGCCCACTCGCACGACTCAGTCGCATGGAGGCCATGCGACTGGAGTATGTTCAATCGCCCAAATAGGGCTGATGTGAATGTGGAGAGAAGTGTATGTATGATGTATGTAGGCTAAGTATGATGTGGCCTTATATGATAGTAATGACTGATGATTTGTAAATTCCGATGTTCCTCGATTTGATGCATGTTTATCTTTCCACAGTTTTACATGTTATCACTAATAGATGAAATGACAGTATTACGTAAAGTACAGTGAAATAGTAATAAAGAAAGTGAAGGAACATTAATAATAGTTAACAAGTCTTGCAAGCTTATAGGAGCTACACGACTATGTGTCGTTAGCTCAACTGTGTTGCGGGCTAGCTACCCATTAATGCACACAGGGTCAATCAATTGAGATTGGCAGGACCTTTGTGGCGTGCCCCGGATGATCGGGTCGGCCTTGTACACAGTACACATAGGCCTTTCGAGGGATACAGTTGACCCTTCGGGGGATACACATAGCCCTTTCGGGGAATACAGTTGACCCTTCGGGGGATACACATAGCCCTTTCGGGGGAATACAGTTGACCCTTCGGGGGATACACATAGCCCTTTCGGGGGAATACAGTTGACCCTTCGGGGATATAGATGGCCCGTCATCCGTTTCCCATCGCGCATATAGTTGGGGTGTCGTTCACTGGTCCATACAGAAAGTGAAACATAAAGATAAAGTTTACAGACAAGGCATATAGTACAAAGAACGAATGTTATTTGTTCATACAGTTGATGCGTGCTCGCATACATAGTACAGTATAGTATTTTACAGAAAAGAGTATTTTTATATACCACATATAAAACTAGAACTCAGAGGGCGGGCCTTGGCGCAGTGGTAAAAAGCTGTTCCTAAGGGACCGAAGGTCTCAGGTTCGATCCGTGGAAACGGCCTCCCCACAAAATGTGGGGGAAAGACCGCGTACATCTTCCCTTAAATGGGACGGACCCTCCCTGGACCCTGCGAAAACGCGGGAGCTCTTTGCAGCACCAGGTACGCCCTTTTATATAAAACTAGAACTCACTCAGCAACGCTGATTTTATGTGTTTCCAGTTGGCAGGTAGGGTTGCTGAGGATGGCACGAGGCGGCTACTCAGCTCTTTTGGGATGGCATTCTCCTTTTGATAATGCTGCAACGTCATGTGTTGTGGGCCCATGATGCACGCAACACATTATGTTGCATGCCGTCAGGAGATTCCTTAGGGTTCCGATGTACGGGACTACTTAAGAAAATCTCCTTTATGATGAAAATTTTATATTGTTATAATAGAGGTCACTGTTTATGACCCTATGATTCTGAGGATTCACATAAACGAGATTATCCTCGTTTCATATGCTTCAGCAACAATCATAGTAAAAGTAGGCATTATAAAGATGTAATTAGAAATGATGAAATCTTTTGTATAATGCTTTTGTAATGTAATGCAACATTAGATGTTTTGTAATTGACGTACGTTGTATTAAATGGCAAAAGTATTTATAGTAAAGAAAAGTTTATCTTGAATGTTTCCGCTGCATTGTTTTATTTAAATATGTGCGATGAATGACCAACTGTAAGCGTCCCGAGAACGGGGCCTTACAAAACTGTATGCTAAGTTCTCCAAGTGTGCTTTTTGGTTACGCGAGGTTCAATTCTTGGGTCACGTGGTAAATGCGGAGGGAATCATGGTGGAGCCGGCAAAGTTGAGGCCGTGATGCAATGGAAGTCACCAAAGACGCCATCCGAGATTCGTAGTTTCTTGGGTTTGGCGGGTTATTACAGAAGATTCATTCAGGACTTCTCCAAGATCGCTTCTCCACAAACCAAGTTGACCCGTAAGGAGGTAAAGTTTGTATGGGGTCCGGCTCAAGAGAAGTCATTCGAAGAGTTAAAGATAAGGTTAACTCAAGCTCCTGTTTTATCCTTACCCGAAGGAAGCGAGGATTTGGTAGTCTATTCGGATGCTTCTCACCCTGGTTGGGTTGCGTGTTGATGCAACGAGGGAAGGTTATAGCCTACGCATCCCGACAGTTGAAAGTTCATGAGGTTAATTATCCTACTCATGACTTGGAGCTGGCAGCTGTGGTCTTTGCCTTGAAGATTTGGCGGCACTACCTATATGGAACAAAGTGCACCATCTTCACGGACCACAAAAGCTTGAAGTACTCTTCGAGCAGAAAGATTTGAATATGAGACAGAGGCGATGGTTGGAGCTCATAAAGGATTATGATTGCGAGCTCCATTACCATCCTGGCAAGGCCAACGTGGTGGTAGATGCCCTAGCCGAAAGGAGATACCCGAGCCGATTCGGGTGAAGGCTTATCAGTTAATTATGACCTCTGACGTGATGACGCAGGTCAAGGAGTTTCAAGATGAGGCGTTGAAAGAAGATCATCTTAAATCTGAAAGGATAAGAGGCCTAGTCGCAGAGTTGGGTGAAAACACTCGGTGTTAGAACCCGATAAGGACGGATGTGGATTCCACGCCTGCACGCGTCCCCGCGTCCACGCGTGCACGTGCAGGCGTCCACGCGTCCAAGTGTGCACCCGTCCACCTGTGCACGCGTCCACCCGTGCACAGCGTCCACCCGTGCACGCGTCCACCCGTGCACGCGTCCACCCGTGCACGCGTCCACCCGTGCACACATACGTACAACTACATACCTACGTACGTACATATGTACATACATACATACATACCAACATACATACATACATACATACCTACATACCTATGTACCTACATACCTACGTACGTACCCACGTACGTACGTACCCACGTACGTACGTACCCACGTACGTACTACCCACGTACGTACGTACCCACGTACGTACGTACCCACGTACGTACGTACCCACGTACGTACGTACCCACGTACGTACGTACCCACGTACGTACGTACCCACGTACGACGTACCCACGTACGTACGTACCCACGTACGTACGTACCCACGTACTACGTACCCACGTACCTACGTACGTACGTCCGTACCCACGTACGTACGTACGTACGTACGTACGTACCCACGTACGTACGTACGTACGTACGTACCTACGTACCTACGTACCTACGTACGTACGTACCTACGTACGTACGTACGTACCTACGTACCTAGTACCTATGTACCTACGTACGTACGTACCTACGTACCTGTACGTACTAGGTACGGAGGTACGTAGGTACGTAGGTACGTAGGTACGTAGGTACGTACGTAAGTTCGTAAGTACGTACGTACGTACCTACGTACCTACGTACGTACGTACGTACGTACCTACGTACGTACGTACCTACGTACCTACGTACGTACGTACGTACGTACCTACGTACCTACGTACCTACGTACCTACGTACGTACGTACCTACGTACGTACGTACGTACGTACCTACGTACCTAGTACCTATGTCCTACGTACGTACGTACCTACGTACCTACGTACGTACGTACCTACGCACCTACGTACCTACGTACCTACGTACCTACGTACGTACGTACCGATGTACCGACGTACCTACGTACCGACGTACCTACGTACCTACGTACGTACGTACCTACGTACGTACCTACGTACGTACGTAGTATGCACCTACGTACCTACGTACCTACGTACGTACGTACTTACGTACGTACGTACGTACCTACGTCCCTAAGTACCTACGTCCTACGTACCTACGTCCCTACGTCCCTACGTCCCTACGTCCCTACGTCCCTACGTCCCTCCGTCCCTACGTCCCTCCGTCCCTACGTCCTGCGCGGGCCTACGTCCTTGCGTCCCTACGTCCCTGCGTGCGTACGTCCTGCGTGCCTAGTCTCTGCGTCTCTGCGTCCCTGCGTCCCTGCATGCCTCGTCCCTGCGTGCGTGCGTCCCTGCGTGCATGCGTGCGTGCCTGCGTGCGAGCGTGCCTGCGTGCGTGCCTGCCGTGCGTGCGTGCGGGGCGGGTGTGCGTGCGGGCGTGCGTGCGGTGCGTGCGTGCGTGCGGTGCGTGCGCGCGTTTCGGTGCGTCGTGCGTGCGGTGCGTGCGTGCGTGCCTGTGCGTACGTGCCTGCGTGCGTGCGTTGCGTGCCGGCGTGCCTACGCGTGCCCTGCATGCATACGTGCCCTGCGTGCGTACTGGCCTGCGTGCGTACGTGCCCTGCGTGCGGCGTCCCTGCGCGTGCCCGCGTGCCCTGCGTGCGTACGTGCCATGCGTGCGTACGTGCGTACGTGCCCTGCTTGCGTACGTGCGTACGTGCTGCGTGCGTGCGTATGTGCGTCCGTGCGTGCGTGCGTGCGTGCGTGCGGGCGGGCGGCGGGCGTGCGTGCGGGCGTGCGTGCGTACGTGCGTACGTACATACGTACACACACACATACATACATACATACATACATATATGCGTGGCAGATGCCCTTAGCCGAAAGGAGATACCCGAGCCGATTCGGGTGAAGGCTTATCCGAAGAGATACCTATGACGTGATGATGCAGGTCAAGGAGTTTCAAGATGAGGCGTTGAAAGAAGATCATCTTAAATCTGAAAGGATGAGAGGCCTAGTCGCAGAGTTGGGTGAAAACACCTATCGGTGTTAAACCGATAAGGACGGATGTGGATTCCCACGCCTGCACGCGTCCACCGTCCACGCGTCCACAGCGTGCACGCGTGCAGCGTCCACAGGTCCACCGTGCACGCCGTGCACCGTCCACTGCGTCCACCCGTGCACGCGTCCACCCGTGCACGCGTCCACCCGTGTACCATACGTACATACCTACATACCTACGTACGTACGTATGTACATACATACATACATACCTACATACATACATACATACATACCTACATACCTATGTACCTACATCCTACGTACGTACCTACGTAGGTACACGTACGTACGTACCTACGTATGTACGTACCTACGTACGTACGTACCTACGTACCTACGTACCTACGTACGTAGTACGTACCTATGTACGTAGGTACGTACGTACCTACGTACCTAGTACCTAAGTACCTACGTACGTACGTACCTACGTACCTACGTACGTACGTACCTACGTACCTACGTACCTACGTACCTACGTACGTACGTACGTACGTACCGACGTACCGACGTACCTACGTACCTACGTACGTACGTACCTACGTAGGTACCTACGTCGTACGTAGTACGTACCTACGTACCTACGTACCTACGTACCTACGTACCTACGTACCTACGTACGTACGTACGTACGTACCTACGTCCCTACGTCCCTACGTACCTACGTACCTATGTCCCTACGTACCTACGTCCCTACGTCCCTACGTCCCTACGTCCCTACGTCCCTACGTCCCCGTCCCTACGTCCCTACGTCCCTGCGTGCCTACGTCCCTGCGTGCCTACGTCCCTGCGTGCCTACGTCCCTGCGCCCCTATGTCCCTGCGTGCGTACTCCCTGCGTGCCTACGTCCCTGCGTCCCTGCGTCCCTGCGTGCCTGCGTCCTTGCGTGCCTGCGTCCCTGCGTGCGTGCGTGCGTGCCTGCGTGCGTGCGTGCCCGCGTGCGTACCTGCCGTACGTGCGTGCCTGCCGTGCGTGCTGCCTGCCGTGCGTGCGTGCGGGGCGGGCGTGCGTGCGGGGCGGGCGTGCCGTGCGTGCGTGCGTGCGGTGCGTGCGGGTGCGGTGCGTGCGTGCGTGCGGTGCGTGCGTGCGTGCGTGCGTCGTGCGTGCCTGCGTGCGTGCTGCGTGCCGGCGTGCCTGCGCGTGCCCGCGTGCCCTGCGTGCGTACGTGCCCTGCGTGCGTACGTGTACGAGCCCTGCATGCGGCGTCCCTGCGCGTGCCCGCTGCCTGCGTGCGTATGTGCCCTGCGTGCGTACGTGCGTACGTGCCCTGCGCGCGTACGTGCGTACGTGCTGCTTACGTGCGTATGTGCGTCCGTGCGTGCGTGCGTGCGGGCGGGCGGGCGGGCGTGGCGTGCGGGCGTGCGTGCGTACGTGCGTACGTACATACGTACACACACATACATACATACATACATACTACCTTTTATATATATATATATATATATATATCTATATATATATAATATTGGTAAATCCCAAACATTAATATATTTTCTACCACATCTCTAAGCTTATTTATCAAACTATCTTTCTCCAAATCTATAATTATAACAACTGAAAATCATGTAAACAAACTTTCAAAACCCGTAAGGTTAAACCCTATAAATGTTGACACACCCGTCATAACACACGGGTTCACATGCTAGTATTGTAATATGCATTTGGATGGAAGATAATCAAAGAACGAATTAGAAATTTGTCCCTATATCATCTTGTTTTATTGGAGCCTAACCTACTTAACGCGCCTATTATTTAGAGATTGATCATTTTGAATCGTCCACAACATTTGATGCTTTCATACTCATTTCATCATGCCTCACGAACTCCGCTCTCATGGAAACAAGATTCCTATCAATGGATGTTACAACACAGTTCTATTACCATGCCAAAAGTGAGATTTATCATGACCATGTTGCAGATTGACTTTATTGTAACTATTGACGTATGTGTTACGTCAATACTAATAAAATAAAGTAATTATACTCACATGGTTATCTTCTAGCGCATTCACATCATTTTCACATAAACCCCACCTAAGACTGTACACATGTCATTACCACATTTAATTTACAATTTTTGGTAAAGATTTTGACTTAAACAATTTTCTTAAGAAATGCTAGTTTAATTAATACTATGTTAATCATAATTTATTTCTAGAATATATAAGGTTTCATTAAAAATAATTTAATAAGACTTAATTTTGTTAAAATATATTTAATTTGTAGCTAATCATTTTTAATTAATATATATAAAGAAGTTTATGAATATTATGAAAGAGTGAGGTTATTATACAAATGTGAGAAGACACATGAGGCTAAAAAGTCATAAAAAAATTATATCTCACAATCTAAATCGAATTTCAAAAAGTAATTCGAGTCTCTGTTCCTCTCGTCGTCATCTTTCAGAAAAAAAAATAGAAAAAAATTTCATGTGTCTTTTTATAACCCTAACGTTATTGTGTCTTTCATAATTACACAAGATTTCATTGTGTGTCCAACACCCCGTTGATCGGGCCGGCCTGTCGTGACGACTGAAAGCAACAAACACAGCGGAAACCGTGTATGTAATAAGTGAGCCATTGGTTACACGATTAATAATAAAATAATACATTCTATTACAACTGTCATGTATATAGCTAAGGCATAGGCAAAGGCCATAGGGTTATTCTCGTCTCTTCCTTAAAGTTGTCTCCTCGTATAGCCTGACTAGGTTTTTGTATAGTCCTCTAGAATGAGTCTTCTAGAAAATGCAATCATGTTCTCAAGTTGTAAGTCCATACTTAAATATATATGGTTTCATTAAAAATACTTTAATAAAACTTAATTTTATTAAATATGACAATTAATTAATATGCCACGGCAAACTCCCACCCCTAAAATATATTTTTTGTTGCTTAAGAAACCGATTTGGTGGAATGGAAGGGAGTTATACTAGGTTAATTCGTGAACCATTTTATGTACGAGAATGAGGCCTACGATGTCTTACACGTGTAAAACCATTTACAAATTTACTATGTTTTATTGCTACAACTTTTCAAGGTTTAATCCCTCGTGCCAACACGACTAAGGTGTACAAACCGGTTTTTTTCTTAGCCGATTTGTTTTTTAGAACCGGATCAATATTTTTGTTGTGTGATCAAATCGTTTTTTTTTTTCAACTATGTACTCAAACATCTCAAACCAGTTTGGACTAATTTTGAAACCAGTAAAAAAAACCGGTTTTTTTACCGTTCTAATTGTTTTTTTTTTCTTCTTTTAACTGGTTTTGAGTATCGGGCTACCAAATTACTAGTATACAAACAGACGGTTTGAATCGGGCTAGAAACCGGTTTGGTTAAATCCGATCTTTTCTAATCATACTGGTTTTTTCCCGAACCGTTTTTATGCTCCCTCTACCCAACACCATTCACCTTTTATTATTTACTCTGGTATTATCCCTGAATTTTTCTAAGGACCACATGACTTTTTCCTGTGCAAGTAGAAACAATTAATCTCCTTCCTTACATTTCTTCCACTAAAACCAACACTTTTTACCCGACCTCATTTCTATCGACACAAAGCACCTTACCTTGTAAAGATTTCGCATATTATAACAGACATATGTCAAAGAATAGCAACACACGTTAATCTTTAATCGTTTAATATTATAAAAGTTAATTACCAAATGGTCATTTTGTTTAGGAGAAGTAAAAGAGTTGGGCACTAAGTAAAAGGAGTAGCGGGTTGGATGCTAACTTTCAGTTTTGTTACAAGCTTAGGTATTAAGCCTAATCTTTCGTCAATTTACTACAAAAATTAACAAAAGTAACAAGTTTGGATACTGACAGGTCAACCTAATGTAATAAAGAAGTTAAAGAAAATAGCTCTACTCTCTAACCAACTCGTTTACCGAAAATGTCAAGGATATATAGAGTGGTATTAGAATACTGAGTTTTGATTAACCATGGAATTAACGTTGAATGGTTTGTTTGTTTTTAAAAATGTTTCTAAATGTCAAAATGAAAGATATTTTTTGTGAATATAGCTTTATGGGCTATGAATTGGATTTTGTAACAACAACTCTAGAGAGAAAGTTAAAAAATAAACACAACCTCACATCACTAAACAAACCAATGAAAGGATTGCATCATTGAAGATCACGAGGGTCATGCATGCAAACGCCTTCGGTCATCAATTATGATTGAATTTAATACCTGCTAAAGTTCATATTGTAAATTTTGACTTTCTTACCTGACCCGAGTTTACCCGCGATTGAAACCTTGACTTTCATTTGAAGTAACCTACGATCCATGATGTCCAAAGTCATGAGATTGATGGTGAAGAAGAGGACGACGACCCCTTGGTCACCCTTGAAATTTTGAACCTGATTCGTTTTAATCGAAAACCTATTTGTACCGAAGGCGCGACTAAACCTAAAAAGCAAAAGAGCTAACTAGAATTACCTCAAGCAAGGGCGGACATATATTTATATTGGATGTGTCACACAACACGTACCCATGAATATACATAATTTTTAGTCATGTTTATGCTTTAATCCTGAGCGCCTCTAA
Source organism: Flaveria linearis (assembly GCA_024085815.1). Lineage (NCBI taxonomy): Eukaryota > Viridiplantae > Streptophyta > Magnoliopsida > Asterales > Asteraceae > Flaveria > Flaveria linearis. Next base: position 29,036,760 of record CM044010.1, read on the forward strand.
AGAAATTTTGAAGGACCCCACAATTTTTTTTATAAGTAACGGCATACAAAATATACTTTATTATAAACATAAACCAATATTTATAAAACTTTTGAACTAATATAATATAATCTATTATAAATTAGTGTGGTAATCTGGACTATTATTCATACTCCTTATATTTTATAAACCCAAAAAATTGAACCCACTAATTTTAAACTAATTTAGCCCATTAATTTAAGATATGACCCAACACCCTTTACCCAGGGAGTTCATGATTCGGTTTAATACTATGAACCGTTCAAACCGTTATCGATTTGATTTCACGATTGGTTTTAAAGATTCAACCGTAAAGAACAGTCCGTTTACAATTTATACCGGAAACCAGACGTATAAAACCGAACGGACCGCTAGATTAATATATAATTTATTTTAACATTTTATATTATGTAAAATTTGATCATTTTATTGTGCATTCAAGCATAATTAAGATAATACAACATTTTGTACAATGCTTTTCATACAGCAATTTTAGATGGAAATTCTTTAAGGTTTGCTTCACAAAAAATGGCAGATAGATTGAGATATATTAGATCATAATGAAACCAACAAACAAACAAACAAACCGTATATCCCACTCAAGAGCAGGGTCTGGGGAGGGTAGGTTTAGGCGAGTCTTTCCTCTATCTTGTTAGGTAGAGAGACCGCTTCCAAAGAGACCCCCGTCGGTAGCAAAGGCATACTGATAGCAAGACGACATACACTAAATCATACAACACATAGCATAGTATACAAAAAAGTCATATCGCTAGCAAGACATCATACAATAAATCCTACAACACATAGCCTACAGTACACATAAACCAAACACACATAGCATACAAATATCCTAGGTGCATGTAGAATCACTGTTAAAGGGCAGATATGGGCTACTTAGACATCAGGCCCCGCAACCAGACTTCGAATACCTTCCTGTCTATAGTTCGAACTAAAAGTCCTTAATTTAATTCTACGCCTCCTCTCAGTCCTATCCTCGATCATGTGCTCAGAGAGGTGCAAGTGTATCAATCTCGTCTAATTACCTCATCCCAAGTCAATTTAGGTCTTCCTCTACTCCTCCTACCCTCTACGATGATGTTCTCTACTGCTCTAACTGGTGCCGCCATTGGTCTCCTCTTGACATGCCCAAACCATCTTAATCTTCCCTCTCGTATTTTATCTGCGATACAGGCCCTTCTTCTAGCTTCTGTCGAAACACTTCGTTTCTTATCCGATCAAGTCTTGTTGACCGCACATCCACCTCATCATTCGCATTTTCCGCTACCTCTATTTGTTTCTCGTGCGATTTCTTTATGGCCCAGCAGTCTGTTCCAATAACATAGCTGGACGTACTGCCACTCGATATAGCTTTCCCCTTTAGTTTTGCTGGAAACCTCTTATCACATAGGATCCCTGATGCTGCTCTCCCTTGCACCATCCTGCTTGAACACGGTGCGCTACATCGCTGTGAATCTCTCCGTCCTCCTGCCAGTACGAGCCCAGGTTTTGAACCTAGACGTTTTTGGGGACCGCCATACCCGGATACTGATTTGGGTGTCCTCTTCCGCCTCGCCACTAAAGTTACAATGCATGTATTCTGTCTTTGAGCGACTTATCCTTAGACCTTTGCGCTCTAGTGCTGCTCTCCACTGTTCTAGCCTGTCGTTAGCACCCTTTTTAGATTCCGATATTAAGACAATATCATCCGCAAAGAGCATGCACCACGGAACTGACTGCTGTATAGACTTGGTCATCTCATCCACACTACTGTGAAGAGAAATGGTCTCAGTGCCGATCCTTGGTGGAGTCCCACTTCCACTGTGAATGAGTCTGTGTCTCCGATCGGGCTCGCACACATAATGAGATTAAGATCATAATGAGATTAGTTAAAATCCTTTAAATAGTGATTATTTAAACAATACGTATGAACAGTCTTAGAAATGAACTTTAAAACTTAAAAATGTAATATCTACTTTTCTGAGAATCTCGCAAATTAAATATTTTATATTTGACCTTTATTATAGGAAAAACTTCATCCCCCAACATCGCCGTCGTCCCACCACCATTGCCGCGCCTACCACCACCGTCGTCCCACCACCACCTTCGTCCCCCAACATCGCCGCCCACCACCACCTTCGTCCCCCACCACCGCCGCCCCCCCACCACCGCCGCCCCCCACCACCCCCCGCCGCCCCCCACCACCGCCGCCCCCCACCACCGCCGCCCCCACCACCCGCCGTCCCCCACCACCGCCGCCTACGCACCACCCTTCCTCTCACCTTTGACCCTCCTTTTTACCTATTATTCAGTTAAATACATAAGATTGAAACTTCAAAATAAATTTATAATCTAATTGTAACACAAAATTTATTAGTGACCTAATTAAAACAATTTAAAACTGATTACCTTTCTTAAAGTTACCCTTTAAAAAATACATGTGAGAGACTAACATTGTTTTATTATGCCCATACTTACTCCGTAGATACAACAGTAAAATGGAGAAACTACAAGAATGTCATCATCTAGTAGCTATAGTAGAAACTAGAAATATACAAGAGACTCCGGTATCTATTTTGATGAATAATGATGATCTAAGGGCTGTTTGACAGACTTTTAATCAGTCTTTAAATGGTTCAGATGTCTGAATGGTTCAGCACTTAACTGTTTGTTTCACGAGCAAATGTTAATTGTTAAGACTTTACATCTGAATGGTTAAGCTTATACTAATGCTGAATGGTTAAGAGTTCTAATGCTGAATGGCTAAGACCTCATATCTGAATTGGTCATACATTTGTCTTTGAATAGTTAAGCGATATACTAGCTATAATGGTCCAGATCTCTTAGTGATTCAACACTTAATGGTTCAAACATCTTATTGATTCAACAGTTAATCATTCAGATATTACCAAACAGCCCCTAAGCATGTAATAAAATAATTGAGATGTGTAAGGCTTATGACAAAAGTAATATCATTACATACAAGTAGTTGACCTAAGATTATTATTTTTAGATTACAATGTATACTATTGATATTTTATTATTTATGTGTTTGTATTATTTAATTGAGATATGTAAAACTCATAATATAGATAGAACACACCAATATACATATAAGAAACTAACCGAATACTATACAATATATCAAGAAAGAATTAACAAACTAAAACAAAACGTCTATCACGTTGTAATGGTCATCATTGTCCTAAATATTCTAAGAATGATTTTTACCACCTCCCAACCGACTCGAATAAACTCCAATTGAATTCATTCCAGCGGTATTAAAATCAACTCAATATATATTGAATCTATATCAAAACATATGAATTCAATCACATAGCACAACACACAACACATACAAATAAAACACAACACAATAGAACTAAAAATCAGATTTTGCTAATATGAAACATACAACACAAACTCAAAAAGGTAGTACAAAAATCAAACAGATAGCCTAAACTTTTACCAAAACAGTTTAAAATTCTATCAATGTTTTTTTGTGTGAAATCGAAAACACCTTCTTAGCCTTCTTAGGCAAAAAATTGTTTTAGTTTAACATTCCCCTACACACACTAAAATCAAATATACATCATTGAGATTTGGTTTAAATAATTAAACCTGTCAATTATATATTGGATATATATTACTTATAATCTTAATCACAATTAAATTGTGATAAGGTTAACAAAACTTAATGACCAAATTAAGATTTAATAAAGAAAGGGTTTTGCTTTTTATAGTTAAAGAGTTAAACTCTTAACTCTAAATCTAGTTAAGAGTTAAACTAAACCCTAATATTCTACAATCATTGAAATGTTAGTGATCACCTTTAGTTAGTCATCAATAAGTTTTAAGGTATATTTGCTAAACACACTATGACTGGTTTTTTAATTATGGTTTCTTGTTTTCTTGAAACTAGACTCCTTGTGGAGATCTTGGCAAGATCATGATCGGTTTTCTTATCACATTCTGCTATCAAAATATTTAAAATAATTGTAAGAAATCGCACCTACACTACTAGAAAACTGTTAATAGATGACGTACAAAAGAGGACGCGCGAGAAAAGATGACGCACATTTACGCGTATCATAAAATATATGTCATATTTTAAACTATTTTTAGAAAGAATGACCACATTTATGCGTGTCATCTTGGTTTGTCATATTTTAAAATTTTAACTTAAACCCGCCTATCAAAAAGAACCCCTCTTTTCTCTTCAACCCCCGCGATCCTTAAAATCCCACCGGCCACCACCCCCTTTTCTCTTATTTCCCCCAATCGATCGATCGACCACTGGATCCCCTTTCAAAATCCCACCGGCCACCCCCCGGCGCACAATCGACCACCACCGGCCAGCCCCCCGGTCACATAATCGAGTACCCACCGGCCACCCCCGTCGCATAATCGTCCACCCCCTTCGACCACCCCCTTCGACCAACTTCTCAGCACTCACAATCGCCACCCCCTTCGACCTCCGGGCACCCACCGCAGTCCCTTCACAGTTCCTTCGCAGGACCTTCGTGCAGCCACCACCGCAGTCGCTGCAGGACATTCGCGCAGCCGCCGTCGGCAACCCGCCAATCCCCATCGCACATCGCAGTCGCTGCACGACATTACAGGTTCTACATTGTGTTTTTTTGTTTTGATTGCTAAATTGTGGTTGATTGTGGATGTGTTGTAAATTAGGGTTTTTAGTAGAACTTTTTGGATCTGGTATATGTTTTAGTGTAGTAATTTTTGTGGATTTTGTTTTGTGTTTGTTTTTAGGTTTTCTAAAGGTTTTATCATCTTGTTTAGGTTGTGTAACTTTGTATGTCTTGTTTTAGATTGTGTACAAACTAATAACAATTTTGTTTAGGTTGTGTAGAACTTTGTGTGTCTTGTTTAGGTTGTGTAGACCTTTGTGTGTCTTGTTTAGGTTTGTAGAGACTAATGACATCTTGTTTATGTTATGTAAACTTTGTGTGTCTTGTTTAGGTTGTGTAAAACTAATTAATGATATCTTGTTTAGGTTATTGTAGAATTTTGTGTCTTATTTAGGTTGTGTAGAAACTAAATGACATCTTGGATGAGTTATTTTGTTTTAGGGATAGTTAGGCCATTATTGGTTTATTTTGTGAATTGTGATGCATATTTTTAGACTAAACTCTCGTCATTAAACTTGATTCTAGTTTTTATGATGGTGACAAACTAGAAACAATGGTCATGGATAAATCATGAATTTTGTCCGATAGATTATCAAATGCATATGACAAAGGTGTGGATGACTTTTAGAGTTTGCGCAAAGTAATAATCCAAATTCAGATGTTATTCCATGTCCCTGTGTTAATTGTATCAATTTGTGTCACCACTCAATTGCCAATGTGCGTTATCATCGTTTGCCTACGGTTTCAACAAAATTTTAAGGTTTGGTCTTTTCATGGAGAGAAACTTCCGAAGGTTGATTCTAGATGCCCTGGTACATCTAGACCTTTTGAATTTGATAATACAAAGGAAATGCTACATGATGCTTCACACATGTTGTAAGGCCCCGTTCCCGGAACGCTTACAGCTGGTCGATCATCGCACATAATACATACATTCTCATTCATCTTAAATGAATATCGCAGTGGAAACATTCAAAAATGACATTTCATTTCATTATAAAGGCTTTTGCAAAATAATACATCATTAAGCAGTTACAAATACATTATTGCATTACATCACAAAAGCATTATATGAATGGATGCCATCCAAAAGAGTTGAGTAGCCGCCCCGTGCCATCCTCAGTAACATTACCTGCCAACTGGAAATACATCAAAGTCAGCGTTGCTGAGTGAGTCCTAGTTTAATAAATAAAATACTTTATTTTCATTAAAACCGTTCTTTACTTTCTTTCAAATCATACTATACTTTCATACATGATCACACATCATACGTACACATAGATAATGTCATTATTATCTTTCTTTACGTTCGTTAACTTTTGTTCATTCAACGTTCATCAATATCATTCATTTCCCATCTAGATCCCGTCAAGCTTTACCCTCCTCATGGCTCACAACCACGATGACTGAGGTCGATGACAAGGATCTCGTTCATTCTTTATTATGACATTTTGTTAACGTTTAATACATATATTCTTTCATTCGTACGTTCATTACTTTCGATGACATGTACAATACCCAGAACATTGTGCACGAAACTGGTTACTGGGTCTGAGGTCTCTCATAGACCTCGAACATTATGCACGAAGCTGACTCCAGTACCTAGGGCAAGTACATTCACCACTTATCTTTTCTCTTTTCATTCCAGATCAATGCCATGTGCTATACCCCGAACATTATGCACGAAGCTGTTTACTGGGCCTGAGGTCTCTCATAGACCTCGAACATTGTGCATGAAGCTGACTCCAGTACCTAGGGCAAGCGGCAAGGATCCCATACATATTGTCAATCACAAGGATTGGACCCCAGTGTGCATCCTTCTGGGGTAGCTAACCCGCACATAGTTGAGCTAACACCCTTCATTGGGTGTGAACCTCCATACATTTGCTTGTAAGCCTTTCTTACATTCATTCATTCATTAATGCATGCATTCATTCATCATGTTCCTCTTTCATTATCTTCCACTTTACGTTACATAATATTTCGTTTCATTCATTTACATAACACATAAAGCCACGGGAAGGATAAACATACGTCATAATAAAGAACATCAACATACACAGTGGCATCATCATACAGGGTATCATCGTACATACATAACATACATCATGCATAACATGCAACATCATCATGCCCGACATACCCTCTAAGACCCCAACTATCATCTTACTTGAACTTACGGGGACTTCACGTCAAAACTTACATCTGCACTTCCCATTGAAAGTCGAAATTAAACTACGCTTTTCCTCGGGTACACGAGCCCGATTTGGGCGTATGGGCACCCTTCGTCGCATGGCCTCCAGGCGACTGAACATCATGCAAATGGACCAATGCGGATGAACACCCCAATCGTGCGAATGGACCTCATGCGGATGAACACCAGTGCGGATGAGCACTTATGCGAATGGGCTCTCAGTCGCATGACTCCCCATGCGACTGGCCCCCAATCGTACAAATGAATCTTGTAAGGCCCCGCTCCCGGGCGCCTTACGGTTGGTGGTTCATCGCACGTAAAACTACATAATGTATAATCATAAAATATCGCAGCAGAATTAATAAAATATACATTCTCATTCATTCATAAAGTCTTACATCATTGACACAATTACAAAATACAGCTTTCTCTACTTTGTCCCTCCTCGTAGGGTCATACAGCGACCTCTAGAGAAGATATTAAATTCAAACATATAAAAATTATATTTTTATACTAAAGAATATTCCTTAAGTAATTCCGTACATCGGAACCCTGACGAATACTCTTGACATTCTCATGCACATATTTCGTTGCATGTGCTACGCACACGCATCCAATGCGTGGCGAACTTATCAAAATCTAAAGAAGATTTCTTAAATAATCCCTTGTAGGGGAATACTCAAGAAATCTCGTAATGGCATGCAACGTGATGACTTGCGCGCGTTATGGACCCACAACGCATGACGTTGCAGCATTATCAAATGGAGAATGCCATCCCAAAAGAGCTGAGTAGCCGCCTCGTGCCATCCCCAGCAACGCTACCTGCCAACTGGAAACACATAAAAAGTCAGCGTTGCTGAGTGAGTTCTAGTTTTATAATAAACATACTTTGTTCGTATTAAAACCGTTCATTCTTTACACGTGATCATACATCGTACATACATATAGATAAAATCTTATTATCCGTTCGTTCTTTCGTTCGTTTATCATACATCGTTATCTTTCACTTCTCGTTTAGGTCCTGTCAGGCTTTACCCACTTCATGGCACGCAGCCATGATTACTGTGGTCGAATGACAAGGACCCCGTTACATCTTTTCTTGCACATTGGATATCTTTTGTATCACTACCTTCTGCTATACCCCAAATGTTATTAGCTACCGGGCCGAAGTCATTAAATGAACAGCAAAACGTATGCCACGGTACTAGAGGTAAGCGGTAGGGATACCATACATATGGTCAATCACTAAGAAGGACCCGTTAACCTTATCCAATGTTTGCAAGACATCTTTCGTTCGTCGTTCATTAATGCATGTATTCGTCATCTTTTACTTATTCGTTCATTCATTAATACATGCATTCATCATCGTGTTCCTCTTTCATTATCTTTCACTTTACGTTACATAATACTTCGTTTGTTCGTTGTCATAATACGTAAAGTCATAGAAAGATAGTCATACATTATTATAAGGAACACACACATCATACATACATCATCATCATCATCATACATACATCGTCATCATCATCATACATACATCGTCATACCTAACATCATACAAGCATCATCATCATCATCATACATAACCTCGTACATACATAGCCTACATCATCAGTCATCACTAGGCACTTACTATGCGTCATCTTGGTGCAGTAGCACTAACTGTCCCCTCCAAGATCGTGGGGACTCATACTAGGACCTTATATACGTGTCTAGTCCACAACCATACCTTAGACGTATAACACACGTTATACCCAATGGGTCATACATACATACGTCAGTAACAAGTTTGTATGTGTTCCAGCCCCAAAAAATCATTTAAAAACAGTAAACGAGGGGTCCTAGAACTCACCTGTGCTTGACAAGCAGCTTCTCAATCAAGCCTTAAAGTCGCGGTCACACTACACTGCCTGCAGACAAGTTAACACTCAAAAGAGTTAATTTCTGCCTGATTCGCTACTAAGTTCGCAGGTAGTTTCGCCCGTAAATTCGCCAGTAGTTTCGCCAGGCGAATCAGCAGTTTCGCTGCTAGTTTCGCCGGGCAGCATTTCTGCCAGTTTCGCTGGACAGATTCGCTACCTCGAGTGCCCACTTTCGTTGGAATTCCCTAGTTTCACAATATCTAAGGTAAATCTTGGGCATTGGCATAGTCATCAGCGAAACCATAGTTTCGCTCAGGCGAATATATAGTTTCGCTGCAGCGAAACTGTAACTTCGCTGTAATCCTTCCAGTTTCGCTGGACGAACTCACAGTTTCGCTGGTCGAGACCTTAAATTCGCAGAACGAGCTGAAATTTACGAATCAGCTCGTTTCAGCCCCAAAATCCAATCCTTTCCACCCAAACCCTTGGATTATCATCCAGGAAGCTATATCTAAGCTCATTACACGTTTTCTTACTCTAAACGTGTGTTTTGGGGTGATTTTGTCACTTTAAAACCCAAAAAACCCCAACTCGGGTTTTTCACCAAATGTAGCAATTTAGATACGTTTCTTACCTTGATTCTTGTAGTTTTGGAGTCCACAAACACCAGCCTTCGATTCTTGACCACCCGAGCTTCAATCCGCACTTTCTCTCTCTACACTTTCTCTCTCTAGAATGGGCGTTTGAGCGAAAATGAGAGTTGCTCACTGATCCATCTATTTATATGCCAGGCGTTCCCGGGACTCCAAACTCGTTAAACTCGTGACCCGGAGGTTAACTCGTGTAATACCCCAACCATTTTATATTTCCTAAATGGTTTTTCATCCGAGCCCATCACTATCACTTGACTCGATTAGAAATTTTCCGGGTGTTACAAATCTCAATCGTGCGAATGAACCCCAATCGCACCTCATTTGGCCGTATGGCCTTCATTCGGTCGCCTACCCTAGCTGATGCAGAATGCAGTTCATCCCGAACCCAATCTGCCATTTTCGACCTCCAAGCTCATCCAAACCCATTCTAAGCCCAAATCAACCATCCTAAACCTTAGGATGCATACCACAACACCATTCAAGCACACACAAGCCCGGAAACAAACTCCAAACATATCACACGTAAACACTACAAATAGGTCAAACACACACACATACCAAAACGGGTTTTAGATGTGTTCCAGCCCTAAAATGACCAAAAACGTGTAAAAGAGGGATCCTAGAACTCACACAAACTACCCCGAGAAATAGAGCTTCGATTTACCTGCTACATGACAATTTCACACACTTGAACCCACCCAAACCAAACCTTTCTCTTCTCTTCTCCCTTTCTCTCTCTTCTTTCTCTCTATGGCTGATCTTTCAAGTGTGGGGAGAGGGTAAGGGTTGCCCTCTCCCTTTAAATACCTCCACTCACCCAGCTTTCTCTCATTGACGAGTTTGGTCCCTCGACTTTGGACTTTATTTTTTTTCTTTTTTAGTCGGTCTTAAAGAAAATATCCGGGTGTTACAAGTCCACCTCCCTTATATAGGTTTCAACCCCGAAACATGTTATTCCTCGAACAAACGTGGGTAATGCGTCTCATTTCTTTTTTGGTCTCCCACGTTGACTCGGATCCCTTCCTGTGCTTCCACTGTACACGCACAAGAGGAACCACTTTATTTCTCAGCCTCTTCTATTTTCGATCGATGATTGCCACTGGTTGCTCCACATAATTAAGTCGTTCGTCTACCTCGATATCCTCCAGTGGAACAATCATATCTTCATCTGCCAAGCACTTCCTTAGATGATATACGTGAAATGTCAGGTGAATTCCACTTAACTCATCTGGTAACTCCAATCTATAGGCCACCTTTCCTACTCGAGCCATGATTCGAAAAGGGCCTATGTATCTCGGGCTCAACTTGCCCCGCTTTCGGAAACGAATGACACCCTTCCAAGGTGAGACCTTCAACATAACCCGGTCACCCACCTGGAACTCAATCGGTCTGCGTCGTTTATCAGCATACGACTTCTGTCTATCTTTGGTTTCCTTCATGAAGGCTTTGATCGTTTCAAGCTTTTCAGTCGTAGCCTCGATCACCTCGATGCTCCCTAACTCTTTATGACCAATATCACCCCAACAAACGGTGTTCTGCATCTCCCTCATATAGCATCTCATAAGGTGGCTACCAATGCTGGCATGATAGCTGTTGTTGTATGAGAATTAGCTAACGGTAAGTGGTCATCCTAACTTCCCCCAAAATCAATCACACATGCCCGAAGCATGTCCTCCAATGTCTGAATGGTCCTTTCTAACTGACCATCAGTCTGAGGATGATAAGCCGTGCTAATATGTAACCTCGTGCCCATGGCGTCGCGGAATTTCTTCCAGAATTTGGATGTAAACCGGGGTCACGATCTGACACAATAGACGCCGGCACACCATGACGAGTTACAATTTCCTTGATGAACAGATCAGCCAACCTCTCAGATGAATGTGTCTCGCGGATCGGTAGGAAGTGAGCACTCTTCATCAAGCGGTCAACAATCACCCGTATAACATCATACCCTTTTGGAGTACGCGGCAGCTTCGTAATGAAATCTATGGTGATGTGCTCCCACTTCCATCCGGTATATCCAAAGGTTGGATCTTCCCATACGGCTTTTGATGCTCGGCCTTCACTTGCAAGCAAGTAAGGCACTTACTCACATACTCCACTACGTCACGCTTTATACCCGGCCACCAATAATCTTTCTTCATGTCTTGCTACATCTTTGTAGCACCAGGATGAATAGAGTATCGAGTCTGATGAGCTTCATCTATAATCTTCACCCGTAGATCCCCAAGACAAGGAATCCACATTCGTCCAAACCGGGTTCTAACACCAAATATGTTTTCACCCAACTCCGTGACCAGACCTTTCATTCTTTCAGAGTTAAGATGATCTTCTTTTAATGCCTCCTTTTGAAACTCCTTGACTTGCATCACATCCGAGGTCATAATCAGCTGGTACGCCTTTACCTGAATCAGCTCGGGCCTTTCCTTTCGGCTAAGGGCATCTGCCACCACGTTGGCTTTGCCCGGATGATAATAGATCTCACAATCATAGTCCTTTATAAGCTCTAACCATCGCCTCTGCCTCATGTTCAGATCTTTTGCTCAAATAAGTACTTCAAGATCTTATGGTCAGTGAAAATGGTGCACTTCGTCCCGTAAAGATAGTGCATCCAAATCTTTAGTGCAAAGACCACGACTGCTAGCTCCAAGTCATGAGTAGGGTAGTTAACCTCATGAACCTTCAATTGTTGGGATGCGTAGGCTATAACTTTTCCTCTCTGCATTAACACACACTCCAACCCCGAGTAGTAAGCATCAGAATAACCACCAGATCTTCACTTCCATCAGGTAATGAAAAACAGGAGCTTGAGTCAGCCTCGCCTTTAACTCCTCGAACGCCTTCTCTTGAGCTGGACCCTATAAAAACTTCACATCCTTACGGGTCAACTTGGTTAATGGAGAAGCGATCTTATAGAAGTCTTGAATGAATCTTCTATAATAGCCCGCCAAACCCAAGAGACTACGGATCTCGAATGACGTCTTGGGAGACTTCCATTGCATCACCGCTTCCACCTTTGTCGGATCCACCATAATCCCCTCCGGATTCACCATATGACCCAAGAATTGAACCTCGTACAACCCAAATGCGCATTTGGAGAACTTGACATACAACTTCTCCCTTCTCAATGTCTCCAACACCTCTCGAATGTGACCGGCATGTTCTATCTCGCTCTTCGAATAAATCAGGATATCATCAATAAACACAATCATTGATTTATCCAACATCGGCCGACACACTCGGTTCATCAAGTCCATAAAAGCAGCTGGCACATTGGTTAAGCCAAATGACATAACGAGAAACTCGTAGTGACCATAACGTGTGTGAAAAGCTGTTTTAGGAATATCCTGCTCTTTCACCTTTAGCTGATGGTAGCCGGATCGAAGATCTATCCTTGAAAACCAACTGGCACCTTGAAGCTGATCAAACAAATCATCAATCCTCGGTAACGGGTATCGATTCTTCACCGTCAACTTGTTCAGCTCACGGTAGTCTATACACATCCTCATACTACCATCTTTCTTCTTTACGAACAGGACCGGAGCACCCCTAGGAGAGATACTCGGTCTAATAAACCCCTTATCAAGCAGCTTTTGCAACTGCTTTATTAACTCTCTCATATCTGTCGGAACTAACTGATACGGTGCCTTGGCAACAGGTTGAGCACCTGGTGTCAAATCAATCTGAAATTCATTCTCTCGGTCAGGTGGCACTCCTGGTAAGTCTTCGGGAAACACATCAGGAAAGTCACACACAACCGGTACATCAGACAGTTGTGGTGTTAGCGTATCCACATCCTTTACATAAGCAAAGTAGGCACTACATCCACGCCTCATGCACTTCCCCGCCACCGCCATTGAAATCACCTTTGGAATCATAGTAACCCGATCACCATAAACCGTTACCGAGCTACCGTCAGGCGCTGTTAAACCAATCATCTTCTTACGACACACAATGTTCGCCTCATAATCCACTAACCAATCCATCCCAAGAACCAAATCGAAACCACCTAAGGTCATCACGAATGGTCTAACCGGAAATTTGTGACCTTCTAATTCCACGTCACAACCCTCTATCACCTCAGAAATCCTTGTAGACTCCCCTATGGCAGTTTCTACATCAAATGGCGCATCAACACGTCTACTACTAACAGGCAGCTTAGTACAGAAAGCGGCAGAAATAAAACATTTACTAGTACCAAAATCGAATAACACATAAGCTAAAGTTTGGTTCACTAGAAACGTACCTGACACCACATCAGGGGCCGTCCTAGCCTCCTCCTGCGTCATCGTGAACGCTCTGGCGCTCGCCTTCGGTCTTTCACACCCCAGAACCCCAGCCCTCGGCTTCTTACAGTCTCTACTCATGTGGCCCTCCCGCCACAGTTAAAACATCTTCCCACTTTGCACTCTCGGGCCATATGACCAGGCTTCCCATATTTGAAGCACACATTCAACCCCCACCTACACTCGCCACTGTGCTCCTTCCCATATTTGCCACACTTTTTCGATCCCGTGCCCGATGTGGCTACACGGCGATTATCCACCTGTGCCTTCTTGTTACCCGTCGAGGCATCACCCCGACCAAACCTCTTCCCACTACAGTTTTGATCACCACCACCCTTCCTACTACCTTCAGCCATCACCACTACAGCCCTCTCATCATATAACCTCCCTGCCAAGTCCACCGCCGACCTAAACGTGCTCGGTTAGGCAACGATCATGTGCCTGCGAATATCCGCTGACAAACCCTGAATGTACCTTTTTATCTTCTGTGACAGAGGCGTCACCTGATCCGGCACCAGACGTGCCATCTCGTTGAACTTCATGGTGTACTGCTGATGTGTCATGGTTCCCGCCTCCAGTGGCAGGAACTCCCTTTCAACCTTGTCCATATCCCGGTAAGGACAGAACTCCTCAATAACTAACTTCTTCAGCTCCAACCATCTCATTCTCCCAATAGCCCTGCTACCCTCGGCTTGGACTATGTTGTCCCACCAGCATAAAGCCGAGTCCACAAAAGAATGGGCAGCAAACTTCACCTTTTGGTCCTCCCGGCACTCGCTGATATTCAATACAACTTCCATCTCTCTCACCCATCAGTGAGCAGCAGCAGCAGTGCTGTTTCCATCAAAAGTAGGGGGCTTGCATCGTTGAAATACCCCATAGTTCCAGCCTCGTACTGCCTCCGGTACAGGCTCATCTTCTTCCTCTTCTTCATCATCGGAGAAAACTGTTTTAGTTTTCGGTTGCTCCCGTCCTCCCAAGGACCTGTTCCTCTCTTTCCGTTCTCCTTCCCGTACAGCCTTTATCACTTCGGTCACCATAGACGGTAAGATCTTCTGCATGACCTGATGAACTTCTTCCACAACAGCCTTCTTTACTGAGGCTCTCAAATTGGTGCTCTCATCTCCACCCTCCGGATGAGGGGTCTCGGGTCCTTCAGGAACCACCTTTTCAACTCTGGGTCTTCCCCTCTTGGGTCGTGGCTCAGCACCAAGCCCATCACGCCACCACCACTAGAGGCTTTCGAAGATCTACCACCAGCCATTCACTTGCACACTGAAAGATTCAAACACCAACACGGTCATTCAAGGGAACAATTCAGTTTATGTCAAGTATAGTAAGTCCCTAATTACAGTGGCCGGTTCTGATTAGCCACTTACTTCACTCTTCGTACCCCGAGCATTACCTGTCCTGACTACATCAGTATCTAAATCTACCAATAACATGCGCACATAATACCGGTTAACATAAGAAATACCTGATGGCACGCTGCTACTCAGACGGGCATCCCTTCCCTTTCCGTCCCATTGTCAATTTAAGTTATGGTTTATTTTGAAAATTTACCCGTTTCACTTAAACTTGGCACCGATACTAACTTGTAAGGCCCCGTTCCCAGAACGCTTACAGCTGGTCGATCATCGCACATAAAACATACATTCTCATTCATCTTAAATGAATATCGCAGCGGAAACATTCAAAAATGACATTTCATTTCATTATAAAGGCTTTTGCAAAATAATACATCATTAATCAGTTACAAAATACATTATTGCATTACATCACAAAAGCGTTATATGAATGGATGCCATCCAAAAGAGCTGAGTAGCCACCCCGTGCCTTCCTCAGCAACATTACCTGCCAACTGGAAACACATCAAAGTCAGCGTTGTTGAGTGAGTCCTATTTTAATAAATAAAATACTTTACTTTCGTTAAAACCGTTCTTTACTTTCTTTCAAATCATACTATACTTTCGTACATGATCACACATCATACGTACACATAGATAATGTCATTATTATCTTTCTTTACGTTCGTTAACTTTCGTTCATTCAACGTTCATCAATATCATTCATTTCCCATCTAGATCCCGTTAAGCTTTACCCTCCTCATGGCTCACAACCATGATTACTAAGATCGAATGACAAGGATCTCGTTCATTCTTTATTATGACATTTTGTTAACGTTTAATTCATACATTCTTTCATTCGTACATTCATTACTTTCGATGACATGTACAATACCCCGACCATTATGCACGAAGCTGGTTACTGGGCCTGAGGTCTCTCATAGACCTCGAACATTATGCACGAAGCTGACTCCAGTACCTAGGGCAAGTACATTCACCACTTATCTTTTCTCTTTTCATTCCTGATCAATGCCATGTGCTATACCCCGAACATTATGCACGAAGCTGGTTACTGGGCCTGAGGTCTCTCATAGACCTCGAACATTATGCACAAAGCTGACTCCAGTACCTAGGGCAAGCGGCAAGGATCCATACATACGGTCAATCGTAAGGATTGGACCCCAGTGTGCATCCTTCTGGGGTAGCTAACCCGCACACAGTTGAGCTAACACCCTTCATTGGTGTGAACCTCCATACATTTGCTTACAAACCTTTCTTACATTCATTCATTCATTAATGCATGCATTCATTCATCATGTTCCTCTTTCATTATCTTCCACTTTACGTTACATAATACTTTCATTCATTCATTAACATAACACGTAAAGCCACGGGAAGAATAAACATATGTCATAATAAGGAACATCAACATACACAGTAGCATCATCATACAGGGCATCATCATAGATTGCTGGATCGGTTTTGTCACTTAGAACTTGGTTTTCTCACAACTCACAAATGCCACACTCGATCAGATTAAACAGAATTTTATCTAAGAGCTTATAATAATATACTAAGTAGCAGAAAAACACAAATATATTTTCAAGATACTTGTATATATTACTTCTCAACTCAAAGTGTTACAAGACTCTCACAAGCATACTTATGAGTTACAAAAAAAAACTATATATACTACTATCTATAGCCGGATATACTTTGATACCAGCTGGGAGCCTATGACTATAGCATATACTACAATGCTAGAGTTAAGGTATCTTAGATAAAGTATTATCTAAGATATGATAGTCATGACATGTCCATGACTTACCTTTTGTTACTAACTTAAGTTGGTAACTGTACTACCTTAAGTTGGTAACTGTACTACCTAATAAAGGTGAGGAATAAAGTATGGTCAACTACATGACTTTTGAGAAAACATCATGCAGTATATCAGAGGTCTGCAGTAGAGTGTCAGGAGGACCATACTTATGTCCACTGGTTCATAGGAGTATCTTCCAAAGGTTAAGTTGGCTTCGGAAGAACAAGTTCTTCCGAGGCCGCTTATACTTTGGAAGAGACTGCTTCTTCCGAGGCTTGATGAACTTCATACTTCGGAAGCAGTCTTCTAATTTCTTTTCTTAAGACTTTATCTTCGGAAGCATGTCTTTGTCTTTAGAAGTAGAGCTTTGTCTTCGGAAGTTGATATTTCACTTTGTCTTCGGAAGTACTCTACAACCTTCGGAAGTTTCATGCTAAGCTTCGGAAGCCTTTATATGTAGTACCAAAAATTGTCTAATTGAATTGGTTTTGGTTGCATCAGACTTCTTCTTAATCCAACAAACTCCCCCTAGGCTGATGCTACCAAAACTTCACTTATTTCGGCTTCTCAAAACTTTCAGCACCAGGGAAAGAAGATTTTATCAGTTTCTTTGTTCTTCCCAGAAGTGGTGCTGAGAAGTTTGTACATGTCCTTGGTAGACAGCAAGTCAACTTTGTTACCTTGGATGATGTGTACCCTCTCTTATTGCCCTCTGAAAAAAGTTAGTTGATGGGAACTGTAATCATATTCCCATCTAACTATAGGTTCCAAGTCTGACCCTCCATTATCTGTAGAAAGGAAGTGCCCTTGGTGGAAGATCTTTCCTTATCTTCCTTTCTTCTCAACTTCAACTCTTCTTCAATCTTGGCTTTTGCAGTTAGCTCAGCTAGATGAAGACTGCTAATATGATTTCTGATGACTGCAGCAGCTTCAGAGTTGGAGGGGTTGGAAAATGGCTTCTCTGCTAACTCAGCAATATCAAATCTGCTGGAGTGTAGCAGAGAGGTTGCATTAAGTCTGTTGACTTCGCTATTTTCCCTTTCCACAAGAAAGTTGTCAGAAGCTTCATTGAACCTCCACTGGATTTTTTCTTTCTAGGTACAAGAGACTGACTGGGAATCTTGTCCTCTTTCCATGTATCCAATAGAGTCAGCAGTTTTCTTCTAAGTTTTCTTCTCTTCATCATTAATGAATCTAAGTTGAGGCCTAGAAGTGTTGCAGCCTGCTCCAATGCTCCTCTAGGAAAATCAGGAATTGATTTCTTATGAGGGTGCATGAAGATCCATCAACATAGGTGATGTTGAAAGACTCTTCTTCACATGAGATCTCGCTCAAGGTTGTGCAGTTTATGAGCTTGTCTTGATTGCCTTGAATTCCTCAAGAGAGAGATGTTTGGAAGGCTGAGGGGATAGTTTGGATGGTAGTTGGTAGGTTGTGGTTCAGAGGTTCTGGGAAGTGTTTTAGGTTGAAGGATGGGAAGTTTAGGTAGTTAGGCTGATGAAGTGGATGTGGGTAAAGATGTAGGTTCAGGGGTGAGAGGTTTGGTTTTGATGGTGAAAGGTAGGGGTGAGAGTTCAGGTTAAGAGGTTGCAGTGAAGGTCATTCCCTTTCCCCTTCTGTACATCTCCTTCTCTTTCCCATACGGATGTCAGCTTTGATTTCACTGACGATCCGTTGGAGTGTTCTTCTGACATGGGACCCGCCTGCCTTCCAGAGAAGCCATGGGCCCGGAGATAGTCTTTCATCCAGGCCTTTTCACTTAGCTTTCTGGTTGCAGTGACCCTTGCTTCTTCCTACTCCTTCTTCTTCTCCTTTGCCTTTTCTCTGGCCGCCTTTCTTCTTTCTTTCTCCATTTGATCCTCTTCCTTGTTGTACAGCCAGAGAATCGTCTCATCGTTGTGTGGAGAGAGTTCTTGAAGATTAAAGCCTCTGGAAAGTAGTAATTTTACCCTGTCTTTCCTTAGCTGCAGTTCAGCTTTTTCTGTTCTTCTTTTCTCTCTCTAAGGCCAACCTGGCTTCTTCTTTAAGTTTCAGCCGAGTTGCCTTTTCCAGATTCACCAACTCCTCTAGTGGTAGCAGGAGTGTTTCTTCATTTGCAACTCCTAAGTTGATGAGATTGTCAATGATCTCTTTTCTCTTTTGTTGTTGATATCCTTCTGATTGGCTGCAGCTGCTTTTGTGCTAGCAGCTAACAACTTTTCAGTTGGAAATCTTCCTTTCTTCTTTAGTTTCTCAATCCTCTCCTCTTCCTGAAGCTCTTCTGCAATCATCTTTCTTTTCCCTTTATCTTTTGAGAGCTTGACTGTGGTGGTTCTTGCATAGTGGATTCTGATTGTGAGAAAGGTAGAGAGGGTGTTTGGGATGGAGGTAGATCCAGAAGGTCCTCGCTGTTCACCTCAAATGCCATTTCAAAGAATACATCTATGATGATCAGTTCCTTGGACATCTTGAACAGTCCTTCCGCAGCTTCCATTTCAGCTTCGGAAGATTTATCTTGTTCTTCCGAGGCTTGAACTTCAGCTTCGGAAGTTTCAACTTGTTCTTCCGAGGCTTTAACTTCAGCTTCGGAAGATGAAGGAGCTGCAAATTTTGTCCCAACTACTTCAGTTGCTAGGCCATTAGTCCCCATTTCCCCTTCGAAATGAATCTTAGGTTCCATGTGGACCTTAGGTTGACCAAATTCTTCCACAGTGTGCAGTAAGCCTTTGAAGCTCTTCAGCTCCAAAGTAAATCATTGTAGTATCGGGGCTTGGCTGATCAAAGGAGGATCTCAACACAAACCTGGTGAAAAGTCTGTAGAGATCACTGAGCATCTTTGAGTCAATCTGAAAGGTGACTTGAGATAACTCAGACATAGTGATGATAGAAGAAGTTGAAGATTGGATCTGTGATTCCTCATGTGTTTTGTCTCTGAACATCCTCCCCCTTTTTGGTAGCATCATCTTGAGAGCTAGATGAGCTGAGGAAGAAGTCAAGGAGACTTGAATGGGTACATTGCCATGAAGTTGGTAGCATCATCTTGAGAGCTAGATGAGTTGATGTAGACACATAGGATTGTTTCTTACATTGCCATGAAATGATCCTTCCACCAAGAAATTAACATCCCCTGATGTTGATTTCTTGTCAATGTTGCAGCCACCATAGTCACTGTCAGAGTATCCATAGAGATTGAAATCATTATTTTTTGGATACTAGAGACCTAGTTTAGGTGCTCCTTTGAGGTATCCGAGGATTCTCTTTGCAGCAGCTAATTGAGACACCTTTGGAGCAGCTTGATATCTTGCACAAATGCAAGTAGCAAATGATATCAGGTCTACTAGCAGTCAGATACATCAGAGAACTAATAATTGCTCTATACTGATGTTGATCAGTATCCTCCCCCTAAGTTCAGGACAAGATTATGGTTTCTGCGTATGGGTGTCTTGGCTGGTTCCCAGTCCTTCATCTCAAATCTCTCTAAGATGTCATTGACATACTTGGATTATTGATAAAGAATCCTTCCTTCAATTGCTTTACCTGAATTCCAAGGAAAAAGTCCATTCTTCCCATGGAACTCATTTCAAACTTCTTCTTCATAATGCTTTCAAAGTCTTTGCACAATTGATCATTTGAAGAACCAAATATGATGTCATCAACATAGACTTGAACAAGCAAATCTCCTTTCCAGACTTTCTAATGAAGAGAGTCTTGTCAATAGTACCTCTGGTGTAGCCATTCTTCAGAAGAAATTGAGACAGAGTCTCATACCACAGCCTAGGTGCTTGGTGTAGCCCATATAAAGCTTTATCCAGTTTTCACACATAATTGGATGCTGTGGGTCTTCAAATCCTGAAGGTTGGCATACGTAGATTTCCCTATCTATATCCCCATATAGAAAGGCACACTTGACATCAAGTGGTAGACAGTAAAGTTCTTGGATGCAGCATAAGCAAGGAAGATCCTAACTGCCTCAAGTCTTGCAACAGGTGCAAAGACATCAGTATAATTGATTCCTTCCTCTTGGGTGTATCCTTGAACCACTAATCTTGCTTTGTTCTTGATGCTCAAGCCTCTATCATCTTTCTTGTTTCTGAAAACCCATTTAGTGCCTATGGGTACTTGACCAAATGGTAGTGGGCATAAATTCCAGACCTTTTGTCTTCTAAATTGAAGCAGCTCCTCCTGCATCGATTCAACCCAACTACTATCTTTCAAGGCATCTTCCACCTTCTTAGGTTCCATCTGGGATAAAAAGCATGAGTACAAGCAACATTCCCATGAAGAGTCTGCCCTCTTGTTCTCACACCTTCCTCTATCCCCTATGATGTTCTCAGCTGGATGAGTGTTATGAATCCTTAGCCTGGGGATCACTTCCAGTTGCAGAGATAAGTCCAGATTGGACATATTCTGTTCAGGCACTAGAGCACTTTGACCAGCTACTGTCTCAAAGTCATTCAATGAGGACTGATTAAATGAATGAGAACCATCATCAGTTGTTGGCTATGAAGCAGTATTAACAGTTTCATGTTCCTTCATAATGCTGCTTCCTTCAGCCTGGTGTTGTACAGTGGCTCCTGATGAAGTTGAAGGGTCAACAGGTGAGTCACTGGTTGAGGCTCCACTATTTCTTGAGATGGTTATGCTTTCAGTTCTGCCAATAGTGGGAGCTTGATTTGTTGTGGATCTTGGAGAACTTGGAATAGTTTGGGTAACTCAAACAGATGATTGTCTTTAGAAATGCTTTGAGTACCTATTCCAGCTGCAACATTCTTACAAGATGGTTTAGAATAGTTTGGAAACAATTCTAAATAAAAATATGACCAGGGTCATTCCCCCTAACACAAGGAGTGTGCTCATTAACAACTACATTGGATGATTCCTCAAATTGTTGATTCTTAATGTTGTATACTCTATAAGCCTTAGAGCTAGAAGAGTATCCAACAAAGATGGCATCATCTGACTTTTCAGCAACTTTGCCAAATTGTCTTTTGTGTTAAGTATGGTACACCTGCAGCCAAAGGACCTTAGAAAGTCAATGAACGGTGGCCTCTTTTTCCATAACTCATAAGGGTTTTTCCATAGGGCTTAACTACAAGGACTCTGTTCTGCACATAGCATGCAGTGCTGACTGCCTCTGCCCAGAATGTTAGAGGAAGTTTTGAATCAGCTAACATAGTTCGAACAGCCTGAATAAGTGTCATGTTCCTTATCTCAGCAACACCGTTTTTGTTGAGGAGTTCTGGGAGCACTATATTGTCTGGCAATCCCTTTTGAGTTACAGAATGAGTCAAGAATGAATTTTCTTAAACTCAGTCCCTTGATCACTTCTAATAATTTTAACCTTATGATCAATTTGGTTTTCTATTTTAAGAATAAAGGATTTTAAAATTTCAGCAGTTTCATCTTTAGTTCTTAAAAAGAATACCCATATGAATCTTGTAAAATCATCAACTATCACAAGGCAGTATGATTTCCTTCCAATGCTCATTATGCTTGTGGGTCCAAAAAGATCGATGTGCAATAAGTGTAATGGAGTAGTGATAGAGTTAACATATTTGGATTTGTGAGATGTCCTGTGTGTTTCCCTTTCAGGCAAGCAACACAGTTATCTTTGCAGAAAAACTCCTTTTTAGGCAAACCATGTACCAAGTTATTTTTACCCAATTTATTCATTGCCTTAAAATTTACATGACACATACATTTATGCCATAGTGTTGATTCATCACTATCAGCTTTGGAAAGAAAACACGATACTTCACCCATAGGAGAAGCATTGTTCATATCTAGCTTGTACATATCCCCTTTCCTAGGATATCTAAGAAGCACCAATTCCGGAGGAATTGTCATCCCTGGTTTGAGGATAATGCACTCATGTTCTATGAAAAGCATTTGATGCTTTTGATCACAGAATTGAGAAACACTTAACAGATTGTGTTTAAGCTGTTTGACAAAGTGAACTTTGTCAACTGTTAATTTACCATTGGATATACTCCCTCTGCCAGAAATACATCCTCCGGCCTCACCTCCAAATTGGACAGGTCCTCCATCATAGTTCTGGAACCGTTGAAGGAGAGATCTGTTCCCTGTCATGTGCCTGGAGCATCCACTGTCTACAATCCAGACATTGTTGTTCTTGTCATATGGATGTCCCTGCACATAAGATGAGATTGTTAGTTTTGTTTGGAAGCCCAAGCCTTGTTGGTCTTGGGTTCTTCCAACGTTAATGACATAATTGAACCAAAAGATATGCATTGGGGCTCAATAGGGTTTTTGAAGAAGAGGTTTGGGCTGCAGCATCTTCCTTGATCTTCCAGTCCACCCTTTGGTTGATCTTGGAGGATGAGCTTGTTGAAGCTTTTGCAGCATGGTCTTCTTCCGAAGCTTCTTTCTTTTCAGAAGAAGCCTTCACCACCTTTTCTTTCGAAGCAGTCTTCTTCTGGGATGGTTTCATGGGGAATTTCTTGTTCTTCCGAACCTTAGTAGCTTTTGCTTCCGAAGCCATTTTTCTTTCGGAAGAAAGATTTTCTTCCGAAAGCAACTTTGCTTTCGAAACTAGCTTTCCCTTCCTTAACACTTGTGCTGTTTGAAAAGGTCCAAATGTGAAACCTTCCCTGACTCCCTCTTTTCTAGCATTATTTACATAATGTGTACTTGCAGGATTGTAGTAACAATTTTTGCCATGTGGTTTTGCAGACCACACATTATGCACACAATGTTAGTCTTTAAGGAATGTGAGGGTTGCTGTTTCATGGGCTTCTTCTCTGCTTCAGCAACTTTTCCTTTCAACTTCTGATCCTTTGGCAGGACAGGAGTGCTGGTATTACACTCTTTTCTTGAATCGGAAGTACCTAATACTTGAAATCCAGCTGAGATGAAGACACCTTTTTGCTTTGGGTCAATCTTCAGCTTGGAATCAACCACTTTCTTAGCAGTTCTTTTAGCAGCTTTAGCTCTGCTTCTTCTAACCTTAGTAGTTAGGATTTGGTTTTCACAGGAGGAGATGAGTATATCTTCCTGTTTCTCCCATGTGGTGGCCATTATTGTTGCTTCATTCTTCAATTCTAATGAGGAAGGGTCAGCAGTTGGAACCTCTTGCTCCTCAGTACCACATCTAGGTTGTCTAATAGACTCATAGGAATGTGGTGAAGCAATTTCATTGGTTCCCAACCCTCTTTGTTCTGATAACAGAGTTTAGAATGGGAGGATGATACAAGAATAACTTGGAAGTTTTGCTCAGAAATAGCATACTTCCTGATCTGAGCCTCAGCAGGGACAAGCTGAGCTTGAGCCTCAGACAATTTGGTTATCAATTCTTTTATTTGAGTCTTATAGTTTGAATGTTCATGTTTTAATAAGGACACAGTTTTCTCCAACTCCTCAATTATTCTTTGATAGTCAGATTCAGCCCTTTTAAAATCAGTTTTTAAAACATTTAAAGACTCAATATCGGATTTAATCTCCATATTGTAGTCCTGATCCAATTTAACCTTGGCAATACATGCAGGAGTACAGAGATGTTCATATACCTCAATGTCATCTGTTCCTGCCATGAGAGCTTGAGCGGGAGTCACATCTTGCACCATAAAGCTCCTGTCAACTTCTTGAGCCATTGCAGTTGTTTCAGTTAACTTTCTAGTTGGCTTTGAGATAGAAGGATGTGTGGAGGCTTGTGGGGTTCCCGGATTTGTCTTGGGAGCCTTACATTCCCTTGCAAAATGACCAAGTTGATTACAGTTGTAGCATTTGGCCTTGGTTTTGTCAAACCCAAACTTGCTATAGTTGGGTTCTGGGGAAACTGCCTTCCAGTTCTCTTGAAGAACTTCTTTGCTCTATAGGTTAAAAGAGCCGTCTGTTAGACTATGTCCACATACTCTACATCATCTAGACTAAAGCATTCCAGATCATCAAAGCAATACTGAAAATCACTTGAATGTCCACTTCCTGAGACAAAGGCACAACTGTCCTGAAAGGAGCTCTGCTTTGCTAGTTGAGACCTTGGAGTCTCAGGAAATGTGATGTATGGTCCAGATGAGCAGGATGGCTGTTGAGTGTGAGTCAGGTACTGTTGAGGTTGTGTGGATCCTGAGCCTTCAGCAACCATCAAAGCATAGCTAGTAGGAAGACTCAGGGGTCTGCTTGTCCGATGGCCTCTCTTGCTCTCCATTTCCAAACGGTATCCATCAAGAATACCATAAACCTCGGTCATGGTGAGTGTGTTCAGATTCTCTGTTCTCTTAATAGAGACATAGTAGAATGTCCATTCATTAGGAAGAGCACTCATGAACTTTCTTGTAAGGTCTCTAAGTTCAGGAGTGATTCCCACAGACTGAAGGAAGAAATGAGATCCATGTACCTGAAGTATTGCTGACTGAGAGTCTCTCCAGCAATATAGGTGAAGTTCTCAAACTGCTGCTTCAGTGAGTCCTTCTTGGAGTCATTTGAGCTAGAGTACATTTGAGCAAGTGCATCAAACAATTCTTTGGCTGACTTGCAATGCTCAAACCCCACCATGATGGAGTTTGGTATTACAGTCGTGAGAATAGTCATAGCATTGCTATCAATGTCCATCTTCTTTCGGTCCTCATCAGAGTAATCTTCAACAGCCTTTTCTATCATGGCCCCGTTTCCACCAGATGAAGCCACCTTGGGTTTGTACGGGCCATTGATAATGGATTGCCACATTTCGCTGTCTTGATACCTGATGAAGCCTTCCATGCGTCTGCTCCATGATCTGAAGTTTTAGGGGTGATGACAGGTGCTTTGGTCATCGTCCCCATTTCAACTTCGGACTTGTTGAGGGCCATATTGAGTGTGTTATAGTGAGGAGTGAAAAACAGGTTGATTTGGATGGTAAGATCTCACAATCAAGAGCCTGGTGCTCTGATACCAATTGTTGATGGGTTTTGTCACTTAGAACTTGGTTTTCTCTCAACTCACACAATGCCACACTCGGATCAGATTAAGCAGAGTCTTATCTAAGAGCTGACAATATATACTAAGTAGCAGAAAAGCACAAAGATATAATTTTCAAGATACTTGTATATATTACTTCTCAACTCAAAGTGTTACAAGACTCTCACAAGAATACTTATGAGTTACAAAGAGAAACTATATATACTACTATCTACAGTTGGATGTACTTTGATACCAGCTGGGAGCCTATGACTATAGCATATACTACAATGCTAGAGTTAAGGTATCTTAGATAAAGTATTATCTAAGATATGGTAGTCATGACATGTCCATGACTTACCTTTTGTTACTAACTTAAGTTGGTAACTGTACTACTTAATAAAGGTGAACAGTGGAATAAAGTATGGTCAACTACGTGGCTTTTGAGAAAACGTCATGCAGTATATCAGAGGTCTGCAGCAGAGTGTCAGGAGGACCATACTTATGTCCACTGGTTCATAGCAGTATCTTCCGAAGGTTAAGTTGGCTTTGGAAGAACAAGATCTTCCGAGGCCGCTTATACTTTGGAAGAGACTGCTTCTTTCGAGGCTTGATGAACTTCATACTTCGAAAGCAGTCTTTTAATTTATTTTCTTAAGACTTTATCTTCGGAAGCATGTGTTTGTCTTCGGAAGTAGAGCTTTGTCTTCGGAAGTTGATATTTCACTTTGTCTTCGGAAGTACTCTACAACCTTTGGAAGTTTCATGCTAAGCTTCAGAAGCCTTTATATGTAGTACTAAAAATGTCTAAGTGAATTGGTTTTGGTTGCATCAGCCTTCTTCTTGATCCAACATACATACATAACATACATCATGTATATGCAACATCATCATGCCTGACATACCCTCTAAGACCCCAACTATCATCTTACTTGAACTTACGAGGACTTCCACGTCAAAACTTACATCTGCACTTCCTTCTGAAAGTCAGAAATTAAACTGTGCTTTTCCTCGGGTACACCAGTCCTATTTGGGCGTATGGGCACCCTTCAGTCGCATGGCCTCTAGGCGACTGAACATCATGCGAATGGACCAATGCGGATGAACACCAATGCGGATGACACCCCAATCGTGCGAATGGACCTCATGCGGATGAACACCAATGCGGATGAGCACTTATGCGAATGGGCACTTATGCGAATGGGCTCTCAGTCGCATAACTCCCCATGCGACTGGCCGCCAATCGTGCGAATAAATCTCAATCGTGCAAATGAACCCCAATCGTACCTTATTCGGCCGTATGGCATTCATTCGGTCGCCTAGCCCTAGCTGATGCAGAATGCAGTTCATCCCGAACCCAATCTGCCATTTTCGACCTCCAAGCTCATCCAAACCCATTCTAAGCCTAAATCACCATCCTAAACCTTAGGAATGCATACCACAACACCATTCAAGCACACACAAGCCCGGAAACAAACTCTAAACGCATCACACGCAAACACATACAAATGGGTCAAACACACACACATATATAAAACGAATTTCAGATGTGTTCCAGCCCCAAAATCGACCAAAAACGTGTAAAAGAGGGGTCCTTTTTCTCTCTTCTTTCTCTCTATGGCTGATGTTTCAAGTGTGGGGAGAGGGTAAGGGCTACCCTCTCCCTTTAAATACCTCCACTCACCCAACTTTCTCTCGTTGGCGAGTTTGGTCCCTCGACTTTGGACTTTATTTCTTTTCTTCTTTCATCGGCCTAAAAGAAAATATCCGGGTGTTACACATGTAGATAAAGATCCTAGAATTCATTGAAATCTCTTCTTGAAGAATGTGATAAACCACTTTATGTAAGGTCAAAGTATAACATACTTAGTGGATTATTAGAATTCTAACATTTGAAGAGTCAATTTGGTTGGTCTGATTCAAGTTTTCATGCTTTGTTGGGCATCTTAAAAGATATCTTACCATCAAACAATACAATCCCAAGCTCGATATACAAAGTCAAGAAGTTGCTAAAAGGAGTTGGTCTAGAATATAAAAAGATTCATGCATGTGAAATGATTGTGTTTTATTTTGGAAAGAATATAAGGATGCTTATGAGTGTCCAACTTGTGGCACATATCGTTGGAAGAAGAATACCAAGAACGTGCCTTTAAAATTTTTATGGTACTTTCCTCCTATTTCTAGATTTAGAAGAATGTTTTCCTCTCCCGAAATTACACGTGACTTAACTTGGCATGCGCAAGGTCGAGTCAGTAATGGTAAGCTTACTCATCTCGTGATTCACCCTCCTAGAAGCTTGTTGACAACACATGGAAAGATTTTGGAAATGAAAATCGGAATCTTAGATTAGCTTTGTCCGCTGATGGTATCAATCCTCATAAGTCATTAAGTTCAAAGTATAGTTGTTGGCCCGTTATCCTTATAACATATAATCTACCATCTTATTATACATGTCAAAAAATTTACGATGTTGACACTATTGATATCAGGCCCAAAACAACCTGGTAACAATATTGATGTCTACTTGGCACCATTGATAGATGATCTAAAAGTTTTATGGAAACTTGACATTAGAATATTTGATGCTTATAAGAAAGAATACTTCAATCTCAGAGCAATATTACTTTGGACTACAAATGACTTCCCCGCGTATGGTAATCTTTCGGGATGTGTTACCAAGGTTATAAAGCTTGTCCAATATGTTCAGAGGATACTTGTTCACAATGGTTGCCAAAGTCTAAAAAGGTATACTTCCTTGGGCATAGAAAATTCCTCCCACCTGAACATCCTTTTCGTAAAAGAAAAAAACATTTCAATAATCAACAAGAGAGTGGTGTTACAAGAAACCATTATCAGGTGAAGAAATTTATGAATACTTGTCGGGGTTTGAGAATACCTGGGTAAGAAGAAGAAGTCAAAGAATAAAAAGGAAAGTATCGATGAGAGAAGCAAATTATGGCACAAGAAGTCAATTTTTTTAACTTGAATATTGGAAAAAGTTGTTTGTTCGTCATCAGCTAGATGTTATGCACATAGAAAAAAATGTGTGCGAGAGTATTTATGGAGCATTGTTGAATTTACCTCACAAGACGAAGGATGGGTTGAAAGCAAGACAAGATCTTGAAGAGTTGGGCATAAAGTCTGAATTACAAGCTCAACCAAAAGGGAATCGACTATGGCTTCCGCCTGCATGCTACACATTGAACACCTCGGAGAAAAATCTATTTTATGATACCCTATCTAAGATAAAGTGTGTGATGGGTATTGCTCCAATTTCAAGAATCTCGTGTCTGATGATGTTTCAAAGATGAATGGCTTGAAGTCCAATGATTGTCATGTGCTGATGCAACAACTTCTTCCTTTCGCTATTAAGGGGGTGTTAGATGTGAAAGTGAGGAAAACAATTTTATGTTTGTGCCATTTTTTCAACGAGTTGTGTAGTAAAGTTGTTGATGTTAGTAAGTTAGGCAAGTTGCAAAGTGACATCGTATTAACATTGTGTTTGTTAGAGAAGTATTTTCCTCCTTTTTTATGTCATGATTCACTTGATGGTGTATTTAGTTAGAGAGGTGAGGTTATGCGGCCCGTTCATTTTAGGTGGATGTATCCATTTGAGAGATACATGAAAACACTCAAAGGGTATGTACGAAATCACCATAGACCTGAGGTTTGCATAGCAGAATGTTATGTGGCAGAGGAAGCTTTAGAATTTTGCTCGAACTACTCTAAAAATCTAAAATCAATTGGCAACCCTCATGAACATGTTGATGAAAGAATCCGCACCGGCAAGCCTTTATCACGGTCTACAATCATTGTTGAGGATGCTAAGTTAGCTGATCAAACTCATTTTTATGTATTACGAAACACTGCTGCTGTGGAGCCGTATATAGAGTAAGATTTGCATAAAACTATTTATTTTTTGTAGCTTATCTAATACATAATACTTTCTAACTTCTACTATAACTTAGGCAACATATGCTAGAACTGAAGAATCAGAACCCTCGTGCCTCTCGAAATGTTACATGGTTGGAGAGCCAGCACAACAGGTCATTTATTAGATGGCTTAAGATGAGGTTGAAAAACGTTTGGCTAACAGGGAGGATATATGTGACAGTGTTAGTTGGTTGGCCAAAGGGCCTAGTTATGCTGTTACTAAATATAGCAGCTTTGCATAAACGAGTATCAATTTCATACAACATCTCTAGATGAATCTAGAACAACTCAATGTAGTGGAGTATTTTTAGTAACAAATACTATGCAAATTGCTAGTGCAAAAGACTCTAATCCCGTGTATGTCGTTGTTACTATCTTTGGTCGTATAAAGGAGATATGGGATCTTGATTATCGCGTGTTTTCTGTTCATGTATTCATGTGTGATTGGGTTGATAATCGTGGTGTAAAAACGGATGAATTTGGATTCATGGTGGTTAACTTTGATAGGCTTGGTCAACAGTCTGATCGCTTCATACTAGCTAGTCAGGCCAAACAAGTTTTTTATGTTCAAGATCAACAAGATAAGAATCTGTTTGTTTTTGGCTTCACACCATATAAGATGTATAAATATGAAGAAAGTGGTGAAAATAATGATGATTTGTTGGAATTTGATGCTAGTGTTGATGTTACACAGACTCCAGTTTACTAGACCTTGATGATGATTTTTTGTGTACACGTCCGGATGGCGAGGGCATATTAGTTTAAAACATTTTGTTGAAAATAAGATTCTTTTTTGGTATGTTTTTGCATGTTATTATTTTAGTTGTTAAAATATGATTGACATGTGTGGCTAACTAACTATTTATTTGGAATATCTTAACTTTTATGATATGGATTCGAATAGTAATGATGAGGAGAAGATGAAAAAGTTGGATTCGGATCATGATGAAGATACAAGATCATAAAGAGGCCCAACAAGTTGCTTTGTAGTTGATATTAATAAACTATTGAGATTAAGTAAATTACCATAGTTGTTTGTAGTTGATATTATTGAATATAACTGTCTATGTATGAGTTTTTTATAAGCAAATTACCATAGTTGTTGCCTTGTAGTTGATATTAATAAACTACTGAGATTAAGTAAATTACCATAGTTGGTGAAAGCGGTTTTTTGGTCAAAATTGACAAGTTTAATTTGGTGAAATTGGTTTTGACTTAGGTTGGAGGAGGTAAAGAAGAATACACCGATGGTGATTTGGATGAAGTTCGTGAAGAGTGGTCGCGCTATGTATCGAATTTCATTTATATGTAGGCCTGCAATGGTATATTTGAACTTGTGTATTAGTATTGCAATGAATTTGGACTTGTATTACTATTGGTATTGCAAGAATTTGGACTTGTTTTATGCTTTATAGTTGTTATTTAACAACTTTTGTAAATTTTATTGGTATTTTAAATGGATTTCGCTTTTAGTGTTATTCGACAATTTGTTTTTAAAACAACAGGTAATTTATTAAAATAAAAAAAAATTTAAAAATACAGCTAATTTTATGACGTGCATTGCGTATCATATTTAGCACGTTATAAAAATAGATGACACGCGCATGTGCGTCATCTAGTCATTTACGACTACCCCTTCCTTGACGCGCATTGCCCGTCATCTTTTGAGCGTCATAAAATGCGCATCATCTTTTGCGCGTCATAGAAAGATGACACGCGGATGCGTGTCATCGATCATTTATGACTACCCATTCCTTGACACGCATTTACGCGTCATCTGACCATTGCGCGTCATCTATTGCAGTTTTTCTAGTAGTGTAATTAACCCTAGTTACCCTAGTCGACTTGCATGGTTGTCTGGTCATGTTGTCTACTTATGACCCGGGGAGAAATTATATGCCAACACTTCTAGGTGCCATAACATCAATTTTAGAGTGATTTGAAGGCATTATGGCATTCACAGAAGTATAGGTTATATATAGAATGAAACTAATTAGAGGTATTAAAAATAAAAGAATGGTGTCAATTTCAACCAAATTGAGATAGATCTTATTTTAAATTCGATATACTCTATACGGGAGTATAACTTACTTTTATACGACCCATATAACTCTTATAGTGTCATATAAGGACCTGTAAAAAGTGGTTCCTAATTCTCCTATTCAATTACTAGAAGTCATTGTATTGATACATATTGTTAATCAATAATTAAATGCTTCACATGCACTCCTTCACTTTTGGTGAAAATTTGAAGTTCTGAAATTCTCTCCCAAATATATTTGTATGGTATTCAAGCTCAATGCCCTTCACTCGTATAAAAATTGGAAGGCCGGATTCTTAGCAAGTGTTATTGTAGGTTTCACGTCCATAAATTCTTTTATTTGTTGGGAACTAGAGATATCATCAGCGCCGAAAGGTATACTGCAATCAAAAAATCGAGTCATTATTACATTTGGGAAAAAATAAATTGATCTACACTTCGTTAATTTCCAAGGTAGAGATGAGGTTGGTAGCGATACCCAAAATACCAATACAAAATTTGTTGAAAAGTATGGTATCAGCATGGTACCAGTTTTTTTGTTACTTTAGCGATTCAATAGCCGTTGGTGTTTTCTTTATTTTTTTACAAAATGATATATGAAAATGGTTTATAAAAGAATGTGTTGTTTACTTAGCAATGTATATGAAAAGCGTCTAAATTATAATTTATATTTGTCTTAGTAATTATATTTTTTCCTTAAATAGTTTATAAAATAATGTTTCAGAACTAGAACTAAATTAATAGATAATCACTTAATTCAATATAATTTTTCAAAACTAAACAAACATTAAATAATAAACCTAAAATAATCAAAGCAAAACGATCTTATGAATTTAAATAAACAAGCATACATGCATGACATATTCATCGAATGATTCACAAAACAAAAAAAAAAGTTAAAAAATAAAAGATTAAAAATATAAAAAAATATAGAGAAATATAATAAACAATATTATATTGGTGAGAACTCGCCCATGGCAGGAGCGAGTTCTGGGAATAAGTTTTAAATAAAGAAGCATACATGCATGAAATATTCATCGAATGGTTCACAAAAAAAAAAAGTTAAAAAATAAAAGATGAAAAATAAAAAAAAATACATATAGATAAAATAATAAAATATTATATTGGTGAGAACTCGCCCATGATAGGGGCGAGTTCTGGGAATAAAACAAAACACACAGAATCTTGAGAGTGTATGTTGAACGAGGTTCAAGAACCCGCCATTGTCAAGGGCGGGTACCTCAATTGTCAAAGTCGAACAAAAAAACCCTTATTGTCAACTCTCTCATTTAAAAAGTACCATTTTCAAAAAAAATTCTTTGTTATATGAATCTTAAAATATAAATATAAGTAAAATTTGTCTCGAAATTACATAAACAACATTCATAATCTTCGTATTAGAATATAGAGCATTAAAAATGTCCCAAAATTTATATCAAAGAGGTAACATAATATATGGGTATAAGGTACCAAACCGATACTCTTTTATATTTACCGGTACCGGCATCGCCTAGTATCGATGCTGAAATTTGGAAAAATCTAGTATCGGTACCAGTATTGTTTTTGTTTGGTCGGTACCGATTCAGTACAGTATCAATACTATATTACCAAATGCTAATCTCTAATCTAAGGATCGATCTAATAATAATTTGTAAGAAATCAAAAATTACCTAGAATTATCATCCAGTAAAAATGAATTTCCGGCCGCATTGTTTGAGTCCTCTGTCATTAATATCCTCATGCTCGAAATCACCTTGTTGAAAGAAAAAGGGTCGGGTTATTTACAAGATTTTTTGAGAAAACTATATAAAGATCGGATTTTAAAACTTACATCTGAAGATACACTTCGGGTGTTATACTTATCGTCCCAATAAGTTGTGCATATTCTATACAGTTGTTGGACGCTTAAAATCTGTAATAAAACGGTATCAAATCAGCTATATGTAAAATTGACCAAAATAGAACAATCATATCTTGAAATACGTACTGGGCATAGATCATTGGTGATTTCATCATATGATATTCTGTACTTTTGATATATAACCTGATGCATAAAAAAGACAGAGAATAATCCTATCTTGCAATTAGAAAAAAAAAATAAATTGAAACAATTGAAAACTATAAAGGTTCAAATGACACATAAACAACTTGTTCAAAAGGTACATACCAAAAACCCAACAGCTTGTCTAATATGCTTAAGTTCATCCCAAGCTGATCCCGCATACTACAAATGTGACACCACTTTTCAGTCACCCATAACAACAAATATAGTTTCATCACACATATTGGTCATTGTAACTTCTCATTTATCTTTAAGCCAAAATCAATACACACACGTGACATGTAGTGTCTGGATGTCGGTTTACACAAAAAACAATGAACACCGAGAAGAATTTACCACTTGAAACCTCTTTCTTACTTGTCATGCATAGCAATCAAAGTACATAAATAGAAAAACAAAACATGCAAAATGGGTTAGTACTCCTACAGAACAAAAAGTATGACCCGCTACTTAGAGACCCACTAAAACATGAATGCACCGGTACTATGACCCATTTGACCCATGACCCAACGTGACTGATCAAGAGTAATCACAATATCCACCCTTATATCATGATCTATATTCTTGCTACTTGCTTATTTTCTTCCTAATCTCGTTGTATTTCTTGCTTAATATTGCTGATCTTGCTTCTTCTTTTTTCCATTCTTGCTAAATCATAAAGATTCCATCTTGCTACTTGCTTACTCATGCTTAATTCTTACACTTTTCTTGGTCATATTTCTTACTTCACTTGCTACTTTCGATCGAAACCAAATCGTTTTCTTTTTTCTTCCTTACATACTTGCTTCATTCTTGTAAACGTGTTTAAGAACACGTGATTCATACACACTATTAGCCTCAAAACCGAACCTAAAATCACTAAATCGTTTTCTCGCTTGCTGCCTAGTTCTACCAACTACTACAACTGTTATTGGGAGATATTTAGCCACCATGTCAGCCCAAAAGCTAAGCCGGAAACACCAGTTGCTGCTTTCCTACTTTGTCCTACTTTCCTTTTACTCAAACTCAGCCTTTGAGTTTTTTCACCTTCTTTGCTTAGGCTCTTTTGCAATGGAATCCAATAATTCCTCCTTGATTGCTTTGACTAGCATGCCCAGCCAAATCTCTTTGGTCTTTGTGAGTCTAACTAGCCTCACAAAGACCATTAAAGAAAAATAGAACTAAACCCACAGAACACATGCTTTTCTCCTAAATTCTTCTTCCTTTATTTTTATTATGTAACAGTACCTAAAAAATCCATAAAAGATTTTTAAACTTCACTACTTAGGTCTTCTTCTATACTTGAGTCAATGAACCACAAACTTCTAATCTAAATACAATCACAAAGATTTGGTTCTTTTCTTCACAACGCCGATTCTTCCACGTCTTCTACCATGCAGCCAAAGGGCTGCTGCTCACTCACAAACTACTCTCAAGTCGGTCCTCTTTCCTCAGCCTTGCTCTGATACCACTTGTTGGTTCAGGCCGAGATAAACACCAAAAACAACAGCAAAAGGAAGAATTTAGTACTTGAAGTTTCTAGTCTCACTTCTCGTTTTGCTATCAAAGTACATAAATAGTAAAACGAAACATGCAAACACGAGTCACTGATCCTACAAACCAGCATATGATACCAACTACTTAGAAACCCGCTAAAACATAAATAAATTACTACTACACCTGTTGACCCATGACCCAACTTGACCCAATCAAG
This sequence comes from Flaveria linearis, assembly GCA_024085815.1. Lineage (NCBI taxonomy): Eukaryota > Viridiplantae > Streptophyta > Magnoliopsida > Asterales > Asteraceae > Flaveria > Flaveria linearis. The sequence continues at coordinate 29,072,184 of CM044010.1, forward strand.
AATAATCCATAAACAAACAAACAAACAAACAAACAAACAAACAAACCCAGTATATCCCGCTCAAGAGCAGGGTCTGGGAGGGGTAGGTGTAGGCAAGTCTTTCCTCCACCCATAGGTGGAAAGACCGCTACCAAAGAGACCCGACTCACTGTCAAAAGCCATAACGCTAGCGAATTAGTATATAATCAAAGATACGATAAATGATACAACACACAACCAATCAAGAATAATCCATATTATCCATATAGTGGGTGTGTGAAGCATCACCTCTTCTTTTGCCTGCAAACACCACAGCTCAAACTCGGCTAACCCATATTTGACATATTCTCCATTGATGAAAGTACAACACTCACGCCGTAGAAGAACACTGTAAAGTGATAGTGATCAAAAGAAAAATTTTAGGAGTAAAATTATAATATAGAATAAATTACCATTTGTATCACTGACGCTTTCTTATTTTAACAACTAGTATCTTTGTAGTTTTAAAGTCTAGATTTTCCCTCTAACGTTTCATCTTTTGTCTCCATTTATATCCAAAACCCTAATTTCTTTAAATTGTTCTGTTAACTCTCTCTCCACACCCAACAAACTCCCCAGCTTCTCATCAACAGATTCCATGAAATCTTGATCGATTACAGAGGTAAATTTAGGGGTTTTGGGGTGAATTTGAAGGGCGGAAAGGGGTTTGAACATGAGTAGGATGGGGAAACGATGGTGGTGAATAGCGATGGTTTACATGGTGAGCGACGGTGATGGTGGTGGAGGTGGTGGAGGTGGTGGTGGAGGTGGTTGTGGTCGTGGAGGTGGAGATGAAGGTAGTGGTGTTGTGTGACAAAGGGAGAGAGGGTGGGGGTGGATTTATGTTTGAGAGATGGTGATGATGTGTGTGGGTCCCACATTGTTTATGTTTTTATTCTTAAGGGCAGTTTATTTTATTTATTTTTGCATAAAAGACTTAAAAAAAACTAAGAATGTTAGTTATTTGGATTCAAATGGATATAAATGAAACGTTAGGGGGCAAATCGAGAGTTTAAAACTACAATGATACAAATGGTTAAAATAAAAAAATGTTAGAGATGCAAATGATATTCACTCTATAAAATATGATGCTAAAAACTTTTAAAGTAAACTTGCCTGTTAAATAATTGTACGTTGATAAATGAAAAAATCTGAGTAAATATCTTCTGAACTATAATGGGGGGCACCTATATGCAACTTTCATAAGTCTTCTACCATTTATATATGTATGTGCATGCATATGTATTGATATATGTGAAAACACAAACACATATATGTAATATGTAAACATACATATATGTGTATATATGGACCGATAAAGAATACACATACAAAGTTTTCTTTCAATCTATTGAGGAGAGTGTTTAAGCAGTCAATAATTCTCTGCCAGTTATTCGTGGATGCTCTTAATGCTCTTGATGCCTTTGATGCCTGAAATTTTAACACAATTAGAATAATGAACTCATGTTGATACTTGATATCAACTCGTACTACTTCGGGTCAAATAAGTTAATTTAACGGATCATAAGTCACCCAAAGTGTATTTTCAATGCATATCACCATCTAAATTGGTTTATTGGTGAGATTAAGTTTTTTTTTTCTAGTAATATAATATGTAATCATATTTAAAGTAGATATAAATATAAACAATTTGAAGGTAGACGAAAAAGTGTGGAGCTAACCCTCACTATTTTAAGCCATTAATTCTCTAACCTCTATAGTTATGAAGAGGCAAACGGGGAATGAAATGAAGTCAATTACCTTAATACAC
>CM044010.1:29078972-29080517 GCA_024085815.1 Flaveria linearis
ATCTATTGAAAAGGGTTCGTGGAATAGAGGATTACACTAAAGATGTTGAGAATGAAGATTTAGATGGGTATATTTCACTATGGGAATAGTAGAATACTATCCCACGCATGATAATGAAAATTTCCTAAAAACCTGAATGTGAATCCACGAGTGGTGATTATCATGAAGAAGTTCAATCATCTATAAATAGACCAAGTTCTCTCTTCATTGTGCTTCACATATTATAATCCAAACTCAAAGGAAGGCACCGGTTATATATTGTTGTTCGAAAATTCATTGAAAATTATGATTGTATGCTGTAGAGTTTTTTAGAACTCTGTAATAATTAGAGAACAGGCTTATGAGTAGAGCATAATGAAACTATTTGGCTAAAAGACTTAGAAATAAGAAGACAACAAAAGAGGAGAAATGGTTTGAACCTATGAAACTAGAGATAGACGTAGTAGGTAAGAATAAGATATGAAAGTTTATTATAGTTTTTTATTGAATACAAAGCAATAGGTCTACAAATAGGTATCAAGACAAAAAGAGGTGAGTGAAAAGTAATAAACTAGAAACTGTTAGTAGCAAAGGTATATGCAATAGCATAGATAGACTGTTATAAAGTGGTATGCCCCATAGCATGAATAGAAACAGTCGTTCGTTTTAGCATTGGCGGATTTCAATGGTTGGGAGTGCGTTATTTAGATGCAAAGTTCACTTTCCTACATGTTAAAGTTAAGAAAGAAGTTATGTCTCACAACTAGAAGGGTTTTATGAAGCCAAGAGAAGAAGGGGAGTTTACAAGCTTGAAAGCATGTACGACTATGACAAGCACCCCCATGCATAGAGTGTAAAACTAGATCACATCTCTAAAAATCACTTATTCAAGAAGTGCATGTTAGAATATGCTGTCTGTACTAAGTAAGATAAACGCAACTTTAGTGTTGGAGTTTATGTAGAGATCATTATAACCAGAACTCAAAGATGGAAATTGAGCATTTCAAAAGTTAGATGGAAGAATATTTGAAAGGAGTGACTTAGGACTATTAGCTTAATATCTTGGTATAAAGGACACTTAAACTGGTTATGAAATATCGGTTAAGCAAACTAGCTATGTAAACAAGATTCTCAAGGATGCTAGAATGTATGATACTAACGAGGCCAACAGACCAATAGACTGAGACCAAGATACCAATGGATCCAGAAAACAAAGTTACCAAAGGCTGAGGGATCCTACTACATAGTATAGAAGGCAATTTGATGTTTAAGATACTTCCTGCATACAAGACCGAATTCAAGTTACTCAGTTTCATGCTTAGTCTTTTTATGCAAAAAAAGCATTTATGAAAGCCAACAAACAAGTATTTATATTTCTTAAAGAAACTGAAGATCAAGACTTATCAATAATAGAAATTGCAAGATAACTTGTTATAATGATAGTAACTATGGGGTTAATAAAGAAAGAAAAAACTATTAGAATAGTTTCTATTTTGGAAACTCACCTATAACCGGGTGCACTCAAAAGCAACCAATTGTAATACTATCATCTTGTGAATCTGAGTT
>CM044010.1:29080617-29163117 GCA_024085815.1 Flaveria linearis
TCGGTAAGCCACTGGACTGATTCTCTCTGTAATCTCGAATGGTCCTACGTATCGAGGGGCTAACTTCCCTTTCTTTCCAAATCGTACAATCCCTTTCCAGGGAGAGACTTTGAGTAAAACGTGATCTCCAACATTGAATTCTAGAGGCTTCCGACGGTTGTCGGCATAGCTCTTTTGGCGATCTCTTGCAGCTTTAAGTCTGTCTTTGATTTGGAAGATCTTGTCAGTTGTCTCTTGAATGATCTCTGGGCCCGTAAGCTGGCTCTCACCAACTTCAGCCCAACAAACTGGGGATCTACATTTCCTCCCGTACAATGCCTCAGATGGAGCGCATCCAATGCTTGTGTGATAGCTGTTGTTGTAAGAAAACTCAATCAATGGTAAATGAGTGTCCCAACTACCACCAAAATCGATTACACAAGCTCTGAGCATGTCTTCCAATGTTTGTATCGTTCTTTCACTTTGGCCATCTGTTTGTGGGTGATAGGCGGTACTCATATCTAATCGAGTGCCCATCGCTTTCTGTAGTGTTTGCCAAAATCGTGAAGTAAATCGACTGTCACGGTCGGATATGATTGACACTGGCACTCCGTGCCGTGTCACGACCTCTTTGATGTACAACCTTGCTAGCTTATCCATTTTATAGTCTTCTCGGATAGGCAAAAAGTGAGCGGATTTTGTCATTCGATCCACTACGACCCATATCGAGTCGTGTCCGCTAGGCGTCCTTGGGAGTTTGGTAATAAAATCCATGGCTATGTTCTCCCATTTCCACTCGGGAATTTTAGGTTGCCGTAATAATCCCGATGGTTTTTGATGTTCAGCCTTAACTTTCGAGCACGTCAAGCATCGGATTACATACATAGCAATGTCTCTCTTCATGCCTGGACACCAGTATAGATCCTTAAGATCGTGATACATCTTGTCTGCACCAGGATGAACAGAATATCATGTCTTATGCGCTTCCTCCATGATCAGGGTACGAACGTCTCCCCATTTGGGTACCCATATGCGATCCATGAAGTACTGTATGTCATCATCCTTGCAAATCATCTGTTTGTCTAACCCTCGAAACTCTTCTCCCGCAAGGTTTTCTTCTTTCAATGCCTCACTTTGCGCAAGTTGGATCTGAGCCTTCAAGTTCATTTGAATAGTCAATCCCAAAGCTCGAACACGTAGTGGTTTCACGCGTTCTTTGCAACTTAAAGCGTCAGCCACCACGTTAGCTTTCCCGGGATGATACCGGATCTCACAATCATAGTCGCTAAATATCTCTACCCAGCGTCGCTATCGCATGTTAAGTTCCTTCTGATTGAGAATATGTTGAAGGCTCTTATGATCTGTGTAGGTGATGCATTTGGTTGCATATAGATAATGCCTCCATATCTTAAGTGCAAATACTACAGCGCCCAACTCCAAATCATGAGTTGTGTAGTTCTTTCCGTGCACCTTAAGTTGTCACGATGCATAGGCAATTAACCTATCTCTTTGCATTAGCACACATCCCAACCCTTGATGTGAAGCATCGCAGTACACCACAAAATCATCAGTTCCGTCCGGAAGGGACAGTATTGGAGCGTTGCACAGTTCTTCCTTCAACGTCCGAAAAGCTCGTTCTTGTGCATGTCCCCAATCAAACTTCTTGTATTTCTGGGTTAGCAGCGTTAACGGTTGTGCGATCTTCGAAAAGTTCGCAATAAAACGACGGTAGTATCCGGCCAATCCTAGGAATTGCCATATTTCTGAGGGTGTTTGGGGTGTATCCCATTTCTTCACAGCTTCTATCTTGCCCAGGTCCACATGAATTCCATCTTTGTTAACCACATGACCCAAAAACTTCACTTCTCGAAGCCAGAATTCACACTTTGAGAATTTGGCGAAAAGTTTCTCTTCCTGCAACAGTTCTAGAATTACTCGAAGGTGTTTTTCGTGATCCTCTTTCGAACGGGAGTAGATGAGTATGTCGTCTATGAATACGGTCAAACTTATCAAGATAAGGCTTGCACACCCGATTCATTAAATCCATAAAGACAGCTGGTGCGTTGGTCAACCCAAACGGCATGACCAAGAACTCGTAGTGTCCATAACGAGTCCGAAATGCCGTCTTTGGTATATCCGCTTCGTGAACCCTCAACTAATGATATCCGGACCGAAGGTCAATCTTGGAGAAGTACGTTGCTCCTTGCAACTGATCGAAAAGATCATCAATCCTGGGAAGAGGGTATCGGTTCATAACAGTCAATTTGTTCAATTCCCGATAGTCAATACACATTCGGAATGATCCATCTTTCTTCTTGACAAACAGTATCGGTGCTCCCCACGACGAGTGACTTGGTCAGATAAAACCCTTATCCAACAACTCTTGCAGTTGGCTCGACAACTCTTGCATTTCTGACGGTGCCAATCGATAGGGTGCTTTCGCTACGGGCGTCGCTCCGGGAATCAGGTCGATTCGAAACTCCACTTGACGAGGGGGAGGTAAGCCGGAGAGATCATCAGGAAATACCTCTAGAAATTCTCGTACAATGGGAATATCTTCCAGCTTCCTTTCCTCTGCCTTCTTCTCTACTACGTGTGCTAGAAATGCATAACACTTCTTCTTCAAACACCGCTGAGCTTTCATGCAGGAGATGAGTCTCAGATTTCTTCCTGATCGTTCCCAATGAATCTTAAGCACCTCACTATTAGGCATAGGGATTCGTAGCACTTTTTCTCGACAGACTATTTAGCACCATGTTTTGACAACCAATCCATCCCCACTACTACATCAAAACTTCCCATCCCAAAGGGTATCAAATCTATATAAAAAGTATGGCCTTCTAGCATTAATGTGAAGCCTCTAATGATCTCATTGGTCTTTACAAATTCAACATTAGCCATTTCTACAGAGTAGCTAGTTTCTAGACAACTAGGGTTCACACCATGTAGCAAAGCAAATTCCGAGGAAATAAAACTATTGTCTGCCCCGGTATCAAATAGTACAGATGCAAAGTGGTTTTGAGAAGATACGTACCCATGACAACATTTGGGTCCTGGCGAGCATCATTTGCCCCGGTGACAAAAGCACGACTGCGTGCAACATTCCCTTGATTTACCGGACCTTGATTCCCAGCTATGGCCATCACTTGGTTTCGGTTATTCCCGTTTTGTCCCGGTGCCCGGTTCAGTCTAGGGCACACATTCCGATAGTGATCGGGGCTTCCACATTCATAACACACCCTCAAATTTCCTGTTGGATTAACCATGTTCACCGGTGCCACCATATTAGTTGGCGCTCTACAATCCCTCGCAAAGTGTCCCGGGCGCCTGCAATTCAAACATATCCTGCACTTCGTATCCTGAGGATGGTGATAGTTACACTTGTTGCACTTGGGGTGCGGTCCAGTGTAATCTATCCTTCCGGATTTACCGCCACAAAATTTCTAGTCACTTTGGCTCTCTTATCAAATTTGCTATCTGATTGTCTGCTTGATTCCCACCATCCTTTCTCTTCTCTCCACCTTTGCCCAGTACACCAGTCCTCACCATCTCATCAGTTAACGTGCCGGCTTTCAGAATTACGCTTTGAATTGTTGGGGGAGCAGCTGATTTACCATAGCTCGGATTTGGGGAACCAGACCCCAAATGTACCTCTCGATCCTTTTAGACTCTGGGGTTACCAGTGTGGAACTAGCCTTGCTAATTCGTGAAAACGGTCTGTGTAAGCTGCATGTCCAGCTCCCACCATGGCATGATTCCAGAACTCATGCTCCAACTTTTGTATCTCATTGAGCGGGCTATTCTTCTCAGTAATCAGTACTCTGAACTCATCCCAGGTCATCTGCAGTACTGCTTTCTTCCCCTTGCCTGGATTTGAGTGTTCCACCAAGTTAACGCCTTTCCTTGCAGTGAACAGGTGGCAAACTTGATTCTCTGACAGTCCAAACACTCGCTGATATCAATCACAGCCTCCTCCATCTTCTCTAACCACCTTGTAAGGACTATAGCTCCGCCTTTACCATCAAACTCTTTTGTTTTACAGACGGCTGCAAACTCTTTGTAAGTACACCCAGTCTTTTCCCATTAAACCTAGGTCCATTTGCATCTCCTCCTCCATTAGCATTATTGTTTGGTGGACCATTATCATTTCCATTGTCAAAGCCATTGTTGTTATCATTCCTATCTCCATTATTATTCCCTCCTCCATTATCGCCGTTGTTCCCCCCATCATCCCCATTTGTATTTTCACCTTCGTTTTCTTTGTTATTTTCTCCATTATTCCCATTATTTTTGTCGTCACCACCATTGTTGTGATTCAAAAGATTGTCGCTTACTTGAGCCACTATGGTCAGAATCAGGGCAGCCAGCTGCTGTGCAATCATGGCAGCTAAATCAGGGTTTCCAGCACCATGTTGTTACCAGCCGGTCCTCCCTGATCTCCTCCATTAGGTGCTTTACCACGACCACGACCACTAGCACCTCTCCTCTTCCTCTACCCCCCCTGCCTCTTGGCGCATCACCTCCCTGACTGTCATTACGTGTGGCTCTTCTAGGCGGCATTTTCTAATAAATCATGTAAGCTTCAGTCGTATTAAGGTTCATTATGATGCAATCACATATGAATAAATAGTACATTATTGTGAGTCTTGTACTTCACAAGATAGTACCACAGCGACAAGGCAAAATAATAATATATGTTTCATTATTCGTAAATCAAACGTTGACTAATCAAGTATTAGGTCAACCACAACTTTGTTGAAGACATGCGTACCTATATGCAGATACTCATCCCGAGGGTTCCCAGGTAAGGTAAACGGATCCATCGGTTGATTTGTATTTATATGGTACCTTCCCTACAGAAACCTCGAGATACAGGCATCCCACTCTTCCAGCATGCATGTTTCAAATTGTAAGACACAAACTTTGACGAATTTGAAAACCACGAATAACGATTCAAAGCTCATTTTGAAAACCATTTGATTTAGGCACACAATGCTTTGAACATGATTTAAGATTAGTGTGTGCATCAAAGTATAAGAGGAATCACATAAGGCATATAATCACATAATCAAGTATAAACATATAAGGCACAAAAAATTCTATCTAAGCATATATATTACATGAGAGGACTCATGTGTAAGGGTTCTTAGTTTATAGTCTAGGTCATTCCATTTCTAATAACCTAATTTTTATAACCAAGGCTCTGATACCAATCTGTCACACCCCCGCTTATAGCGGAAACACGAGGATGTAACGGACGGATCGTCATAACACCTGGTTAGTTTACAGAGACAAAATAAATGCAAAGATCCACGTGTCATGACGTCACCCGACACAATGGTGACTTGTGTCGTGGTTAGTCAGTTCCACGACTATCATAGTCTACCATTTAAGAAAACCAAATCTAACATGAAATCCACAAACAAAAAGTTCAACATAGTATTCATAGCGAAATCAATGATAGTCAAAACACTAGTGCATGTCTAAAGAAATCCTAAGGGTCTCTGCTATGGCATCAGCTCTAGCTATCCTCTTTGATTATTATCACCTGAAAAGATATGCTCAAAAGTCAACACATGGTTGGTGAGTTCACAGGTTTAAACATAAATTGAAAACTTGTTGTTGTGCATGAGTTTATGGATCATAATGTATACAGTTTGTCACAAGTAATATCACATGAGCATCACAACTAAACCTATGATGAACCACACAACAATTTCAGAACATATTCACCCAGGGGTCGATCATAACCACAGCAGTCTCAACTAGTATACTAACATACATGGGTGGGGGTGTCAACCCAATAGTACTATCAATATCTGTCCGTCGGCTCCAACACCAGAGTTAAATAGTTGTGATTAAAGAACCATACAGAAAACTCATGCATAAGATTTAGCTTGCAAACAGTAACACGTTAATCCAATAAATTGAGTTCACAGCTAAAAAGAGTGAGCATACTTTTCCCCCAAAGATTTATAAAAAATGTAATGAAAATGGGGCCGTGAAACTCATCTTGAATTTAGATGAAAGTGAAGTGAACAAAAGACTTCTAAATACGCGAACAATGAGCGATCACACACCTATAATTAGTTACAATTAAGTCTTAAATCGTGATTGACGAGAAAGGGATATTCGGTTGGTTCGGGTTCGACGCATGACGCGCACACGATTAGATATACAAACACACCATGTAATAATAATATTACCAATATTGATATTAATAATAATAATAATAGCATTGTTATTAATAATAAATAAAATAATCATAATGAGGTAACAGTAATAATCATAATTAATAATAAGATTTGTATTAATAACGAATTATATTCATAATGATATAGTATTATAATAAGGTTAATAATAATGTAATACTAAGAATAATAGTAATAATACACTTATAATAATGATAACATGATATTGATGAGAATAAAATAATGATAATAATAATTATTATTAGTCTAAACTATTAGTTAAAGTATATTTTATAAGAATAACCTACAATTATATTTGTAATAATTTTGAAATTATAAGATGTATAATTTCTATAATTTTCATGGTTAATCCATAATTAACACATTATAGTGTCCATTAATAAATTATTATTTAGAGTCTATTTTTTATAAAAATAACTATTTATAATATTTGTAAATAAATTTTATACAAACTTTTAAGGTGTTTAAATAAAATAAATTTTACAGAAAATAATTAGTAACATTTAAAATAAGGAAAGTATAAAACTTATTTTTATAATTTTTAAGAATTTTATATATTTTTTTAAAGGTTAAAAAGGCTTTAAAAAATGTTGAGGGTGCCCGGGGTCGAACCCGGGACCTCAAGTTTAGAAGCAAGCACAGAACCGTGAACCAAGGCATCCAGCCGCGGTTATTCACGGCTCTTAACTTTTTAAAGTCAAATAATTTGGTTTCCCCCAAATCGAATGAACCTAATTCGATTTCGATCCAATTGAACACGAGTTCGAAGTTAATAATCAAATTAATGTTGGGGCTTTGTTTCCCCATGTTAAACCGAGTATTATGGTGTGTTTTAATTACCCGAATTGATGATGGATTGGAGGTGAATAGATTATGAACAACCCGCGACTGAGACCGAGTTCGATTGATGTGCAAACGAGCGAGATAATCAAATTAACTTCGTGGACAGCTTCGCGTGATGATTTTGATGCAAAACCCTATGTTGATTTTGGTTTAAACATTCGGGAGAGGGATTTTGATTAAGTTGCAGGTCACGGATTAGAGAGGGAATCGATGGTGGTGTGTGTTGTGTTACAGATGGAATTGTTAGTTGCAATCGATTAGGATTACTTATATGATTGTCTTGGTTTTTAATTTGATTATTATTAATGTTGAGTGGGTTAGGTTAGTGGATTTGTGAGTTGTAAATGAGTGGGTTAGGTTAGTGGGTTCGTGAGTTGTATCCGAATGATTAAAGTGGGTTTTTAGGTTCGAATCATGATTTTGAAACGGTTGGTGTGTTTTAGGGTCAAAAGCCAAGTTTTTAGGTGTGTTTTGGGGTCACCGGAGCTTCGCCGGCTGGCGGCGGGGAAATCGAGGGAAACAGTGGGCGGGGGTTAGGTTTTTAAAAATTACACAATCGGTCCCTGTAGTTTAAATTATTATCATTTTATGTTAGAACTTTTATTTCAAGTTTCATAAATACACAATTACCCCCTGGACTTAATTATTATTATTATTATTATTATTATTATTATTATTATTATTATTGTTATTATTATTATTATTACTATTAATTGTATTATTATTCTAATTGCTATTATTATTATTATATTAGGGTTAACACGAAACGAGTATACCAAAAAAATCGATTAAAACAACAAATAGATTGCGAGAAATAATAAATGCGTGAGGAGAGTTAATGAGTGTCACGTTACTTGACAGACCTGTCGGTGACAGATGTCACACTGAGGGTGTCTGGGGTGTATCCCATTTCTTCACTGCTTCAATTTTGCCAAGATCTACATGAATCCCATTCTCATTAACCACATGCCCCAAAAACTTCACTTCTAGAAGCCAAAGCTCGCACTTCGAGAGTTTAGCAAAAAGTTTCTCTTCTCGTAACAACTCAGTATAGCCCGAAGATGTTTCTCGTGTCTTCTTTCGTCCGAGGTAGATAAGTATATCGTCAATGAATACGATCACGAACTTATCCAAGTATGGTTTTACACACCTGATTCATCAGATCCATGAATACCACTAGTGCGTTAGTCAGTCCGAACGGCATGACTAAGAACTCATAATGACCATAACGAGTCCTAAACGCTGTTTTTGGTATGTCATCCTCGAAAACCCTCAATTGATGATATCCAGAACGAAGATCAATCTTGGAGAAATGTGAAGCTCCTTGCAACTGATCAAACAAATCATCGATTCTGGGAAGAGGATATCGATTCTTCACAGTCAACTTGTTCAACTCGCGATAATCGATGCACATGCGGAATGACCTGTCTTTCTTTTTGACAAATAAGACCGGTGCTCCCCATGGTGAATGACTCGGCCGAATGAAACCCTTCTCCAATAGCTCTTGTAATTGGCTAGATAACTCTTGCATTTCGGATGGCGCTAACCGGTATGATGCTTTTGCTACCGCGTAGCTCCAGGAACCAACTCGATACGAAATTCCACCTGTCGTGGAGGAGGTAAACCCGACAAGTCATCAGGAATACTTCTGGATAATCTCGTACTACAGGAATATCTACCAACTTGTTGCCTTCTTCTTTCTTTTCCACTACATGGGCCAGAAATGCGTAACACTGCTTTCGTAAACATCGTCTCGTCTTCATGCAAGTGATAAGCTTCAGAGTTCTTCCCTGTCGTTCTCCTTGAATCTTGAGTACCTCCCCGTTTGGCATGGGGATTCGTGCTACTTTCTCCTGACAAACAATCTCGGCTCCGTGTTTCGACAACCAATCCATTCCCACTACTATATCGAAACTTCCCAACCCGAAGGGTATCAAATCTATATAAAAAGTATGGTCTTTTACCATTAATGTGCAGCCTCTAACAATCTCATTGGTCTCTACAGATTCACCATTAGCCATTTCTACAGAGTAGCTAGTTTCTAGACAACTAGGGTTCACACCAAGTAACAAAGCAAATTCCGAGGAAATAAAACTATTGTCTGCCCCGTATCAAATAGTGCAGACGCAAAGTGGTTGTTGAGAAGATACGTACCCGTGATAACATTTGGGTCCTTGCGAGCATTATTTGCCCCGATGATAAAGCACGACCGCGTGCAGCATTCCCTTGATTTTCCAGAACTGGATTCCCAGCTATGGCCATCATTTGGTTTCGGTTATTCCCGTCTTGTCCCGGTGCCCGGTTCAGTCTAGGGCACACATCCGATAGTGATCAGGGCTTCACATTCATAACAAGCCCTGACATTCCCGCGGGGTTAACCGCGTTAATGGGTGCAACCAGGTTCGGTGCTGTTCTACAATCTTTCGCAAAGTGCCCGGCGCCTACAGTTCGCACATAACCGGCACTGCGTCTCTGGGGATGATGATAATTGCACCTGCCACATTTGGGGTGCGGTCCCGTATACTCTCTCCTGCCTTGAGTCACCGCCATAAAATTTCAGGTTGTCTTGGCCTTCTTATCAAATCTTCCGGCATTAGACAGGCTCGTTTCCCCTACCCAACATCCCTGTTCTTACCATCTCATCAGTTAGAGCGCCGGCCTTCAAGATGGCGCTCTGAATCATAGGAGGAGCAGCTGCTGTTACCAAAGCTCGGATTTGAGGAACCAGACCCCAAATGTACCTCTCGATCCTTTTAGACTCTGGGGTTACCAAGTGTGGAACGAATCTTGCCAACTCATGAAACAAACAGTGTAAGCTGCGTGCCCAGCTCCTACCATCGCATGGTTCCAGAATTCCTGCTCAAGTTTCTGCATCTCGTTGAGAGGGCAGTATTCTTCAGAAATCAGGGCTTTGAACTCATCCCAAGTCATTTGCATCGCAGACTCTCTTCTTCTTGCTTGTACCTGGCTGTTCCACCAGGTTAATGCCTTGCTGCAGTGAACATATGGCATACTTGATTCTTTGGCTGTCAAGGCACCCACTGTTGTCAATTATTGCCTCCATCTTTTCAAGCCACCTAGTTAGGGCTATCGCCCCACCTTTCCCATCGAATTCTCGGGTTTGCAGGCCACAAATTCCTTGTAAGAACATCCCCGTCTAGTATTATTGACCCCAGTTTCATTCCCAGTTGTTCCACCAATCCCAGTGTCTTCCCCTGTTCCTTGACTATGCTCATGGTGAGTATCATGATCCCCGTGGAGATTATGATTCAGAAGAGTGTCGCTCACTTGCGTCACTATAGTAGGAATCAGTGTGGCTAGCTGCTGAGCAATCATAGCAGCTATGTCAGGGTTGTCAGTTCCCTGATTGTTGCCAGCTGGAGCACCACCTGTTCTTAGTGGTCTACCCCTACCTCTGCCTTGTGGGGTCTCACCTTCTTGATTGGTACTATGTGGGCTCTTCAAGGTGGCATCTTCTAATCATAGAAAGGTGTAAACATGTAACTTTAGTAAACATGTAAACCTTAGTCACTTGACGATACATGTATGGTTCCACTCATCAAGTTACAATATCCCATGCTTCGGTCCATCAAGATCATCACATAGCCCAGTCTAAGCACATTCTTAGTATATCGGTGATGCTTATATATAGGGTTCCCCGCAGCGTTCCCACCACATCCACGATATACCTTGAATGACGCTTAAACCAGTTACACGACATCCTAATTTTCCTTAGCATCATTCTAAAAGTAACGTAATGGTGTGTCGAGAGTATCATCACTTCTCTACATTTCCACTAGTCCACTTTCATTCTAAGCATTCAATCAGTTCCTTAGTTACTAAAATGCTAAGTGGAGGAGTGTCTCATAAAGGATAAGGTCAATGTCATGATTGGAAATACCCTGAAGGCTCTAAGTAGGACAGGACATAAGTAATAGCAAGTGTTAGTAATGTTTTGTTACCCTTAACGAAGTCTTACTAGAATTATAATCCTAGCACATCATAGGGTATAGAATAGAGAACTTGTGATACTCCTGATTGTTACCTCATGGTAAGATTTGCCAGGATTCTCATGCAGTGCAAATTGCAATTACGTGTGCACCCGTAATGGTAATTACCTTGCATGGTCACCCTAGCTCCACTTACCCAAAGTTAACATTATAGTATTGTCAACACTCATCAGCCTGGTTCGTGTAATGTCCTCATGTCCATGAGCCATTAGTATTCCAATAGTAGTATATAGTAACAAGTAAACTCCAAGCTTATAAGCACAATATGTTTAATGATAGTTGCCTATCCTTCATACTTTCAGGATTTCAGGCATAATAACAATGAGATGTTCAATGTGTAATCGTTTGATTCATAAATCAAAGCGAGTACGTTGACTAACCAAAGTACTAGGTCAATCACAACTTTATTGAAGACAAGCGTACCTATAAGCAGATACTCATCCCAAAGGTCCCCAGGTAAGGTAAACGGATCCATCGATTGATTTGGATTTATATGAGTACCTTTCCTAGACAGAACACCTCGAGATACAGGCATCCACTCTTCCAGCATTGCATGTATTCAGTGGTGAGACACAGACTTTGACGAGATTTTGAAAACATGAATAACGATTCAATGCTCATTTTGATAACCATTTGATTTAGGCACACAATGTCTTAGAATATGATTTAAGATTTGTGTGTGCATTGATAAGATTCAAAGTATAAGAGGCATCACATAAGACATATAATCACATAATCAAGTATAAAACATATAAAGCACATAAAATCCTATCTAAGCATATAAAATACATGAGAGGACTCATGTGTAAGGGTACTTAGTTATAGTCTAGGTCATTCCATTTCTAATAACCTAATTCCCTATAACCAAGGCTCTGATACCAATCTGTCACACCCCCGCTTATAGCGGAAACACGAGGATGTAACGGACGGGATCGTCATAACACCTGGTTAGTTTATAGAAATGAAATAAATGCAAAGCTCCACATGTCATGACGTCACCCCTGACAATGTGACGTTGTGCATGTTAGTCAGTTCCACGACCTAACATAGGGTCTATCGATTTAACAAAACCAAATCAACATGAAATCCAACAAACAAAAGTTCAACATAGTACTCATAAGCAAAATCAAATGATAGTCAAAACACTAATGCATGTCTACTGAAATCCTGAGGGTCTCTGCTAAGGCATCGGCTCTATTTATCCTCTTTGATTATTATCACCTGAAAAGATATGCTCAAAAGTCAACACATGGTTGGTGAGTTCACAGGTTTAAACATAAATTGAAAACTTGTTGCTGTGCATGAGTTAAGGATCATAAGTGTATACAGTTTATCACAAGTAATATCACATGAACCTATGATGAACCACACAGCAATTGTCGGAACGTATTCACCCAGGGTCTATCATAACCACAGTCAGTGTCAACTAGTATACTAACATACATAGGGGGGGGGTGTCAACCCAATAGTACTATCAATATCTGTCCGTCGGCTCCAACACCGGAGTTAAATAGTTGTGATAAAAGAACCACACAGGAACTCATGCATAAGGTATAACTTGCAAAAAGAAACACGTTAATCCAAATGAATTGAGTTCACAGCTAGAAAGAGTGAGCATACTTTTCCCCCAAGATTTATAAAACTTGTAATGAAAATGGGGCCGTGAAACTCACATGGCGTATAAGTATGTATATAAGATGATAAATAGGATAACGATCGATGTTCCAATGAACTCCTTCACAAGGTACCTAAACATGTATATATTTACAAATTTTACGTTAATAATAATGTTAAAGTTCTAACGAGAACTAGGGTTTCAATGGAATTTGGGGTTTTGATAGATAAAAAAAAATAAATTGGAACCACGTATATTTTACTTCAATGGAAAAGGGTTATATTATTTATGCAATTTATTATAAAGAAATGATACGAATCTAAATCTCTTGTAATAAAGTTTAAACACAAGGTGTAAATAAGTTTTATAATTATTTAAATAACAAGATTAAACTATAATTAAAAGTAACATTTGGACCAATAATAATTTATTTTTAGTTTGAATGTCTTGAATTAAATAAAACGAATTTATTAAAAGTGATTATGTTTAGAATTTAATAGAAATAAATGTATCAATACGTGTAACTGTTTGATTTATTATTAAAGTGTGGGAAAAACAAATAACTAATTTTATTAATTAATTATATGATGATTAATAAAATATTTAATTATTTAAATAACACAAAATGATTTTTGTAAATAATTTGTGAAACTATAAAATATTATAATTGCAATTACCTTGAATAATTCATAATTAAAGGTATATAGTGCCCAATAATAATTTAATAATTTAAATTATTATAAAAGTTCACTTTTATATAAATAACTTTGTAACCCTTGTAATATTTTATTTATAACCCTTAAAAGAAATAAGAATGTATTTTCATGAAATACGAAATAACTAAAAATAATCTTTGTTTTATTGTTTTATAAATACTTAAATTTAAAGAAAAATTGCAGAAAATGAGTTATAAAAAATAATTTATTTTTATAATTTTTAGGAATTTTTTTGTAATTTTTAAAGGCTTAAAAAGGCTTTTAAAAAATAAATGAGGGTGCCCGGGGTCGAACCAGGGACCTTAAGGATTGCAAGCATGTGACTAACCAGTGAACTATGGCATACAGCCGCGATGGAATTGAGTTCGAATTGATTTTAACATAAACCAACAGAAACCTCCAAATCCGAAGAACCCTAGAATGAACGCGATCCAAATTGATCACCAATTCGATGTTGTTTATGCTTAGATTCATGGGGCTTTTGATCCCCATATAAAACGAGTGTGTGGGGGTGTGTAATTACCCGATTTGAATTTGATTTGATGCAAGAGACACCAAGAACAGGTCGCGGCTTTGGTGGTGTTCGAATGTGAAATTTTTTAGTGTTTCAATAGGAATTGAGCTCAGGGGATTGTTATAAACAGTTAAACGATCGTTAGTGCGTGATAACTTTGATTATTATTATTGTTTAGTGCGATTTGTGGCTGGAACTGTCAGTCGAAGTGGGTGGTTGGATCGATCGCACTATCCTTTTTAAATTGAAGTGATGCTCAGGTTCGAATCATCCACGAGAAGGTGTCGGGAGTGATTAATCGCGTTGGAATCGCATTATTTGAGTGTTGTGGCTCGCCAGAGTCTCGCCGGAGATGGTGGCCGGAGGGGAATGGGTCGACGGGCGCTGGGTTGGGTTTTTAAAAAATTACGCATTTGGTCCCTGTAGTTTAGGTTTATTAATTTATGTTAGAAACTTTAGTTTTAGGTTTCAGAAGTTACACAAATACCCCTGCACTTAATTTAAGTTCTAATCATCTTTAAATTTATTAATTTTTATAAGTCTTTGTTATTATTATTATTATTATTACCATCAACATTATTATTATTATTATAATATTATTTTATGTTAATATAATTATTGGAATTAACATCAACGTATTAAATTTAATTGTTATAAAATTAACTTTTATTTAGCGAAAATATGCGATGTTACAAGACAGGAAAGGGGTAGACCTTCAGGTAAAAGAGGACGGCCCGAGACTGGAACGGTTTTCTTCGATAAAGAAGAGGAAGAAGAGAGGAGGAGCCTGCCGGAGGCGGCACGAGGCTGTAACTACGGGGCATTCAACGGTGCAAGCCCCCAACTTTTGATGGCAATGGCACTGCTACTGCTGCTCACCGGTGGGTGAGGGAAATGGAAGCCGTGCTGAATATCAGCGAGTGCCGGGAGGATCAGAAAGTGAAGTTTGCCGCCCACTCTTTCGTGGACTCAGCTTTGTGCTGGTGGGACAACATAGTCCAAGTTGAGGGTAGTCAGGTATCGGCAGGATGAGATGCTCAGAGTTAAAAAGGTTGTGATTGAGGAGTACTGTCCTCACCGTGAGATGGATAAGGTTGAAAGGGAGTTCCTGCAGTTGGAAGCGGGGACGATGACGCATCAACAGTACACCACCAAATTCAACGAAATGGCACGGCTGGTGCCGGATCAGGTAACACCTCTTTCCGCGAAGATCAAGAGGTATACTCAGGGCTTGCCGGTGGATATCCGTAGGCACATGATCGATGCCCGACCAAGCACGTTAGGTCGGCAGTTGATTTGGCGGGAAGGTTGTATGACGAAAGAACGATGGTGGTGGTGGCTGAAGACGATGAGAGAGTAGATGGAGAACGGAATTGGAGGGGGAAGAGAATGGGACGGGGTGGTGTCCCGACGAATAATAAGAACGCACGGGGGGATGACCGTCATGTGGTCGCACCTGGTGCGGGTCAGATAGGTGTGTAAATTGCGGGATGGAGCATTCGGGAGAATGCAAAAGGGGACCAATACTTGCTACAAGTGTGGAAAGCGTGGTCATGTGGCTAGAGAATGTGGAACCGTGAGATGCTACAATTGCGGAGGAATTGGCCATATGAGTAAGAACTGTGAGAAGCCAAGGGCGGAAGGTTCGGAGTGAAGAAGACTGGAGGAGAAGGACAGAGGGCAAACGCAGCGCCAACACGATGAAGCAAGAGCAGGCTAGAGCGGACTTCGGCTTGATGTCAGGTACGTTTCTAGTAGATTAAGTTGTGCACTTATGCCTTGTATGCGATGCTAGTAGTAGTAGCTTCGTTCCTACTGCTTGCGGTTGTAAGTTGCATGTTAAGAGAAGGAACATCGACGAGCCATTTGATGTAGAGATTGCTATTAATGGATTCACTAGGATATCTAATGCCCTAGAGGATTTCAGGATGCAATTAAGAAAGCTATGTCACTCGTTGTCTGAGGAACAGTTTTAGCCTGTGATTGGTACATCGAATGACAACGTATGCATAGTTTCGACGTTGGAGCCAACAAGTAGAATGGGAGGCCGGAAAGCAAAAGCAAAAGATAATTTGGTCTGGGCCACCAAAGAAGCCGATTTGCCTTTCTATCACAGTGTACATGCAAGGAACCTGAGGAAAACCGATCTCGGTGCAGTTGTTTTTGGAACAACACATAGCACGATTAATGAATGCCTTTCTTGTTAGTTGTTTGGTTTGCCAGAGGGTCATTATTCATACGTAAAGAACATCAACAAGGGCTTGTGGTATTTCAATAAGCAGCAACTTTACGCAAGTTGAAGGTCGTGTTCTTCAAGCACTAAAGCTGAGGGTTCTCAGTGATGCTTTGAAGCTCGATGATTATGACACCGAGCCTTTGCTCAGATATTGTGATGTTTCTATTAATTATAGTGACCACACTATACATGGCATATTTGAGGCCGCAGGTTCTGGTCAAATGAACATTGATCAGTATGCATGGGTTGCCGACGGAGATGGTCAAAGATAGACTAGAAGTCGAATGTTGATAAACGAGGTAGAGCGGTAGGATTCCAGGTGAGAGACTGGAAAAGAAATGAGATACTATTGCCCGTAAAGATTTAAGGAACAACAGGTTTCGGGGACGAAACCCGTTTAAGGGGGGTGGACTTGTAACGCCCCGAAATCCAGTTTGGAGTGTCATGTGACTGGGGCATCCATACGCATAGGAGTCATGCGACTGGAGTCCCATACGCATGGAAGTCATGCGACTGAAGTTCCAATCACACGACTGGAGCTCAATACGCATGGGAGTCGCACGACTGGGGCGTTCAATCGCATGGAGCTCGGGCGACTGAACTGTAGTATTTAAGGGAGAGGGCAGCCCTTACCCTCTCCCCACACTTGCGAAATCAGCCAAAATAAGAAGAGAAGAGAGAAAGAAGAGAGAAGAAAGAGAAAGAAGAGAAAAGGGTGGTTCGGGCACGGAATTCGTTGTGTGGCGAGTCAAAACGAACTCTAACCGAGGAGGCTGCTAAGGTGAGTTCTAGGACCCCTCATTTACTTGTTTTCAACTGATTTTGGGGCTGGAACACATCTGAAAACTATTTTGGGTTTTTGGGTGTTTAACTCGTGTATGTATGTATGTGTATGTGTATGGAGTGTTTAGGGCTTGATTTCAATCTTACTTGTATGAATACTCACTCTTACCTCGAATTCGAATGAAATTCAAGCCATGACGTGTGTCTTAATCCCTCGGATTCGAACTGATCCTCTAGTTTGTCTGATACCTTAACTTCTTGGACTTCTTTTCCTTTTCATTCCAAGACAAAAGGGTTATTTTCATGCGACTGATAGCTTTGAATTTTGATATCTCGTTGGATATTTACTTATTTATGTATATGGTAGACTCTCTATTAATGGATGTTAAGCCTCTATTCTATTTGACTCTGGTGCTGATAAGAGTTATGTGTCCACAAAGTTTAGTAAAGTACTAGGAATGATACCTACTGACATGAGTTCTGAGTATGCCATAGAAATAGCTGATGGTAGGACGATAACGACAACCCAAGTGTTTAGAAACTTTTGACATCCGTCACCTCAAGGTCCGTCATTTAACGTGAAATTACGCTAACTATTCTTAGAGCATTCATTCCTTACCTTCATAGATTATTCGTGAGGACATCATGTTTGATTTGTTTTCCGTTTCAGTAGTGTTATCAATATTTGCAATCATATCATCCAAAACGCTCATGAATATCACAACCGACATCACTAATTATATTTTGTCATATAATATAAACATCATAAACAACTACATATCTAAGATACAAACAACATTAAACACGTCCTTATAATTAATATAACGCACGTGTTTACGTCGTTATCAACCGAAAAAGTTCGGGGACTCGGGGGCTAAGTGCAGGGATTAAACTTGACAAATTGCCAAACTGGGGCTGGGTATAAATACCCCACACCAGCCCTAGCCTTCACATTCTTCTTCTTCTTCTTCTTCACTTTCTTCTCCATTTTTCTCTTAATCTAGCACCAAAAACCGTCACGTTTGTTACGTTTTCACCGTCAAATCTTGGTTATCATTGTGAATACTCACTCCTAGCAGGTAGATAACCTTGTTTGACCCGTTTCTTGCTCGATTTCACTTCTGCATTTTCTAGGGTTTCGGGTGCTCGGGTTCATCTGAGCACATGAGGTCGTGTGGGCTTGTATGTTGCATTCCAGTGTGTGTTTCTTATCTAGACATGTTAGAATATGGATTCTGGAGATTCTTGAGGTGTGAAACCCGTGCCCGAAACAGCTGGAAACTGCTCGGTGTATCAGCAGTCGCGACCTGCTGTACAGGGTGACTGGCCTTTCAGGTGACTGAGCCGTGCGACTGACTGAGTCGTGCGACTGGGTCCATGCGTCTGAGTTTATTGTGCGACTGAGTGGTGCGACTGGGGTGAGTCGTGCGACTGAGTCCATGCGTATGTGTGTGGTGTGCGATTGAGTCAATTCGGATGATTGTGTGCGACTGTGTGTGTCGCACGACTGAAGATCCAGTCGTACGAATGAATCTGATTTGTACGACTGAGGGTTAAATCGTGCAAATGGAAGGTTGAGTCGTGCGATTGGGTGCTGTGTGGAACGACTGAGTGATTAGTCACACGAATGGGAGTTCAGTCGTGCGAATGAAGCTGATTCGCATGACTGAAAGTTGATTCGTGCGAATGGAGTGTCCAGTCATGCATCTAGTCCTGTCATGCAATTGGAGTCATTGTGTGTGAATTCTTCATATGTGTGGTATGTGTATTCATGTGATGTTAAGGTGACATCGACACGGTTGCCATTGTTAATGACGATCATTGAGATTAACACTATCAAACTCATTAATGTTATATCAAAACACATCAACTTAACATTTTACAATTAACAACAAACGATTCCTAACACGAGTGCTTACCAAGTATTTCTTTAACAACAATAACACTTTTACCCAAACATCATCGACATTGGCAACGTTTCTAGTGCTTGGATCTACATAAGATCTATTGTGCGTGTTTGTGTGCAAGAGTTACCCATGACCGAACCGATACGACCCGACCCAACTAAACAATATGGTTAACATCAGACGTATTATTAATGTTTAACATAA
This sequence comes from Flaveria linearis, assembly GCA_024085815.1. NCBI lineage: Eukaryota > Viridiplantae > Streptophyta > Magnoliopsida > Asterales > Asteraceae > Flaveria > Flaveria linearis. The sequence continues at coordinate 29,099,637 of CM044010.1, forward strand.
CTATTAATAGGTGATTGACCGTTCATACATACATACAAGTTTGGGAAGTTACATCATACATACTTACCACTTAACAAGTGAGTTTCGTGGCCCTTTTTTACGCTTATACAATTGTTTCAATCTTTTACAAACATGGGGGAAAAGTATGCTCACCCGTTTTTTTTATGTTGTACAACGTACATACAATTTTCATACGTGGAATCAACGTGATATTGTTTTGTGAGTACATATCTGATGCATACATGATGTTACTGTGTGGTTCTTCTTACAACCATTAATTCCGGTGTTGGAACCAATGGATAGGTATTATTAGTACTACTGGGTTGACACCCCCACCCTTGACAGATGGTTACTCGTGAGTACTATCACACTGCCAGGAACGAGCCTTGGGTGAATATATTCTGACAAGTTGCTGTGTGTACGTCATTAGGTTTGGTTGTATAAAACTCATGGTATGTGATTTTGCTTGCTTATAACTGTATGCACGGTATTCCACTACAAACACTATACAACATCAACTACATGTTTACAATTTAAACCTGCGAAGCTCACCAACATTATTGTTGATATTTTGAGCATATTTTTCAGGTAACAATGAGAACTGAAGATCTAGGAGAGCTGCCTTAGTGGAGACCCTAGGATGCATTTTTGAGACTGAACATACATGATGAACAATATTTTGTACATTGTTGCAGTCAACCAAGCAATTTAACATTCTTTTGGATACTTGTTCCCGGGTTGTGGGAATTACATACAAGAGTACAATTTTTGTGATTATGTGGATCATTTATGTGAATCAATTCCAAGTTTCTATCATACTTATGGCTATGTTGTCGTGAACGTTGACTAAGACGACACAAGTCTCCATTTGTGCCGGGTGTCGTCATGACACGCTTGTCATCAAATACATACATATTGCATCTCTATTGTTAGCCATGTGTTATGACGATCCCGTCTAGCTCGCATCCCCGTGTTTCCGCTATCAACGGGGTTGTGCCAGACTGGTATCAAGCCATTGGTTATAGAGAATTAGGCAATACACTTGACCTAGACTATAACCTAGGAACCTTCATGTAGAATGCATGCTAGGACTAGCTTGCATTTAATATTACATGTACGTTCCTCTATACTTGTTACTTGACTCTATACATGATTCTATATATATGTGCTTGCTATCTGAACATCCTGAGGAAGACATTATTACTCTTAGTCTTTCTCCATGGGATACCATTATACTAGAATCTTATATTGTATGCGCACAACATCATATCATTAGGTTGAGATACCTAAACAGAAGGGAACCTCGGTGATCACGCGTAGCGTCAATCTCGGATACTAAATCCGACCCTTAACATGGTTATGCCTGAAATCCTGAAAGTATGAAGGATGGCAACTATCATTAGACATATTATGCTTATGTGCTTGTAGTCTACTTGTTACTACATACTACTATTGGAATACTAACGGCTCACAGACATGAGGACATTACACGAACCATGCTTGATGAGTGTTGACAATACTATGATGTTAACTTGGGGTAAGTGGAGTTAGGGTGACCATGCAAAGCAAATTACCATTACGGGTGCACACGTAATTGTAATTCGCCGTGCATGAGAAGTCTGGCAAATCTTACCGTGAGGTAGCGATCAGGAGTATCACAAGTTCTCTATTCTATACTCTAGAGTGTGCTAGGATCATAATTCTAGTAAGACCTCGTTAAGGGTAACAAACATTACTAATACTTGCTATTACTTAAGTCCTGTCTTACTTAGAGCCTTCGCGGTATTCCTAATCATGACATTGATTCTATCTTTCGCGAAACATTCCTCCACTTAGCATTTCTGTAACTAAGGAACTGATTGAATGCTTAGAATAAAAGTGGACTTCAAGAACTGTAGAGGAGTGATGATACTCTCTACACATTACATTATGTTATTCATTGGGATTATGCTAAGGGAAGTTAGGATGTCATGTAACCGGTTTAAGTGCATTCAAGGTATATCGTGGATACGGTGGGAACGCTGCAGGGGACCCTATATATAATCATCACCGGTATACTAAAAATGTGCTTAAACTGGGCTATGTGACGATCTTGATGGACCGAAGCAAGTGTTATGGAACTTGATTAGTGGAACCTTACATGTATCTTCAAATGACTAAGGTTTACATGTTTACACCTTTCTATGATTAGAAGATGCCGCCTCGAAGAGTCACACGTAGTACCAATCAAGAAGGTGAGACCCCACAAGGCAGAGGTAGGGGTAGACCACCAAGAACAGGTGGTGCTCCAGCTGGCAACAATTAGGGAACTGACAACCCTGACATAGCTGTTATGATTGCTCAGCAGCTAGCCGCACTGATTCCAACTATTAGGACTCAAGTGAGAGACACTCTTCTGAATCATCATCTCCACGGGGATCATCATACTAATAATCAGCATAACCAAGGAACAGGGGAGGACACTGGAATCGGCGGAACAACTGGTACTGACACTGGGGTTGATGATACAAGACGGGGATGTTCATACAAGGAATTTGTGGCCTGCAAACCCGAGAATTCAATGGGAAAGGTGGGGCGATAGCCCTGACTAGATGGCTTGAAAAGATGGAGGCAGTGATTGACATCAGTGAGTGCCTCGACAGTCAAAGAATCAAATATGCCACATGTTCACTGCAGGGCAAGGCATTAACCTGGTGGAACACCCAGGTTCAAGCTAGAGGAAGAGAATCTACGATGCAGATGACTTGGGATGAATTCAAAGCTCTGATTACTGAGGAATACTTACTGAGGAATACTGCCCTCTCAACGAGATGCAGAAACTTGAGCAGGAATTCTGGAACCATGCGATGGTAGGAGCTAGGCACGCAGCTTACACCGATCGTTTTCATGAGTTGGCAAGATTGGTTGCACATTTGGTAACTCCAGAATCAAAGAGAATCGAAAGGTACATTTGGGGACTCGTGCCTCAAATCCGAGCATTGGTAACAGCAGCTGCTCCTCCTACGATTCAGAGCGCAATCCTAAAGGCCGGCGCTCTAACTGATGAGATGGTAAGAACAGGGATGTTGGCCAGGGGAGCAGAGAAGAGAAAGGAGGCTGGGGAAACGAGCCGGTCTAATGCCGGAAGATTTGATAAGAAGGCCAAGATAACCCGAAATTTGCGGCTGTGACTCAAGAAAGGAAAGAATATGCTGGGCCGCACCCGAAATGTAACAGGTGCACTCTTCATCATCCCCCAGCAACGCCGTGTCAGATGTGTGCGAATTGTAGACGCCCGGGGCACCTCGCGAAGGATTGTAGAACTGCGCCGAATTTGGTAGCGTCCATGAACGCGGTTAACCCCGCCGGGAATGCCAGGGCTTGTTATGAGTGCGGAGGTCTTGGTCACTACCAGAACATGTGCTCTAGACTGAATAGGGCACCGGGTCAACAAGGGAATAACCAGCAGCAAGTGATGGCCATAGCTGGTAATCCGGACTAAGGGAATCAAGGAAATGCTGCCAGAGGACGTGCATTTGTCATTGGAGCTAACGATGCTCGTCAGGACCCAAATGTTGTTACGGGTACGTACTTGCTCAATCACCACTTCACATCCATACTATTTGATACTGGGGTAGACAATAGTTTCGTATCTTCCGATTTTGCACACATGGTAGAAATGGCCAACGGTAGAGTTGTACAGGCCGATGAGATTATTCAAAAGTGCTCTGTGATATTGGAAAACCATGCCTTCGACATAGACTTAATACCTTTTGAGTTGGGGAGCTTCGATGTGATTGTGGGAATGGATTGGTTGTCGAAACACGGAGCCGAGATTGTTTGTCGGGAGAAAGTAGTACGAATCCCCATGCAAAACGGGGAGATACTCAAGATTCAAGGAGAACGACGAGGAAGAACTCTAAAGCTTATCACTTGCATGAAGATGCGACGATGTTTACGAAGTAGTGTTACGCATTTCTGGCCCATGTAGTGGAAAGAAAGAAGAAGGCAACAAGTTGGTAGATATTCCTGTAGTACGAGATTTTCCGGGAGCATTCCCTGATGACTTGTCGGTTTACCTCCTCCACGACAGGTGGAATTTCGTATAGAGTTGGTTCCTGGAGCTACGCCGATAGCAAAAGCACCATACAGGTTAGCGCCATCCGAAATGCAAGAGTTATCTAGCCAATTACAAGAGTTATTAGAGAAGGGTTTCATTCGGCCGAGTCATTCACCATGGGGAGCACCGGTTTTATTTGTCAAAAAGAAAGACGGGTCGTTCCGCATGTGTATCGATTATCGCGAGTTGAACAAGCTGACTGTGAAGAATCGATATCCTCTTCCCAGAATTGATGACTTATTTGATCAGCTGCAAGGAGCTTCATATTTCTCCAAGATTGATCTTCGTTCTAGATATCATCAATTGAGGGTTTTCGAGGATGACATACCGAAAACAGCGTTTAGGACTCGTTATGGTCATTATGAGTTCTTGGTCATGCCGTTCGGACTGACTAACAATTGGCTGTATTCATGGATCTGATGAATCGGGTATGTAAACCATACTTGGATAAGTTCGTGATCGTATTCATTGACGATATACTTATCTACTCTCGATCGAAGAAGACCACGAGAAACATCTTCGGGCTATACTGAGTTTGTTATAAGAAGAGAAACTTTTTGCTAAACTTTCGAAGTGCGAGTTTTGGCATCGAGAGGTGAAATTTTTGGGTCATGTGTTTAACGAGAATGGGATTCATGTAGACCCCGGCAAAATTGAAGCAGTGAAGAAATGGGATACACCCCAGACACCCTCAGAGATACGACAATTCTTAGGATTGGCCGGATACTATCGTCGTTTCATTGCAAATTTTTCAAAGATTGCTCAACCGTTAACATTGTTGACTCAGAAAGACAAGAAGTTTGATTGGGGGAAAGCACAAGAACAAGCGTTCCAAACGTTGAAAGAGAAGTTATGCAACACACCGATACTTTCCCTCCCAGACGGGACGGATGATTTTGTGGTGTACTGCGATGCTTCACATCAAGGATTGGGTTGTGTGCTAATGCAGGAAGACAAGGTGATTGCCTATGCCTCATGACAACTTAAGGTGCATGAGAAGAATATACGACTCATGACCTGGAGTTGGGCGTGGTAGTATTTGCACTCAAGATATGGAGGCACTATCTGTATGGAACCAAATGCATCATCTACACAGATCATAAGAGCCTTCAACACATCCTGAATCTGAAAGAACTCAACATGCGACAACGACGTTGGGTAAAGCTACTTAATGACTACGATTGTGAAATCCGGTATCACCCGGGGAAAGCAAATGTGGTGGCTGACGCCCTAAGTCGTAAAGAGCGCGTGAAACCACTACGTACTCGAGCTTTGGGATTGACTATTCAAATGAACTTGAAAGCGCAGATCCAACATGCACAAAGGGAAGCATTGAAATAAGAAAACCTTGCGGGAGAAGAATTCCGAAGGTTAGACAAACAGATGATTTGCAAGGATGATGGCATATAGTACTTCATGGATCGCATATGGGTACCCAAATGGGGAGACGTTCGTACCCTGATCATGGAGAAAGCACACAAGACATGATATTCTGTTCATCCTGGTGCAGACAAGATGTATCACGATCTTAAGGATCTATACTGGTGGCCAGGCATGAAGAGAGACATTGCTATGTATGTAAGCCGATGCTTGACGTGCTCGAAAGTTAAGGCTGAACATCAAAAACCATCGGGATTATTACAGCAACCTGAAATTCCCGAGTGGAAATGGAGAACATAGCCATGGATTTTATTACCAAACTCCCAAGGACGCCTAGCGGACATGACTCGATATGGGTTGTAGTGGATCGAATGACAAAATCCGCTCACCTTTTGCCTATCCGAGAAGACTATTAAATGGATAAGCTGGCAAGGTTGTACATCAAAGAGGTCGTGACACGACATGGAGTGCCGGTGTCAATCATATCCGACCGCGACAGTCGATTTACTTCACGATTTTGGCAAACATTACAGAAAGCGATGGGCACTTGATTAGATATGAGTACCGCCTATCACCCACAAACAGATGGCCAAAGTGAACAAACAATACAAACGTTGGAAGACATGCTCAGAGCTTGCGTAATCGATTTTGGTGGTAGCTGGGACACTCATTTACTATTGATTGAGTTCTCCTACAACAACAGCTATCATACAAGCATTGGATGCGCTCCATTTGAAGCATTGTATGGGAGGAAATGTAGATCCCCAGTTTGTTTGGCCGAAGTTGGTGAGAGCCAGCTTACGGGCCCAGAAATCATTCAAGAGACAACTGACAAGATTTTCCAAATCAAAGACAGACTAAAAGCTGCAAGAGATCGCCAAAAGAGCTATGCCGACAACCGTCGGAAGCCTCTAGAATTCAATGTTGGAGATCACGTTTTACTTAAAGTCTCTCCCTGGAAAGGGATTGTACGATTTGGAAAGAAAGGGAACTTAGCCCCTCGATATGTAGGACCATTCGAGATTACAGAAAGAATCGGTCCGGTGGCCTACCGATTGAGCTTGCCACAAGAACTCAGCATTGTACATGATACTTTTCATGTGTCGAACCTCAAGAAGTGTTTGGCCGACGAGTCCTTACACGTACCAATTGAGGAAATCAAGATCGACTAAAAGCTTCATTTTATCGAGAAACCTATCGAGATCATGGACCGAAAGGTCAAACGCTTAAGGCGTAGCAAGATACCGATCGTTTGCGTGAGATGGAACTCCAAGCGAGGACTAGAATTCACGTGGGAACGAGAAGATCAGATGAAGCTCAAGTATCCACATCTATTCGAGGATGACACTCTTGGACCTAGCACCAGTTGAATTTCGGGACGAAATTCTCTCACTGGGGGATACCGTGACATCCGTCACCTCAAGGTTCGTCATTTAACGTGAAATCACACTAACTATTCTTAGAGCATTCATTCCTCACCTTCATAGATTATTCGTGAGGACATCATGTTTGATTTGTTTTCCGTTTCAGTAGTGTTATCAATATTTGCAATCATATCATCTAAAACGCTCACGAATATCACAACCAACATCACTAATTATATTAGGACATATAATATAAACATCATAAACAACAACATATCTAAGTTACAAACAACATTAAACACATCCTTATAATTAATATAACGCACGTGTTTACGTCGTTATCAACCGAAGCAAGTTCGGAGACTCGGGGGCTAAGTGCAGGGATTAAACTTGACAAATTGCCAAACTGGGGCTGGGTATAAATACCCCACACCAGCCCTAGCCTTCACATTCTTCTTCTTCTTCTTCTTCTTCACTTTCTTCTCCATTTTTCTCTCAATCTAGCACCAAAAACCGGCACGTTTGTTGCGTTTTTACCGTCAAATCTTGGTTATCATCATGAATACTCACTCCTAGCAGGTAGATAACCTTGTTTGACCCGTTTCTTGCTCGATTTCACTTCTGCGTTTTCTAGGGTTTCGGGTGCTCGGGTTCATCCGAGCACATGAGGTCTTGTGGGCTTGTATGTTGCATTCCAGTGTGTGTTTCTTGTATAGACATGTTAGAATATGGATTCTAGAGATTCTTGAGGTGTGAAACCCGTGCCCGGAACATCTAGAAACTGCTCGGTGCATCAGCAGTCGCGACCTGCTGTACAGGGTGACTGGGCCTTTTAGGCGACTGAGCCGTGCGACTGACTGAGTCGTGCGACTGGGTCCATGCGTCTGAGTCTATTGTGTGCCTGAGTGGTACGACTGAGGGTTAAATCGTACGAATGGAAGGATGAGTCGTGCGATTGGGTGCTGTGTGGAACGACTGAGTGCTTAGTCGCACGAATAGGAGTTCAGTCGTGCGAATGAAGCTGATTCGCATGACTGAAAGTTGATTCATGTGAATGGAGTGTCCAGTCATGCATCTAGTCCTGTCATGCAATTGGAGTCATTGTGTGTGAATTCTTCATGTGTGTGGTGTGTGTAGTCGTGTGATGTTAAGGTGACATCGACATGGTTGCCATTATTAATGACGATCATTGAGATTAACACTATCAAACTCATTAATGTTATATCAAAACACATCAACTTAACATTTTACAATTAACAACAAATGATTCCTAACACAAGTGCTTACCAAGTATTTCTTTAACAACAATAACACTTTTACCCAAACATCATCGACAATGGCAACGTTTCTAGTGCTTGGATCAACATAAGATCTTTTGTGCGTGTTTGTGTGCAAGAGTTACCCATGACCAAACCGATACGACCCGACCCAACTAAACAATATGGTTAACATCAGACGTATTATTAATGCTTAACATAACTGTCAATAGGTGATTGACCGTTCATACATACATACAAGTTTAGGAAGTTACATCATACATACTTACCACTTAACAAGTGAGTTTCGTGGTACCTTTTTACGCTTATACAATTGTTTCAATCTTTTACAAACATAGGGGAAAAGTATGCTCACCTGTTTTTTTATGCTGTACAACGTACATACAATTTTCATACTTGGAATCAACGTGATACTGTTTTGTGAGTACATATCTGATGCATACATGATGTTACTGTGTGGTTCTTCTTACAACCATTAATTCGGTGTTGGAACCAACGGATAGGTATTAGTAGTACTACTGGGTTGACACCCCCACCCTTGACAGATGGTTACTCGTGAGTACCATCACACTGCCAGGAACGGGCCTTGGGTGAATATATTTTGACAAGTTGTGTGTGTACATCATTAGGTTTGGTTGAATAAAACTAATGGTATGTGATTTTGCTTGCTTATAACTGTATGCACGGTATTCCACTACAAACACTATACAGCATCAACTACATGTTTACAATTTAAACCTGCGAAGCTCACAACATTATTGTTGATATTTTGAGCATATTTTTCAGGTAACAATGAGAACTGAAGATCTAGGAGAGCTGCCTTAGTGGAGACCCTAGGATGCATTTTTGAGACTGAACATACATGATGAACAACATTTTGTACATTGTTGCAGTCAACCAAACAATTTAACATTCTTTTGGATACTTGTTCCCGGGTGTGGGAATTACATACAAGAGTACAATTTTTATGATTATGTGGATCGTTTATGTGAATCAATTCCAAGTTTCTATCATACTTATGGCTATGTTGTCGTGAACGTTGACTAAGACGACACAAGTCTCCATTTGTGCCGGGTGTCGTCATGACATGCTTGTCATCAAATACATACATATTGCATCTCTATTGTTAGCCATGTGTTATGACGATCCTGTCTAGCTTGCATCCCCGTGTTTCCGCTATCAGTGGGGGTGTGACAAAATTGTAAGCTAGGCTTATCTGGACACACCTTCTGTATAGACCTTGTACCTGTCACACTCGGTAGCTTCGATGAAGTAGTCGGGATGGATTGGTTATCCAAGAACAGTGCTGAGATCATTTGCAAGGAGAACTATAAGAGCTGTCTAAGCAATTGCAAGAATTGTTAGACAAGGGATTCATACGTCCCAGCTCTTCACCCTGGGGAGCTCCAGTGCTTTTCGTTAAAAAGAATGATGGAACCTTCAGGATGTGTATTGACTACCGCGAACTGAATAAGGTGACAATCAAGAATAGGTATCCACTTCCACACATTGATGACTTGTTCGACCAATTGCAAGGATCTAGCTACTATTCCAAAATTGACTTGAGATCAGGTTATCATCAGTTGAGGGTTCGAGAGGAAGACATCTCCAAGACTGCATTCCGGACTCGCTATGGGCACTACGAGTTCACTGTAATGCCTTTTGGGCTGACCAATGCCCCAGCAGTTTTCATGGACCTCATGAACCTTGTCTGTAAACCTTATTTGGATAATTTTGTCATTGTCTTCATTGATGACATACTGATCTACTCCAGTAATAAGGAAGATCATGAGGGACATTTGAAGACCATACTGGAATTACTGAGGGATGAACAGCTTTACGCAAAGTTCTCAAAATGCGACTTCTGGATGCATGAAGTGCAATTCCTTAGGCATGTAGTGAATGAAAGGGGTATACATGTTGATCCTTCAAAGATTAAAGCAATCAAGGATTGGACGGCACCAAAGACGCCTACTGAGGTGTGGCAATTCCTTGGTTTGGCAGGCTATTACCGGAGGTTTATGAAGGATTTTCAAAATTGGCGCAACCTTTGACTGCCCTAACTCATAAGGGAACAATTTACAAGTGAGGCAGCAAAGAGGAAGCAGCGTTTCAGGCGCTTAAACACAAACTCTACAGCGCACCAATCCTAGCATTACCAGAAGGAACTGATGACTTTGTTGTGTTACTATGATGCATCCATCCAGGGTTTGGGGTGTGTATTGATGCAACGTGACAAAGTCATAGCTTATGCATCTAGACAGCTTAAGGTGCATGAGAAGAACTACACAACGCATGATCTAGAACTAGGAGCTGTAGTGTTTGCCTTGAAGATCTGGAGGCACTACTTATATGAAACCAGGTGCACGATCTATACAGATCATAAGAGCCACCAACACATATATGATCAGAAGGAACTGAATATGCAGCAATGACGATGGCTGGAATTACTCAATGACTACGATTGTGCGATCAAGTATCACCCGGGTAAAGCAAATGTGGTAGCTGATGCCCTTAGTCGTAAGGAAACCCTAAAGCCTCGTCGGGTGCGCGCATTGCAAATGACTATCCACTCTGACCTACCAGTGCAGATCAAAACCACTCAGTCTGAGGCCTTGAAGACGGAGAATCTGAAAGCAGAATCCATGCGAGGCATGGAGAAACAGTTGGAGATTAAAGCTAATAGAATCCATTATTTTATGGAACGGATCTGGGTACCATAGTACGGGAATTTGCGAGAGCTGATAATGGATGAAGCTCATAAGTCACGTTACTCGATCCATCCAGGTTCAAATAAGATGTATCAGGACCTGAAAGAATTTTACTGGTGGCCGAAAATGAAAGCGGAGATAGTCACATACGTAAGCAGATGCCTAACTTGTTCCAAGGTTAAGGTAGAATACCAGAGACCATCCGGTTTACTCCAACAACCAGAAATTCTAGTGTGGAAATGGGAATAGATCTCAATGGACTTCATCACGAAGTTACCTAGGACTCCCAGCGGATGCGATACCATTTGGGTTATAGTAGATCGCTTAACGAAATCCGCACACTTTCTGGCAATCCGAGAGACCGATCGAATGGAGAAGATGACACGTATCTATTTAAGGGAAATAGTCTCTCGGCATGGCGTGCCGATATCTATCATTTCTGATCCTGACGCTCGGTTCACTTCTCACTTCTGGCAATCATTGCAACGATCATTGGGAACGCGGCTGGATATGAGTACTGCGTATCACCCGCAGACAGATGGTCAAAGTGAGCATACAATCCAGACACTGGAAGACATGTTGCGTGCCTGTGTGATCGATTTTGGTGGCAGCTGGGAAACTCATTTACATTGGTTGAGTTCTCCTATAATAACAGTTATCACACCTCGATCAAGGCAGCTCCATTTGAGGCACTGTATGGACGTAAGTGCCGATCACCTATCTGTTGGGCAGAAGTAGGAGAAAGCCAACTTAGAGGACCGGAAATTATGCACGAAACTACCGAGAAGATCGTGCAAATTCGTAACCGTATGGCAGCAGCACGTGATCGATAAAAGAGTTACGCCAACAAGCGTCGTAAGCCATTGGAGTTTCAGATTGGTGACAAAGTACTGTTGAAGTCTCACCCTGGAAGGGTGTAATACGCTTTGGAAAGTGGGGAAAACTAAACCCTAGATACGTAGGGCCGTTTGAGATTGTCAAACGGGTTGGCCCGATGGCTTATCAACTGAACTTACCTGACGAACTCAGTGGAATACATAATGTGTTTCACGTGTCGAACCTAAGGAAGTGTCTTGCTGATGAATCACTTGTTGTTCCATTAGAAGAACTGGAAATCGATGAACAACTTCGTTTCGTTGAAGAACCAGTAGAGATTATGGATCGAGAGGTCAAAACACTAAAGCGTAGCAAAATTCCCATTGTGCGCGTTAGATGGAACTCTAAGCGTGGACCAGAATTTACCTGGGAACGCGAAGACCAAATGAAAAAGAAGTATCGGCAACTGTTCAACGATCAGACACCAATTTCTTAAGAAACCGTCAGAAAACCTAGTGCGTCTATGTTCTGGATAACTGACCTGTTGCTCATCACTAGTTTGTTAACCCTATTGTTCTAATTTTCGGGATGAAAATTCCTTCAACAAGGGGATAATGTGACAACCCGAGTTTTTCGGTTAATACTATTTAAACTAACTTTTTCCGCTTATCGCAAATTAATCCATTTTACTATTATTTAAGAATAATAATATTAATAATAATAATAATAATATAATAATAATAATAATAATAATAATAATAATAATAATAGTCATAATAATAATAATAGATTGTAAAATTTGAAAGTCAAATTATATAAAACTCAAAGTTGAAGGGGTAGTTTTGATAATTAGAAAACTTCAAAAATTTAAGTTTGGCATAAAATAATAAAGGAAAGAAACTGCAGGGACCATTTGTGTAAAATTCCAAAAGTTTCAACCCAAACCCCCCGCCACCCCGCTTTTCCGGTCGCAGGCCGGCAGAGCTCCGGTACGGCGCCGACGACCCCCAAATCCACCTAAAACCCGGATTTTTAAATCCTAAAACGCACCAAATCGTTTCGTGAGTCAGATTCCAACAATAATACACGCTTTAATTGGAACATAATCATCTGGATTTCATGTTAATGGACCACTAACCAAACCCACTTCGGCCCCTTTTCCAGCCACAATCGATCGCATTAACATTTTATTAATCGAAATAATCGCATATATATATGACCATATATCTGTCCCTAATTGATTACACCATTTAAATCCACCTGAAAACACACAAAAACGCACCTCTGATCAAACCCTTCGGTCGCGACTGTTCATCCTTCGTTCTTATCATTTCCTACATCGAAACAGGTAATTAAACATACACACACATTCGATTTGACATAGGGAACGAAAGCCCCATGACTATTGCAGTGATCATCCGAGCTTTAACTCTCAATTTGGGTTGGATCGAATTAGGGTTCATACGATTTGGGGGAATCAGGTTAAACAGCCTTAAAATCAATTCGGACCATTCTCTATCGCGGCTGGATTCCTTTGGTTCACCGGTTCATTGTTCCCATCTTACACAGGAGGTCCCGGGTTCGACCCTGGGCACCCCCAACTTATTTTTTAGGCTTTTTAAGCCTTAAATTAAATGGGAAAAATTTTTAAAAAATTATAAAAGTGTTTCTACAAACATTAATATTTTTAGATACCATCAAATTATTTTTTGAAATTTATCTGAACATTATATTTATTTATTTTATTATTTGTTTTAAATAAATAATGTAACTAGTGTATATTTCTTATAAAATGGATTCTCTTTAAATAATGGCTAAAAATTATTAAATTATTATTGGTCCAAATGTTACTTTTAATTATAGTTTAAATCTTGTTAAATAAAATAACTATAGAAATTATCTACACTTTATATTTAAGTTTACCCATTCTTATAAATACTTCAAATACGAGAAAATATTTAAATGAAATAATATTTTTCATGGAATCAAAATATAAGAGATTATATTATTAAAATTTTAGTTATATATTAAAAACCCCAAATTCTTATTGAAACCATAGTTCGCGTTTAATCGTTAAACCTTATTCTTAACCTAGATCTTAAAATATATATATATACGTGTTTAGGTACCTCGTGAAGGAGTTCATTGGAACATCTATTGTCATCCTATTTAATCATCTTATATACATACTTATACGCCATGTGAGTTTACAGCCCCACTTTTACTTTATACTATTTTTGGGGGAGAGAAACATGTTGTTTTCATAAATGTTACATTACATTGGGTTTTTGTGATACTGCATATATATGATACTATGTTTGTATACTTTGCCCTTCGGACTGTTAATATGCAAATAGCGAGGTGATTGTTAGTAGATCTACTGGGATTGACATACCCCGCCCGGGCTAGTCGCCCTAGCTGGTCAAACGGGTGAACGGCTATCCTGTTTTACAGTGTTGTGGTGGGGAATCCACCGCCAGGCCTACTTTATTATTTGATTACATGTCAGCTCGGTCACGACTTCATACACATAGTGATCATTATGGACTAGCTACCCATTATATGCTTTGATTACAAAATCCGGGAATTTCATTACTGATACTTACTGTTTTCTGATAAACCTGTGAACTCACCAGTCTTCTACTGACTTTTGCATGTTTTCTCTTAGGACATTGATGTGGCACGTTTAGGAGTACAACATCCACTACATGTCATTCCGCGTTCATCCCAAATTGTTTTTAAGATTTAATTTCATGTACTTTACATAAATTGGATTGGACGCGTGTTTGCTTGTTCCAAAACTGTTGTTAAATGTTTTCCTGTTTTCGCTTCCGCAATACTTAAATATATTGGTTTGTTTCATTAAAATTAAGCAACTTATATGATTTGTAATTGTCGAGTCGTTTGGTGTAACTGATGCTTATCTGAGATCCTGGTTATGTCACACGCCTGACAGTAAAACCCCGTTCGTGGAAATTGAGGGTGTGACAGATTGGTATCAGAGCATTAGTTATAGCGAACTAAAATGAACTTTGCATCTCATCTGCATTGCATTTTAGACTATAGCTATATTTGCATTAGTTACACACATAGATTATTAAGCTGTGCTTACTTAATTTGGATGCCTAAGAACTTTTGCTTTAACATATCCCTGTGAGCTTACGACTACAGGGATGGTGACTCCGAGTTGCTGTGAGTCAAAGGAAGGGTTACTTACGAATTTCCTAAACTTTTGATTACCTGAAAACTTTTGCTTTAACATATCCCTGTGACACATAGACACCTGTATTCTGGATTTCCTGGCAAAAGGCCTTTGGGCTAAGGCAAGCATATCGTATAAATCTCATTGTGAGACCAGTTATGCTTACCTGGGGATTTCTGGGATGAGTGATAAACTATGGTCAATAGACAAGTCTCTAAGGAAAATGAGTCAAATTACCTTGGTGTGTCAACGATTTTTGAACCTTACTGATCCTTTCGTAAACTTTGATTGATCGACCCCGATATAATACTTACATATTAGGTACTTCTATCATTGATGACCACTGTACCTGACAAGATATGTTAGCCTAACAGGAGGAACCGGAGTGATCATGCAAAGAAAATTACCATTACGGATGCATACGTAATTGTAATTTGTCGTGCATGCTAAGTCCGGTGAATTTGGTCGGGTGGTAACATTGTAGTCGGTATAAGTCATCGTTTCTACACCGTGAGCAAGAAATTTTCGATTTTTATAGAACATGGTTATTGATGTTGAAACTATCTTTCAATCTTACTTGTATGAATACTCACTCTTACCTCGAATTCAGATGAAATTCAAACCATGACGTGTGTCTTAATCCCTCGGATTCGAACTGATCCTCTAGTTTATCTGATACCTTAAATTCTTGGACTTCTTTTCCTTTTCATTCCAAGACAAAGGGGTTATTTTCATGCGACTGATAGCTTTGAATTTTGATATCTCGTTAGATATTTACTTATTTATGTATATGGTAGACTCTCTATTAATGGATGTCAAGCCTCTATTCTATTTGACTCTGGTGCTGATAAGAGTGATGTGTCCACCAAGTTTAGTAAAGTACTAGGAATGATACCTACTGACTTGAGTTCTGAGTATGCCATAGAAATAGCTGATGGTAGGACGATAATGGCAACCCAAGTGTTTAGAATGTCACACCCTCAAATTCCGGGTCTGGAATTTATCACGGAGGAGTGATCAAACAGGATCGAACACATTAGTCACACATGAGATGCAGTTATCTATATGATAAATTTTAGATAATCATTCCTGATATTCAGAGTAATAAATATTATGCGTAGCGGAAATAAAAGATAGATTGTTTCTTAACAATACGTCTAATCATATCTCAAATAATAAGCAATATGTATCTTGAGCTCTTATATGATCCTACGTGCATGTCCATAAGCTCCTAGTAGATACCTGAGAATACATGTAAAATGAAGTGTCAACACAGGGTTGGTGAGTTCATAGGTGAGTAAAACATAAATGATAAACCATTAATTATCATAAAAGTAGGATTTACTGTAAAAGTGTGAGTATAAACTACCCACTGGTATCACTTTGTATATGAATAACCTGTTGGAACCCTTTTATAAGGTGAACCCGCTATCCCACATACTAACTAAGTACAAGCCAACAAATCCTTCACATAGGAATTGCCCATGTATCATAGTTTATTATCCTTTTTATGTGTATATTATATTAGTTATAATAATTTCAAATCAGAAGGAGTAAATCCTCCTTTACATTTATCCTCATATGGGTTGTAAGTGGAACTATAATGGCAAACTTTACACATAGTGCACATCTACCTTCTCAACACAAAACAGTCATCCCGAATGACTTATAAGATCTTTGTGCATCTTGGTAAGGACCACATGTCCAAACCTTTGTGGAGGTAAGTCACACCCCGATAGTACTATCCAAAAGATCCCTGCTTGTTTATAGTCCAGTATACAGAGAAAGATTTTCATTGTAACCATATGTAATCATAAATGTGATCGATTATTATATTAACATAATACACAAAAATAATTTGAAATTTCAATTACAACATGTATTCCTCCCCAAAATATTTAAATGATTAAAATGGGAATAGTTAAGTATGAACTCACCTTAGTTCTCGTGTGGTGTTGACAAGCTAGTAAATTCCTCCTAAGGAATTATAATTCACATAAGCAAATAGATACAAATTCATAACCTAAATAAGTGAGATCTTGAACCTGGAGTTCAATTGATCCAGGGTTTGGTTTTCTAGGATTTGTTATAAACATATAATTAAATCATTTAATTATTTTTGTTAATTCTTTAATAACTAAAGATTTGCATTTCATAATATTTGATTAATTTAATAATGATTTTAACATATCATTATGTCCTAAATAAATTTTAGACATTATTTAAATATATAAGTTTGTATTTAATTTAGTAAGATTTTATAATTAAATTTATAAAATCTAATTTGTATTTATCTTATCAAATAAGTAATGTTTACAAGTTTTAATTTATTATTAATCTACACCTGTAATTAGTATATTTTATAAGAATTAACCTAAAATAACGTTTGTAAATAATTTATGAAATTATAAAATCTTTATAATTTCCCCAATTATCATGGTTTATCCATAATTAAAGATAATATAGTGTCCAATAATAAATTAATAATTTAAATTATTATTTAGAGTCCATTTTATAAAAATAACTATTTATAACATTTGTATATAATATTTTATAAAAATTATTAAGGTGTTTTGAATAAATAAATTTATAGAAAATTACTTAGATTCTTTTAAAATAAAGGAACTTTATAAAAGTTATTTTTATAATTTTTAAGAATTTTATATATTCTTTAGAAGCTGAAAAAGGCATTTAAAAAATAAATGTGGGTGCACGGGTTCGAACCCGTGACCCTAAGGATTGCAAGTGAACCGGGAACCAGTGAACCATGGCATACAGCCGCGGTATCACTCGGTCCCAATTGATTTTATACAGCCTTAACCCATTTCCCCCAAATCGAATGAACCCTAGTTCACGGATCGACCAAATTGAATACTCAATCGATTATGATAACGATCGAATCCATAGGGCTTTTGATCCCCATCTAAAATTGAGCATTTACATAGGTTTGATTACCTGATTGAGGATGAATGGAATAAGAACAAGCTACGAACAGGTCGCGGCTATAGAGAGAATCGAAGGAGCTGTTTGTGTTGGTTTTAAGAGATATGTAAAGTTGCAAACAATTAAGTCCAGTTATATGATCGTTTAGGTGCGATTAATTTGATTAATTTAGTGTGTTAGTGCGATTCGTGGCTGGAAAAGTGGCCGAAAGTAGGTTCAGTGGGTAGATCGCACTACTCGGTTCAACTTTTCAAATTAAAGGGGGGGAACAGGTTCGAATCATCCACTAGAAGGTGTTGGGGTGTTTAATTTGGTTGAAATCCATTAAATTTGGGCGTTTGGGGGTCGCCGGAGGTTCGGCCGGAGTTTGGCCGGCGGTTGGTCGGGAAAACGGGCGGTGGGTTGGGATTTTTAAAGAAATTATACAACTAGCCCCTGTAGTTTTGTTTTTATTATTTTATGCATAGAATTTCATAATTAAAGTTTCTGAATTTACAAATAAGCCCCTAGACTTATTTAATTCAAGTTTTTAAACATTTAAAAGTTAAATAAACTTTTATAAATTATTCTTATTAATAACAACATTGTTATTATTATTATTATTATTATTTTTATAATTAAACTATTATTATTATTATAATTTTTGTAATTATTGGAATTAACATCGTATTAAACTTAATTGTTTATAAAAATAACATTTAATTAATAAAAATTTGAGATGTTACAGTTTAAACCCTATAGTTTAATTAAAGATAACGAAATTTATCCGGGTTGTCACATAGAAACTGTAAGCTAGGCTTATCTGGACACACCTTCTGCATAGACCTTGTACCTGTCACACTCGGTAGCTTCGATGTAGTATTCGGGATGGATTGGTTATCCAAGAACAGTGCTGAGATCATTTGCAAGGAGAAGCTGATCAAGTTACCCATTTCGGACGATGAAATTCTTACAGTGGAAGGTGATAAGGTGGGTGCGGTGGTCGGCATCATATCATATTTGAAGGCTCAGAAATGTCTCAGGAAAGGACACCTTGCCTTGTTGGCACTTGTTACTGAAATGAAGACGGATGAAAGGCGAATCGAAGATATTCCAGTTGTAAGAGACTTTCCCGAGGTATTTCCGGAAGACTTACCTGGCCTTCCTCCACACAGACAGGTGGAATTCCAGATTGAATTAGCACCCGGAGCGACTCCGATCGCTCGAGCGCCGTACCGTCTGGCACCGAACGAACTACAAGAGCTGTCTAAGCAATTGCAAGAATTGTTAGACAAGGGATTCATACGTCCCAGCTCTTCACCCTGGGGAGCTCCAGTGCTTTTCGCTAAAAGAAACATGGAACCTTCAGGATGTGTATTGACTACCGCGAACTGAACAAGGTGACAATCAAGAATAGGTATCCACTTCCACGCATTGATGACTTGTTCGACCAATTGCAAGGATCTAGCTACTATTCCAAAATTGACTTGAGATCAGGTTATCATCAGTTGAGGGTTCGAGAGGAAGACATCTCCAAGACTGCATTCCGGACTCGCTATGGGCACTACGAGTTCACTGTAATGCCTTTTGGGCTGACCAATGCCCCAGCAGTTTTCATGGACCTCATGAACCGTGTCTGCAAACCTTATTTGGATAAGTTTGTCATTGTCTTCATTGATGACATACTGATCTACTCCCATAATAAGGAAGATCATGAGGGACATTTGAAGACCATACTGGAATTGCTGAGGGATGAACAGCTTTACGCGAAGTTGTCAAAATGCGACTTCTGGATGCATGAAGTGCAATTCCTTGGGCATGTACTGAATGAAAGGGGTATACATGTTGATCCTTCAAAGATTAAAGCAATCAATGATTGGCCGGCACCAAAGACGCCTACTGAGGTGCGACAATTCCTTGGTTTGGTAGGCTATTACCGGAGGTTCATCGAAGGATTTTCGAAATTGGCGCAACCTTTGACTGCCCTAACTCATAAGGGAACAATTTACAAGTGGGGCAGCAAAGAGGAAGCAGCGTTTCAGGCGCTTAAAGACAAACTCTGCAGCGCACCAATCCTAGCATTACCAGAAGGAACCGATGACTTTGTTGTTTACTGTGATGCATCCATCCAGGGTTTGGGGTGTATATTGATGCAACGTGACAAAGTCATAGCTTATGCATCTAGACAGCTTAAGGTGCATGAGAAGAACTACACAACGCATGATCTGGAACTGGGAGCTGTAGTGTTTGCCTTGAAGATCTGGAGGCACTACTTATATGGAACCAGGTGCACGATCTATATAGATCATAAGAGCCTCCAGCACATATATGATCAGATTGAACTGAATATGCGGCAACGACGATGGTTGGAATTACTCAATGACTACGATTGTGTGATCAAGTATCACCCGGGTAAAGCTAATGTGGTAGCCGATGCCCTTAGTCGTAAGGAAACCCTAAAGCCTCATCGGGTGCGCGCATTGCAAATGACTATCCACTCTGACCTACCAGTGCAGATCAAAGCCGCTCAGTCTGAGGCCTTGAAGACGGAGAATCTGAAAGCAGAATCCATACGAGGCATGGAGAAACAGTTGAAGATTAAAGCTAATGGAATCCATTATTTTATGGAACGGATCTGGGTACCACAGTACGGGAATTTACAAGAGCTGATAATGGATGAAGCTCATAAGTCATGTTACTCGATCCATCCAGGTTCAGATAAGATGTATCAGGACCTGAAAGAATTTTACTGGTGGCCGAAAATGAAAGCGGAGATAGTCACATACGTAAGCAGATGCCTAACTTGTTCCAAGGTTAAGGTAGAATACCAGAGACCATCTGGTTTATTCCAACAACCAGAAATTCCAGTGTGGAAATGGGAACAGATCTCAATGGACTTCATCACGAAGTTACCTAGGAATCCCAGCGGATGCGATACCATTTGGTTATAGTAGGTCGCTTAACGAAATCCGCACGCTTTCTGGCAATCCGAGAGACCGGTCGAATGGAGAAGCTGACACGTATCTATTTAAGGGAAATAGTCTCTTGGCATGGCGTGCCGATATCTATCATTTCTTATCGTGACGCTTGGTTCACTTCTCACTTCTGGCAATCATTGCAACGATCATTGGGAACGTGGCTGGATATGAGTACTGCGTATCACCCGCAGACCGATGATCAAAGTGAGCGTACAATCCAGACACTGGAAGACATGTTGCGTGCCTGTGTGATCGACTTTGGTGGCAGTTGGGAAACTCATTTACTATTGGTTGAGTTCTCCTATAATAACAGTTATCACACCTCGATCAAGGCAGCTCCATTTGAGGCACTGTATGGACGTAAGTGCCGATCACCTATCTGTTGGGCAGAAGTAGGAGAAAGCCAACTTACAGGACCGGAACTTGTGCATGAAACGACCGAGAAGATCGTGCAAATTCGTAACCGTATGGCAGCAGCACGTGATCGACAAAAGAGTTACGCCGACAAGCGTCGTAAGCCATTGGAGTTTCAGATTGGTGACAAAGTACTGTTGAAAGTCTCACCCTGGAAGGGTGTAATACGCTTTGGAAAGCGGGGAAAACTAAACCCTAGATACGTAGGGCCGTTTGAGATTGTCAAACGGGTTGGCCCGGTGGCTTATCAACTGAACTTACCTGACGAACTCAGTGGAATACACAATGTGTTTCACGTGTCGAACCTAAGGAAGTGTCTTGCTGATGAATCACTTGTTGTTCCATTAGAAGAACTGGAAATCGATGAACAGCTTCGTTTCGTTGAAGAACCAGTAGAGGTTATGGATCGAGAGGTCAAAACACTAAAGCGTAGCAAAATTCCCACTGTGCGCGTTAGATGGAACTCTAAGCGTGGACCAGAATTTACCTGGGAACGCGAAGACCAAATGAAAAAGAAGTATCCGCAACTGTTCAACGATCAGACACCAATTTCTTAATAAACCGTCAGAAAACCTAGCGCGTCTATGTTCTGGATAACTGACCTGTTGCTCATCACTCGTTTGTTAACCCTAGTGTTCTAATTTTCGGGACGAAAATTCCTTCAACAAGGGGATAATGTGACAACCCGAGGTTTTCGGTTAATACTATTTAAACTAACTTTCTCCGCTTATCACAAATTAATCCATTTTACTATTATTTAAGAATAATAATAATAATAATAATAATAAATAATATAATAATAATAATAATAATAATAATAATAATAATATTAGTAATAATAATAATAATAGATTGTAAAATTTGAAAGTCAAATTATATAAAACTCAAAGTTGAAGGGGTATTTTTGTTAATTAGAAAACTTTAAAAATTTAAGTTTGGCATAAAATAATAAAGGAAAGAAACTGCAGGGACCATTTGTGTAAAATTCCAAAAGTTTCAACCCAAACCCCCCGCCCACCCCGCTTTTCCGGTCGCAGGCCGGCAGAGCTCCGGTGCGGCGCTGGCGACCCCCGAATCCACCTAAAACCCGGATTTTTAAATCCCAAAACGCACCAAATCGTTTCGTGAGTCAGATTCCAACAATAATACACGCTTTAATTGGAACATAATCATCCGGATTTCACGTTAATGGACCACTAACCAAACCCACTTCGGCCCCTTTTCCAGCCATAATCGAACATTATATTTATTTATTTTATTATTTGTTTTAAATAAATAATGTAACTAGTGTATATTTCTTATAAAATGGATTCTCTTTAAATAATGGTTAAAAAATCATTAAATTATTATTGGTCCAAATGTTACTTTTAATTATAGTTTAAATCTTGTTAAATAAAATAATTATAGAAATTATCTACACTTTATATTTAAGTTTACTCATTCTTATAAATACTTCAAATACGAGAAAATATTTAAATAACTAATATTTTTCATGGAATCAAAATATAAGAGATTATATTATTAAAATTTTACTTATATATTAAAAACCCCAAATTCTTATTGAAACCCTAGTTCGCGTTTAATCGTTAAACCTTATTATTAACCTAGATCTTAAAATATATATATACGTGTTTAGGTACCTCGTGAAGGAGTTCATTTGAACATCTATTGTCATCCTATTTAATCATCTTATATACATACTTATACGCCATGTGAGTTTACAGCCCCACTTTTACTTTATACTATTTTTGGGGGAGAGAAACATGTTGTTTTCATAAACCTTACATTACATTGGGATTTTGTGATACTGCATATACATGATACTATGTTTGTATACTTTGCCCTTCGGACCGTTAATATGAAATTAGCGAGGTGATTGTTAGTAGATCTACTGCGATTGACATACCCCGCCCGGGCTAGTCGTGCTAGCTGGTCAAACGGGTGAACGGTTATCCTGTTTTACAGTGTTGTGGTGGGGAATCTGTTGGATCATGATAAGGCTGGTGCAACCAAAATCACTTCATAGTCAATTTTTGGTACTACATTTAAAGGCTTCCGAAGCTGGGAAGAGATCTTCCGAGAGTCTGAAGAACAGCTTCCGAAGACAAAGTCTGAAAGAGCTTCCGAAGACAAAGTCTGAAAGAGCTTCCGAAGACAAAGTCTGAAAGAGCTTCCGAAGACAAAGTCTGAAAGAGCTTCCGAAGACAAAGTCTGAAAGAGCTTCCGAAGACAAAGTCTGAAAGAGCTTCCGAAGACAAAGTCTGAAAGAGCTTCCGAAGACAAAGTCTGATGAAAGAGCTGAAGACAAAGTCTGCTTCCGAAAACAAAGAAGACTCCAAGCCTCGGAGAAGCAGTCTTCCGAAGTATAAGTGGCTTCGGAAGAAGTTATTCTTCCGAAGTACTTTATCCTTCGGAAGACATTGCTATGTCCAGCAGATAAAAGTATGGTCCCTGACAGTCCGCTGCAGACCTCTGATACAGCATGGCATCTTCCTAAAGAGCCATGTTGTTGACCATACTTTATTCTACTGTTCACCTTTTTATGATAGTACATGTTACCAACTTTAGTTGGTGACAAAAGGTAAGTCAGGGACATGTCCTGACTACCAACTTTCAGGCAAAATGTCTGAAAGACCTCACCTAGAGTCTTGTAGTATAGATGTAAGGTTAGAGGTGTCCAGCTGGTATCAAAGTATATCCGGCTGTAGGTAGTATTATATATATCTTCTCCCTGTAACTCTTTAGACAAGTGATTTGAGTCCAAGTGTCTTGTAATCCTTTGAGTTGAGAAGCAATATATAAAAGTACCTTGAAAATTTACTTGCTGTGTTAAATTTTCTTACTGCTTGTTACTTGATATATTGTGATCAACTCTTCATAAGACTGCTTGCTGAGTGTTGATTCACAGTGAGTTGAGAGAAAAACCACCCATATCCGATCCTGTAATTGGTATCAGAGCACCAGGCTCTTGATTGTGAGATCTTACAATCCAAATCAACCTGGCTTTCACTCCTCACCATAATCCACTCACTCAAATGGCCGCTCTCTCCAAGGCTGATATGGAAACTGGTACCATGACCAAGTCCCCTCTGATCACCCCTGAAGACTTTGACACATGGTGCATCAGAATGGAAGGCTTCATCAAGTGTCAAGATTCAAGGATGTGGGACTCCATTGTCAATGGTCCTTTCATACCAAACACCACTTCTGCCACTGGTAATCGCATCATTCCAAAAGATGTTGATGATTACTCAGAAGAAGACAGGAAGAGAATAGAGCTGGATCAAAGGGCTATGACTTCTCTCCAAACTGCTCTCCCCAACTCCGTCTACAGACGCTTCAAGAAGTGCAAAACCGCCAAAGATCTATGGGAAGCACTGAAGCTGATTTATGAAGGATCCAAGGAAACCTAAGAGAACAAGAAGGATCTCTTGAAGCAGCAGTTTGAGAACTTTACTTTCAAGGCCGGTGAGACCTTGACTCAACAATACTTCAGGTATGTTGAGCTGGTAGATACTCTGGAGGATATTGGAGTTGCTCTTGAGAACAGAGACATAGTTAGGAAGTTCATGTCCTCACTTCCTAAACTATGGATACATTACTGTGTTGTAATCAAGAGAACTTCGGACCTTAAGACTCTTACTCTGACAGAGTTGTATGGTATCCTAAGTGCATTTTAGATGGAGATGAACATGCAGAACTCCTCTGGTCACTCCAATAACCAACAAAGTTCAGCCCTTCATGTGGTTGAAAGGGAAACCATAGAACCACAACATCAGTTGCTATGTTACCCTGACAACTCACGCAGTGGACCCTACATTACTCTACCTGAGACTCCAAAGTCTCAAAAGGTTCAACATAACTCCTCTCAGGATAGTTGTGCCTTTGTCTCTGGAAGTGGACACTCTGGTGATTTTCAATACTGCTTTGATGATCTTGAGTGCTTCAGTCCAGATGATGTGGAGTATATGGACATTGTCCAGCAGATGGCTCTTTTAACTTACAGAGCGAAGAAGTTCTTCAAGAGAACTGGAAGGCAATTCCCTCAAAACCCAGTCAACAGCAAGTTTGGGTTTGATAAGAGCAAAGCAAGGTGTTACAATTGCAACCAACTTGGTCACTTTGCTAGGGAATGCAAGGCTCCCAAGAACAACCCGGGAACCCCACAGGCCTCCACACATCCCACTGCTCCCAAGCATGAAGAGAAGTCAACTGAAACAGCTGCTGTTGCTCAGGAAGTTGACTGGAGCTTCATGGTACAGGATGTGACTCCCGCTCAAGCACTCATGGCCGGAACAGATGATGATCAGGTATATGAACATCTTTGTACTGCTGCCTGTATTGCTAAAGTTAAACTGTATAAGGATTACATTTCGGAAATCAGATCTGAGGTTGAGTCTTTAAATGTGCTAAAATCTGACTTTAAAAGAGCTGAATCTGACTATCAAAGGAAAATTGATGAGTTAGAGAAAACTGTGTCTCTTTTAAAACATGAAAAGACTAACTATAAGACTCAAATTAAAGATCTGATCTCCAAACTCTCTGAAGTTCAAGCCCAGTTAGTCACAGCTGAGGCTCAGGCCAGGAAGCAAGCTATTGCTGAGCAAAGCTTCCAAACTATTCTTGCATCAACCTCTCATTCCAAAATGTTTTATCAAAACAAAGAAGGGTTGGGAACCAGTGAAATAGCTCCACCACACTCTTATGAGTCTATTAGACTACCTAGATGTGGTACTGAAGAGCAAGAGGTTCCAACTGCTGACCCTTCTCCATTGGAACTAGAGGATGAAGTGAAAATAGTAGCCTCCACAGGGGAGAAACAGGAGGATACACCCATCTCCACCTGTGATGATCAAATCCTGACCACCAAGGCAAGAAGAAGCAGAGCTAAAGCTGCTAGAAGGACTGCCAAGAAGGTTGCAGAGTCCAAGCTTAAGTTTGACCCTAAGCAAAAGGGTGTCTTCATTTCTGCCGGATTTCAAGTGGTAGGTACTCCTGATTCAGGAAAGGAGTACAGTACCAGCACTCCTGTCCTACTGAAGGATCAGAAGTTAAAAGGGAAAGTTGCTGATGACGAGAAGAAACCCAAGAAACAGCAACCTGCAAGTTCCTAGAAGACTAACATTGCATGCATAATGTGTGGTCTGCACAACCACATGGCTAAAGATTGTTACTACAATCCAGCAAGCACACATTATGCAAATAATGTTAGACAAGAAGGAGTCAGAGAATGTTTTTCAGTTGGACCACTTCAAAAGGTCCAAATGATGAAAAAGGGAAAGTTGGTCTCGGAAGCCAAGTTGCTTTCGGAAGAAACTGCTTCTTCCGAAGGGAAAATGGCTTCGGAAGCCAAACCTTCTAAGGTTCGGAAGAACAAGAAGGCTCCCTTGAAACCATCTCAGAAGAAGACTACTTCGGAAGAAAAGGTGGTGAAGGCTTCTTCCGAAAAGAAAGAAGCTTCGGAAGAAGGCCATGCTGCACAAGCTTCAACAAGCTCATCTTCAAAGATCAACCAAGGGATGGATTGGAAGATCAAGGAAGATGCTGCAGCCCAAACCTCTTCTTCAACAATGACCTCTATTGAACCCCAATGCATATCTTTTGGTTCAATTATGTCACTATCATTGGAAGAGCCCAAGACCAGCAAGGCTTGGGCTTCCAAACAAAACTAACCATCTCATCTTATGTGCAGGGACATCCATTTGACAAGAACAACAATATCTGGATTGTAGATAGTGGATGCTCCAGGCACATGACAGGGAACAGATCTCTCCTCCAACAATTCCAGAACTTTGATGGAGGGCCTGTCCAATTTGGAGGTGAGGCCGGAGGATATATTTCTGGCAGAGGAAGTATATCCAATGGCAGAATAAACATTGACAAAGTTCACTTTGTCAAACAGCTTGAACACAATCTGTTAAGTGTTTCTCAATTCTGTGACCAGAAGCATCAGATGCTTTTCACAGAACATGAGTGCATTATCCTCAGACCAGGGATGACAATTCCTCCGGAATTGGTGCTTCTCAGATCTCCCAGGAAAGGGGATATGTACAAGATAGATATGAACAATGCTTCTCCTATGGGTGAAGTATCATGCTTTCTTTCCAAAGCTGATAGTGATGAGTCAACACTATGGCATAAACGCATGTGTCATGTGAATTTTAAAACAATGAATAAATTGGCTAAAAATAACTTGGTACATGGTTTGCCTAAAAAGGAATTTTTCTGCAAAGATAACTGTGTTGCATGCCTGAAAGGGAAACAACACAGATCATCTCATAAATCCAAATGTGTTAACTCTATCACTACTCCATTACACTTACTGCACATGGATCTCTTTGGACCCACAAGTATAATGAGCATTGGAAGGAAATCATACTGCCTTGTGATAGTTGATGATTTTACAAGATTTACATGGGTATTCTTTTTAAGAAGTAAAGATGAAACTGCTGAAACTTTATAATCTTTTATTCTTAAAATAGAAAATCAAATTGATCACAAGGTTAAGATCATTAGAAGTGATCAAGGGACTGAGTTTAAGAACTTCGTTCTTGACTCATTCTATGACTCAAAAGGGATTGCCAGACAATACAGTGCTCCCAGAACTCCTCAACAAAACGGTGTTGCTGAGAGGAGGAACAGGACACTTATTGAGGCTGCTCGGACTATGTTAGCTGATTCAAAGCTGCCTCTAACATTCTGGGCAGAGGCAGTCAGCACTGCATGTTATGTGCAGAACAGGGTTCTTGTAGTGAAGCCCCATGGAAAAACCCCTTATGAGTTATGGAACAAGAGGCCACCGTTCATTGGCTTTCTAAGGTCCTTTGGCTGCAGGTGTACCATACTTAACACAAAGGACAACTTGGCAAAGTTTGCTGAGAAGTCGGATGATGCTATCTTTATTGGATACTCTTCTAGCTCCAAAGCTTATAGAGTATACAATATCAAGAATCAACAATTTGAGGAGTCATCCAACATAGTTGTTAATGAGCACACTCCTTGTGTTAGGGGAATGGACCTGAGTATATCTTTGATTTAGAATTGTATCCAAACTATTCTAAACCATATTGTAAGAATGTTTCAGCTGGAACAGGTGCTCAAAGTGATGCTGATGCTGATGCAGGTCAACTATATGAGCTTCCCAGACCTATTCCAAATTCTCCAAGAGCTGAAGGGCAACAAGCTTCAACTATTCACAGATCTGACAGTGTAACTATCTCCAGAAATAGTGAAGCTTCAACAAGTGAATCACTTGATCAACCTCAAAGTTCCTCAAGTGATCCACTACAACACCAGGTTAAGGGAAGTGGTATTCTGAAGGAACAGGCAACTGTTAATACTACTTCACAACCAACCATTGATGATGTTTCTCAATCATTCTATCAGTCCTCATTGAATGACTCTGAAACAGCAGTTGGACAGAGTGATCCAGTTCCTGATCAGAATATGTCTAACCTAGACTTATCTCTGCAACTGGATGTGATTCCTCGTCTTAGGATTCACAACTCTCATCCAACTGAGAACATCATAGGGAATGTCTCTGAGGGTGTGAGAACAAGAGGACAAACTCATCATGGGAATGTCTGCTTGTACTCATGCTTCCTGTCTCAGATGGAACCAAAGAAGGTAGAAGATGCCTTAAAGGATAGTAGTTGGGTTGAATCGATGCAGGAGGAGCTGCTTCAATTCAGAAGACAAAAGGTCTGGAATCTATGCCCACTACCATCTGGTCAAGTACCCATAGGCACAAATGGGTATTCAGGAACAAGAAAGATGATAGAGGATTGATTATCAAGAACAAGGCAAGACTAGTAGTTCAAGGGTACACCCAGGAGGAAGGAATTGATTATACTGATGTCTTTGCACCTGTTGCAAGACTTGAGGCAGTTAGGATCTTCCTTGCTTATGCTGCATCCAAGAACTTCACAGTCTACCAACTTGATGTCAAGTGTGCTTTTCTATATGGGGATATAGATAGGGAAATCTATGTATGTCAACCTTCAGGATTTGAAGACCCACAGCACCCCAACTACGTGTGCAAACTGGATAAAGCTCTATATGGGCTGCACCAAGCACCTAGGCTGTGGTATGAGACCTTGTCTTAGTTTCTCCTGAAGAATGGATACACTAGAGGTACCATCGACAAGACTCTTTTCATCAGAAAGAGTGGAGAAGACATTTTGCTTGTACAAGTCTATGTTGATGACATCATATTGGTTCTTCAAACGACCAAATGTACAAGGACTTTGAAATCATAATGAAGCAGAAGTTTGAGATGAGTTCCATAGGAAAAATGGACTTTTTCCTTGGAATTCAGGTGAAACAGATGAAGGAAGGGTTCTTCATAAGTCAATCTAAGTATGTCTCAGACATCTTAGATAGATTTGAAATGAAGGATTGTAAACCAGCAAAGACACCCATACCCAGAAACCATAATCTTTGCCCTGACCTTGAGGGGGAGGATACTGATCAACATCAGTATAGAGCAATCATTGGTTCTCTGATGTATCTCACTGCTAGTAGACCAGATATCATGTTTGCCACATGCATTTGTGCAAGATATCAGGCTGCTCCAAAGGTGTCTCACCTAGTGCTGCAAAGAGAATCCTTAGATACCTCAAAAGAGCACCTAAACTAGGTCTCTGGTATCCAAGAAATAGTGATTTCAATCTCTATGGATACTCTGACAGTGACTATGGTGGCTGCAACATTGACAAGAAATCAACATCAGGAGGATGTCAATTTCTTGGTGGAAGGATTATCTCATGGCAATGCAAGAAACAATCCTGTGTCTCTACATCAACTGCTGAAGCTGAATACATTGCTGCTGCTAGCTGTTGTGCTTAACTGCTATGGATTCAAAATCAGATGTTAGACTATGGATTCAACTTCATGACTACTCCTATCCATATTGACAACAACAGTGCTATCTCCATTACTGAGAATCCGGTGAAGCACTCCAAGACAAAACACATTGATATCAGGTATCATTTCATTAGAGATATTCATGAGAAACAGCTGATAAAGTTAATCAAAGTTGACGCAAATGAACAATATGCTGATTTGTTCACAAAGGCATTTGATGAACAAAGATTTAAGTATCTCATATCAGCAATTGGGATGATAAACATTGAATAACTACCTCTTTTGAATACCTTTTTAAATGAGTAATGTCTTGTGTCAATACAATTTAAGCCCTGTTACAAAAGATCTTAAATTATTCCAAGTGTAATTCCTTCCGAAGAGGAATTAACTCTCGGAAGATATTCCTGAATATCTTCCGAAGCCAAATTCCTCAATGTAAATTTCCTTCTCGGAAGTGTTTTTGGTCTCTGAAGAAGCGATTGATTTTATATCAGATCTACTTCCGAAACTTATACAACTCTCCATTCGGAAAGACAACTTTACCTTCGGAAGCAATGCCTTGCTTCGGAAGATAAAGTGCCTTCAAAGGACAATTTTACCTTCGGAAGCAATATCATGCTTCGGAAGAGAAGTTGCCTTCAGAAGAAAATTACCTTCGGAAATGTTTTACCCTCGGAAGTAAAGGTTTTTATATGTAACGGATATCTTTTGGGCCCCACTCTGTAAAAGTAAAGATTTTGTTGATGATGGTCAGATTATTTAAAATTATCTTTGCCGCCACTATCATTTCTCCGCCGTAAACCACCATACCACCAACAGTAACCCCAAAACAGTTACCCTATTACCACCACTACCACTATTCACCCCTTTTTAAATAATCTTGACTCATCAATTTCATCTTCTTTTACCACTTTACAGCCCTAACTGTTCCCTTCACTGTCAAACCCTCAATTTCACCCAAAATTTCAAGCTTACCTTTTCTCCAATGGCGCTAAACCCTCAGCACAACCAAGTCGCGTTACTTGACTCGTCAAGGGATGCCGACTTCACCCAATCATCACCTTTCTCACCGAATCCACCTACCTCACTGCACTAACAGTTAACCCCACCGTATACTCCAACCATATGTCAGAATTTTGGAGCAACGGTGAAACTGCAGTACTGAATGGGGTTCGAATCCTGAGAACCCGAGTTTGTGGCCAAGAGTTGGTCATCAATGAACAGCTCATCAGGGAGCATCTCGAGCTTCACGATGATGGGGCTCCTACTGAGTTCCCCAAGGAAGATATGGAAGGCACCTATATCCTCATGGGATATGGAGGCGATGTCAGCAGGTCTACAGTATACAAGTTCAACTTCTCTTACCATTGGAAGTTCCTGCTGCATTGTCCTATATTGCCTCTCCAACAAATCAGGGGGTTGGGATCAAATCCCATATGAACTAGGATGACTAGTTCATGGGTTGGTGAGAGGCCTCAGATTCAACTACTCACGATTTGTGTTGAACAACCTAATCGCCAATCTGAGCAGGGATACATTCTTCATGTATCCCCGATTTCTTCAACACATAATCAACTGTGAGATGGAACCAAGCAAGCTTGTCTGCGCAGCTGCTCTTCCTGTTCCACACATGAGGCCTACCATCTTCAAGATACTGAAGAAGATGTCCACCAACTTCATTGGACGGTACACTCCATTACCTCCAGAGATGACTGAGCGCATAGCTCCTGGTGACATCCCTGTTATCCCCACAGGTGATGAACCCACACCAGCAACATCCACTATAATACCAAAACCCTCTTTACCCATCAAAGATACATATCAGAGACGCCCTAAATGAACCCTTGTTCAATCTACTCTGATTGAACAAGCTCCTTCTGTTCACACCCAAAGGACTAGAGAGGAATCATGGGCTCCCACTCAGTCCGAGGTCACACCATCCTTTACAATTGACCTCAATGTGGGTTTTGAGCCTCCTCAGTCTCAAACCCCTGAGCCCGAACGCCAAGCCTTAAGCCCACAAGGTGAGTCTCTACACTCCCCTGTGCAACCTTCTAGGGACAGCCCCACCAAAGGCTCAATGCCTGTAGACATTGATCTAAGTCCCGGGTCAGTAGGACTAACCACCATCTCTTTCACTGACCTTTTACTCCGAACTGATGAAGAGATTACATCTCTCCATGGCCATGAAGTTGATCTACAACACCCACTGAAAGATCAACAGAGCCAAGAGGGATCCCTTGTCTCTAGCCCCCATCAGAAGCCAGCTACTGAGGTGAGTCCCACTGATATGGAGGGGACTCATGTAGGCTCAGCTGCCACTACTCAGAGTCTCTCATTGAGCTCTCAGGATAGTGGTAACATAATTAGGACTGAGTCTACGGCAACTTTGCCCATTGACATCTCTGAAAGAGATGACTATGAGCAAAGGAAACCAGGGTGCCAAGAAGCCACATCTGGTGGTGAGAGTGAGCATACTAGGTATGTTATCTCATCTCCCCATGATTCTTCTCATGAAGATGAGGGAAGTATGCAACTAACACTTCAGTACTTGCTTTCTAAGGTCTCCAACCTAGAATCACAGGTGAAGATCTTAGAATCAAGGACTGCCACTCAGCAACTTGAGATTAACTCTCTCAAGGCTAAACTAGCTGAGAAACAGACGGAGAGGTCTGTTAGGTATGTACCAATTCAGGTCTCAATGACTTCTTCCTCTAGCTCATCTAGCTCTTAAGATGATGCTACCAAAAAGGGGGAGAAAGTTCAGAGACAAACACCACAGGAACCACAGACCCAACTCATTTCTTCCCAAATCATTACACTACCTGAGTCATCTCAATCCTTTCTGGAGATTGACTCAAGGATGCTTCAAGATCTCTACAGACTTTTCACAAAGTTTGTATTGAGATCATCCCTAGAACAGCCCAGCCCCGACACCACACTCGCATACTTTGGGGCTGAGGAGCTTCAAAGACTGACTGCACCTTCTACCACTGTGGAGGAAGTTGGCCAACCTAAGGTCTTCATGGAACCTGAGATTAGCTTCGAAGGGGAAATGGGGACTGATGGCCCAGCAACTGAAACAGTTGGGACAGAATCTGCAGCAGTCTCATCTTCCGAAGCTCTAGCTGAAGCTTCCAAAGCTTACATGGAAGCCTCGGAAGAACAAGACAAGTCTTCCGAGGCCGAAATAGAAGCTGCGGAAGGCTTATTTCAGATGTCCAAGGAACTGACCATCACAGATGTCATTGCTGAAATTGCATCTGAGGTGAGCAGGGAGGACATTTCTGACATTCCTCCAACCCAAGCACCAGCTGAACTTCTCTCTCAATCACAACCCTCCATCCAAGAACCACCACAGTCAAGCACCATCAAAGACAAAGGCAAAAGAAAATTGACTGCGGAAGAGCTTCAGGAGGAGGAGAAGATTGAGAAGGCCAAAAAGAAAGGTCGGTTTCCTACTGAGAAGCTGCTAGCTACTAGTTCTAAGGCAGCTGTAGCCAATCAGGAAGAAATCAACCAGAAGAGAAGAACAGCACTCATTGACCAGCTCATCAATCTAGGAGCTGCCAATGAGGAGATACTCCTGCTACCATTAGAGGAGTTGGTGACTTTGGAGAGGTCAACCAGGCTACAACAAGAAAAAGAAGCCAGGTTGGCCTTGGAGAAGGAAGAACAAGAGCAAAGGGAGGCAGCCCTGAAGCTGAGAGAGGCAAGGATCAAGTTCCTACTCTCAAGAGGCTTCAGTCTTCCTGAACTGTCTCCACATGACGATGACATGATCCTGCTGCTCCACAACAAAGAGCAGGATCAAATGGAGAAGGAAAGGAAGAAGGCTGCTAGGGAGAAATTGAAGGTGAAAAGGAAGAGGGAGGAAGAGAAGGAGGTCACTGCTACCAAGAAGTCAACTGAAAAAGCCTGGATGAAGGACTACCTCCGGGCTCATGGCTTCTCTGGTAGGCAGGTGGGACCTATGTCCGAAAGGACACTCCAGCGGATAGTCAGTGAAATTAAAGCTGACATCCGTTTGGGGAAAAGGAAGGAGATGTATAGGAGGATGAAAGGAATGGTCTTCACCCCAGCCACTCAACCACAGCCACAACCCACACCAGAACCAACCCCTTTTCCCATTAAAACAGAACCCACTGATGAAACCTTCACCCCTCAACCCACAACTCTACCCAAACCTACCACATCACCTCAACCACCCAAACTACCCATCCTAAAACCCAAGACTCAACCCAAAACCACTAAACCTAAGCCTACCCAACAACAACCAAGACCATCCCCTCTGCCTCCTCAACATCTCTCCTTTGAGGAAATAAAGGAGTTCAAGACGAGGCTCATCAACTGCACTACCTTGAGCAGTATCTCCTGTGAGGGAGAGGTTATCAACATCACCCATGTCGATAACTCTTCAAGCTCCCTCACCCTAGGTCAATTTCTTGAATTGCCTAGAGACACCTTGGGCCAGGCTGCAAGACTTCTTGGTCTCAACTCCGATATCCTCAATGCTGAGGAGAAGAGACTAAGAAGAAGACTGGTGACTCTGCTGGATACCAGGAAAGAGGACAGGATTTCTGGTCAATCTCCTGGACCTAGAAATGCAATAATCCAGTGGAGGTTCGATGAACCTTCTCACAACTTTGTTGTGGAAAGGGAGAATGGTGAAACCAACAGGCTCAATGCCACTTCTCTACTGCATCTCAGCAGATTTGATCTTGCTGAGCTTGCAGAGAAGCCATTCTCCAATCCCTCCAACTCTGAGACTGCTGCACACATCAGAAACCATATCAGTGGTCTCCACTTGGCTGAACGAAGTAGAAGAGCCAAGATTGAAGAAGAGTTGAAGCTGAAGAGAGTGGAAGACAAGGAAAGATCAACCACCAAAGGCACAGCCTTTCTACAGATGGTGGAAGGTCCTGAATTGGAACCAATAGTTCGATGGGAATATGACTATACTTCCCATCAACTAACTCTTTTCAGAGGGCCACAACAGAGGGTACATATAATCCAAGGTGACAGAGTAGAGGTTCTGTCCACCAAGGATCTGTACAAGATTCTCAGCACCACAGCAGGAAAGAATGAAGACACCGATAAACACCTACTTTCCTTGGTGCTGAGAGCTTTGAGAAGAAGAGAGAAGTGAAGTTTTGGTAGCATTAGCCTAGGGGGAGTTTGTTGGATCATGATAAGACTGGTGCAACCAAAATCACTTCATAGTCAATTTTTGGTACTACATTCAAAGGCTTCCAAAGCTGAGAAGAGATCTTCCGAGAGTCTGAAGAACAGCTTCCGAAGACAAAGTCTGAAAGAGCTTCCGAAGACAAAGTCTGAAAGAGCTTCCGAAGACAAAGTCTGAAAGAGCTTCCGAAGACAAAGTCTGAAAGAGCTTCCGAAGACAAAGTCTGAAAGAGCTTCCGAAGACAAAGTCTGAAAGAGCTTCCGAAGACAAAGTCTGAAAGAGCTTCCGAAGACAAAGTCTGATGAAAGAGCTGAAGACAAAGTCTGCTTCCGAAAACAAAGAAGACTCCAAGCCTCGGAAGAAGCAGTCTTTCGAAGCATAAGTGGCTTCGGAAGAAGTTATTCTTCCGAAGTACTTTATCCTTCGGAAGACATTGCTATGTCCAGCAGATAAAAGTATGGTCCCTGACAGTCCGCTGCAGACCTCTGATACAGCATGGCATCTTCCTAAAGAGCCATGTTGTTGACCATACTTTATTCTACTGTTCACCTTTTTATGATAGTACATGTTACCAACTTTAGTTGGTGACAAAAGGTAAGTCAGAGACATGTCCTGACTACCAACTTTCAGGCAAAATGTCTGAAAGACCTCACCTAGAGTCTTGTAGTATAGATGTAAGGTTAGAGGTGTCCAGCTGGTATCAAAGTATATCCGGCTGTAGATAGTATTATATATATCTTCTCCCTGTAACTCTTTAGACAAGCGATTTGAGTCCAAGTGTCTTGTAATCCTTTGAGT
This sequence comes from Flaveria linearis, assembly GCA_024085815.1. Lineage (NCBI taxonomy): Eukaryota > Viridiplantae > Streptophyta > Magnoliopsida > Asterales > Asteraceae > Flaveria > Flaveria linearis. Next base: position 29,135,648 of record CM044010.1, read on the forward strand.
TGAGAAGCAATATATAAAAGTACCTTGAAAATTTACTTGCTGTGTTAAATTTTCTTACTGCTTGTTACTTGATATATTGTGATCAACTCTTCATAAGACTGCTTGCTGAGTGTTGATTCACAGTGAGTTGAGAGAAAAACCACCCAAATCCGATCCTGCAGAATCCACAGCCGGGCCTACTTTATTATTTAATTACATGTCAGCTCGGTCGCGACTTCATACACATAGTGATCATTATGGACTAGCTACCCATTATATGCTTTGATTACAAAATCCGGATACTTACTGTTTTCTGATAAACCTGTGAACTCACCAGTCTTGTAGTGACTTTTGTAAGTTTTCTCTCAGGACATTGATTGGCACGTTTAGGAGTACAGTATCCACTGCATGTCATTCCGCGTTCATCCCAAACTGTTTTCAAGATTAAATTTCATGTAGTTTACATAAATCGGATTGGACGCGTGTTTGCGTATTCCAAAACCGTTGTTAAATGTTTTTCTGTTTTCGCTTCTGCAATACTTAAATATATTTGGTTTGTTTCATTAAAATTAAGCAACTTATATGATTTGTAATTATCGAGTCGTTTGGTGTAACTGATGCTTGTTTGAGATCCTGATTATGTCACACGCCTGACGGTAAAACCCCGTTCATGGAAATTTAGGGTGTGATAGTTTGAAGGCCGAATGTCGCGGCTGCAGTTCGGGATGAATTCCAGTCGCAACCCAGTTAGGGCTAGGCGACTGAAGGGCCAATCGGCCGACTGAGGGAGACTGAGGTTCGTTCGCACGACTGAGGCTCAGTCGCACGACTGGGGGTTTAGTCTCACGACAGGTCATGCGACTGGGAGTGTCGCATAGGTCCATTCGCATAGCTGTTCAGTCGTACGACTGAGGGCCCAGTCGCATAGATGCTCAGTCGCCTAGGTGCTCAACCGCACGACTGAGAGTCCAGTCGCATAGATGTTCATCCGCATTTGTTCAGTCATATGATGTTCAGTCGCATGGAGGCCATGCGACTGAAGGGTGTCCAATCGCTCAAATAGGGCTGTTGTGTATGAGGAGAGGTATAGTTCAATTACTGGCCTTCGGGAAAAGAGTAAGGGTAAGTAATGATGTGATAGCTCCTGTAGGTACATGTGTGATAACTGTCGAGGCTTAGAAGTTACGTTGGGCATGATGACGATAGTATTGCATGTATATGCATGATGTATGTATGTTAAGTATGATGTTGCCATGATAGATGGTGAATACTGATGACTTGTAAATGCCGATGTTCCTTGCTTCGATGTATGTTTATCTTTCCGTATCTTTACGTGTATTGTTTATGAATGAATGAAAGTATTATGTATCGTAAAGTGAAAGATAATAAAAGAGGAACGTAATTAATGAGAGCATGCATTAATAAACGAATGAACGAACGTAAGGCTTGTGAGAATAGGTATGAGGTGAGCGACTCTGTGTCACAACAGACTCGAATGAGATCCCTGTCGTGTACTCCGGTATTGTAGGAGACAGGATCCGGAAGAATGAGAGTAAGATTGACATGCAAGTAGAAAGAAAGGAGGCCCACAACTCATTGGGAGTTGTCAGCTCAACTGTGTGTGTATTATAGCGTGCGATCTTGGCTAACTCATAAGGGGACATAGGCACAGTGGGAGTTCAGTTTTGGTAGCTGCTCCGATACGTGCGATGTGGTATTTACTGTGTGCTATGTAGCATGCGATTTTGGCCTACCTCATGTGGATTATGTAGCGTGCGATGTTAGGCTAACCCATGAGATGACGTGCGATTCTAGCTAAACCCCGAGAGCCCTCACACACATAGAGGGAGTCGGTCTTGGTGACCTCTCCGTTGGTACGATTTGTGCGATATGTACGGTGGAACTCATAAGGGGACATAGACACAGCGGGAGTTCAGTTTTGGTAGCTGCTCCAATACGTGCGATGTGGTATTTACTATGTGCTATGTAGCGTGCGATTTTGGCCTACCTCATGTGGATTATGTAGCATGCGATTTTGGCTAACCCATGAGATGGCGTGCGATTTTGGCTGAACCCCAAGAGTTCTCACACAGATGGAGAGTTGGTCTTAGTGACAACTCCATTGGTGCGATTCGTGCTATATGTACTTCAGGTACGAAGATGTGAAGGTGCGACAAGTAAGATAATAAACTAATTAAGGACAGAACATAAATGGAAGAAACGAACGAAAGTAATGAACGTACGAATGAACGTATTGAACGTAAGAATGAACGTAATGAACGTACGGACAAATGTAACAAATGTATGAATGAAAGTAAGAAACGTACGAATGAAAGACAGAGTTTATGAATGAACGTGAATGTTAATGATGAACGGTACATGAATGAAAGCTAATGAATGAATGATGAAGATAATAATAATAATATTATCTATGTGTACGTGTGATGTGTGATCGCATGTATGTAAGAACGGTTTAACGAAAGAAAGATATGTTTTAATATAAAACTAGAACTCACTCAGCAACGCTGACTTTTGATGTGTTTCCAGTTGGCAGGTATGTTGCTGAGGATGGCATGTAAGGCCCCGAATTCGGAAACCTCACAAATTGGCCATTTTACATAAAACCTTATTTTTAATTCAAAACTGATAAAGTGTTATTCATTAAAGCAGCGGAAATATGAAAATGTTAATTATATAAATAAAACTAAAGCACCAACTTAGAGTCGAACCCGGATTTGTGCTAGAATTTCTTTATTTACAAATCATTGTCTTAACAACATTTACTCCTTTATTATTGTACAAAACATAAAAGCTGGTTGAATCATTACAAGATGCCAGTCTTCACCCTCCAAGTAGCTCCTAATCAGACCCTGCCCAAAAACTTGATTTACCTGCCAAACAATCTAACATACATACAAAAGTCAGCTTTGCTGAGTGAGTTCTAGTTTTAGTTTTAAAATAGAAATTACTTAACTCATAGCATACAATAACCATTTTACTTCTTACACAACTTGTCACATTAATTTTTTTACTTATCAAGCATGCAAATCTCTAAGGGCCATCTCTCTTCTCTGCCCCCATGGTTCCAGCCCATGAGCCGACAAAGCATACTGAAACATAGGGTGCCCCTATGGCTCTCTGTCCATAGACCGACACCCTAGTTGCCCCTATGGCTCTCTGTCCATAGACCGAAAACCTTGTTGCCCCTATGGCTCTCTGTCCATAGACCGACAACACCTCTTCCGGGGTCACGTTAACCCCATGAGTGATCGTCACCACTCCTGCTCGTATAGCTGTAACAAACTATCCCGTGACAGGTCACAAAGACACAGCCCGTTATTCTTAAGGCAACTATGTTCACTGTCCATAATCTACCATAAGGCTCGTAATAGGCCTAGTTACTAGAACCAAGCACCATTTCCAAGAATTCTTAACCGTCAATTCCATCTCATGCCCCTTAGACCATGCAAGACTTAGAAAAAAACATCAATCATAAACGTAGTAAGGGCATATTAACTTTGAAACTACTTATGTCAATAAACATACAATACGACCATTAAAACATACATTTTCCATGCTTAAACACACACATTTAAAATACGTTTAACATTTACTAATTTCAAAGGCAATTCCTTTAGATCATTCTAACTATAGACAATAAATATACGTAACTCAAAGTCGTTACTTTATCAAATCATATAACGAATTATTTAAAAATAATCTTAATTATAAATCGTATGGTATGCATGTCGTCCCTAAAACAGTAAAGCATGTATAAAAGAAGGGGATCTAGAACTCACCAGGATCGTTGAATGTCCATAATCGTCATCTACTTGAATTCTCAAGTAATGTCATCATCATAATCGAGTCGCCATCTTTTGCAACAAAACCTTAACCATCATCCTAGGATCATCATCATCATATCATCCTCATCCTCTTTCAAATACATCATCACCCTAAACTTATCTACCACTAACTACTAAAGTCCCTATCATCATAGCTAACCAATAATGTGCACATCATGTTATCATCAAGGATTATCATGACCATCATATTCAGGAAAACCTTTACCATTTGCATGCTAAGCCATCATCAAGAACATCATCATATAACATCATCATCATCATTCATACACCACTTTTGCACTACAACCATCCTTACTGTGAAGATACCATTTCCATATTCAAACTCCATCTTCATCTTATTGAACTATATCATATGAACATTACCACTACCTAAGAGCTATTAACATCATCATTAATGTGTCAACATAATCTAAACATCCTTACCATCACCAGAAATCATCATCTTCACCATCCTTATGATAGACCACACAATAATATTACCCAAAACATCCTTATAAATGTTACCATCATGAAGACCATAAGCCATGCCACCATATATACATCATACCATCAATCTTTTCTTTTCCTAGGCTATTGAAAATTCTTAGGTTACATTTATAGAACTATCATCATTCTACCATCATCATCATAGTCCCCTCACCGTCCTAATAGTCTAACTATAACAGCCTTACAACATAACTTAACAAAACATCATCATCACATGAACATCATCTAACAGCAACATCATCCTCACCTAAACAACATCATCATCTTACCTCCTATTTTAGATCATCTTCATTGCACATCATAATCACCAGCATGCCCAACCCAACCTAACCAGCTCCAGGAGGTTTGAAGGCTGCTAAAGCACCTTGAGTTCGAAACAGAAGATAATCAGGACCGCTGTAACCTTACTGCTGAAGTTGGACCAAAACTGATCTGTCGGGGTTGCTTCTATGTCGATGCAGCTGCTGTCGTGAAGTTCCAACACCGCGGGAGCTAAGACGGTGGTTTATATGAGGCCTGTCGACCTCACGTTCCAGCCCCTGAGCTCGCTTACCATGCCGGTTGTTAATTGCACCCTTAACGCCATCGTGTGCCACCTAAGCTTCACCAAAGCACCCAAACTCCTGACCTTAAACTTCCATTGTTGCGAGCACGAACCGAGAAGGAAGAGTTACAGAGGGTGTCGGGCATGTTCCATGATCTTGTTGGCTGTCGAAGAGCTTGACCAAAGAAACTCCATTCGTCATCGCATTAATTTTGGAAAGGAAGGAGGAGGGGTTCGATTGGGTTGGGATGCAGCTGCCGAGAGGGGGGGTGTGAGGTTGCTTCATTGATCATCGCTCAGTCGAGGCAGGCTGTCGGAGCTCCGACCGTAGCCACAAAGTCGCCGGAGGGGGGAAGGGGGAAGGGAGGTCGCTCGGTTGGGAGGGGGAGAAGGGTAGCGGCTGATTTTGGGGAAGAAGGGGGCTTAGGGTTATTTTTATGGTTTTCATGAATTGTCTATTTTTGTCCCTCAACTCCACAAACATTTAATTTCGGCCCTCAACATGTAAACTTGATCCTATCTCTCAAAGTTTGAGTCCTTAATATCGCTAGCGTTATCATTTGCTAATTTGGTATACATCCGATAGAAATTTGGGGCGTTACAAGTCTATCCCCCTTATTTAGGTTTCGTCCTCGAAACCTGTGGGTCCTTAGATAGTCTGGATTGGTAATATCTCAATCACCTATGGATTCTTATAGTGCTTACAAGCTTGTTCCCAACACACATGATAGTAGATCTGATCCACTTCTTGTCGTTTCACTTTAGCCTTTGAAACCTTCAGATATCCTGACGTTCTTGTCTTGTAAATCCGTATCATTAATGTAAGCATTATGACTACGAACCCTTAATTCATGAGTAAGTATATTATTATCTTGTATTTAACCTTGTGAACAACATAACCATTGTTCTGCCATGTTGTATTGAATATATATATATATATTCAGTCAGACATTTTTATGGAACACATGGTTTTAGGTTTTTGACACTTACTGATAACATTATCACCAAGACTCATGTTAACCTTCCTTATTTAGTTCATGTTCACATTTATTAACAAACTTCTCACTCAGACTTGGTGTCATTTCTTGTGAACCTTACGAATAGCAAGATTATCTTTAGGGAGTATAGGATAAACAATCTATACAAATCGGTCACTCCCGTAAGCTATGGATTTTTTGACATTATTCTCTAGGAACCCTTTTACATTACTTCTATTTTATCAAGATCTATCATGATTTCAAGTACTTTGCTTCACATAACTAAAATGCTCGCTCTAAGGACGTTACTTATAAATTCTCTTTCATTTCTCTTGACACTTCGCAAATGTGACCTATATAGCCTTACTTACTCTTGGACTTGATAAGTACATCCTCTATAACACTATCACAAATGCATTGAGCACTAATTAGCAATTCATGTTCATTAAGTCCATGAACAATGCAAAGGAGCTCATCATGTCCCAACTGATACTGGAATGTTATCTCTAGGGTATCATACTCTTTAACCAATAACTATTGATGACTCCTCCTACACGTGGTTCAAAAAAACAACTTGCCTCTCCAATTGGTGAAACAGTCTCTTAATTCAAGGTCATAGTTATCTATTGTTCACTGTCTGTTTATTCAGCTCTCTACAATCCCTACACATGTACCTTCTTTCATTTTTTATTCTTTTCAGACAACACCGAAGTATTATATGGGTGCAATAATCAATCTGTCAAAACCTTTATTAAGGGGGTCTTGAAACTATGTCACTAACTCTTTCATTCCTGACAAAACAATCGGTACGGTGACATGACTACAAGCTGAGTCCCAGAAGACAAGTTGATCTCAAACTCTTTCTTCTAACTCGAGAAGGTCCTCCGGGGTCACATTAGGAAGGCACGCTCTATAGCTACATCTGTTAACTTTAAGACTTCGCCCTTAGCATCTTTTATTTACATAGGATATGCTCCTCAACCTTGTTTCATAAACTTTTCTATCTCATTATTAGGATAGACCCTGAAATCATGCAATCCTTATTATCATAAGTCATGACCATACTTCCATCATGTACCAACCAACGGGTCATATTTCCATGTTGTGCAGTATCAGTCACGTATGCAGCTAGTCGATTCGTATCCAAGACCATATTACGTCCAATTAGGGTAGTAACATGCAATCCAGAAGAAGGCCCTAACTTTCCTTTACTATTTTACAGTCATTTACAGACATTTCTATCCAAATAGCTTGACTAAAGGTAGCTCCTACATTATCGCTTTACTTTCTTAGACATCTCATCAATCATTTAAGCTACCTACAAGATTCGGAATACTAACGTTATCGTTCAAGACAATGGTCCAGATCATGACGAGTGTTGTAAGTTTTCATCTCTATCAGTAATTCTTTGCTGAAACACTATGCAAAGAAATACTCGTCTGAAGAAACCTATTCCCCTGGAGATCTTGTAACTTAAACCGTTAACTCCTCTCACTTGTGAGTTAGCCCATGGGTACAACACTTCTGTATTCCTAGTTACGAAGTCTAGAACTTTATTATATGTTTTTGCTAGTATCGCTGTCAAGTCTCTAATGGTCTCATCGGGGAATCACACACCTCGTACACATCTGTCAACTTTCCACTTTCGCTTTACCACATCTGGCGTGAACCAAACAAGCCTTGCACCCTTGTCTACTAAGACTTTTACACCTTTCATAAAACTCTTCTTTGACTCCATGTTGACTTTATCACCACTACCGCATCTTTAGTATCGGTCACCCTTGGCCCGTTCCACAACCTCCGCAAGCAAGGTGGGCATCACGTCAGATAGTGGTGCACCTATTGGGCAATAGCTTCCTTCACTGTTTCCCTCAGCTTCGTTCGGTCAGTAGTAGGCTCCTCGGCTTCCATTTCCAACTCAATCTTCACCCTAATCGGTTTCTTATTGGCTTTATGGTTGACCTTCCTGTCGGTTTCGCAGCATTGCTTGTTGCTTCTTTTGCCTTAATAGGAGCCTTCCCGTAGTGTTCCCCCAAGTGGCCATTGTCACACCCCCTCTAATAGCGGAAACACGGGGAATGTGAGCTAGAAGGGATCGTCATAACACATGGTATATGATAGAGTAGCAATAAAAATATGATGACAAGCGTGTCATGACGAAACCCGAACACAATTGGAGACTTGTGTCATTTATAATCGATGTTCACGACAGCATAGTCATAAGCATAGACATAAGATGATCACATAAGCATTAAGGACAACTTGTAATGTAAATTCCCACAAATCGGGAACAAGTATACAAAAGCCATGTTCAAGCTTTACAAGAGTAATGATTACAAAATGTATCCTAGGGTTTCCTCTAAAAGGCAGCACTCCTAGATCTTCAATTACCTTGTTCACCTGAAAAGAAATGCTCAAAACGGTCAACATAATTGTTGGTGAGCTTCGCAGGTTTTAAGTAATAAAAGAGGTTAAGATGAAACCAGTAAGATTAATAAGAGCCACCGCAACTATACTTATGTATAGGCGGTTGTACCAGTTATAAGTAGCTACAGCCAAACCTAATGTTGGTTCCTCACTGGAATTGATGGCTGTAAAGAAAGTATTCTTAAGGCATAAATAGTTAATAAGACGTAGCAAGATCCACACAGCGCGTACGTATAGTTTATAACCAAACCAATCCTTAGGTCCCATTACCGGGATTAATGGTTATATGAAAAGGTTTTCCATAGCATAATAAGTTTAATATGACTTAGCAAGATCCACACAGCGCATACGTTTAGGTTACAACCAAACCAATCCTTAGGTCCCAATTACCGGGATTAATGGTTGTAGTGGATGATCGGCTTAGAAGAACCACACAGAAGAACCACACAGAAGAACCACACAGCCGAGAGCATCCAAGGTCAATGGCATCCACATATAGCATCAATCAACACATAACATCAAGTAGTAGTGCATAGTAGGGTGATACCACTAAGTCATACATAGGGGTAACATAGCACATAGTTCAAGTTCACATAACAGCAATCACAAGATAAGCAAGTCACAATACTCATAGAAATAGTAGCCAACTTCCACTAGGGAAGGTGCCTGAAATCAAGTTAAGTAGGTGAGCATTCTTTTCCCCCAAGTTAAAGATATTTGAAAAGGTTTTATAAGAGTAAAAAGGGGCCACGAAACTCACTGAACAGATGATAGGCACGTATGATGAAGATTCCAACGGTAGGATGCTATGAACAGTCAAACACCTATTGACAGTTACTGACAAGCATTAATAACGAGCATAAAGCATAAGATGATATCAATAGGCTCGGGCAGTTTCGGTTCGGTCGTGGGTAGTACACACACAAGCAGACATACACATCTCAGACTAGGTTATTTTAAATAGTATGTGCTGTTGATAGCGTTGACTTTAATCTTTGTGGTCAAGCTATGACACTTTATTAATGTTACTTCATCGTCGTGAGATCTCCGAAGAGGGGATCCACACACACACACACACACTATTAGTTATACAACAGGACCGGACGCACGACTCAATCCTTCCTTCGTACGAATGGACCTTCAGTCGTACGAATCAGCTTCATTCGTACGATTGAACCTTCATTCATGCGACTAAGCATTCAGTCGTACCATGCAAGACCCATTCATACGACTCAACCTCCATACACCCGATTGGACCTCCATTCGCACGAATCAGCTTCATTCGTGCGATTGAACATTCACTCGTGCGATTGGACTTTCAGTCGTACGACTCACGCACAATCGCACATAATCTCATTCGCACAGACTCACTCGCATGACTCAGTCGTGCGATTTGCCCAACCGCACGGCTCAGTCGCACGACGCACTCATACGCCTAACCCAGTCGCACGACGCACCCCAGTTGCACGGTTCAGTCGGCCGAATGGCCCAGTCGCCCTGCACAGCAGGTCGCGACTGCACAGACCATCGAGCAGCGTCCAGCTGCTCCGAGCATGGGTTCCACGCACCAAAAACTTCCAGAACACTTATCCTAACATGTCTAAACAAGAAGCACACTCAAAAACACAACATGCAAGCCCACACGACCTCTTGTGCTCGGATGAACCCGAGCACCCGAAACCCTAGAAAACGCAGCAGCTAAATCGAGCTAAAAACGGGTCAAACGAGGTTATCTACCTGCTAGGAGTGAGTATTCACGATGATAACCAAGATTTGACGATGAAAACGCAACAAACGTGATGAATTTTGGTGCTAGATTGGTGTAGAAAATGGTGAAGAGGAGAAGAACGATGAAGATGAAGATGATGTGAAGAAAATGGCTGGGAAATGGGTATTTATACCCAGCCTAGTTTCTCAAAATGTCAAGTTTAGTCCCCGCACTTTGCCCCGAGTTCCTAAATTTTGTTTCGGTTGAAAACGTTATTTATTAGTCTTGTTTTTATTAATGATAAAACGTCGTTAATTTATTTACAAGTTAAAAATGGTTTTATACGTGACAATAGTTTTTATATAAAAATGGCGCGTTTAGTGTTAACGGGGCAAATCTCAGTTAAGATTTCAAGACGACGATGATTTAAGCTACGATAGCACACGCATAAGGTTAACTAAGCAACTAAATAGGCATAATATCCACATAGATGGGTTATAAGGGTGAGGAATGACCGACAACAAAACTAACAGATTACGTCGATAGACGGACCTTTGGTGACGGATGTCACAGTATCCCCCAGTTGAGGGAATTTCATCCCGAAATTCAACTGGTGCTAGGTCCAAGGGCGTCATCCTCGAACAGGTGTGGATATTTGAGTCTCATCTGATCTTCACGTTCCCATGTAAACTCTGGCCCTCGTTTGGAATTCCATCTTATACGAACGATAGGTATCTTGCTGCGCCTCAACTTTTTGACCTTTCGGTCCATGACCTCAATAGGTTCCTCCACAAAATGGAGGCTTTGATCAATCTTGATATCCTCAATAGGCACGTGAAGTGATTCGTCAGCTAAGCACTTCTTGAGGTTCGATACATGGAAAGTGTCATGTACACTGTTAAGCTCTTGTGGCAACCGTAATCGGTACGCCACCGAACCGATTCTTTCTGTGATCTCGAATGGTCCAACATATCTTGGGGCCAACTTCCCTTTCTTTCCAAACCGTACGACCCCTTTCCACGGAGAGACTTTAAGCAACACTCGATCCCCAACGTTAAACTCTAGTGGCTTCCGACGGTTGTCGGCATAGCTCTTTTGGCGGTCTCTAGCAGCTTTGAGTCTGTCTTTGATTTGGAAGATCTTATCGGTGGTTTCTTGAATGATCTCGGGACCTGTTAGCTGGCTTTCACCAACCTCGGCCCCATACAGGCGATCTACATTTCCGTCCATACAATGCTTCAAATGGAGCGCATCCAATGCTTGTATGGTAGCTGTTGTTGTAAGAGAACTCAATCAACGGTAAATGAGTGTCCCAGCTACCACCAAAATCGATTACGCAAGCTCTAAGCATGTCTTCCAATGTTTGTATAGTTCGTTCACTTTGGCCGTCTGTCTGGGGGTGATAGGCTGTACTCATGTCTAATCGAGTGCCCATCGCTTTCTGTAACGTCTGCCAAAATCGTGAAGTGAATCAACTGTCTCGGTCGGATATGATTGACACCGGCACCCCGTGCCGTGTCACGACCTCTTTGATGTACACCCTTGCCAGCTTATCCATCTTATAGTCTTCCCGGATAGGCAAGAAGTGAGCGGATTTTGTCATTCGATCCACCACGACCCATATTGTGTCGTGTCCGCTTGGCGTTCTCGGGAGTTTGGTAATAAAATCCATAGTGATGTTCTCCCATTTCCACTCGGGAATTTCAGGTTGTTGCAATAATCCCGATGGTTTCTGGTGTTCAGCCTTGACCTTTGAACAAGTCAAGCATTTGCTCACATATATAGCAATATCTTTCTTCATGCCTGGCCACCAGTACAGCTCTTTCAGATCATGGTACATCTTGTCTGCACCAGGATGAACAGAGTATCGAGTCTTGTGTGCTTCATCCAAGACTAGTGTACGCACATCTCCCCATCTGGGGACCCATATACGATCCACGAAGTAATGTACGCCGTCATCCTTGCGAGTCATTTGTTTATCCAACCCTCGGAATTCTTCTCCCGTGAGGTTCTCTTCCTTCAAAGCCTCACTTTGCGCCATTTGAATCTGAGCCTTTAGATTGGTTTGAATAGTCAATCCTAGCGCTCGAGCACGTAATGGTTTCACGCGTTCCTTGCGGCTTAAAGCATCAGCCACCACGTTAGCTTTCCCCGGGTGATACCGGATTTCACAATCGTAGTCGCTAAGTAGCTCTACCCAGCGTCGCTGTCGCATGTTAAGTTCTTTCTGGTTCATGATGTGTTGAAGGCTCTTATGGTTTGTGTAAATGATGCATTTGGTTCCATATAAATAATGCCTCCATATCTTGAGTGCAAACACTACGGCACCCAACTCCAAATCGTGAGTTGTGTAGTTCTTTTCATCCACCTTGAGTTGTCGCGAAGCGTAAGCAATTACCTTATCTTTCTGCATTAGTACACAGCCCAAACCTTGATGTGAAGCATCACAGTACACCACAAAATCATCAGTTCCGTCTGGGAGGGACAATATCGATGCGTTGCACAACTTCTCCTTCAATGTTTGGAACGCCTGTTCTTGTGCTTTCCCCCAATCGAACTTCTTGTCTTTCTGAGTCAACAAGGTTAAAGGTTGGGTAATCTTTGAGAATTTCGCAACGAAGCGACGATAGTATCCGGCCAATCCTAAGAATTGTCGTATCTCCGAAGGTGTTTGGGGAGTATCCCATTTCTTCACAGCTTCGATCTTACCGGGGTCCACATGAATTCCATCTTCGTTAACCACATGACCCAAAAACTTCACTTCTCGAAGCCAGAATTCACACTTCGAGAACTTGGCGAAAAGTTTCTCTTCCTTCAACAGTTCTAGAATTGCTTGGAGGTGTTTTTCGTGATCCTCCTTCGAACGAGAGTAGATAAGTATGTCGTCTATGAATACGATCACGAACTTATCCAGATAAGGCTTGCAAACCCGATTCATTAAATCCATAAAGACAGCTGGTGCGTTGGTCAACCTAAACGGCATGACCAAGAACTCATAGTGCCCGTAACGAGTTCTAAATGTTGTTTTTGGAATATCGTCCTCGAATACTCTTAGTTGATGATATCCAGATCGAAGGTCAATCTTAGAGAAATACGAGGCTCCTTGCAACTGATCGAACAGGTCGTCGATTCTAGGAAGAGGATACCGATTCTTCACGGTCAATTTGTTCAATTCCCTGTAGTCGATACACATACGGAACGACCCATCCTTCTTCTTGACAAATAACACCGGTGCTCCCCACGGTGAATGACTCGGTCGAATGAAACCTTTCTCCAGTAGTTCCTGTAGTTGGCTTGACAACTCTTGCATCTCTGAGGGTGCTAACCGATACGGTGTCTTAGCTATCGGTGTAGCTCCAGGAACCAGCTCTATATGGAATTCCACCTGCCGTGGAGGAGGCAATCCAGACAAATCATCAGGGAACACTTCTGGGTATCCCGTACGATCGGAATGTCTGCCAATTTGTCTCTTCTTCCTTCTTTTCTACCACGTGAGCCAGAAAGGTGTAACACTGCTTTCGTAGACCTTGGCGTGCTTTCATGCAGGAGATAAGCTTCAAGTTCTTTCCCGGTCGCTCTCCTTGTATTCTGAGTACTTTCCCGTCTGACATGGGAATCCACACTACTTTATCTCAGCAAACAATCTCGGCTCCATGCTTAGACAACCAATCCATCCCCACTATTACGTCGAAGCTCCCCAACTCGAAAGGTATCAAATCTATGTTGAAGACCTGGTCTTCCAACATTAGGGTGCAGTCCTTAATAATTTCCTCTGCCTGTTCAACCCTACCATTTGCCATTTCTACGGAGTAACTAGTTTCTAGTCTACTGGCACTCAAATCAAGCATTTGCACAAACTCAGATGATATAAAACTATTGTCTGCTCCAGTATCAAACAGTACAGATGCGAAGTGGTTATTGAGTAAGTGCGTACCCGTGACAACGTTCGGATCTTGACGGGCATCATTAGCTCCAATGACGAAGGCACGACCCGTGCAGCATTACCTTGGTTTCCTTGGCCTTGAGCACCTGCTATGGCCATTATCTGCTGTTGGTTGTTTCCTTGCTGAACCGGTGCCCTGTTCAGTCGGGGGCACATATTCCTGAAGTGATCGAGGGCTCCACACTCGTAGCAAGCCCTGGCATTCCCAGCGGGTTAACCGCGTTGATGGGTGCCACCAGGTTTGGTGCTACTCTACAGTCTCTTGCTTGATGCCCCAGGCGTCTGCAGTTCAAACATACCCGACACGGTGCTGCTGGAGGATGATGAAGATTACACCTGTCACATTTCGGGTGCGGCCCAACATATTCCTTCTTCCCTCGAGTCACGGCCATAAAGTTTCTGGTCGTTTTGGCCCTCTTATCAGACTTTCCAGTACCAGACCGACTTGTTTCCCCAGTCTCTTTCCTTTTCTCCGCTCCCCTACCCAATACCCCTGTTCTTATCATCTCGTCAGTGAGAGCGCCAGCTTTCAGAATTGCGCTCTGGATTGTAGGAGGAGCAGCTGCAGTTACCATCGCCCGGATTTGAGGCGCGAGTCCCCAAATGTACCTTTCTATCCTCTTAAATTCCGGAGTGACTAGGTGTGGAACTAGTCTAGCCAGCTCGTGGAATCGGTCAGTATAAGCTGCGTGCCCTGCCCCCACCATAGCATGATTCCAGAACTCATGCTCAAGCTTCTGCATCTCGTTGAGAGGGCAGTATTCTTCGGTAATCAAGGCTTTGAATTCATCCCAGGTCATCTGCATCGCAGATTCCCTTCCCCTAGCTTGAACCTGGGTGTTCCACCAGGTTAGTGCTCTGCCCTGCAGTGAGCACGTAACATACTTGATCCCGCTGGCTGTCTAGGCATTCACTGATTCGATCACAGCCTCCATTTTCTCAAGCCATCTAATCAGGGCTATCTCCCCACCTTTCCCATCGAAATCCCGGGGCTTACAGGCCACAAACTCCTTGTAAGAACAGCCCCGTTTGGCGTTAGCAGCCCCAGCTTCATTTCTGCTGTACCACCATTTCCAGTCTCCTGATTGCTTTATTCCCAATCGGGTTCCCAGTGTCCTCGTTTTCATTACCACCGTCCCCGTGGGGGTGGTTTTGTTGTTGCAGCATTGCTCACCTGAGCTACAATAGTTGGAATCAGGGCAGTCAATTGTTGAGCAATTAAGGCTGCCATATCAGGGTTTCCAGCCCCTTGGTTATTGCCAGAAGGGCCTTCATTTGCTATTGGAGGTCTACCCTGCCTCTGCCTCTTCCCTCGGGGCTTCACTTCTGCTACTATTGCTGCGGGTAGATCTTCGAGGCGGCATGTTCTATTCATACAAGAGGCAACATATAAGCTTTAGTCACCTTGAGATACACAAGTACTTTACTTATCAAATTCCAATGTTTCATGTTCCAGTCGGTCAAGATCACCATGCACCCATTTTAAGCATATTCTCGGTATACCAGTGGTGTTTATATATAGGGTTCCCCGCAGCGTTCCCACCACACCCACGATGTACCAAGAATGATGCCTAATCAGGTTACATGACATCCGACCTTCCTTCACATCATACCCATAATAATCCATCAAGTCAACTGAGAGCCAAACATGTAATCACATATAGTCTAGCGGAGGTTGTCTATCTCGCGTCCTTGGGAGGACTCAGACATGGCCTCCTCGGGTCGGTCTCTTAGTATATGAGGTCAAGCGTGATGTATGATCTGTGAAGATCTCTTCGGGTCTCAATACCCGAATTTGGTTATGATAACTTGGCGCACAGAGGGAACGGAAGATCCAATAGGAAGCATCCCATAGGGGTCGAGCACAAGGGCTCAAGCACAAAGTAAAAGATCACGTAACAGAAGGATAACCAAACACGTAAGGAGGAACACATACACGAGATATATAAATGCACACAAGCTTAAGCATGCAAATCTACATGAAGGTTCCTAGGTTATAGTCTAGGTCAAGTGTAATTGCCTAATTCTCTATAACCAATGGCTCTGATACCAGTCTGTCACACCCCCCTAATAGCGGAAACACGGGGAATGTGAGCTAGACGGGATCGTCATAACACATGGTATATGATAGAGTAGCAATAAAAATATGATGACAAGCGTGTCATGACGACACTCGAACACAATTGGAGACTTGTGTCGTGTATAATCAATGTTCACGACAGCATAGTCATAGGCATAGACATAAGATGATCACATAAGCATTAAGGACAACTTGTAATGTAAATTCCCACAAATCGGGAACAAGTATACAAAAGGCCATGTTCAAGCTTTACAAGAGTAATGATTACAAAATGTATCCTAGGGTCTCCTCTAAAAGGTAGCACTCCTAGATCTTCAATTACCTTGTTCACCTGAAAAGAAATGCTCAAAACGGTCAACATAATTGTTGGTGAGCTTCGCAGGTTTTAAGTAATAAAAGAGGTTAAGATGAAACCAGTAAGATTAATAAGAGCCACCGCAACTACACTTATGTATAGGCGGTTGTACCAGTTATAAGTAGCTACAGCCAAACCTAATGTTCGGTTCCTCACTGGAATTGATGGCTGTAAAGAAAGTATTCTTAAGGCATAAATAGTTTAATAAGACGTAGCAAGATCCACACAGCGCGTACGTATAGTTTATAACCAAACCAATCCTTAGGTCCCATTACCGGGATTAATGGTTATATGAAAAGGTTTTCCATAGCATAATAAGTTTAATATGACGTAGCAAGATCCACACAGCGCATACGTTTAGGTTACAACCAAACCAATCCTTAGGTCCCAATTACCGGGATTAATGGTTATAGTGGATGATCGGCTTAGAAGAACCACACAGAAGAACCACATAGCCGAGAGCATCCAAGGTCAATGGCATCCACATATAGCATCAATCAACACATAACATCAAGTAGTAGTGCATAGTAGGGTGATACCACTAAGTCATACATAGGGGTAACATAGCACATAGTTCAAGTTCACATAACAGCAATCACAAGATAAGCAAGTCACAATACTCATAGAAATAGTAGCCAACTTCCACTAGGGAAGGTCCTGAAATCAAGTTAAGTAGGTGAGCATTCTTTTCCCCCAAGTTAAAGATATTTGAAAAGGTTTTATAAGAGTAAAAAGGGGCCACGAAACTCACTGAACGGATGATAGGCACGTATGATGAAAGATTCCAACGGTAGGATGCTATGAACAGTCAAACACCTATTGACAGTTACTGACAAGCATTAATAAAGCATAAGATGATATCAATAGGCTCGGGCAGTTTCGGTTCGGTCGTGGATAGTACACACACAAGCAGACATACACATCTCAGACTAGGTTATTTTAAATAGTATGTGCCTGTTGATAGCGTTGACTTTAATCTTTGTGGTCAAGCTATGACACTTTATTAATGTTACTTCATCGTCGTGAGATCTCCGAAGAGGGGATCCACACACACACACACACACACTATTAGTTATACAACAGGACCGGACGCACGACTCAATCCTTCCTTCATACGAATGGACCTTCAGTCGTACGGTTCAGTCGGCCGAATAGCCCAGTCGCCCTGCACAGCAGGTCGCGACTGTACACGGACCATCGAGTAGCGTCCAGCTGCTCCGAGCATGGGTTTCACGCACCAAAAACTTCCAGAACACTTATCCTAACATGTCTAAACAAGAAGCACACTCAAAAACACAACATACAAGCCCACACGACCTCTTGTGCTCGGATGAACCCGAGCACCCGAAATCCTAGAAAACGTTGAAGCTAAATCGAGCTAAAAACGGGTCAAACGAGGTTATCTACCTGCTAGGAGTGAGTATTCACGATGATAACCAAGATTTGATGATGAAAACGCAACAAACGTGAGGAATTTTGGTGCTAGATTGGTGTAGAAAATGGTGAAGAGAAGAAGATCGATGATGAAGATGATGTGAAGAAAATGGCTGGGAAATGGGTATTTATACCCAGCCTAGTTTCTCAAAATGTCAAGTTTAGTCCCCGCACTTTGCCCCGAGTTCCTAAATTTTGTTTTGGTTGAAAACGTTATTTATTAGTCTTGTTTTTATTAATGATAAAACGTCGTTAATGTTATTTACCAGTTAAAAATGGTTTTATACGTCACAATAGTTTTTATATAAAAATGGCGCGTTTAGTGTTAACGGGGCAAATCTCAGTTAAGATTTCAAGACGACGATGATTTAAGCTACGATAGCACACGCATAAGGTTAACTAAGCAACTAAACAGACATAATATCCACATAGATGGGTTATTAGGGTGAGGAATGACCGATAACAAAACTAACAGATTACGTCGATAGACGGACCTTTGGTGACGGATGTCACAGCCATAAATGGAACCGCTTTCTTTGGTGTCATCTCTCTACTTCCTATAAATTCAGAATGTCAATATGGTCTGTCAATGCAAGTTCAGATCATGACAAGTTTTGTAAGTTTTTAATAACAGTGGCCAGTTGTCATTAACTACTTACAGAACTCCTCATGTCCTAAACTCTCCTATCCTGAACCACACTAACACAAGAACCTACTATACCTATTCTATGCACGTATAGGTCACATAAATTCAAGTAGGCACAACTATTAATGTTATCATACCCTGTCCTTGATTCTAACTTCTGTAACAAGGCACTACCTATCAGAATAGCATTTACAAGATATTTCATTACCTCTTGGCATGGAGCTTCTTGGACTGGCATCCTTTTATTTGGTCCTATTTTCTGTTTAAGTTTAGGTTTATAAAATAGTTTTCCCCAAATCTCTTAAACTTTGGCTCTGACACCAACTTGTAAGGCCTTGAATCCAGAAACCTCACAAATTGGCCATTTTACATAAAACCTTATTTTTAGTTCAAAACTGATAAAGTGTTATTCATTAAAGCAGCGGAAACATGAAAATGTTAATTATATAAATAAAACTAAAGCACCAACTTAGAGTCGAACCCCGATTTGTGCTAGAATTTCTTTATTTACAAATCATTGTCTTAACAACATTTACTCCTTGATTATTGTACAAAACATAAAAGCTCGTTGAATCTTTACAAGATGCCAGTCTTCACCCTCCAAGTAGCTCCTAATCAGACCCTGCCCAAAACTTGATTTACCTGCCAAACAATCTAACATACATATAAAAGTCAGCTTCGCTGAGTGAGTTCTAGTTTTAGTTTAAAAAGAGAAATTACTTAACTCATAGCATGCAATAACCTTTTTACTTCTTACACAACTTGTCACATTAATTTTTTACTTATCAAGCATGCAAATCTCTAAGGGCCATCTCTTTTCTCTGCCCCCATGGTTCCAGCCCATGAGCCGACAAAGCATACTGTAACATACGAGTGCCCCTATGGCTCTCTGTCCATAAAACCGACACCCTAGTTGCCCCTATGGCTCTCTGTCCATAGACCGACAACCTTGTTGCCCCTATGGCTCTCTGTCCATAGACCGACAACACCTCTTCCGGGTCATGTTAACCCCACGAGTGATCGTTACCACTCCTGCTCGTATAACTGTAACAACTATCCCGTGACAGGTCACAAAGACACTGCCCCGTTGTTCTTAAGGCAACTATGGCTCACTGTACATAATCTACCATAAGGCTCGTAATAGGCCTAGTTACTCGAACCAAGCACCATTTCCAAGACTTCTTAACCGTCAATTCCATCTCATGCCCCTTAGACCATGCAAGAGTTAGAAAAAAAACATCAATCGTAAACGTAGTAAGGGCATATTAACTTTGAAACTACTTATGTTAATAAACATACAACACGGCCATTAAAACATACATTTTCCATGCTTAAACACACACAATTAAAATACGTTTAACATTTACTAATTTCGAAGGCAATTCCTTTAGATCATTCTAACTATAGACAATAAATATACGTAATTCAAAGTCGTTACTTTATCAAATCATATAACGAATTATTTAAAAATAATCTTAATTATAAATCGTATGGTATGCATGTCGTCCCCAAAACAGTAAAGCATGTAAAAGAAGGGGATCTAGAACTCACCAGGATCGTTAAATGTCCATAATCGTCATCTACTTGAATTCTCAAGTAATGTCATCATCATAATCGAGTCGCCATCTTTTGCAATAAAACCTCATCATCACCCTAAACTTATCTACCACCAACTACTAAAGTCCCTATCATCATAGCTAACCAATAATGTGCACAACATGTTATCATTAAGGATTATCATGACCATCATATTCAGGAAAACCTTTACCATTTGCATGCTAAGCCATCATCAACAACATCATCATCATCATTCATACACCACTTTTGCACTACAACCATCCTTACTGTGAAGATACCATTTCCATATTCAAACTCCATCTTCATCTTATTGAAACTATATCATAATGAACATTACCACTACCTAAGAGCTATTAACATCATCATTAATGTGTCAACATAATCTAAACATCCTTACCATCACCAGACATCATCATCTTCACCATCCTTATGATAGTCCACACAATAATATTACCCAAAACATCCTTATAAATGTTACCATCATGAAGACCATAAGCCATGCCACCATATATACATCATACCATCAATCTTTTCTTTTCCTAGGCTATTGAAAATTCTCAGGTTATATTTATGGAACTATCATCATTCTACCATCATCATCATAGTCCCCTCACCGTCCTAATAGTCTTACTATAACAGCCTTACAACATAACTTAACAAAACATCATCATCATATGAACATCATCTAACAGCAACATCATCCTCACCTAAACAACATCATCATCTTACCTCCTATTTTAGATCACCTTCATCGCACATCATAATCACCAGCATGCCCAACCCAACTTACCAGCTCCAGGTGTCTCGAAGGTTGCTGAAGCACCTTGAGTTCGAAACAGAAGATAATCAGGACCGCTGGAACCTTACTGCTGAAGTTGGACCAAAACTGATCTGTCGGGGTTGCTTCTATGTCGATGCAGCTGCTGTCGTGAAGTTCCAACACCGGGGGAGCTAAGACGGTGGTTTATATGAGGCCTGTCGACCTCACGTTCCAGCCCCTGAGCTCGCTTACCATGCCGGTTGTTAATTGCACCCTTAACGCCATCGTGTGCCACCTAAGCTTAGCCAAAGCACCCAAACTCCTGACCATAAACTTCCACTGTTGCGAGCACGAACCGAGAAGGAAGAGTTACAGAGGGTGTCGGGCATGTTCCATGATCTTGTTGGCTGTCGAAGAGCTTGACCAGAGAAACTCCATTCGTCGTCGCATTAATTTGGGAAAGGAAGGGGGAGGGGTTCGATTGGGGTTGGGATGCAGCTGCCGAGAGGGGGGGTGTGAGGTTGCTTCTTTGATCATCGCTCGGTCGAGGCAGGCTGTCGGAGCTCCGACCGTAGCCACAAAGTCGCCGGAGGGGGGAAGGGGGAAGGGAGGTCGCTCGGTTGGGAGGGGGAGAAGGGTAGCGGCTGATTTTGGGGAAGAAGGGGGCTTAGGGTTATTTTTATGGTTTTCATGAATTGTCTATTTTTGTCCCTCAACTCCACAAACATTTAATTTCGGCCCTCAACATGTAAACTTGATCCTATCTCTCAAAGTTTGATTCCTTAATATTGCTAGCGTTATCATTTGCTAATTTGGTATACATCCGATAGAAATTTGGGGCGTTACAAGTCTATCCCCCTTATTTAGGTTTCGTCCTCGAAACATGTTGGTCCTTAGATAGTCTGGATTGGTAATATCTCAATCACCTATGGATTCTTATAGTGCTTACAAGCTTGTTCCTAACACACATGATAGTAGATCTGATCCACTTCTTGTCGTTTAACTGTAGCCTTTGAAACCTTCAGATATCCTAACGTACTTGTCTTGTAAATCCGTATCATTAATGTAAGCATTATGACTACGAACCCTAATTCATGAGTAAGTATATTATTATCTTGTATTTAACCTTGTGAACAACATAACCATTGTTCTGCCATGTTGTATTGAATATATATATATATTCGGTCAGACATTTGTATGGAACACATGGTTTTAGGTTTTTGACACTTACTGATGACATTATCACCAAGACTCATGTTAACCTTCCTTATTTAGTTCATGTTCACATTTATTAACTAACTTCTCACTCAGACTTGGTGTCATTTCTTGTGAACCTTACGAATAGCAAGATTATCTTTAGGGAGTATAGGATAAACAATCTATACAAATCGGTCACTCCCGTAAGCTATGGATTTTTTGACATTATTCTCTAGGAACCCTTTTACACTTCTATTTTATCAAGTTCTATCATGATTTCAAGAACTTTGCTTCACATAACTAAAATGCTCGCTCTAAGGACGTTACTTATAAATTCTCTTTCATTTCTCCTTGACACTTCGCAAATGTGACCTGTATAGCCTTACTTACTCTTGGACTTGATAAGTACATCCTCTATAACACTATCACAAATGCATTGAGCGCTAATTAGCAATTCATGTTCATTAAGTCCATGAACAATGCAAAGGAGCTCATCATGTCCCAACTGATACTGGAATGTTATCTCTAGGGTATCATACTCTTTAACCAATAACTATTGATGACTCCTCCTACACGTGGTTCAAAAAAACAACTTGCCTCTCACAATTGGTGAAACAGTCTCTTAATTCAAGGTCATAGTTATCTATTGTTCACTGTCTGTTTATTCAGCTCTCTACAATCCCTACACATGTACCTTCTTTCATTTTTTATTCTTTTCAGACAACACCGAAGTATTATATGGGTGCAATAATCAATCTGTCAAAACCTTTATTAAGGGGGTCTTGAAACTATGTCACTAACTCTTTCATTCCTGACAAAACAATCGGTACGGTGACATGACTACAAGCTGAGTCCCAGAAGACAAGTTGATCTCAAACTCTTTCTTCTAACTCGAGAAGGTCCTCCGGGGTCACATTAGGAAGGCACGCTCTATAGCTACATCTGTCAACTTTAAGACTTCGCCCTTAGCATCTTTTATTTACATAGGATATGCTCCTCAACCTTGTTTCATAAACTTTTCTATCTCATTATTAGGATCATCCCTGAAATCATGCAATCCTTATTATCATAAGTCATGACCATACTTCCATCATGTACCAACCAACGGGTCATATTTCCATGTTGTGCAGTATCAGTCCCGTATGCAGCTAGTCGATTCATATCCAAGACCATATTACGTCCAATTAGGGTAGTAACATGCAATCCAGAAGAAGGCCCTAACTTTCCATTACTATTTTACAGTCATTTGCAGACACTTCTATCCAAATAGCTTGACTAAAGGTAGCTCCTACATTATTGCTTTACCTTCTTAGACATCTCATCAATCATTTAAGCTACCTACAAGATTCGGAATACTAACGTTATCGTTCAAGACAATGGTCCAGATCATGACGAGTGTTGTAAGTTTTCATCTCTATCAGTAATTCTTTGCTGAAACACTATGCAAAGAAATACTCGTCTGAAGAAACCTATTCCCCTGGAGATCTTGTAACTTAAACCGTTAACTCCTCTCACTTATGAGTTAGCCCATGGGTACAACACTTCTGTATTCCTAGTTACGAAGTCTAGAACTTTATTATATGTTTTTGCTGGTATCACTGTCAAGTCTCTAATGGTCTCATCGGGGAATCACACACCTCGTACACATCTGTCAACTTTCCACTTTCGCTTTACCACATCTGGCGTGAACCAAACAAGCCTTGCACCCTTGTCTACTAAGACTTTTACACCTTTCATAAAACTCTTCTTTGATGCCACGTTGACTTTATCACCACTACCGCATCTTTAGTATCGATCACCCTTGGCCCGTTCCACAACCTCCGCAAGTAAGGTGGGCATCACGTCAGATAGTGGTGCACCTCTTGGGCAATAGCTTCCTTCACTGTTTCCCTCAGCTTCGTTCGGTCAGGAGTAGGCTCCTCGGCTTCCATTTCCAACTCAATCTTCTCCCTAATCGGTTTCTCACTGGCTTTATGGTTGACCTTCCTGTCGGTTTCGCAGCATTGCTTGTTGCTTTTTTTGCTTTAATAGGAGCCTTCCCGTAGTGTTCCCCCAAGTGGCCATAAATGGAACCGCTTTCTTTGGTGTCATCTCTCTACTTCCCATAAGATTCAGAATGTCAATATGGTCTGTCAAGGCAAGTTCAGATCATGACAAGTTTTGTAAGTTTTTAATAACAGTGGCCAGTTGTGATTAACTACTTACAGAACTTCTCATGTTCTAAACTCTCCTATCCTGAACCACACTAGCACAAGAACCTACTATACCAATTCTATGCACGTATAGGTCACATAAATTCAAGTAGGCACAACAATTAATGTTATCATACCCTATCCTTGATTCTAACTTCTGTAACAAGGCACTACCTATCAATAGCATTTACAAGATATTTATTTACCTCTTGGCATGGAGCTTCTTGGACTGGCATCCTTTTATTTGGTCCCATTTTCTGTTTAAGTTTAGGTTTATAAAATAGTTTTCCCCAAATCTCTTAAACTTTGAATCTGACACCAACTTGTAAGGCCTTGAATCCGGAAACCTCACAAATTGGCCATTTTACATAAAACCTTATTTTTAGTTCAAAACTGATAAAGTGTTATTCATTAAAGCAGCGGAAATATGAAAATGTTAATTATATAAATAAAACTAAAGCACCAACTTAGAGTCGAACCCGGATTTCTGCTAGAATTTCTTTATTTACAAATCATTGTCTTAACAACATTTACTCCTTGATTATTGTACAAAACATAAAAGCTGGTTGAATCTTTACAAGATGCCAGTCTTCACCCTCCAAGTAGCTCCTAATCAGACCCTGCCCAAAAACTTGATTTACCTGCCAAACAATCTAACATACATACAAAAGTCAGCTTCGCTGAGTGAGTTCTAGTTTTAGTTTTAAAATAGAAATTACTTAACTCATAGCATACAATAACCTTTTTACTTCTTACACAACTTGTCACATTAATTTTTTTACTTATCAAGCATGCAAATCTCTAAGGGCCATCTCTCTTCTCTGCCCCCATGGTTCCAGCCCATGAGCCGACAAAGCATACTGTAACATACGGGTGCCCCTATGGCTCTCTGTCCATAGACCGACACCCTAGTTGCCCCTATGGCTCTCTGTCCATAGACCGACAACCTTGTTGCCCCTATGGCTCTCTATCCATAGACCGACAACACCTCTTCCGGGGTCACGTTAACCCCACGAGTGATCGTCACCACTCCTGCTCGTATAGCTGTAACAACTATCCCGTGACAGGTCACAAAGACACTGCCCGTTATTCTTAAGGCAACTATGGCTCACTGTCCATAATCTACCATAAGGCTCGTAATAGGCCTAGTTACTAGAACCAAGCACCATTTCCAAGAATTCTTAACCGTCAATTCCATCTCATGCCCCTTAGACCATGCAAGACTTAGAAAAAACATCAATCATAAACGTAGTAAGGGCATATTAACTTTGAAACTACTTATGTTAATAAACATACAATACGGCTATTAAAACATACATTTTCCATGCTTAAACACACACAATTAAAATACGTTTAACATTTACTAATTTCGAAGGCAATTCCTTTAGATCATTCTAACTATAGACAATAAATATACGCAATTCAAAGTCGCTACTTTATCAAATCATATAACGAATTATTTAAAAATAATCTTAATTATAAATCGTATGGTATGCATGTCGTCCCCAAAACAGTAAAGCATGTATAGAAGGGGATCTAGAACTCACCAGGATCGTTGAATGTCCATAATCATCATCTACTTGAATTCTCAAGTAATGTCATCATCATAATCGAGTCACCATCTTTTGCAACAAAACCTTAACCATCATCCTAGGATCATCATCATCATCATAACATCCTCATCCTCTTTCAAATACATCATCACCCTAAACTTATCTACCACTAACTACTAAAGTCCCTATCATCATAGCTAACCAATAATGTGCACATCATGTTATCATCAAGGATTATCATGACCATCATATTCAGGAAAACCTTTACCATTTGCATGCTAAGCCATCATCAACAACATCATCATATAACATCATCATCATCATTCATACACCACTTTTGCACTACAACCATCCTTACTGTGAAGATACCATTTCCATATTCAAACTCCATCTTCATCTTATTAAAACTATATCATAATGAACATTACCACTACCTAAGAGCTATTAACATCATCATTAATGTGTCAACATAATCTAAACATCCTTACCATCACCAGACATCATCATCTTCACCATCCTTATGATAGTCCACACAATAATATTACCCAAAACATCCTTATAAATGTTACCATCATGAAGACCATAAGCCATGCCACCATATATACATCATACCATCAGTCGTTTCTTTTCCTAGGCTATTGAAAATTCTCAGGTTATATTTATGGAACTATCATCATTCTACCATCATCATCATAGTCCCCTCACTGTCCTAATAGTCTTACTATAACAGCCTTACAACATAACTTAACAAAACATCATCATCACATGAACATCATCTAACAGCAACATCATCCTTCACCTAAACAACATCATCATCTTACCTCCTATTTTAGATCATCTTCATCGCACATCATAATCACCAGCATGCCCAACCCAACTTAACCAGCTCCAGGTGTCTCGAAGGCTGCTGAAGCACCTTGAGTTCGAAACAGATAATCAGGACCGATGGAACCTTACTGCTGAAGTTGGACCAAAACTGATCTGTCGGGGTTGCTTCTATGTCGATGCAGCTGCTGTCGTGAAGTTCCAACACCACGGGAGCTAAGACGGTGGTTTATATGAGGCCTGTCGACCTCACGTTCCAGCCCCTGAGCTCGCTTACCATGCCGGTTGTGAGCACGAACCGAGAAGGAAGAGTTACAGAGGGTGTCGGGCATGTTCCATGATCTTGTTGGCTGTCGAAGAGCTTGACCAGAGAAACTCCATTCGCCGTCGCATAATTTCGGAAAGGAAGGGGGAGGGGTTCGATTGGGGTTGGGATGCAGCTGCCGAGAGGGGGTGTGAGGTTGCTTCTTTGATCATCGCTCGGTCGAGGCAGGCTGTCAGAGCTCGACCGTAGCCACAAAGTCACCGGAGGGGGGAAGGGGGAAGGGAGGTCGCTCGGTTGGGAGGGGGAGAAGGGTAGCGGCTGATTTTGGGGAAGAAGGGGGCTTAGGGTTATTTTTATGGTTTTCATGAATTGTCTATTTTTGTCCCTCAACTCCACAAACATTTAATTTGGCCCTCAACATGTAAACTTGATCCTATCTCTCAAAGTTTGAGTATCGCTAGCGTTATCATTTGCTAATTTGGTATACATCCGATAGAAATTTGGGGCGTTACATGGCACGGGGTGACTACTCAGTTCCGTAGAGGCTGGCATCCTTATTTTGACATGTCATTGTATTTTGAGATGAAAACAAATGTTGTAAAGTTATGAAATGACATGTTTTTAGTTAATAAAGAAAGTTTTGAATTCCGCTACA